>JARHVA010000791.1:1907500-2600000 GCA_037957365.1 Torreya grandis
TATCTTGCGTCCACCAAAGCCTTGGAGCCATTTTATCTTAAAATCAAACACCTTGTAATCCAATTGTCTTACATTAGCATCTATGATCTTGGAGGGAAGCCTCAAGGAGGAAAAATGATAGTAAGACTTCTCTAAATTAATTCTAATTGCTTCCTAATTTTCTATTTTTAATTTCTTGTGAGGTTGAGGTTTGAGTAAGTTTTGGTCAAATTGTGCATACTTAGTGAATTTTCTCAAATTTTACATCATAAAAATTGTGTATGTAGACATTTGAACATGTCCTTTTATGTGTCTTTAATCAAAAAATTATTCCTCTTAGTGTATGTGGACATTTGAATATGTATTTATATGTTTTGATTTCTTAGATTTAGTGGCATGTGCCCATGTCCCTTATAATGTGGTCCCTTGGCCTCATTTGCATGCCTCATGTGTGTTGTATGTATGATTTGATGTATGTATCATGGACATGAAACTTGTCTCTTGTTTATTACACTTACACTCAATTCTAGATGCCATGAGGGACCTCATGCATCTCCCCTTCCTCCTTGGGTGCCTTGATGGACATCATGCCCCATCTCCCTAGGTAGTTTACATAAATTATATCTAGATTTTTTACTCATATACATTATTACATTGTCATATATATCTTGAAAACTTTGTGAATGCTGGATATAACATACATCATACATTAAAAACTTATTCTTAGATTGTCTTACATTCTGATGTCATGTATACATTATATTGGTTTATTACGTAAATATCATATATGCTTAGGCTAACACATAGGTTGCATAGTTTTTATTTCAAGGATAATTATTATACAGGTTAAAAAACTACCATCAAAAGATGGGGAATTCATATAGGTTTATCAAAGATATCAAGCCATATGGGTGAAATCAGACATAGTTTTTAGCATACAGACATAGATTACAAAGCCTATAATTAAGAAAACATAGGAAAAAATAGATAGACATAGATCAATTTTAGTTTGCATAAGAAAAACATAGAAGGACACTAGTGCAACATAGAGGACACTATCATAATGCACTAATGTCCAAGGGACCATGCTACTATCTAGTATCCCTAGAAATAAGAAAATCTAGATCAACCAGAAAGGTACAATAATTATAATACAAGTTTTCTTAACATCAGTCATATATTATCAGTTATGCTCAAATCATTCTCATTTTTACATAGAATCATACCAGTTTGCTTATATTTGGAGCATCATGTGTATCATGATCACTCTCATTTTAGTTTCCTATATACATAGACACATATTTATAAAACTCACTCCATAATCCATATACATAGATATCAAAATTAGAGGCATATGCATGGCACATTATTTCCACATGATTAGTTTTACACTAGCTCATCTCATATGGAATGACAACTACATGTCATTATCCACATCATATATTATAGACACCATTTTCACCAGGTTTCACACTCTATTTATGCCTTATTCTATCTATAGTGGTTGGAATTTTTGTGTAGTCCCTGAGCTACATTCTTGAGTGCCTGAGATGCCCCTAAGCTATTTTTCATTTCAAAGTTTTTAAGTGGCATTAGAACCATCCTACATAGTTTTAGTTAAATCACACAGCTTCAATTACATTTTATACTTTTATTTATATATGCATCTACTACACATGGGTAGGTAATATTGGAATCATAACTTACTTGAGTTCTTGATCCCCCTACATAGGAGGGTTAGACAATCCATCAGTCCAATCAAATCTAATCATATTTTATGATTCATTGAGTAGGGGTGGGAAATGATGGATTCAAAATTGGATTGAGTTCTTGAGACACCCACACATGGGGATTGAGTAAGCCATCAAATTAGTCCAAACTATTCATTGTTTGATCACCACCTACACACATAGAAAATACCACCAGGTTTCTACATTGGTTCATGTACCTAGTGAGGTGTATTAATTAATTTCCTCTTTATTATCTTTTTACTTAGTTTTGTCTTTGTTTTTTATATTACTTAAGTAAATTCATCCATATTTCATTTCAAGGACATGTAATGAAGCATTCTTCATAAAATTAGACCCAAATTCATAGGATTTGCCTCTTAGGTAAGTCTAGGTATCATTATTTTTCCTATATCATAGTCATTTTACTTTCCTACATTTATAGAATAAATGAGGGAAAGTGTAGTCATATAAAATGTCACTTGATCTCAATGAGTGTTACTTGAGACCACCCTACCCTTAGCTTATCCCTAAACCTATCTTAGGGCCTCTTTTGATCTTTATCTAGATTTTATGTGTGTTTAAACTATCCTTAGACATTCCTAAAATAGTCTCAAACCTTACCCTAGGCATCTAAGCCCCTAGTGCCCTAGGTTCTACCACCTAGACACTAGCACACCCCTTTGGACACTAGTGCACTATACTAGTGACCAAGGGACCGAACTATGTCCTTTACCTCTTTTCAACCCCAAAATATATATTTATAGTTATCAAGGCACATTAGGGTTAGTTTAATCTCAAATCACATCCATCTAAGCACTGAATCAGTATATACACAACACTTTTATCACTTTAAATACACACAAATAAAATCATAAAAAAGTTATGCAAATGAAGGTCATTGATCCTTATTATACCCTAATTATACATATAACCATCTACAATAATCTTAAGCTCAGTTTACTTAAATTTATAGTCTCAATCCTCATTCAAATAACTCAATATGATAATCATATTAACATCGCTTGCACTTGTAGCAACACTTAGATTAGGATAACTACATCAAGCTTGATCCTCTCCCAAGGTATTGGTATGTAGGCAAATCTCAACAAAGAGGGGTGTTGAGGATGTCTAGCCTACCTAGCTAACATCACACTTTTGCTACTTGTGCCACTCAAATACCCTAACAATATAGAGGTCTAGGGTTTTATTATAAATCAATCAAAAATATGTCATAGATAATGGAGTAGGGTTCATTCACATAGGCATTAGTGTCTCTGACTTAGGCAAAGCTATTCCCATAAGTTAACATAGTTTTTAGTAAGAGGACACTAGCGTGACATAAAAGACACTAGTGAAATGCATTACTATCCAAAGAACCACACTATTATCAAAGAGGATTTTAAAGACTTATTTATAGTTTGTGACACTTTGATCAACTTCTACACTAGTTTTTAACCTCCTATTAATCCATCTCAATCAGTTTTTAACTAAGTACATACATGTGTGATTCATTATTGTTTTAGAATAATCCAATAATTCAAGTCTTGTACAAATTAGTGGATATATTTATTGCATATTTCTCCCTTGATTTACTATTCCATCCCTTTAACAATCTAGGGTTTACATTCCATAAATCGCTTAAAATTTAAATTAGTGACAAAAAATTAATTAATTTGTTTTTAAGTTAACCCATAATAGCATATTTTATAATTATGGTAAACAAACATATTTAGCATAGGATTAAGTTCAAAAGTAGTTTATAAAATCACTACACTGCATGAGGGTATATTTCATCATCATATTATTTTTATTTTTATGAAGGCAAATAAAAAATGTAAATAATTATAATTAAGGTATTCTAACACAAGGGTCTCTTTTCAATTTTATTTCTTTAGTGTAAGAAGGAAACTAGCATTCTAAGTTCAAACATGTATAAGATAAAACAATATTAAACAAAAGATACTAATGATAGGGAAACCACCCTATGGTCAACAAGGGAAAAATCCATAGTAAAATATTAAACAAACATCACTCTTATGGAGCACATAAAATAAAGTAGTTTACATTATTAAATTCATCACAAGGCCATAACTATCATCTCATACTAATCATAAAAGAAGGGTAAATAACATCATAATTATTTTATTGAATTATTATACAAGTAATTTAACAAATGCATCTTAATTTAATGTGAGGAATGATGATGAAGAAACCCTAACCTATCACATAGGACCTAATGCCCCAACAAATTAGGAAAACTACATATCTTCTCATTAGAATCAGGATCAAATGTAATCCTCCACTTGAACTTGTGAAAACCTATTATTTTGTACAATATCTATCTATCAAATGAAATATCAAAAGTTAGAGATACTTACTTTTGGGTAAACCTATCGAGACTCAATCTTTCCCATGCTAATGGTGCTTTGTAAGAGGTTATTATGGCTTTGTAAAGATAACACTACAAAAATCATCTCTAGACTAAAAGAATCCTACTTTACATCCAAGTCTTCCCACAAGACAAACTATCTACCATCCAAGGCAAACACTAAGTAATGGCTCCCTTAAATTTTTATGTAGTATAATTACAAGTTGTAATAATGCAAAAATGAATTTTCCTCTTTATTGGATTGAAGTGAATGTTGTATTTATAATAATGGATAAGTCTTAACCATTTCAAAATTTTAACTAATAAGGTTGGTCATGATGACCTAATTTTAAGAAAAAGTTACCATTAAGCTTTAAACTAGGTCAACCTAGATGACTTATTTCCATAAAGTGTAGTTTTATCTTTCATAACAGGGTCAACTAGGCTAACTTAGTATAAAAAGTAGGTGTTTTCTTGGTTATGGGCTATTAAAAAGGATAATTACTTATGGAAATGGATAAACAAGGTTTGTAGTGGGTTTAGGTATGATATAATTAACCAACAATCTTGTGAAGTACCAACAATATACCGGCACCTTTCTTGGTGCACCTTTAAATGTATGCGCTCAAAGATATTAAAACTTGATAGGTTCTTACAAGAGATAAAATGTCAACAAATGATAAATTTTAAAAATATTATGTATATAAACATAGTAGCTTTGTATTTATAGATTTATTAATTTAAAATTAGGAGACGCATTAGTGAGAAAAAGTGGACCCATAAGACCCAAACGGGAAAAAAAATAACCCAAATGAAATGTGACCCAAAATAGTTCCTTAAGTTACACCTAGATAAGTTCACAATAAATAGATATGTTTGCGGGCCTGGATCTATCTAGAAATTATAAACTTGTCTAAAAATCACAAAAAGATATAAAAAAAAAAGGAATATGGGGATTCCCATGACAATATTTTAAGGATGAACAATAGTTAACTAATAACTATAAAAAAATGTATGAAATAAAGGATAAATACCTGAAAAAATGTGCTAATAAATACTTCATTCATCATTACTAATATATAGTGTAAATCTGTATGAAAATGTATTAAGAATATGATTATACTAAATTTGGGTGTCTACATTTCCCCCCTAATTTTCTAAAGAAATAAAATTTGTAAATTAAAGGAGAAATCTATACCTAATTGTGTAAAACATACTTTTTCTTTGACATGAAAATCAGTTATGCAAGATAATCAATAGCAAAACTTGTAACGACACATGTACCAATCAATGTCCATATGTGAAATATAAGAGTTTAAAATTGAGATTGAAAGGTAAATATTGATGAAGGAGTACACTTGTATACATGTGGTATTATGCTCCCTGTTGATAATTCTCATGCTATGAAGAATGGAAATGTCATGGGTTACCAACTGATCTAACCAAGTAGAGAAAGATGCTTTCAATCCTGCTCATTTATTGGCCAGGGAAATACACAATCCTTCAGGTAGAAATGTGAGAATAGTAGGTTATTGTGTGTCACTATACCATAACCGTATTGACTCAAGTAACTAATATAGCTTTAATTTTTACCCCAAGATGAAAGGTTGGAACCCATAATGGATTCACTATAAGTAATTCCAAGGTCATTGAGTGTCACTAAAATTGAACTTACATTACTTATAGTAGAACAAATCACACCACTACAAATGGATCTAGATTCTAATTTCATGATTGAAAGAGAATGATAATATTCATGCCCTAATCATGACTACAATGCCAATATATTTTAATTAAAATGTAACCATTTTCCACTGAATCTAGAAACTTGTATTAAAATGCATATTCACATGATCTAGTATGCCTATATGTACATGAACCATCATCATGCTCCCTTATTTTACTCCCAATGATATCGAATGACATGAATGTATATGCTTAACTATAATTATATCTGAAACCTATAATTTATCTTCCTATAACTATTTTTCATATGCATTCAAGTGTGTATGATTATGTACTCAAGTCTCTATAAAATTAGTTAATTTACATGTCATATCTTCCCATAATTTTTACCAATATGACCATATATATCTCATATATTATTTATAAACTATTTAGAATCTTTGAAATCTATATTATATATTTGTATATGTACTACATATGCCTCTAAATATGTACAATTATTTTGATATATGGTAATGTATAGTTTTTTCTTGGGATGATGGACTAAAATGTAGACACTTTTTTATGAATTATATAGCACTTGAGTATTATACACTTGGAAATACATATCATTAATGTACATTTAAATTCTATATTTTTTATGCTACCAAAAGGCTCACATACACTATCTCTTTATGCTTAATTATTTATATCTTGTCTGACCAATGTTATTTTTATGACTTTAATCTAATATCTTGCCCATAATTTATAAAACTTTTTATCATTCATCTCTACAAGTTATGGACCTGCACCTATTTTCTAACTACCCAAAACTTGTGTCCCAGTTAGATGCCTATGTTGACGTAAGTGTCATATCCCAACGTAAGTGTCTAATGCCCTAAAGTCATCCAATTTGAAAATGAAACATATTATTATGGTCAGCCTAAGTGATTTAATGTGAGATATTCTCCAAAGGAATTGATATAAATATAAGATCAACCCTCATTCATTCCTCACTTAAAAACAATAAGCAAATCACAAGGTAACTTACCAAAAGCATTATATCAAGCACTCAAATGAGAAAAATATTCCCTACTTTATCCTATTTCTATATCAATCATAAGGACAACACATATACAAGTTTGAAGTACTAAAGGAACACTTCATGAGCCATATTTTTCAAGTTACAATCTAGATCATTGTTGTTCTTTCTCATCACACATTACATGATTCACACATAAGGAGAACTACATGAGTCTGAGGCCCTATTCAAATAATTAGATATGTAGGAAATTATCATTAATAGAGGGCTGTTTGGGGTAGCTTGATACCATGTACCCACTAA
This sequence comes from Torreya grandis, assembly GCA_037957365.1. Lineage (NCBI taxonomy): Eukaryota > Viridiplantae > Streptophyta > Pinopsida > Cupressales > Taxaceae > Torreya > Torreya grandis. The sequence goes on from JARHVA010000791.1 coordinate 1,914,588, forward strand.
CCCATTTTTCACACAGCTAATATGATGATGAAAAATTAAGGTATTACTATTTGATAAGGATTGATAGTCCATGACCCATATTTTAATGTACCAAAGCAAGGGTGACACAAAACTCAAAATCATCTAGGTGGTCACATCTAGTTTTAATAAGTATTCCATACTGGACACCTACATCCAAGTCAAACAATAACATTAAGACAATAGTCCTAGGTTGATACAAGTGTCCATGGCCATAAAGGCACAATTTATAGAATAAGGAAACTATTATAGAATCCATATCCAATCCACTTTATACTTGTTCCAAATCCAAATTTGTATTATCATCAAAACCAAATAAGTATCTTATTTTCTTAATCATTGTAATATCTAAAATAATTGTACTTTCTATCATTAGCATCTCATCATAATAAATTCAATATATGTTTTATTTTATTTTCAAAAATAGTTGGCCTACTTTAGATATAGTATACTATCCTTGTGACCTAAACTATCTCTTACCCATATAACCATTTATCCCCCTCATATCTACATATTAGTGTTAAACATTTGGTGAACTTGGTAATTAAACATTATTCAGGCCTAAGCAAACCATATAGGATGTTTATTACCTATTTTATCCTAATCTTTATGTTATTTATCTCTCTTATCATGGATGATATTGATTTATTTGATGAATATGATTATGAAACTCTCCAAATTTATATCAAATAAGGGGTAAAAATTGATTACTTTTGTATTTTTCCAAATGCTAAAGTATATAATCTCAAATCTTTAAATGGTGGTAGCTACCATCCCTATAATCAAGTCCATGCTTCCACCATTTCAAGATATGAGTTGATCCATATTAAGGAAGATAAAGATCCTTTAATGTTACTCCCTACACCACCCCTCTATATATTTTAAATATAATACAAATATTTGTTAAAATATGGATACAAAGGATGAGGGTTCGGTAAACATGATCAAGGTATTGCCCACCCTATATATTTTAAATATAATAAAAATTAAAAAGGCTTGGGATTTTTAAAAAACCCATGAGTCACCAACAAGGAAAGTCATTGATCATGCCCTTCATGCATATTATACCACAAAAGTGGGTACATGTGATCATCAAAAGTTATGACAAATACATAAAGAAATTATGACTGATTTACAAATAGTTTATAAGTGGAATATTCCTTTAAATAAATTAATTCAAACCCCCATAATTCCCACATTTCAAAATAATATCCCCCTTAGCAAGGGTGATGATTCTTGTTTCCTCTCATTTGACATTGAAAATTTAACAAAGGCTAAAAAGGACATCATGGCATCTCTACCAAACCTCCCTTCAATACCAATTGATATATATCTATAAAAAGTGAATGAACCAAACTCTTCAAATGATATACCAAAGGTACCACAATTTAGAGATCCAATACCATTACCAAAGCATCATAACGTCAGTGATTTAGAACTTGCACTTATTATCCATGAGGATGATGATACTCATATGTGTATATTTAAGAGAGGTGGTGGATTAGAATCAATGATAACACCTATGAAAAACACCACCATTCCCACAGAGTATCTTATTTCTATGATGAACATTATGGGGGATCTTCTAAAACAATTTTATATACTTTAAATGCAAATTGCTTTCCATAATACTAATGAAAATGTTACCTCATTTAACAATCAACCACTTGCAAATGTATATTTGAATATCCTTATATAGAAAATTTTGAACTTCCAAATTTACCTCTTTTTTTGAGTCATAAGGACCCAATCAACCATATGATTAACTATGTAAAAAATGACAAACTATTATTAAAATTATTTTATATGAGCATTTTCAATGAGGCTCAAAATTGGTTATATAGCCTACCAAAAGGTTCCTTAACCACTTTTTCATTATTATAAGATGCATTATTCATGGCTTTCAATATCTATAAGGTGTCAAAACTTAAATTATAACATTTACAAAAATTTCAAACAATGTGATGATGAATCCATTCAAGATTATACTATTTGATTCAAAAGGACATCATATGAGTGTATACACTAGAAAACTATACATGATGGTTCAAGATGTTGAAATACCCCTAGATACCCAACCTACCATCTACACCCCTTTTTACTACATATACATGTTGAAACACCCACCAAACTTAACCCTCTGACCTTGAACCCTTCACCCTTCAAACTTTTACCCTTTGACCTTAGACCATTGATGGTCACTCTGACTACTGACAGTTGGTACTCTAACTATCAATGGTCACTCTGACTATTGATGGTCAATACTCTGACTATTGATGGTCAATACTTTGACCATTGATGTTCACTCTAACCATCGATCTAGTTGTTGATGGTTATCACCTAAACTGATGAGCTCTAGCTATGTGAATCTAGTATAGAAAAATTTAATATGTCTACCTTCTCTATTTGATAATGCATCATGAAGCATCAAAACCATCAACCAAACCTCCTATGGAACCTTCCTACCTCCATCTCTATTTGAATATAAAATAAAGAGAGCAAGACCAAGAAAGGGGATTCATGATCTATGATCTTTCTAGATAAGGATTCTTCATAAGTATTATCTTTTGTAGGTCTTCTTTCTAGCCAACCAACCAATATAATAGAGACCTAACACTCTACTAAAATTACTTTGCAACCATAGGGACCATTACTCTACCAAAATTCCTTTAGGCTTCACCAACATCTTCAACTAACCTCAAAAATCAAGCTAAGTATTTGTCTCTTATCAAGATCAACAATTAGTTTCTTTGTTTTATTCTTTTCTAACCTCTACCAACCTACCAACCCATCTATAATTTATCTATAGTCTAACGTTTTACCTTAACCAAACCTATTGATTGTCAAACTACCAATGGTCAAATATTAAACCACCAATGATCAACAATCAAATTGATGATAGTTATCCTGACCATCGATGATTGACTATCAAACTACTGACAATCACCTAATTATCGATGGTTATCTCTAACCATCGATGGTCACCTTGATTGTTGACAGTCACTTTGTGAACCTTTTTAATTTAAAAACTAGCCAACAACTATAACCCACCAAACCTCAACCAAAACCTATTTTCTTGACCTCTGTCACTTCATAGACCTAAAAAAACAACCTGACCCTACCCAAACCATTCTTTAATAATTTAGCATTCACCTAAATGGTATTTTGTTAGAACACTAGCATTTATTTGTAAAGTATTTATTTTTTTAGATTAAGTACTTTCATTATGCAACTTTTCTTTTTAACATTAACTTATATCAAAATGTGGATTAAAAACCTCCAAGGAAATCATTTACTTCTTGGATCTAGCTTGCTACACAATCCACCCAATGTACCTAACTAACCAACCATTTTCAAGTTCTCTCTTATTGCAGGTCATCTTCCTAAGATAAATAAGAGTATCTACAACCATCTAAATTACTAAATGCACAACCATCTAGGTTCTACCAACCTTTACCCCTCTTTTAGTTTTACCTTTCTTCTATAAATAGAAAAATCAAAATTTGGGTAAAACATTTTGGCACGCTTGGTGGGACCTAGTTACATCTAGTCCCATTTTCTTCTTTAATTTATGCTCATACAATGAAATTAAATTTTCATTTTGGGTTTAAAATTAACTACATACATTGATTGCTTTCATGTTTAGCTCATGTATTTAAATTAAAAGCAAAGTAATAAATCATAACTTCACCTCTTTATCACACACCATACCAAACCACTTATCAATCAACATATCTTAACACCTGACATAAGGCCTAACTAGGATTTCATCACCTAGTAGTAAGCCTTCACCCTTTGGCTATCTTACTTGGACTTCACTACCAATATGAGAAACCAAAACTTAGCTCTCTAGTTGAGTCTAAACTCTAAAAATCAATATATACTGGCTAATAATTTAACACCCTTATCACTGTAGTGTGTGAAGTGAGGGGGTAGGCCCTAATATCAAGCCAGGTACTAACTTTCAATACATATTTTGAGATCCTTAACTAACTTAAAACCAACCATAGACTTTTCTTCTAGTACCCACTCTAAAAAACAAGTCTTCCAACATTCTTTCTAACTTAAGGCATAAGCCACAAGAGAGACCAAAAAGAAGTTTAGCACTTAACGTGCTTTAGTGTGTGTTTTATTTCCTTTAACTTTTTATTGTTTCCTTTTTGAGTTGTGAGAAACCTACCTTCCACCATCTTGTCTCTATTGCCTTGTCTAATGAGGAACCAACCTATATTCTCTCCTAGAGATCTTAAATTTTCTAGGATCTTGGAAAATAACCATCTCACCTTAGAGTGATACCTTGCATCATGAGCCACTTGTGTTCCTAACCTTACAACCAACCTAACCTACCCTAAAAATAACATAACTTTACTTACAACCAACCTAACCTCATCAAAAATAAACCCAACCTCACCCACAATCAATCAAACCTTACGTATAACCCATCAAACCTTAACTAAAATCAACTACCACATGAGCTGGTTACAATGTTAATAGACCAGATAATCAAAGTAGAGGCATTTATTTATAGTACCCATGACCAATCAACTCTCACCTACAACCAATCAAATATCAACTACAACCAACCAATAACCAATCAATGACCATTTAACCATCATCCTACCCAACCAATAACCCATCAACACCAACTTAACAATTATCATAACCAACCTCAACTTCAACCTATCCAACCTCATCAACCATTGGGTTACCTACCCCAACCGTCATATCAACTACCCCAACCCACTTTGAGGTAGTCCTCTTTATCTCAACATCAATATTTGGTCTATCCTCTTTTCCATCCAACCAACACCTATCAAACCAACTTATCAAAATTACTTAATCTATCAAACTAACCCACTTTATCAACCTTACCCAACTAAGCAAACCCACCTAACCTATCAACTCAACCAAACCTATCAAACCCACTAACCTCATCAAACTAATTAATTAACTCATAAGCTCAAGAGCAATCCATCACTAAACTTCATTTTTCACCCATTATTATGCACTCTAATAACCAAATACCTCAATATAACAAGGTGCATCCATTATATTTAGTTCATAGTCAACCTATAACTAAGAAAACCATAATCCAACCCTTAACCAAACCACTTGTTAACCAAGTGGAACCTTCTCAACTTTCCTTTGAAACCACAATCAAAGAAACCAACCAACCTCTTCCACTTACCCATGTGGAACCAACCAATAAACCTTTTCCACTTACCCATGTGGAACCAACCAAGCAACCTCTTCCACTTACCCATGTGGAACCAACCAAGCAACCTCTTCCACTTACCCATGTGGAATGAACCAACCAACCTCTTCTACTTACTAATTTTGTGGAACCTACCATCAACCCTACCTTACCAACCATCAACCCAACCTTAACAACCATTAACCCTACCTCACCTACCATAAACTAAACTAAACCTACCATTAACCCAACCAAACTTACCATCAACCTAACATTACCTATAACCATCCACTAGCCTTACCTCACCAACCAAACCAAACAATCAAACCAACCCAACCAACAAACCAACTCAACTATTTATCTTACCTCTCTCAACTAATCAAACCAACCTCTCCACCAAATCAATCAACCATAAATCAATATACATTTTAACTCAACCATAACCAACCTATCTAACAACCCAAACTAAGATCAACCCATAAAAACTACCAAACCTACCTTAACCTATCTAAATAATATCTAAATATATTTTCCTAGCTTTGGTGTAATAGAGAAAATCCTACCTGAACCACCACCTATAAATTTAACCTACTAACCACTAACAACCCCTTTTGGGAGGTGTATGAAGTCATCTTCACCCCTCCTAAAACCTCTTATTAACCAACACCTCACCTTGGGATCATTTTCCCATCTTATACCATCCATGGAAAGAGCAAACTGGGAGAACTTTCCCTCTATAAGGCTTTGACCATTTATTAACCCAAACCATACCTTAAAAATTAACCAAACTAACTCTTGGAATTTTTGCCTCAACCTATCAACCAAACCTATCAGCTAACCAACCCTAAACTATTGGAGATTACCTTTCTCCTTCACCCAACCAAACTTATTGGAGAATCACCTTCTCCCCCTACCTAGTGGAGTCACCTCCCCCACCAACCTAACTAACGTTTGGAGACTACCCTTCTCCACCTTACCAACCCAAAAAACCACCTTAAATTAACCATGAAACCATTGGAGATTACCCTTCTCCATCAACCAATCAACCAAATAATTTTAACCTTAGTCATTTTGGGCCACCTTTTTCAGATTTTTTGTGATCACCAACCATTTGGAAGTCACTTTCTCCCTAAACTATTGGATATTTCCCTTCTCCACCAACTTATTTGGAGTCACCTTCTTCCCCAACCATTAGAGATTAATCTTCTCCACCAACTTATTTGGGAGTCACCTTCTCCCCCAACCATTTGGGAGCCATCTTCTCCCCCAACCTTTGGAGAGTACCTTCTTCATCAACCCAACTTGAACCAAGTGGTATACCAAATTGGGGAAACCTATTTGGACACCACCCAACCTATTTACGAGTAAAATTCTCCCCCAACCATTAGATATTACCCTTCTTCACCACCTAATGAACCATTGGAGATCACCCTTCTCCACCAAACTATCACCTAACCATCCTCACCTTTTTATTAATCCAAATCCTTTCCACATCTAATCAAGTGTTGAAAAGTAAATAGGGGACATCTACTCTACTAATTGAGATCAACCATTTACAAAAACATGGATCTGGGGCATGCCTAAACCCTCACTGTTTTACATTTACATATATTATTTGTTAAACCAAGTTTCTTATCATCTTTTGTATAACTTAAGCTCATCTCTTATTTTCAATTACTTTCATCTCTTTATCTTTAAGGATAACTAATTAAAAATAGGATAATGTGATTATTCATCACAATATTAGCCTAATCCTAAACATAGATACCATGTCTCTACCCATGACATGATCTTCATGGTAATTTACAACCTTTTTAAGATGGATTCCCATGGTCATTATCTCTTAAACCACCTCTTTTACCCATCATCAACATCCTTGTGATATGGTTTTGCCTCCATAAATGAAAACCTTAGGCCTATATAGATGGTCCATGTCTATACCAACATATAAATAATTTAGGATATCAAACTATCACTTGGGTCAACATCTCTAGCATACAAACTACTCCCATAAAGGATAGCTACTCAAAATATATATATTTTTTTGAAACATAAGGTAGACTACTCCCTTGAAGGATAAATATCAAACATGAAAAAATCTAAACTTAGATCACTCCCTTGAAGAATGGCTAAGATAACTTTGTCAAAATGAATCATTTGAAGCTTCCTACATCCATCAGCTTCCTAAACATATCAAACTAAGCAATAACATACCCTATATCAAAGTAAAAAACAAGCATCTCCAAGAAAGATGCAATCAACTTTCACAATAGCATCAATATACTTCCTACATCAATTAGTCTACACCTAACATATGACATGAATTTATCTATCATAGTTCCTAGGTCACCTATAGAAGGGGAAATCTATCCCCATAATAAGATTACCCTACCTATCATCCATCTCCCTTTTTGTCCTCTACAAATTAGGGGATTTCGAGCTTACTTGGTACCATGTGATCAAGCTACCTTTCTTTAACTATAAAATTAATAATAAAGAAAAGAATGGCATGGGTTTATATTTATAATCCCACCCATCTTTCCATCATGGTCTTTGTCAATTGAAGAATTTAACCTCATACTTATACTCTTTATGACCACTTAGGAAGATATTTCTTCCCCCTTTTGAGTCATTAAAACCAACCCATCAAACTAAATAATCATTGAACCTATTTGAGAGTCAACTTCTCCACCCTTTTAGAGATTACCCTTCTCCAACCTACCCTACCTTCAACCAAACCAAACTAAACCTTTGGATATTACCCTTCTACAACCCACCGTACCTTAACCATAAACCATTGGAGATCACCCTTATCCTACCAAACCCAAAAAAAATGGTATATTAAATTAAAGTAACCCATTTGAAACACCACCCAACCATTGGGGAGTCACCTTCTCCCCCAACCTTTGGAGATTACCTTCATCCACAAAAATTTAACCTTTGGAGATTACCTTTCTCCACAAACCTTCAACCAAAGCCAAACCAAGTGGCACATCAAATCGAGGTAATCCATTTGAGCTCCACTAACCAAACTATTTGGAGATTACCCTTCTCCACAAACCATGAACCATTATAGATCACCTTATCCATCAACCCCAACCATTGGAGCTTACCCTTCTCAAATAAACCAAGTGGTACATCAAATTGGGGCAACCCATTTAAATACCACTAACCAATCCACCTTACCTTAACCATGAACCATTAGATATTACCCTTCTCCACCAAACCTTTTTGGTACATAAAATTGGGGAAACTAATTTGAACATCATTAACCAACTTTCAGAGAACACCCTCTCCAACCAACTAACCAACCATCTAACCATGTCCACCTTAATGTTGCCCATTTTTGACCTAAACTATTTTCATATTTTGTGACAACTTTACTTTGTTCCTTTTGACCACACTGACTAAACTTTCCATGTTGAACATTTAAATTTGTACCACCTAGTGCACACTAGACCATTTGTTTTTTTCATGGGAGCACTTCCTACCTCGAATACCCATGAAAATACTAACCTTACATTTGAGACTTGATAGGAATAAATTGATCACTTATGCCTAGTTTTGGGTCTTGGTTACCCTATCGCTTATCCTTTTAGAATAAAACTTATTTTTAACAAACATTGGAAACTTAGTTTATGAATGATCTCGACCATCACACTTAGTCACATTTTTTATACATGTTTGCACCTTAAATGCCCAACATCACCCACCTTCCCATCCACTTAACAACTCATCAAACCTGAACCTGATTATATTTTACATCATCAAATCTTGGTTTGAGGGGGATAACATCCTCTTATACTTAGAGCAATCGAACCTTTGATGATCCACAATCCATTTTTATTTTTTATCATGCTAATATAAACTGCATAACAAAAAGGGGCAAAATGTAGACACTAGAAAACTATACATGATGATTCTAGATGTTGAAATACCCCTAAATGTCTAACCTACCATCCACACCCCTTTTGATCACAAACACATGTATAAACACACACCAAACTTAACCCCTTGACCAAACTTAACCCTTCACCCTTTGACCCTTCACCCTTCAAACCTTTAACCTTCGACCCTTGACCACTGATGATCAACAATATGACTACTGATGGTCACTCTAAATGTTAATAGTTGACACTCTGACCACTGATGGTTGGCACTTTGACTGTTGATGATCACTCTGAGTACCAATGGTTGGCACTCTAGCCATCAATGATTAGAATTTAAACTTACTAACTCTAGCTGTGTGCATCTAACATGGAAAAATTTAATATGTCCACCTTATCCATTTTCTAATGCATCATGAAGCATTGAAACCATCAATTAAACCTCATATGGAACCTTCCTACCTACATATCTCTTTGCCTATAAAAGAAAGAGATCTAGACCAAGAATGGGGCTTCATGATCTATGATATTTTTAAACAAGGCTTCTTCATCAAGATTTTCTTTTGTATTTCTTCCTTCTAGCCAACTAGCTATCATAATAGAGACCTAACACTCTACCAAAATTACTTTATAACCATAGGCACCATTAATCTACCAAAATTCCTCCAAGCTTCACCAACATCTTCAGTCAGCCTCAACAACCAAGCTAAGTATCTATCTTTTATCGAGATCAACAATTATTTTCTTTATTTTATTCTTTATTAACCTCCACCAACCTACCAACCTATCTATAATTTACCTACAATCTTACCCTTTACCTTAAATAGACCTATTGACTATCAAACTATCGATGGTCGACTGTTAAACTACTGATGATTGACTATCAAACTATCAATGGTTGAATGTCAAACTATTTATAGTTACCATAACCACTGATGCTTGACTATCAAACTACTAATAATCACCCAATCACTGATGGTTACCTCTAACCACCGATAGTCACCCTAACTACTGATGATCATTATGTGAACCTTTTTAATCTAAAAACTAGATATCAACTATAACCCACCAAACCTCAACCAAAACTTATTTTCTTGGCCTCTATCACCTTATAAACCTAAAACAACAACCTAAACCTACTCAAACCATTCTTTAATAATTTAGCATTCACCTAAATGTTATTTTGTTAGAACCCTAGCATTTATTTATAACGTATTTATTTCTTTAGATTAAGTACTTTCATTTATGCAACCTTTCTTTTCAACATTAACTTGTATCAAAAGGAGAATTAATAGCCTCCAAAAAAGTCACATACTTCTTGGATCTAGATTGATAGGCAATTCACCCAACCTACCTAACTAATCAACCCTTTTCTAGTTCTCTCTTATTGTAGGTCATCTTACCAAACCAAAAAAGAGTATCTATAACCATATGGATTATGGAGTGAAAAATCATCTAGGTTCTACCAACCTTTACCCCTATTTTAGTTTTACCTTTTTTCTATAATTTAAAAATGCAAATTTTGAGTAAAATAATGAGCTAGCATTTAGACCTTCAGATTTGTAGTTACAATTCATTTTTAATAGAGGTCTTATTTCTCCATTGATATAAAGAGAAAAACATAAAAAATATGAATCATTTACCCATTTATATATAGATTTTCATATAAATGATTCATTAATCCTTACTCATCCAAAAAAGCTTAACATATCCCCTTATAAGTACCAAATTTTTATTCTTCACACAAATGAGAGAGATGAATTAACAAATGAACATAATGAAAAAAATGTTGAGTTCTTAATCTTTATATGGGAGTTCTAAAAGGTTTACTCAATATGTAAAAATATGAGGTCCACATCCTAGGAAAACACTCCAAGGTGAACAACCCAAAAAGCATCCACGCCAAAAAGATTTGATAATCATATTATTCATGGGTGGTACTTATTTTTGGCATAACCATATTGATCCTACACAAACAAAAACTACTTTCAATATAGGAAGTTTACAATAGATGGGCTTTGATTACAAAACTTACAAAAAAAATAAGGTTTTAAAGACTCCTTTGGGAAACATAATAATACAAATTGATTGTGGCCCTAAAGTGACTAAAACATGGGTTTGGGTTATGCCAAAAACTATCCATATGCATTTACATTGGTAACTCTATGGTTATATAAAATGGAAGTAAAAGTTGAACAAAATTAACAAAGGATTTCTTTTTTTCATGAAGGAAAATGGATCCATATCCCAAATGATAGCATTGCTTCCTCTATTTCACATGTGAAAAATGAGGAGGAACATGACATGTACCATTTACACTTATCCAACCATGATTCAAACAATGTAAAATATCCAAATTAAGGTTAAAAGGCTTCACATACTCTAAAAATACCAAAAAAATTTAAAAAAAACTTCAAAAATCCAAAAGTATTTTCAACGTTTACATATCCTATTAGCTCCTTGGCATATATGTTGTTAGTTCCATGTTAGTATATGGGATATCAATATTTCGTGTGTGTGTGTGTGTGTGTGTGTGTGTGTGTGTGTGTGTTTCACATCATTTGAGAGTGATACAAGCATGCACACATCATTTATGCACTTTTAGATGTTGGTCTTTCCCTCTACTCACGTCATCAGGACGTTGGGTCATCTACCTCTATGATCATAATACATCCAAGTTATATCATTATATGGTCATTTTATATTAAAATTGTTTGAGATAATATAATACACATGCCTTTATCCATGCTTATATCTTTCAAAATGTAATTGATATGCTATGTACTTAATGTTTTTCACCAACACAAATCTAGGGACTATTATGCTATGTTTATGTTGGTTTATTATGCTTTATTATACACACTTATTTGAGTGTCTTGACTTGATATTGTCTTTATTGTTTGAGAATTTGAATATACTACATTATTTTCAACCCCTATACTTTTGTTTATCTCTTTGACATAAGTCATGTCCCTTCGATTTTGTAGCATTTAAACATGCCTCTTATTTGTAGTCTCCTTGGACCTTTGTCTCTTGATTTGATTTTTGAGTGCTCTTATGTGTGTGTTTGATTGCTTATTGATCTTGTATTTTTATTATCTATATGTTTTTATGATTTACATCATGCATATTAGGACTTGGTATGATCACATTATTTATAATTCAATGATATATCTACCTAGACATGTTCCCTCTATATGATACATGATACATTCACAATTTACATAGTTATATTATCCTTTTGAGTTAAGTTAACTATCAATTTATACTTCCCCTCACCTTAAATGGAGAAATATTAGTGGGGGCATGCCATAGAGGCATGACTTCCACATTAATTCAAAAATTCACATTACAATGTGGGCATGTTTTGGAAACATATTCTCCACACTTATTGAGTATTCAAAATACATAGATTATAGTGGAGGCATGTTTCAGAAACATGTTCTCCACACTTACACCAGTTCTCAGATTTAGATTGTAGTGGGGGCTTATTATGAAAACATGTTTTCTAGATTGGAATTTATGTCAAATTTTATATTTCTATATATATAATGGGGGAATGTTTTGGAAGCATGTTCTACACACATAATTTTAACCTAGCCAAATTGCATAGTTATATGGTTTAGATACACATTTGTGACATAATTTTATACATTGGTACCATTTTTATAAATAATTTTAGCATGATATATATTTAAGGTGTTTATGTTATGCAATGTGCACCTAAAATTATAAAATCAAGTCAATTTCAAATTTCAAACACTTTCATGGACTATCATCACCCATCATGTTAGAATTTTATAGACTATATTGAGCCAATCTACTTCAGTAGTTGGTTCACTTTTTGGTATGGTTGAGGTGATTAAATCACTCAATTTTGTCAAGTTTATAGGTTGGACTTGATTACATCATCTAACCTCACTAGTTTTATAGTGTGAGTTGACTTGGTTCACTCACACTCACCATGTTATAAGGATGATTATGTTACACAATTGATCTCATCTCAACTTTCAAGTGGAAACTCATATTTTCTCCAAGGTTGGGGGCATGTGCCCTCTAATAACTCTCTATATCTTTAGATATATACACTTTCTAGATTTTTATATTTATTCTATTCTCAAATCTAATGATTCATGATGATATATCTTTCAAACCAAATTTCCAAGAGGTAAGATGGTTGCATCAATAAACATGTGTACTCTAAAACCTTGCTCTCTTTCAATTTAAATCATTTAAATGATTTTAATTTTATATTAAATTCACTCATTATATATTTTAACATGCTCTTGGTTGTAGGTTAGTCTCTATCAAATAACTCAAGTTGGACTTAATCAAAGAAAAGGTGTGTTATACACACCTAGGTACACATTTATTATCCTTTAAACCAATGGGGGTGAATGTAGACACTATTTCAAAAATAAAAAACACCATGGTCTTATACACTTTCCAAATACATATCATGGATGTGCTTTCAAATTATATACCTTTTCTACTACCAAAATGTTCGCATACACTATATCTCTATGCCTAATTATTTATCGCTTAGTCTGACCAATGTTATTTTGATGACTCAAACTTGATATTTTAACCAAAATGTTATAAAACTTCTTACCTTCCATTTTTTCAAGTTCTAGACCTACACCTATTTTCTAACTACCTGGAAACTTGTATCCCAATTAGACACCTACGTCCACATAAGTACCCTATCCCAATGTAAGTTTCTAGTGCCCTAAAGTCATCCAATTAAAAAATGAAACATATTACTATGGTTGACCTAAGTGATTTAATGTGAGATATTATTCAAAGGTATTGGTATAAATATAATATCAACCCTCATTCATTCCTCACTTGGAAACACCTAGAAAATCATAAGACAACTTACCAAAAACATTTTATCAAGCACTCAAGTGAGAAAAAACTTCCCTAATTTATCATATTTTTATATCAATCATAGGAAAAACACATATATAGGTATGAAGTACTGAAGGAACACTCCATGAGCCATATTTTCTAAGTTACAAGCTAGGTCACTATAATACTTACTTATCACACATTAAATGATTCACACACAAACCAACATGTAGGGGTGAACTATATAAGTATGAGACCCTCTTCAAATTTTTTGATATGTAGGCAATGATCATTAACAAAGGGTTATTTTGGGTAGTTTGACACTGTATGTCCACTAACCCATTTTCCCAAATACAATATGAATATTAACTAAGGTTTTGTTATTTGATAACGAGCAATAGTCCATAACCTAAATTTAAATGCACTAGAGTGAAGGTGACACATAACCCATAATCATCCAGGTGGTTGCATCCTTCTTCAATACGTGTTATATAATAAAAACCTATGTCCAAGTTAAATAATATCATTGACACAACTATCCTATGTTGATGTAAGTGTATGTGGCTATAGAGGTCCAATTTATAGAATCAAAGGTTTGTTCTATAATCTAGATCCAATCCACTTTCTATCGGTTCTAGATCAAAATATATATTATCATGAGAACCAACTAAGTATCTTGTTTTATTTATCATTACAACATCTATCATAGTTGTAATTTATATCTTTAGCATCTTAGTATAATAAATTTAATATATATTTTATCTAAGTTTCACAAATAATTGGTCTGCTTTAGAGATAATCTACCATTATTATGCCCTAGGCTATATTAACCCCTTTAAACCTAGATTCCCCTTAATATATATTTTTGGTTTAAACATGAACCTATATGGCATATGCCCCTATAATTTATACTAGTGTGTATAATCTATCAAAAATATGTAAACCCATTATCACACATCTATAACATGTGTATAATCTAAACCATGTGTAATGTGAAAAAATATAATGATCTAGGTATATTTTATAATAATCATAATGTATGCCCCATTTTTATGTGAGGGATGAGAGTATAAAATGAATCACATCGAAATAAATGTAATTTATAATAATTTGGATTATATATCTTTTTGAAAGTGATCATTTTGACACATTAGAATTAGACCACTTTAAATTTATGAATGTTGTGGTGTGAGTTTAATAAATGTGATTTATGGGTATCATATATTTATTTATAAATACAATAGTATAGAGAAATAATATGGAGGTATTAATAAATGTGTAATTATCCATGTATAGGAAAATAAGTGCTAAATTTTGAAATTTCAAAATGGTTGATATGAGTGATGTAAATATTACCATGCAGAAGAACACATTATGTGTATTCCAATGCATTTAATAAGGAGTAATTAAAATAAGTATCACTAGAGATATAATTCACACAAATTTAGATGGATTATTTACAAATTTTGAAAAAAAATCCACCCATATAAATTGGATGGTTCCATAGATTTTTTCAATTCATTTGCATACTGATAATTTGTGATTTTGAGCTCTGGTTGAGAAACATGTCATAGAGATGAGATATTGGATTGATACAATTTGATAAAATGGAGGTCACCCTATAGTCTAAGGATATGCCACCTTTGGCACATTGCAAAAATTTATATTTTTGACATATTTCATAAATTATAAAATTTTAATTTTAATTGATTTTTAGGTATTTTATTAATATTATTACTATCTTCTAAATGTGTCCCTTTGGTTGAGGCTTTGTCTAAACCTTACATGGATATGACCAATTTTTATGTAGAATTATTCATTTTATCATGGTCTTATCCACATATTTTTCTACTCTGACACAATATTGCCTAAAATATTTCTTAGGGATTAATATTGAGATTGTCTCTATTTGTTGTCATATTTATATAAGTTTGTTGAATCAAATGTCATGTTTTTAGGATTTCAAGATGACATGTGATGGAGACTATGTGCATTTTTCCATTGATCAAGGCAAAGAGAGCCACTATTAATGATGCTATGTAAGGCTACGTTGGATGGTTAGATCAGATGCCATATGACATGCATATGATAATGGCATTGGCATAGTGATATGACTCAGATACTTGTAACATTTATCTCCCCATAGGGGAGATGAATATTAAACTTGATAATGTATGGAGGATATCAATAATTCATATGGATGGTACATATGTGACCTTTTAGGGTGGTGGTGGATAGGAGTAGATAGGATAGGCCCACCAATATATGACTAGGCATGTTAGGGGTACTCAGTATATATTTATAGATACTACTATATTATTGTCTAAGATTTTACTATCTAATGTTATCCATGTGTGAAAATTCATGTGTGTATTGATGTAATCCTTTATTTTTTTAATTATGGTGGTGTTTATATTTCATATAGGATGCATAACTATGTCCAGGATATTGGATTATATATATAAGGAATTACATTAATTTAGATGAGAGAGTTTTGGTGGTGGGTTAAGATTAGTGACATTATTACATAGTTGGGTATATGAACACATATTTGTGATATGCCATATGGGTATGCCCCACGGTGATTGGGCACATGCATAATTTTTTTGGGGCAAAGATGGGTGAACATTGCATGTGTTGTGTAGAGTGAGACCATGGAGTGTCACCTCATTCTTGATCAACTATCAATAGATTCTAATGTTGAGAGAGCTTACCAAGGGTTTTTAGGGTGTGTTAAGGACAAATTAAAGTTACAATAGATTTATATTATTTATTGTTTCCATTATCATAGTCCTAATGTTTATGATTAATTTTAGTTTGAGTGCATTATGTTAATTTGGTATAAGGTAGGATGTGCTTCTGGTACTAGTTATATGGTGTCACTTTGTTAGAGATCCTAGATGTGATGGTGAGTGAGCTTGACCTAGTGTGACCAAGCTCTCACCCATTAATTTGGCCTAGGTGAACCTGGTGATTGAGATTGTTGATGTTTATGATTTTATGTGTACTTCAGAATACACATGATGGTGGATGGTACATTGATGTCCTAAATTATTTCGCATTATGGTAGAGGGTGCCCCTAAGGCATAGGGTAGAGGAACAGATGCAGGTGAAGTAGTAACTATTGATTTTAATGTTCATCTTATGGTTGTAAGTATGTATATATGATATGAAAATATTTGAATCATCATTATTAATATAATGTATTTTATAATAGGAGATGAAAATTAAAGGATGACAATCATAGAGGTAACACTTCAAGTTTTTACTAGACATGTGTCAAGTGAGGTAATTCATTAGGGTTTAGTTGAGTGTGATACAAATATAAATGGTGATCGTGATCCATTATTTGATCTAGTTACTATATATAATGCTTCATATGTGGTAGTTTCATTAGAGAGGGATGATTTGAGAATTAATTAGGACCAAATTAGAGAAAAATTGATGAGGTATTAGATACCCCCCACTTTTAGTTGTAGATTTGGGTTAGTGTTTACTAGCTGAGTATGTTTGATTGTAGTGTGATCATACAATCTTGTTGGCATGAATGGCTATCTATGGGGATCAAGAAATGATAATAAGTCCCGATTGAGTTATCAACATGATGATAGTAGGGCTTATACATCATAATCCCCCATGATGATTGATAGATATGTTTATGTAGATGATG
This sequence comes from Torreya grandis, assembly GCA_037957365.1. Classification (NCBI taxonomy): domain Eukaryota; kingdom Viridiplantae; phylum Streptophyta; class Pinopsida; order Cupressales; family Taxaceae; genus Torreya; species Torreya grandis. The sequence goes on from JARHVA010000791.1 coordinate 1,932,208, forward strand.
ATGTAGATTGCTAGGGGCCAATTATTGAGTGAATTTTTATATGTTGTACTTTAATTATCATATTTATTTATTTTTTCATATGTATTTTTAGTGATCTTTATTATATTGTACTTTTATGGATTGATTGTTGCATATGTTTTAAGAGTTGTATTTTACAATTGTAACCATGTGTTTTAACATTTTATGGCTTAGCATATGTAAATACTATGTTTGTTAAAAAGCTAAATAGACTAAATCAGGGAAATAATATGCAATAAATACAACCACTACTTTGTTATAGAATTAACTAGCTTTGAATTTTTTTTAAATAGCAAAAAATAGTGCAAGTAAGAACTTAGCTAGAAAATAACTGATACAGATGATCTGGGTGCTAAAAATTGAGGTGGAAGCTAGTTTATGTGTCTAAAACTAGATCCTAGTATTATAAACCCTCTTGGATAGTATCATCACAATTAGACAATAGATTTATTATTTAAACAATTAGTGGTAGTGTCTTGATATTGGTAAAAGTGTCGTCTATGTAGGACTATCCCAAGATTCTAGGTACACCTATGTCTGGATCTCTGAGGTTTGTTCCTGTATGCATGAGTATTTAAATCCTATATTTTTCCTATAATGAATAATCTATTATGAAAACCCTAATCCTCTAATCCTCCTTGTAGCTAGGGCATCTTCTTGGCATGAGTTGAAAAGTGTGTTTATTAGTAGGGTAGGCTAGACATCCTCAACACCTTACTTTGAAGAGAGTTTTATACATACCAATACTCTAAGGAAGGATCAAGAATAAAGGTCCAAGATCAAGAAATGAGAGTTTAGGACTGATTTAGGGATTACTAGGGATGCCTATGGTCCACATGAAGGTTGGATAAATATGATAATAGGATCTAGGATAGGTCTAGGGCTAATCTATGGATATGTAATCTCAAGTAGTTCTCTCAACACTCAAATACCACTTTTGGATGATTATAATTGCCCTCATTAACTATAAAAATGTAGAAAAGTCAAATGACTAGGATAAAGGAAAAAAACATACCTAGACTTACTTAGGAGGTGAAGCATGTGAAGTTGGGTCTGAGTATGTGAAGCATGCTCTAATGGATGTCCTAAAAATGAAACATGTATAAATTAATCCTTACTTAAGAGATATCAAAATCAAAAGACTAAATAGAGTAAATAATTAAAACTAAGTAAAGAGATAGAAAAGAGGAAAGAAATGAATACACCTCACTAGGCACACAAACTAATGCATAAACCTGGTGAAAACATGTGTGTGTGCATGTATTTAATGATCAATCAATGAATAGTTTAGACTGAAATGATAGATTTCTCAATCTACATGTTTGGGTGGCTCAATAACTCAATCTAGTTTTGACTCCATGATTTCCCACCCCTATTTTGTAGATCATGACCTATGAATATCTTGGATTAGACTAATAATTTGTCCAACCCTCTCATGTAGGTGGCTCAAGAACTCAAGTAGGTTATATCTCCATCAATGGAAACCCATGTGTAGTAAATGGATCTAAAATTAAATTATGTGAATTAGTATAAATGTCTAACTAGGTATATCTTTTTATGTATGTTGGCTTTATGGCCACTCAAGTACATTAGGTAACATTAGGCCACTCAATAATGCCAACCACTACAGATAGATAAGGCATTAAATTAGTGTGCAAGATGGAATATGATGTCAAATGTATAAAACATAAAGAATGAGATGGAATTTGTCAATCCATGTGATCAATCAATGTGTAAGTGAGCATACAAAAACAATGTGCCACACACATACCCCCAAATCTGATATTTGAACATATGGATTTTGGACTGAGCTATAATAAATTATGTTTGGGTATCTAAAATGAATATTGAAATGGTCATTCTATGCATGATGACCCTAATTTGAGTAAACTGATATGAATTTGAGCTAAACTAGTATGAATCTAAGTAAAACTAAGTATAAATGATAAATCTATAACTAAATATATGCAAACATGTATTGTACCTATTATACTTTTTTGGCCAATCTACGTCATTCTAAAACTAAGATATTAGATAATAGCACCATGTCTTGGATAATAGTGCCATTTTTAAAATGTGGTGCCAGTGTCCTAATTTGGGTGTTAGTGTCCTTTTGGTCTAATTTCTATGCAACTATACTTCTTTTCGGGTCACTATTTCCCCACTATGTTTAATTGTGTTTGATTTTATGTAACTAGGCTTGTGTACTGAAAAATATATTGTGAGGGTAATATAGGAGCCTGATCTCTATAAAAAAACCCTATGAATGACCCCCATTTTGAAGGGATTTATTGAACCTATGTAAGAACTATATTCAAAAGAAAAATTTCTATTAAAAGTATGTTAGCCAATTAATTTATGATAACTACATAATAATTAAATATAGTGTGCATACATAACATCAAAATGTAAGATAATCTAAGCATAAGTGTGTAATGTAAGATGTGTGTCATGTATAACATTAAAAAGGGTGTCAAAATAGATGTAATCAATGTATGTAATAATGAATATGATTAAAAATAGGTAGCTACCTAGGGGATATGGTATGATGTCTATCACGACACCCACGTAGGAAGGGTGAGATACATGAGGTCCCCCATGGCATCAAAAATTGGTGTGTGTAACAAGCAAAAGAAAGTGTCATGGCTATGATGCATTTAAGAAAACATACATACAAAACACATGAGGAATGAAAAGTAGGCTAAGGGGCTACAATACAAGGGACATTATCACATGTCACCAAATCTAAGAAAACAAGACATACAAGGACATGTTCAAATGCCCACATATGCAAGTAAAAAGCAAGATAGATTAGAGCCACATAAAAGGACATGTTAAAATGTTTACATACATAATTAGGAAGGCACACACAAGGACATGGGAACATGTCCACAGCATACATATTGTGAATAAAAGTGTCATAGAGCCAAAGAGCAATGGCATATTCAAATGCCCTCAAAATAGAAGAAGCATAGAGACACAATCAAGTCTAAACTAAGAAAGATATAAATGAAAGCATGCATGAATATGTAATACAAATCTTTGTAATAGCAAGGATCTACATATGTTGAGTCTAAATTAGTAATATTCAATAAAAAATCTAAGTAAGAGTAGTATAATCAATATCAAGATATAACAATTCTAAAGTTGGGATGCAAAGTATATGAAGATAGAACCTAGAAATTGAAATTGTGTATAGGATGCCACCAAGTGGGTAAATGTGTCAAATAAGTAATATATGTATTAGCGTATATGCCCCCAGTGGGTAGATAATAGCAAGTCTAGATCAATGTAATGGACCTGAGTCTTGTATCAATCTACAAGCACTCAAAAATAACAAGTGAAACATATATGTCTGATAAAACTAACTATACTAAGATAGATAGCATATGTAGTGTTTGGAAAATAAAATAAATGTAAACATAACAATGCATACAATCTATAATTTTGTGTTTTATGAGTAATATTTGAATGTTTTTATGTTTTTTGACATATTATATTGTTTTTGGATTTTTTGGATATAAGATATGTACAAACAACATGAAAATGAACTATGTACAAGGAGGAAGAGAGAAGGAAAATATGTACAAGAAGGGAAGAACAATACTAATCAGGCCAAATAAAGTAATTGTGATAATACATGCTATGTAAAAAGTCAATTGTGGTCCCATAATCTATTGTACTAAGTAATCTATATTTGTATTTATGTAGTGATGCTAGGAATTTATGAATGACTATGGTGCCCAATGAACTGTAGGGGTCTTAGGAACCCATATGGTAGAAGAATCTATAGGTGTTATAGGTGCTTGTTGAGGTAAACATACCCCCATTTCTAAAAAATGAGGACCCTTACTCAATTTTACAAATTATGCTATGAATTAGGCATTAAACTTGATCAAAATGCATTATTGAATATCATGTTTTGATCTAATTTGCATTGGCATGTTAGTACATAAACTTTACTTGATTTTATCTAATATTGCTAACATTTGGATCATATGTATCCATGTTATAGGATCCATGGATCTCCACTAGAATGAACAAGTGTTCATAGATTTATACTTCAACGTTAATTTGACCCTTGGTTAATTAATATGGTCACATTTAAAACATTATGTTAACATTTGGTCCTAATTGATTAATTAAATCCTAAGTTTAAATAATATTTAAAAACTCTTGTCTAAATTACTTTATTCTAAGTTTTTATTAAAATAGATTTATATTTTCCATGGGTCATTTTATTACATTTTGGTCTTAGCTTAAATTTTAACCTAAGTTTTAATTGAGTTTATTAATTCATTAAAACCTTAGTCCAAAATTATCTTAAGTCTTTATATATCTTAAACACTTATTCATTGATTTTATTTGTTCACAATTACAAATTCAACATGGGACTGACAAGTGGCAAAATATCAAAAGATCAGATCCAAGATCAACGGTACACAAATGATCTCCCAAGTCAAGAAGTCAAAGTTCCTAGATCAAAGAATGGTGATGCATGTTTCTACATACAAATCTTGATCAATGATCCATGTTGAAGGCTATATTTAAAAATTCAAGATCAAAGATCGACAGTGTGCATTTGATCATATAATGAAGATCTAATAGTGAGATCAAAGTCAAAATGTCAAAGGATCCCAAGATCAAACATGATAGTGACAAGTGTCACACTCATAGTATATAAAGAATAGATCGATGGTCTGCATTTAATTGGATGTATAAAGAATAGATCAATGGTCTGCATTTTATCATACATTTAGTACATCAATGGTACACGTTTAGTCACTCAAATCAAGATCAATGGTATATGTTCAATCTTGCAGATGAAGATCAATGATGCAAAGTGAATCAAGGAGTCAAAGATCTTAGATTACACATGATGTCACAATGTGGTGTAAGAGCATTAAAGTTATGGAAATTGACTACAAGGTACATATACTACATGTGATGCTACCAAGTGACACAATCTCATAATCTTGGATAAAATATCAATGATCATGGTGAAAGTCAAGGCCAGAATACTCCCAAAGAGATCAAGTACATGTTTGATCATTCAGATCAAAGATTGATGACCCACATTTAAACAATATAGGTGGAGATAAATGGAGTGAATTTTATGAAGCTTCAAGAGGCATGAGATGATGACACATGTCCAAGAGATAATGGTCACATTTAAAAAATAAATAAGATGTATGACAAGGTGATGCCACATAAGCAAACATGTTAGATCAAAATATTTGGTAGACCTGAGCATTTGAATATATAAATGCAAGATCCAAATATGATCTAAGTCATCAAATCACATACTTTAAACTTTTTTTCCACCATTAAATCTTTGTTTAAACCTCCAAAAAGTGCTAGAATGTACAAAAAGCCCAAAATTATCCCTGGATTCATTGTGTTAAGTCAAGAGAGTTGAATTATAATTTACAAAAGGATAATTCAATTAAGATCATAGTAATGGAAGCATACAAAGTTGATTCAAAGAAGGCAATTGAACTATACCTAACATCAGATGTAGAGGGATGAATTTTTAAAGATAGAATTTATAGTTGCTTTATTAAACACATGAGATAATAATTTCTCAAAGTTTTTCTAGACAATTGAGAACTAGGGAGTGTTGACTAAGGAAGAGGAGAAGCAACTCCTAGTGAAGATACTCTATGATGACATCATGGTAATTTAGATGATCGAGATCCATTATGTTTTTGCTAAACTAGAGGTACTACATTTTATCCATGTCCTAAGTCCAATTTAAAAGGATACTAAAATTGACAAGGGTATGTTGATTCATGAACCTAGTCTAAATAAAATTGCATATATATCCCCTGTTGCTTTTGAGTCTTACTATAAATTTCATAGGCCCCAAATAGACCTAGTTTCCATTAATTCATGGGATCAAAAATACACCATGATGGACATTTTGGCAAAATGGTTAGAAATTGGTAATGAGGTCATTGTAGATCTTACAAAGAACATCTATGTAAGCCAATTCAGACCTAGAGTTAGGATGGTCATGACCATACTAACAAGTTATATGGATGTGCACATATAACACATGTATGACCAATGTGGGTCCCTATGGTATATTTCATCATTGAAGAGTGGTGGTTCCTCCATTAGGTGAAATCATTCATATTTCCCTAAGCAAATAGATATATGGGATTAAGAATAAGAAGAGAACTAAATTCTACGTGATGTATTATTTTTTAGATGCCCTATGTGCCACCACAAAAATCCCTAATAAAAAAGAATGGTCCCCTAATGATACCCATACTATGTCTTAGTACTATTCTAAATTGCACATTTACAAGTATAGAGACCATATCCAGTTAATTTGTGATTATGTTTACCCTAAATTGAGTCAATCTATTGATGGTATTCATATGATGAGGATAAGCCCTTTAATCAAGAAGTCAATTGAGGAAATGAGGGAAGTATGGCTTTATCCTGATTTCACTATTATAAGAATTAAAGGAACCCACCCTCTTAAATTACCAGTTCATGTACCTGACAAGTTGGCAGAACAAGAAGTGGCATACCAATTGTTTAATGGGATAGATGGCAATTTCAAGACTAAGAGGAAAGGACTTCTACATAGTTTTACCATGGCAATTGGTAAAACTAGTTTTAAGCAATGGGACCACATTGAAGGTGCTTCAAAACATAGGCTATCCTTCAACTTTTAGATTGATGATCATAGACAATGGGATCTCTATGGTAGGGTAAAGCAACATTTGAGGATCAAAGTTATTTTAGCTATGTCATATGAGCATGAACCTAGTGTATTTGACTTTATATACACCAAGGCAACCTCCTACTATGAAGTTGCTAGAAGACTGAAAGCTCATAATAGAAAGCTTGAGTCTAGGTTACAAAGAGACCAAAAAATGGAAGATAGATGGAAATTAGGCCCAAGATAATATCATCTGATATATGTTAGTTCTTCTATGCTTCCATTAGTAGATATACAAATAGAACATAGGCCTAAAGAAGAGAGACAAAGTGAAATTGCTTCCAACTCCTTAGCTCCTGAATCATATAGAACAACAGAGCAAGATTTACCTCAATAGGAGGTTCACATGATAGCATTGGATCCCCATGAATATATTGAAGATGCACTCATAATGTTATCTATGACATATGAGATAGACTAATAAGCAAAGGAAGACAAGGTTAAATAATCTAAGTAGAATAAGGGGAAAGAGAAGTCATTAGATTTGATAGTCATTGATCTTCCCAAGAGGAAAGTTGAGGTTATAATGATCTCAAAGGCAAAGAAAGCTAAAGTGGCCATAACTCCTCATTTGAAGGATATCAACTTGTTTAGTGAGGATAACCTAATATATGGACCATCTATTCCTGAATGGTTCATATATGAACCAAGGTTGGAGAATCTCCCTACTTATCATCCATGGGCTATAGTAAAGATTACATGCATACTTATGAAACATGATTTGAAGCTATGGATCCTAGCTTTACAAGAATAAAAGGCAAAGATATTGGCTACTCTAAGTTAGTTCACATGAAAATAGGAGTGTCAAGTAATCAAATGGACCAATATTTAGTTGGGGTAATATATGATCCATATACTATAGGTTTAGAAAGAGTCACTGAGACAAAGGTCATGGAAGGTGGTCAAGAAGTGCTATATTAAAAGGTTGAACCTTTGATTAATTTAACTTATAAGAAAGAATAGAGGTCAAGTGAGGACCCTATTTTTGAAGAGGATGTTATAGAGTTATCACAATCCCAGGTAGAGAGGTTGCAAGCTACCATCAAAGGCCTAAATTAGGAGAAAAAGAATCTAGAAGAGCAATCCATTATATCAGTTCTAGGGAAAATTATTAATAGCTTTGAAGCCACCATATATGATACATTTAATTCTTTGAGATCAATAAGGTTTAAATTGGATTTGGTGAAGAAACAACATTCCATGACTATGAAACAAGTTAACCAATGACAAGCTTTAGATAATAAGGCAAAAGAATTGATCAAGATATTGATGGAAGGCCAGATTCTTGAGATCAAAATAGTTAGCCTATCACATTTGAAAATGGATATGGTAATTTTGATGGAAAAATTCAAGGATGTGAATAAGTAGTCCAAAGGTATGGAATCTCTCTCAAGAGACTTCAAACAATTAGAGAGTAGAAATAGTACAAATATTATGAGGTTTAATCAAGGATCCAACCATCCTTAGTCCTATTGGATTGATAATTGTTGAAGATTTCCAATACATAGCTACTTAATTCATCCAAGAGTTCAAGAATAAAATCCAGGGTGCCACAAGGGCAAATAATAAGTGTATCTTGGATATGATCCTATCAATAGAGGAGAAGATAAGCAATGCTAGGAGAATCAAATAAACTTTGGACAGAGTTGATAGAGTCTTGAAAGATATAAAAGGCCAAGAAGAGGAGTTTTTCATGGAACCAATCATCAATCTCAAGTTAATTGGTGAACAATATGATAAATCCATGAATATTTTGGCATAAACGAAAAAGACCATAACCATAGGGGTATCTCAAGGTCAACTAAGTTGACATAGAATATTTATTTTTGTAAGAAACATATAAATCATTTGAAATAATATTCCATTTTTTAAAATCATATGCAACTTGTAATGCATATGACTTGTAGGTTAATTATTTTTGAAAAGTGTCATTAGTTCTATAATGTTATAGAAGGACAATTATTATTGACACTCGTCTAATTCTTATTTGATAGTGGCTAAGTGACATACCTCACAGGTTGCCTATAAAAGGAGGTATTGTAATTTGTAAAAGAGGAGAAAGTTTTTAGAGCAAAAATTTTATCTAAATTTTGGATCAAGTAATGCAAGTAAGATAATTCTACAAAGACTGTCTCATATTTGTTTGTTTGTTTGTTATCATGGATGCTTCCTCAAGTTTTTGGTTTGATGCTTAGATTTAAGTTGCTTTTATGAATTCTAGATGTGCATATGTTGATGTAAAGTTGTTAATTTGAGATTATTCTAGGTTGATTAAAAGTTTTTTAGATTCATTTCAATTTCATTTCTCTTCTTGAATATGTACTAATGAAATTTTCTTGGTTGAGTAAATCTTTAACATAAATTTGACTTCTAATTTGCATCTTTCAAATATCCTTAGAAATTTGCCTCATATATGATAGGATCTATAATTTTGGTAATTTCATGTCATATGTTGGTTTGAATTGCATGTCTTTGATGAAATTTAAGATTTGTCATGATGTCTAAATTTATAATATAAATATCCTTGTTTTCTACCCTATTCTACCTATTTTCTCATTTTTAAAATCAAATCATTGTAGTTTATTTTTTCATTGTAAATATTCATGCTAGATTAAGGTTTAGACTTTAGGTTTTGATCATTGTCCATTATATTTAGTTAATATAACTTTCATATTTCACAAAAGGCTTTAAGACCATGGTTTCTCTCAATAACCATTTACATATTCATTTTATGAAATAGTCAAATAGCTTGGCCACTACTCCACCATAGATCTTAGGAAGATCACAACCAACAAATCATGAAAAAGATTCTTTGAATATTGAAATGAGAAGTGTTTTCAACACTATGAGAACCCTGTGATACATTTTCAAGCATGAATAGGCCCATTACATTAGTGCTATAAAGAGGGCGTTGAGTCAAAGATTTGTCAATCTAAAGTATTTTGAGCTGATTTTAGTGAATTTTATTTAAATATCAGTTGATCCTATGTATATTTGTGTTTATCTTAGCTTAATTGTGTAGAGATCATTGATATTCATGGTTTTAGACTAGACTTTAGGCTTATTTATCTAAATATAGATATTCTTTGAATATTTATGTGAAATTGTTACAAAGGTTACTTAAGCTTTGTGAATATGAGGTGTTTAAAGATAATGATAGTAATTGTGTTCAAAGATCACTCATATTCATAGGTTTTGAGGTATATTTAATCCAATTCAATTAAACATGGTCATTATTTGAAATATTTATATGAATTTGTGCAAAGTTTACTTGAACTTAGAAATCTAAACATGAAAATCTACTTATTTGTGAGAATTGAACTATTATTTGCAAAGTTTGAACTAAATATCATCTATATTTGCAAAGATAAATTTTATAATCATGTTTTGAATAGGAATTAGATTTTATAAGTTTTAACTACCAAGAATAAGAACTAGGTCAAGGTATGATACAAGGCTACCTCTTCTTTCCTTAAAATTTTATAAGAAAAAAAGAGTGGATAAAGGTAAGCATATAATTTCTAAATCGTAACCTACTTCACCTATTTTTATTACTACATTAAATCCTCATCAAGGTATGTCTTGGTTAGCTCTATCTTATATCAATGTGTCTATTCAGGTACATGACCTTCCAAGAAATCTTGAGAAATATTTACCTTAATGTTGTCCTACAACTATTATTACTACAGAAGAACATATCAAGTCTTTTAAAGCTACCTTAAGATTGTTAAATGTTATTCATGAAGATGTTGCTTTCATATTTTTTATTTTTACCTTTAGATATGTAACATATAATTGATTTTTTAATCTTCCTAAAAATTACATTATTAGTTGGAATAATTTTAATAGTTATTTTATTGATTAGTTTGGAAAGGTCATTAGTCCATGTGTTCTATATCAACAATTCACTATGATGAAGAGAGATTCAAATGAAACTATTATATATTTCAATTCTATATTTCAAAAGATGTTTAGAAAAATTATAACTCCCTATAGGCTTGATGAAGCTTTAGCTTTAGAGATTTATAAGGATTCTTTATATCCAGTGACTTCTATATTTAAGAAAATATATGTTGGAGTCATAAATAAATTAGCCTTGACCTATTAGAATATTATATTCCTAATATCAATCATAATTTTCTTACATTTAATATAATCTCAAATGCTAATAAAAACATTCTTGATTTGAATCAAACTCTAGTTTTAAACTAGTTGTCTTTGTGTCATGCCCATCCTGATCAGAACCTAGGATTGGTAAATAACTCTAAGAATGGATCTCATCCATAAGATTGATGAGCTATGAAAATAATATCTAGTATTAGTACTCAAGTTCATAATTTAGAGGCATCTAATAATGAAAATGACTCCATATTGAAAATGGTTAAAAAATTGAGCACTAACTTTCTTTACTTACAAAGACGAGTAGGCAACACCAGGGAAAGTTTTAACAAAAACTATTCTTATTAAAAGTTTAATAGACATATAAATAGGTTTCACAATATCAATAACAACAATAATTATGAGTCATTTTCTGTTAATAATATATCTAAACTAAATAATTGTGATGTAGTTTTAACTAACTATTGTAGGGTCTATAATACTGCAAAACATGGTGAGCTAGACTATGTAGAATTTTGTAATGCTTTTGAAGTATTTCAAGATGAATTGGATACATTTTAAGTCGTGCCTAATAAATATAATGCTATAGAGACATCTGGTTCTTCAGGGGCATCTAAATCTTCTAAAATAACTCTTATGGTGGAAACTTTTGATTTTCCATTCCAAGATGAGAATGAGCTTGAAGATATTCCAAAGAAGATTCATGATTTTCAATAGTACCTAAAGAAGACTTATCCATTGAGGAATAGAGAATAAAATCAATTAATGACAAGCTCTACTCCACCAAACAACTTTGATACTCCTCTTGATCCCAAAGTAGATAACAATCTAGAACCTCTAAAGGGAAGTAACACTAGAAATATTGTTAATTCGTCTAGTTCTTCTACTAGGAGTTTAAATAATATAGTAAATAATATGAAAAAAATAAAAGATAATATCACATTGAATGAATTGACTCAGATAACTAAACAGATAAAATTGTTTCTAAAATATTTAACTAAAAAACTTAGTAAATCATAGAAACTTGCAAATGTAAATGTAGTGGTATATAAGAATAAAACAAAGGTTCCACTTTTTTACTAACAATTAGAGTTTTTGTTAAAAACTTGCATAATTTTATATTAGATTCAAGTGCCTCTACAAATATCATGCCAAAACATATTTATTAAAAGCTTGGTTTAACTCCTATTAAGTCTGATAGAATAGTGACTCAATTAGACAAATCTAGAGTTAAAGTGATTGGTGAATTGTTGAATGTGTATATGTAGTTTCCTTTGGAGCCAAGGGTGAAACAATTTATTGATATTAAAGTTACATACATTCTAGATGCTTATGGGATGTTGCTTATAAAATATTTAACCAAAGCTTTGAATGGGAACTGATTGCTCTCATATGTGGTTACAATGGAGAGGAGTTCCTAATCAAATTCAGATTGAAAGGGAATCAAAGATGAAGCATATGATCACTGAATATAATGAAACTAATGAAAGGGTCAATTTGGTTAATTCTAGTTTAGGGGTTTACACCATTGACACTTCTCAGGTATGTAATTCTAAAGACTCTCATGCTATGCCTAGACTTTAGAAATTATATGTTGATGGTGTCAGATGTAAATCTGGATCTGGAGTAAGAATAGTTTTAGTCAATCCTATTGGTAAAGAATACAATGCCACTTATAAAATTTATTTTCCTTGCACCAATAATTTAGTATAGTATGAATAATTAATTTTAGGATTACAATTTGTTGTTAAACACAAGATTAAATAACTACTAATATAAGTTGATTCTAAACTAGTAGTCAATCAGGTCAGAAGAAAGTATCAATGTAAATTGTCTTATTTGAAGAAATACAAATTTAGAGTATGGAAATTAATTGATTATTTTGATGCTTTCAATATTCTTTCTATCCCTCGAGAAGGAAACCAATCTACTGATGAACTAGCTTTAGCTATAGCTAACCTAATGCAAAATCAAGATTACTAAAGGCTTAATATTGAACTGGTCCCATGTCCCTCTATACCTGACAATGTTAATCATTTGCAAGTGTTTAGTGATGACCAATAAATCATTGAATTCATGAACAACTCAGGAGTGTTTGAGTCTCATATTATTGATGAGGTCAATGAGAACTTTTTTAATGATGATAAAATTGATGATAAGGAAATACAATTGAATGATAACAAGTTCCCCAAAGGCATGATTGCCTTAGAAATATTATTTGATAAAGACAAGCTAGTTGAAATTTTTTAAGTTCCCAAAGTGAATGGGAAGGATTATAATGTTGTTGACATAGGAAATTAAGGTCAACCTCAACTAGTAAATATTGGTATAGCATGCAAAAATGAAGAATCTAGAAATCCTAGAGTATTTTTGACCAAGTACAAAGATGTTATTACATGGTCTTATGAAGACTTGAAGATCATTTATCCTTGAGTTATCACCCATACCATTCCCTTGAAAGAATCTTGTAAACCCTTTAGATAGAAACAAAGACTAGTTAATCCTATTTTGGAACCATTAATTTATAACGAGGTCAAGCAATTATTAGATGCAAAAATAGTTTTTAAAATTAGACATTCTACCTGGGTAGCTAATCTAGTACCACTTAGAAATAAAAATGGAGAGATTAGATTATTCATAGATTTTAGAAATTTGAACAAATCTTCTAAAAAGGATAATTATTCTTTACCTTCCCTTGACCAAGTGATTCAAATTATTAGTGGTTCTACCATGATGTCTTTCCTATATGGGTTTTTAGGTTATAATCAGGTACTTGTTAACAAATAAGATAGAATGAAGACTACATTCACAATAAAATGGGGAACTTTTGATTACAAGAGGATGCCTTTTGGACTCATCAATGCAGGAATTACCTTTCAAAGAGCTATGGACCATGCCTTTCAATGTCTCATAGGTAAATGTATCATTATATATATGGATTATTTGACTATGTTTTCAAAAAATAAGGAAGATCACTTAATGCATTTACAACAAGTATTTGAACATCGTTGAAGGTATGAAATTTACCTTAACCCTAATAAGAGCATATTCTATGTAACTGAAGGGAAATTTCTAGGATATGTGATAACTAAAGATGAAATTTATATAGATTTGGATAGAGTCAATGCTATATCTAAAATAGAACCCCTAAGTAGTAAAAAAGAGCTAAAATTTTTCTTTAGGAAGATTAATTTTATAAGAAAGTTCATTTATGGTTTTGTACAGATTGTGAAACCACTTAATGACATGATAAAGAATGATGCAAAGGTTGAATGGAATGAAGAAATGAAGAAAGCCTTCAAGGATATCAAGGAAGCAATAGGATAGGCACCTGTGCTGATAATTCCTGATTTTACAAAAGATTTTTATATTTATTATTTCGATTTTGAATATACTATATGAGTTGTATTAACTCAAAAATTTGATAAATGTGATCATACAATTACATTTATGAGTACTAACTTCAAGAATGCTGGGTTAAATTATTACCTAATTGATAAACAAGCTTTTACTTTAGTTAAGGTAGTTAAAAAGTTTAGACATTATATTTTTAGGAATAAAGTGCATGTTATATTACCAGACCCTACTACCAAATTTATGTTGAGTCAATATGAGTTGGGATAAAGAAGAGGTAAGTAGATGTCTATACTCTAGGAGTATGATCTTGAAATGAAAATTGACAAATTGGTGAGGTGTCAGGGATTAATTCAAATGATTACTAACACCAATCCTAAATTGAGCATCATGTAGGTTGACCAAAAACATTTTCAACCAAATGAATGGTATGATGCAATCATTCATATCTTGATCAATGGTTTTCATCTTGTAAGACTGAGTAGAGAACAAAGAAGAGCTTTGAGGCTTAAATCAAGTCACTTCTTGATTAAGGATGGGATACTTTAATGGAAAAACTATGAAGGTATATATTTGAGATGTGTTTCAAAAGAAGAATCAGCTAAAATATTAAATTCCTTTCATCATAAACTTGGGAGTGGACACCTCTCTAGAAAAACAACTACTTATAAAATCCTAAGGGAAGGATATTATTGGCCCACCATTTTCAAGGATGCTCACAAGCATGTCAGATAATGTCATCAATGTCAAATCTTCAATACTAAAGAGCCTAAAGTAGTTATGCCCTTGAGGCTAGTTTTAATTAACAAACCATTTACTCAATGGGGTTTGGAATTTTTAGGGGTTACCAACATTAATTATTTAGCTAGACATAAATATGTTCTTACTACCATAGATTATTATACAATATGGATAAAGGTAGTAGAAACAAAATAGTGTAGGATTGAAGATGTTATCAATTTCTTGGAAGAGAACATTTGCACTAGGTTTGGGACACTAGTATCATTGGCCTGTGATAATAAATCAACATTTACATCTATAGATATGATTGAGTGGGCCTATGATAAAAAAATATCACTTAATTTTTTATCTAATCATTATCCTCAAGGTAATTGGGTTTTAGAGTCTACACACAAGAATTTGATGAAAACTATTAAGAAGTCTCCATCTCAAGAACTAAGAACATGACATAAGTTGATGAATTATTCTTTGTGGGTAGATATAACTAGAGTGAAACAAGATTTAAAATCATCACCATTTATATTGGTATATGGATAAGAACCAATATTTCTAATTACTCTTAAATTGCTAGCTTACAAGTTTATGTAGGAGTATATGGAAGAAGATCTAGAATATGCCAATTTTAGGTTGCTTGATATCATCTAAATGGAGGATGCAAGAGAAGAATCATTTTAAAACTTTAGTAGACATCAAACCACTACTAAAAGATGGTTTGAAAAACATTTAAATATCAAGGTGTTCAGACAGGGAGACCCAGTTATCCCATGGGACAAAGCATTTCAGCCAAATGGAAAACATGGGAAATTCAATCCTTTATGGATTGGACCTTACCAAATAATTGAAACATTGGGATAAAACACTTTTAAGATCAAAGACTTTTAGGGAGTAGAGTTCACTTTTCCAACTAATGGAAAATATCTCAAGTATTACTTCTCTGTTATTCCACCTCAAGTCTTTATGGAGTAACTTATAAGATTATTTATGGTTAGTATATGTAGGTTTATATTAGTTTCATTTCTATTCCTTTTTATAAATAATTTTTGTGAATATTTGTTTGCTTATTGTGTGTTTGTTTTCTTTGCTTTATTCTCTGGTTTCCACTAAGTCTTTTCTAAGACATATCTTCAAGCTCCAAATCCATCTAAAAATCTCAAAAGAACTTCATAAACTAAGAATTTGGATATGATTCTTCAACATTGGTTGATCATGGATCATGGAAATTTTGAGCTTAATGTCATGATTTTGAGAAATTGATGAAGATTAATAAGTAGATTAGTTGTTCCTTAAAAATTTTAGACCTTATCTTGATCTAAGTTTGATTTCAATAATGATTGTATGTATTGATTGAAAGTTTGAATTATTATAAAAAAGTCATGTTAGCACTTAAAGGACATTATTTCTTGGGATGAAGTCTATAACTAAAGATGATTGTCTAAAATCAAACATTTGACAAAAATCTTAAAAACTTGGCTAATTCTGGTTCCCAACCTTTATTGGAAAACTAAATACATTTTAAAATACAAAAATAAAAAGCCTTATTGAAAATCTAAAAGTTTTTTGAGCAAAGGTGATTCAATTAACCTCCACCAGGGCTATGGACACCTAAATGGCAATGGAGCAAGGCCTTGAGTGAAACCAAAGGTATCTCTATCAGGGATATGGGCCCCTGGTTGGTAGTAGAGCAATGCCCAATCCTTCCCTTTTTATAAAAATCATGATTCATAATGAATATCTAAATATGATACAAGTCTATGTTAATGATTAAGGTCATGAAATCTAGAAGTTGTTCTCTAAATCCCATGGCAATCAGTGAATGAATAAAAGCACACACATAAATGATTGAGTTTTGATGCTTGAACCTAATTTTGCATTTGTAAGACTTATTTTAATCACAAATCAATCTTAATAATGGTACTTGATCATATGGAATGATTAATTTTTAATTATTTAGAACCAAGATTATTTGAATTCTAATAGTGCCCTATGCTAAGAACCCTGAGAACTCAATAATATTGCTCTCAATTGAAAGTGAGTAGAGGGAGACCCTCTAGAATATAAAATACATCTATGATGTATGGATCTCTATAATAATGGTCTCTATGGAGAGTATGTGTACATGTCAATACTATAGGAGTAAACCTTGCCTACATTATTGGCTCTACTGAACTCTATGGCGTATCAATAGGAACTTTACTTTGAGCTATAATTTATAACTATGTTATATCTAGTAAAAATGTTGTAACTGGTAACGATGATGTGACTACCTATGGAATAGGTATAGGATACTCATATGGAAGACCCTCAACTGTGACCACTTGATTTACATATATATTTTAGGCATTTATGCATTGTAGATGGTATGGATCATAGATACTATATCCATGACCTACCCAATAACATATCCAACATGCCTACACTAGGTACCACTAATAATCTAGTGGCCAAATGTGCTTATCCAACCTGTAGTGAAGTACAATCTCTTGTTGGAACTCTAAACATGAACACTATAACCAATGATTATTGTGTCTATAGGGGATATATCCTTCTCTAAATACCCCAAATGTTGTAAAAGTGTGATAGTGCACATGTTAATGCTTGAATAATTGTCAACCATAACACCTTGGACAAGATGATGAACTATGTAGGATTGTACAAAGAGTGCATATAAATCTGTATCATCATCAACAATCTCCTATTTTGATAAAGTGATAAGTGGTCTAGCTAAAAATATAATGTGGTGCATACCAATTATATTGTGCAATGGGTGTTCCTCCTCTATAGTGGTGTGATAATAATTTGGTGGTGGATGTGCTTGATATGTGTGGTAAACACCTGAGGTGATCCCTACCTCATTCACTATGTGCTTTAGAAATGAATCTGATAATGTGTTTAATGCCTTAGCTTCCATTTTATATACATTTGGTGCCTCCATGGGTGTGCCCAAATCAATAATGTTAGCCTCAATCAAATCTTGTATCTTATGTTTCAAGTTAATTCATATGTTTTTTATATGGCCTAGTACCCTTTGATAGTCATATAATGCATTAGAATCATAGTTCTTTGGAAGAGGCCATGTTATATCAAAATCTTTGATGGGAAGGAGAGACATGGAATTACATTCCAAGAGATACCACATAACTCATACTAGAAATTATTGAAGGTTGGTGAAGACTCTGCATGGAGGAGCTAATAAAACCAAGTGAAGATATAGCTTTGAAGCTACGTTAGCTATGACCATTTGATCTCTCTTATTTTTAATGACCCTTACCTTGTATAGAGGCTTACTTTAACTCTTAGTAGTTGATTCTAATCCAATTATATATTTTAGTTTGCCCATTTATATAATCTTGAATTTTCTTTATTTTACTATGTGGCACAAATTTGTGAATGTTAGAAACTTATTAAACAAGATAACTTCATGTAATGCTGGTAAGAGACTCTATTTGAATATGTCCTGAAGCTCTTTATCTGCCCTAGGGTTTGTTAATTTATCTATTATATTCTTGTATCATAATACATATTATACAATAGGCTCATTTGAATTTTATTTCAATTGTACAACTTGAGCATATGAGATATTATCACTGATGTTTATAGAGATGTGTGCTAAAAATATGTCTTCCAAAGGATTGAATGTTGTGATATATTCATTTGGTAAGTCATAAGACCACTGTAAGGCATGATCCTTTAAATTGCATGGAAATAAGTTTTTGAGAAGCCAAACATTAGACATGTAGTCCAAACATGCTACATGAAAATCTTAGAGATGATGTTCTAGGTCACCCTTACCATCATATAATGTAAGCTTAGGTGCCACTAATTTAAATGGCAAGGGAATTGTTGTTATGTGATGTGCCAAAGGTGTATATAAGAGAACATTATAATCCAAGCCATGTGATGGCCTAATGGCTCCCTAATAAATATGTAACACCTTATCTTATAGAGTATGAACCTCATTTATAATGGATTATACATTTGGAGTGGAGGAACTATCCACAAGAGGTGTAGCTATCATTGAAGGTTATTGAATTACAATTGTTAGTTGTGCTAGCTGAGTTGGCCCCACTATAGGTGTAACAATGTTATTAGTTGGGGGAGTTGAAGATTGACCATTATTTTATTTTTTAATTTATTCCTAAATAATAGTGATGAGTTCATCTTGCATATATGAATGTTTGGACATAAAATTTTGTAATTATTTCTTATCAGTCTCATCAAATTGGTTATTGAATTCTGCAAGTGTAGTTTGGGAAGTAGGGAAACAAGTTGTATATTTTAAACATTTAAAGAATTTTAGTCAAAAAAATATTAAAAAAAAACAAATATTAAAACAAATCTAATTTTTTTAACTAATGTCTGAGCATAGACACAAAAATGATACAAACCCTAAGAGCATATAGGGTTAGAGTTTGAGCAATATTTGAAGTAAGTTGGGTTCACCAAATGTTTTAACCTTTTAAGAATTAGTGTATGTAAATCCTATTTTTTTAAAATATATGAGTAGAATAAATTATGAAAATAATATGTAATAAATACAACCACTGATTTTTTATATAATTGACTAGCTTTGACTTTTCTAAAAATAGACATAAATAGTGCTAGTAAAAACTTAGAAAATAATTGATACAGATAGTTTGGGTGATGGAAACTGAGGTAGAAGCTAGTATGAGTGTCACTAAATGGATCCCAATGTTATAAACCCTCATATGTAGTATCAACACAATTAAATAATAGCACTACTCTTGGAAATGTGGTAGTAGTGTCTTGATATTGGCAATAGTGTCTTATGTGTAGGACTGTCTCGAGCTTCTAGGTGCACATGTATAGATATCTAAGTTTTATTCTTGTGTACATGAGTATTTAAACCTTATATTTTTACTATAGTGATGAATTTATTGTGCAAACCCTAATCCTCCTTATAATTAGGGCATCTAGTTGGCATGAGCTAAAAAATGTGTTTGTTAGTAGGGTAGGCTAGACATCCTCAACAACTTACTATGAAGAGAGTTGCCTACATACTAATACTCTGAGAAGAGATCCAAACCAATGTATTTATCCCCAACTAAGTTATGGTGAAAGTGCAAGTGATGTTATTATGATATTAGCCTTGAGTGCCATGAATGTGCTTGAGACTAGAAATCTAGGTAATCTAAGCTTAGGGATGCTTTAGATGGTAGTATGCAAAAGTAGGGAAAAATACGGATTGATAACCTTAATTATGCTTAACTTGTTCTAAGTTTAAATATTTATTTTGAATCTAATTTTCATCTAGTGGTTATAAGGCTAAAATGCATGTATTTATACTATTATGATGTTTGTGGGGGTGATAAAAGATGTCTAGGCTGACCTTAGGAGGTTATAGTTTTGAAAATATATATGTTTGGGAAAAGATAGGACAAATGACATTATTTACATTTTGGGGACACTACCACCATGTGGCACTAGTGTCCATCTAGCAGAACACTAGGCACAAAGGGCCAAGATCAAGAAATGAGGGTTTGAGACTGCTTTATGGATTACTAAGGACACTTATGGCTACACGAAGGTTGGATAAGTGTGAAATAGGCTCTAAGATAGGTTTAGGGTTAAGATATGGATATGTAATATCAAGTATCACTCTTAACACTCAAATACCACTTTTGGGTGATTACAGCATCTGATTACATTATTATTTACAACCTTGATATATTTAGTTGTCTTTATATATGAAACAATGTGTTAATGATATGATATTAAATTTTTGACATGTATATTTAATCTAATTAATAAATTTAGAATGGGTTGACCACCCTAATAGAAATAAAAACTATGCACCATACTGATTGTCATTTATAAATGACTTTTGTTACTAAATAACTAGCTATATATTCTTAGAGATACCCACACTTGTATTGGATACATGTGATAATTTTAGTTGATATTGTTGGTTCTCTTTTTATTTATATGAATTATGCATTACATGTCAATATATTTTATTTAAATCTTGGTACTTATTCTTTGGTACCCATGTTTGTGTAAGGCAATATGTAATTTTGTCTTGGATCATAGTGTCCTCCATGATTGTTCTATTGCTTTGGAATGTTAATAACCCACCCTAAAAATTAAAAGATAAACTTGTATTATCCTTATTCACTATTGTATTCATTTTTGTAACCATGGATATCCCAAAATTGCATTTTATTATGGAATAATACATTGTACAACCAATAGTGTATTTTCTATCTTGAGTCCTAAACTGATTGGTAAAGTAATATTTCCCAAATCATATTCATTTGTATAATAAAAATATCACTCATTGTATCCCATAATTTTAATAAATTATATTGTGCATGTATTATGTTGTTGTAAATTATCTATAATAATATATTCTCTATATTTGTTGTTAAATATGGATTGAATGGCCATTAGTTCCTTCGCATGAATTTTCTAAGATATTTTGGTCTTCTTGGATGTAAAAGAAATTGAAGAAGTGGATTTTATTTTATTTTTTTCCAATTATCAAAAATTTTAACCCCATTAACATAAGTTATGTAATATTTTATTTCAATTCATAACAATAATTATCTTGATGTCCTTTAATACCATGATAAGTACAAAATGGATTTTCTTTTACTTTATCAAGATAATGATGAGGATGATAGTGTTTAGGAGGGAGAGTGATTAACTTAATATCCAAAAATTCCCATATAATATCATGTGGTTGATGTTTGAAACTATCAAACTTAAGTGGTTACTTATTAAAATTAGATTTATTCATGTTAGGCAGTGATTTGTAAACTGATTATTTCCCTTTATTGAGGACCTTAACTTTTTTTCCTTGAATATAACAATGTTTATTCATCCTTCTTATGAGAAATTAAAATATTTTATTTAGTGGAGGCTACATATAATTTTACCCTCTTATTGGTAACTTCTTTATTGGATGAATATGGTCCTGCTTCATCTGACTTTATAGCCTTATATGTTGAAAAATTAAGATCACATGCATATTTGAACAAATCCATGTATAACTTCTCAAAATTAGTATAAATATTATGCATGTCTCTTTCTTTGAGTAGAGATAAAAGACCTACTAAAGATGAATTATTTTTTTAACTGTAAGGGTTGATATGTAAATGAATGCAAATTAGTCTTAAATTATAAAATAGATTATTAGATAAACTCAACATGGCTCTATTGCAAACCTTGTAGATGTTTCAATGTGAATTTAGGCACCATGTGTTTTTGGTATAATCTAATAAGAACAAATCTAATAATCTATTATAATTAGGTAAAGAACCACTAGGTATACTATATAACTAATTTGAGGAATATATTATTAGGATCTTATGAAAACCTTGTACTAATATGTATCCATCATTACCCCATTATCCAAAATAAAGTGTACATTAAGTTAAATGAATACTTGAATCTCAATGACCATCGAATAATGGGAGTATAGGCATAAAAAAATCCATTGGATATAATTATTCACATATAACTCATGTAAGGGGTTACCCTAAAATAACATTAAATTTAATATTAGTAAAACTTGATCTATTTTACAAAGTGAGATCAAGCATGTGTGTTTGGAGCTCAAAAATAGCATGCATCATGGACATAATATGACTAGTAGGGATATTTGGAAAGGCACACTCATGAGTTATAATTTACCATCCATTTTAAACATTGGTATTAGGGAGTCATGACTAATATCATTTTATGGCTTAGAATTGTATTCTGAGACAAAATCAATGCATCTTTTAGAATCATTGCATATTATGGTATTATTATCGCATTGAGTTTGTCTAGAAGGAAGAACATCACACTGTGTCTCATTGGATTATTTTGTCTTAAGAAATGAGTGGGAGACATCAAAAGTGATATTATCATGAGAATCACATATTATGGATATACTATGACTTACTTGAGAATATTTTAAAAATGTTAAATTATCATCATCTTGTGAAACTAAAGCAATGGTATCACATATTATTTGTATAAAATATAATACATCACATTCATTTACATCCTTTGTTGTTTCAAGAGAAAGGGAAAATGTACCATGGGATGTTACAACATTATTTTTCATTTATGAGGGAGGAGAAGGATTATCACAATCTTCTATATCATTAATCATGTCTAAAGAAGAATGGGGATTATCATATGCATTTACATCATCTACCTTTTCCAAATAAAGAGAGGTAATAACACCTTAATTCATATTATTTTTCACTTCTATGAAATGCTTATGGATTTATAGAAGGTGTAGTGCAATAACAAATTTGAGAGGAAAACCAAGTGTACTAAGGTATATTATTCACATTTTGATCCCTATGATAGATTAATGGAAAAAATATATTCATTAATATAATATATATTTTTTTAAATTTATGATGAAAAAAAGAATGCAAGGGAGGAAGAGGATAATTTGGCTATTTAATTTTATATTTCATGTGCTCATTTCCTCTTCGCTATAATATTCACTATTGTACCAATCCTATTGATGTTCATAAGTATAATCATACTCATAATCATAATCATTTATATCATAATCATATTCCTCATCAATTAAGTAGCATCAATAATTGTACAAGTGTGATCATTAGTCCATTCATATAAGCATAAGGTACAATATTATTAGAGAGGAGGAAATCCATAGGGTGATCACCATTAGGGTTTCATATTTAGTATCCATTTTATGCTTTTCAAACCTAAATAAATAAAATATGGCAAACACCAACCCTACTGTTAACAAACAATTAATCAAAATAAAAAAAAGGATATCAATATGTATTATTAGGTTGGGTTTGTTTCATTTATAGGCTCTTAAATATACTAATCCTAGTCATAAACAGTGAACAAGGAAAAAATGGGCACTGACTATGAAGGGATTACACCATCATGTCTCTAATTTACTTTGAAAGTAACTTTTTGGGGGATAACTACTTATCGATGCACTATAAAACCCAATAAATGAAAGGCTTCCTATGGATAAAAAACAAAATCCTATGTGTTTCCCATATACCATGAGGTATGTTTCATGATCCCACATTTTCATATATATATATATATATATATATATATATATATATATATATATATATATGTTGCTATTATTAATTTATTATTTTGATGCTAAACTGGTTTAGATGTTGTTTAGTTGGATTATGTGGTACTTATTGCAGTAGTGTTGGATGCATACTTATTCTATGATTAATTATGTTATGGAATTATTATTATTATACTTTTAATGATTTTATGATCTATATGGATTATTAGATTATGACATAATGCATTTTTGCCTTATTGGTGATTGCAAGTTGTCTATGAGCTAGGCAGGTTTGTGGAGGTTGTAATTCAAGAATAATGTTTTTGAGCACATCTATATAACTGTTAGGTATACTATTGTTTGATTGTCCTTCAGATAATTTAGTTTGGTCGTTATTATCCTTATGTGTTTATATACTATGGTCCTTATGTATGTTTTGATGGTTGTACCTTACTAGTTCCATTATAAGTTGTTACTTATCATTTTGGTTAATTATTTTTTGTTACCTATTGTCAGTCACTGCCTAACCCTATAATCATAACTTCACTCCTTTTTTATGCTAAAGTCTTTAGACCACATTTTTTTCTTGTTAATCCCTACTGACTCATTCTTTAGACCTATCTAATCTACCTAAACCTAACCCTTGGGAACTTTTGTTATTCCTTTACCACCCTAATCCCCCTTTGACCTAGCATTATTGTCTAAGGCTTAAGGCATATCGTTTGACCAACTAATGGAGTCATGATTTGATTTAAACATGGTTTAAATTATTTATACTATTTTAATAACACATCGACTTGGGTTGATGGTTGGCATGGAAATGCTTTACACCTTATTTAATAAGGTAGGTGGTGAAGGTTTCAAGGATATGTAATTAATTTTGTTAATCCCTATTGATTAACACTAATCCATTTTTCTATTGGTCGGGGGAATGCTTTGTCATCAAGTCTTCTAGACTCACCATTAATAAAGAAGTTAGTGGGATATCCTTGGGATATGTTGCATTTCTTTCTCCTCTAGGGAAATTTAATGCGAGTTGATGGAGTATGGGGAATTGGATGGAAAGTTTTGGGGGAAGGTGGATGGTAGATAGAGTGTTAGGAATATGGGGATTTTTTGATGAAAATAGTAAAAATAGTTTGCCTAGTTTTAGTGGCAAATGATTTAGTTGAAAATCATGGTAATCTGGGGCGAGTCTTTGAGCTTTCACTCCTTCTAGATTCACTTGGGTGTTTCAAGTAAGGTTGTGTTTTTTTTTAATTTATATTTTTGGGCTAATACATTGGCTAAAACTTAAGGTTGTATATGCATCCAGAGTTATAATGATTTGACTATATGTTTATTTCATATAAATTCACAATAAATAATACATATATATTACCTCATTAAAATCCATTAATATGCAGTTGCATCATTTAAGCTTGGACTGGTGTGAATCTATGGTTGATAATATCACTAAATAAATTGATACTGGGTTTTTTTTATATCTTGGTCATCTTGACTATGTCCTTATTATATTATGGACTAGGAGGAGTCTGTGTGTATGTTGTCTGGTTGAATACTATATACCATCACTAAAATATTCTTGACTGGGTTTTTATGTGAAAACTTCTTATTTCATGACTATGTTTTTTTCTCTATATTATGGTTGTGTTTCTATATTTTGGAATGATACGAAGATCTATTGGGTGTTATTTTATTTTAATATTTCATTTTGAAAAAAAGAATAGTTAGGTTAGATCCCTATATATATATAGATGTATGAGTGTTTAGGTAAGATGAAACCATCGGCATGTATCAATGTGACATTTGGGGAATCGAGTATATGTTTTATCAGACTATGTTATTCCTTTTATGTGCCATTTATATTCCTTGCCTATGTTTGAGAATTTCTCTTGTATCTATTAAATTTAGCTATGATTGACTCATTTATGGTTATATGGACTTCTTTGAGCAATATTTATTTTGGTGCTGAACAATTTGTTATTTGAAGGACTAGGGTATCCTATTAATCTATGAAAGGAAATCTTAGTTTTAATTTATTAATCTCTAGGTTATTGGGAGATGTTGTTATTGAACCTTGTTTTTCTTTATATGGATTTCATAAATCATAAATCAATAGATTCATAGGTTTTCAATTTCAAGTATATATATATATATATATATATATATATATATATATATATATATATATATATATATATATATATATATACATGGGAGTATAGTTTACTCTGCTAATGTTGTTATGCTCCTTTAATTTCCAATGTAGAAACCATGGTTTCTTTAGTGAAGCAAGTGGATATTCTGCCAAATAAACCTCTCAACATTAGCACTTCTTTAACACCCCAATAATAAAGTTAGTTACTTACAATGTTGAGGAAGCACACAACAAAATTTTCTCGGGACTACCATGGCATGAGAGGAATATATCTATATTTATGCATACATCACGTTTATATTAAAGAAGATTGTAAATCTATTCACCAACCCCAAAGATGATTGAATCTTTTAATTATTGACATTATCAAAACTAAGTTACAAAAACTCTTGGATGTAGTATTTATTTACCCCATTTTGGATAGCTAGTGGGTCTTTCCTTTGGTTATTGTGCCTAAGAAACAGGTAAAATGTCATATTTGTGTTGACTACAGAGAGTTTAATGTTGCTACTAGGAAGGATCACTTTTCCCTTTCATTTATTGATCAAGTGTTGAATACATTAGTAGGAAAAAAATATTTTTCCTTCCTAGATGGTTATAGTGGTTATAATTAGATACGAATAGCTCCACAAGACTAAGATAAAACCAATTTTACTTGCCCTTGGGAAACCTATGCCTATGTCATCTTATGATTTGGTCTTTGCAATACCCCAGCTACTTTTAAAAGGGTTGTTTTGAGCATATTTTTTGATCTCTCCCATGACGGTGTTGAAATCTACATAGATGATTTCACTATCTATGAGCAAACATTTAAAGAAACTCTTGCCAACCTGGGGAAAGTTCTTCAATGCTACCAAGACCACCAATAATATTTGAGTAATGAAAAGTGTTATATGCTTATAACTAAAATATTGTGTTAGGGCATCACATCTCCCCTACTAGAATTCAAGTTGATCTAGCAAAGATAAGTATCATTAAGGATCTACCCTCACCAAAGAATCATAAAGATGTTAGAATATTTCTAGGACATGTTGGTTATTATAGATGATTCATTAAGGAATTTAGTAAAATTACCACCCCATTATTTGGATTGATTACTAAGGATGCTAAAATTTACCTAGACTAATGATTATCAAACTACCTTTTAGCAACTCAAAGATATTCTCATAACAACTCTTGTTCTAAGAGAGCCTAATTGGAAGAAGTATTTTCACATCCACACAGATGTATCCAACACCAATTTAGGAGTTATCCTTGGCCAAAAAGATGAATCTTTGATTTATGTAATCTATTTTATTAGCAAGAATTTTTAAGGGGCTGAACTCAACTACACTATAACAAAGAAGGAATTTCTTGTAGTTATTTATGCCATCAATAAATTTTGACACTACATTATAGGTTACCATGTATTCATCCACATATATCATGTAATAATTAGGTATTAGATGAACAAACCTACTATAACATGTAGGATAATTAGATGGTTGCTTTTTTTACAAGAATTTTATATTACATGTATGGATAGACTAGGTAAGGATAATGTAGTAGCAAATTTTCTATCTTGACTACAAAATGATGACCAAAGTCCTATTGTTGATGATTCATTTTCTGATGAGAATTTATTTTCACTAACTATTCAATCTCCTTGGTTCATTCTTAGATCCTACCATGATGAACACTGTGGGGATCATTTTACTACCAAATGAACTACTATAAAAATATTTATTGCTAGATATTATTGGCCTTCTTTACGTAAGTATGCCATGATGTATACCCATAAATGTGATCAATGTTGGTGTATGGGGAAACCCACTCACTCTAATGAAATGCCATTATAGCCACAATTGGTTCTAAAACCTTTTAACAAATGGGGACTTAATTTTTTAGGTCCCATAGATCCTAAATCTAATGAAAAGGAATATATACTGATGTGCACTGATTATATCATAAAATGGGTTGAGGTCAAGGCCTTAACCCATGCTCAAGATGAGAAAGTAGATGAGTTATTATATGAATAAATATTTACCCACTATGGAGTGTTAAGACAACTAGTCATAGACCAAGGACCACATTTAACATCGGATCTCATAGCTCCCTTGGTAAAAGAATATGAAATCAAACATAAAAAGTCCACTTTGTACCATCTTCGGTCAAATGGTCAAGTGGAAGTTACAAATAAATAATTGGAAAATATACTCACTGAGAATATCATATTTCATAGAAAATATTGGTCAACTCATCTTTTGGAAGCAGTTTTGGCTTACAAAATCACCTAGAAAACTACAACTAGTTTCACTCCATATAAACTAGTTTATGGTAAAAATCATGGTATGCCCATTAAGTTTGAGCATAAAACATTAAGGAAAATACTTTATTTGGGCTTGGACCTTTCCCAAGATCAAAAATATAGAATCATGTAGCTGAATGCACTTGATGAACTTAGAAAGGAAGCACTTCATCACACTGAAGTAGTGCAAAGATAATGAGTAGGTTGGCATGATAGGAACATTGATTTAACCATTTGGGAATATTAGTGTATTATTTATAATTTAGTTAAAGGGTCTAAGTATTAAAATTAGTAAATAAATATGTAATAATTAAGCTACTAATTTGTATAAATTATATTTTAATTTTGATCTTTCTAAAAATAGTAATAAAAGGGAGAAAATAAGACTTAGCTGAAAACTGACTACTACAACTAAGACAAGGTTTGAGATTCACTATGAAAGACTGGGATGTTATTGCAAACCAAGGTTTGAACTTCATTTTATGATTGGATAGGAGCACTGAAAGTGGATAGGAGTAGCACCAACACTATAGTCCACCTCTGCCTCTATTATTTAGGATATATGAGCTTTTTGGGTTTTGTTTTTTATGCCTGTGTGACCTTATCTATGAAGTTTTGATAGATGGAAGTATGTATATCTCCTTGTAGAGAAGATTTTATATTAAAATACTATACTCTATTATGATTTGACCAATTTCAAGAAATAAAGGGGGTTAGTGTGTGTAATATTAATTGAACGTGTATCTATACCCCTTGTGTGGGCACACTGCCTATATACCAATACTCTGAATAGGGATCAAGCTATATGTAGTTCTCCCACTAGATGTGTTTTACAAAATAGTGTGTATGATGATGAAATATTTTAAACTAGATGTGTTTGAGGTGGCTAGGGACTAGTGTAAGAATTTAGATAAGCTTGTAAGTGTATTAGCTAGTTGTATGTAGAGAATAGGGAAGATTGCCTGAATAGTCTTGCTTGCTTAGTGATAATTGCCAACCCCTTTCAATTTATCTTTGAATAGGTTTTTATAGGGATCTTTTGGTCATGGGTTGAATGTACTCATGTTAGGCAGACAAGGAGAATTATGGGGAATTGGAAGAAACTAACCATTGGGGCTAAAAATGCATTTGGATAGGAACGCTGAAAGTAGACAAGAGTGGTACTAGTGTTGTAGTCCAAGTGTGGCAGTATTGTCTTGAGCTAATGGGGCCTAGGGGGATGGATTAGTCATGAAAAGATAAATTTTATTAAGCTAGGATAAAGTCTAGAAGGCTATGGATGACTAAGAATCAGTGAAAATATGCCTATGAGGGTCATGAAAATAAGCAAGAGGGACATATGGGTTAGGTGTCACAAGCCACACTCAAGTTACCAATTTTTTCATTTTATATGACTACATTTACCCCTCTTTATTCTAGTGATTTAGTAAAGAAAAATACTAGGATAAAGTAAAAATATAAATCATACCTCAACTTACTTGAAAAGGTGAAGCTCATGAAGTTGTGTAATGTTAGGTGTGTATAGAGATAACATGCTATGAATTGAAAATCTGTAAGAGAAAACAAAGAGTAGATCAGTTCTTAATAGATACACTATATTAAAAATAAGAATATAAAAATTTGGGTAAGAGAGAGAGAGGAAGAGGAGGGAATGAATAGACCTCACCAGGTATGCAGACCAATACAAAACCTGTTATGATGCTGAGTGAGGCTAGATATGCTAGATATGTTGGGTATGTTGTACCAAGAGTGATATTGTGAATGGAGCTAAGTGCTCAATCCCTGAGAGTGGATCAAGAATGCAAAATTTATCCCTTTAGCTCAATCATCACCCACTAAGTTACTCTAGGTGGTCATGCGTGTGTTGATCGATGTTTGGACTATGTGTCCAATCCCTCTAAATAGGTGGCTCAAGAATATAAAAGCTATCTAGTCTTTTGGATCCTTCATTGCCCCATAAAGTGAAGCTATAAAATGATACCAGTATGAAATTTATGTCATATGAGATGGATCCTGAAGCCCATAAATGCTTTATAATATATCAATATTGGTGTGGATAGTTGAATGTATATTGGAAACTAGGCCACTCTTAGCCACTCTAAAAGATGGAGATTAGGATTATATAAAAGCTACTCTAAAATGTGAAAGTTATGCTTTTATGAAAGCCACTCCAAAATGATGCCAACCACCTATAAATAGAATAAGGCATGAAACTATTGAGAATGCCTAGGTAATGTTGAACTTGAAAAGAAAAGAAAACAAATGTGCCATGCACATTACCCCTAATCACTAGTGTTTGGAACATAGATTCTAATCTGGAAGTTATACCAAGTACCATATCTAAAAATATAAGTGAGATCCATCATGACACACATAATTCCCCCTATATCTATATTATCTAAGTAAAAGTGTACTGAAAACTACTGATTCTGAACTAGTCTGACTATGTAAAATTATAGTTGAACCTAATTTTCTACCTAATTCTAGAAAGTCTAGTTTTTTTTTTATTTGGATAAGACCATAAAAAATGGATAGTAATGGCACTAGTGTTGTATTCCAATCTTAGCACTATTGTCTTGGGCCCAAATCTGGTAACTATTCTAATATTTTCACTATTTGAATGGTCTATTCTAACTAGTTTGATGTTTGGTTATTGTTTTGGGTGTGCTACAAGCTAGATTTTTTACTGTTGGGAGATTTGATCTCTATGACAAAACCCTTATTTATTTTCCCCTCATTTAAAGGTAGGAATGAAGACCCTACAATGACTACCCTTAGAAGAAATATCCCTACAAGTATGTTATGCTACAAAGATACATGATATAGTAATGATAATCGACAAGATATTTCAAGATATAGTATGGTTTATAATGAGAGATTATTAGATCAATAAGGGTATTCCTAAATAGATGTAATAATGTAATAGCATGTGTAATTTACTAAATTGGAATTAGAATTTGGGTTAGTTTTTATTTGTTAATTGTTAGATATCATGAATGGATAGAGCATGATGTCCATCATAGCATCCAAGAAAGCAATATAATGCATGACGTGGATCGTGGCATGGCAAACAATTGAAAAGCAATCAAAAAACAAACACACAAAGAAAGAAATATATAAAATTGGTCAAGGGGGCAAGAAAACAAGGGACATAAGCACATATCACTCAAACTAGAAAGCAAGCATACAAGGCATGTTCAAATTCCACATACACATAAAATTGAAAAGAAGCAAGGTTGACATGAAAGACACAATCACATAGAAGAGTATAGGAAAATGACATTGGAAAATGTACTAAGGCACACACAAGAGTAGATCAAAGTACATTGGTAAATGTCCTAAGGAACATATAGGAGACAAAATAGGAAATGATAAATGCAATCACATTTATCTACGCAAAGCAAGGGAAAAAAACATGTAATACTAGAAATACAATCAAATATAACTAATCAAAGCAAGAAGTGAAAGTATAAAATACATTTAGTATAAGACTAGGTATATGTTAAGAAATACATAAGTGATATATACTAGTGAGATGTTGATATAGTAATCTATGTAAGCTAATAAATAATGTACATCAACATGATAACTAGAGTCTATGGTGTAGTAATGACATAACCTAGATGGTATAGTCATGTAAAAGATGCCCTCAGTGGGTATGTATATCGATGTGTGTCTTGAAATTAGAATTAGGATGCCCCATCAATGGGTAGAGTGAAGTAATCAAAGAGTTGGATGTCAGTATGCACACTCAAAGGAGATCAAGTGAAGCATGATAATGTAGATAAATTGATAAACAATAGCATAAAATAAAAAATGTAAGTCTAACATAGTAGTAGAAATGTAAATCATGGATAATTCATATAATCAAAATGTTTTTGGTTTTTTGACATATTTAAATGTGTTTGGAATTTTGATATATTTGAATGTTTTTGTGTTTTTGATATAATGTATAGTTTTTATATTTTGAAATGTTATGAGCTATGTACAATCAATCACATGAAGACTATGTACAATAATTTTGAAGAAAATCTATGTAAAAGTGAGGTTGAGAAGAGATGATACTAACCAATGAGTCTCATGGAAGACTCCTTATCATGGTGTCATGTATCAAGGAGAGGAATTGAGAGTAATCATGAAGCATGATGGAAATGTTGAGACTGTGGTTCTAAAATATCTATATGATATAAATGCTCTAAAATCTTTGAACTAGAAATTGAGTGTGGGGTCTCCCTATAAATTTGAGAAGTAGATGCAATTATAGGGATCTTAGGGACCCATCTAGTAGTAGGAAAAGTTCTTTGAATATGTGCTCTATGAGTATATGTAGGAGATATCAATGATACTACCCTAGGTGTGAACATTATAGCTAGAAGCTGTCTAGAATCTTGAAGCTATGGAGGTGTATAAATGATCTATGCTAGTGATGGATGCCTCAATTGTGACTAAATTGTAACTAGAGGAGGAACTATAATTGGTGGAGAAACTAGAACTGGAGGTTGAACTAAAATTGGTGACTGCAAAGTAGAAGATGGCTCTCAAGTGGGGAGTGGTAACTCATATGAAACTCCACCAACTATATCAACCTAATTAGTGTGAATGAATTTCACACATCTATGAACCTTAAAAGGTACTATTCAAAGTTTTTGAATCCATGGTTGACCATGTAGCATATCAAAAATCCCTACACTAGAAACTATAGTAAATGGTGTGGCCACATGTGTTGGACCAACCTGTAGAGGAAGTACAATCTCACCCAATGAACTCTATATGTGCACATTGAATCCACTAATAACTATGTCCATTGGGGTAATATCCTACTCTAAATATCCCAAATATTGTAATAATATCATAGTGTACATGTTCACACTAGATCCATTATATATGAGAATACTATGAATAGGATGATTATGAATGTATGCTCTGATAAAGAGTACATGATAATCTGAATCATCCTCAACTATCTCTTACTCTGAGAAGGAGATAGAAGGTCTAGCTAAAACTCAGGAATTGTATACACCAATCATGTTACTCAAAGGATGTGTCTCGACTGAAGGTTCCTTATATGTATTTAGTGGTGGATGTGCATGATATGCATGGTGAATCCTTGATGTATCCCCTACCTCTTGTTTATAATTCTATGAAAAGGGATCTGAGAAGATTTTCAAATATTTGTCCTATGTTTGCTTTGCCTGAGGAGGCTCAACTAAAGTTCTAATATCAATATGAATGCCATCTATCAAATCTTGTATCTTGTGTCTCAAACTAATGCATATTTTTTTTGTATGGCATGGTGCCTTGTGAAACTCACAAAATGCATGATGATCATATCCTCATGGAAGAGGCTTTGTTGGGTCAAATTTATGAATAGGAGGGAGATATGTAATGTTACATTCTAATAACTACTATAAAACTCTGGCTGGAGAAACTGGTATATTGGTAAAGGTTCATCAAGGAGGTGCTGATAAAACCACTTGATGAGGGGGATCAAAAGTTGCATTAACTGTTAGTTGATTTTGACTCTTGCTATCATTAAACTTGAATTTATATAGGACTTTGTTGTTACTCTTGTTTTTTGTTTCTAAGATACTTGTGTACTTGAGTTCACCCATTGAGATTAGTTTGACTACTTTTTCCTTTAGCGTGTGACATAATTTAGTGAAGGAAGAGAATATTTTGAATATAATTGATTCATGTAAAGCTGGTAGAAGACTCTATTTAAAGAGATCTTGTAACTCTTGATCAGCCATGGGGATAGTCATCTTAGCCAAAATAGTCTTATATCAAAGAACATAATCAGTGAGATGTTTGTTTTACCTTTGTTTTTATTGTGAAACTTGGGCATATAAATTTTTTTCACCAATGTTAATGCTGAAATGAGCTAGGAACATGTCGACTAAAGGATTGAATGCATTGATCGACTAATTTGGTAGACTATAAAACCATTGTAAATCATAATCCTTTAGGCTCTATGGAAATAACTTGATAAGTAACCATTTATTTGATATGTAAACCAAGCATGTTATGTGAGAAGCTCTCAAATGTCTCTCTGGATCACCCTTGCCATCATATAGAGTAAGCTTGGGTTGAACAAAACCTTATGGCAAGGGTGTAAAATCAATGTGATGTGCCAAAGGTGTATGTAATAGAGCAAACGAATCCAAAGCCTATGTAGGTCTAGAGGTACTTTGCTCAATATATATCACTTTGCATTTAAGAGATTTTATCTCTTGCACAAGGGTTGCCACATCAGGAGACAAAGATGTACTAGTTGTAGATGGTGGCATAGAGATAGGTTGGTTGCTATAGGGGGTTGTTGAAACATAATTGCCCCCATAGTGTCATTTGTAATTGGTTCCTCTGAAGGAATGGAAGACTTAATTTGTTTAGCCTTTTTGATTTCCATGATAGATTGTAAAATAAGAGTAAGATCTCAGGGCTAGTCCTATAGTCTTTCTTGAAAAATTTGTAGGATCAAATCTTTGTTGAGGACAACTTCATTATTAATAATTGGTGGAAGCTAATCAAGAGTTTGACGTGGTAGATCATGAACATCAGTGTTTATATTATCATTGTTATTCTCATATTTCTCTTTGTTGAAATTATCCTCATAGAAATTGGTGTAATCTAGATGTGTAGAATCTATAATAGGAACTTAAGTTGGTTGTTTATCCATGGTATATGGTCGAGTTGCAAGAATCTGGATGAATTTAGGAGGATTTCCACTAAGTCTTGCACTTCATCTCAAAAGAAGAGATGCAAATAACTTAGGTGGCATATGGAAAACAACTTGGATAATATTAGAAAATATTAAATTGAGATAATCTAAACAAGGAATTGGAATATGCATAAAAAGGATACAAAGCTCACAAACATGTAAGGTGATACCTCAAGAAGCAATTAGGATCTAGTATATGCAACTAGGGTTTTGAAAATGATATTTTTGAAAAATACTATGGAATTTTGAAAATGAAAGTGGAATTTTAATTTAAATATGCAACTAAAAAATCCAAAAATTATTGGAAAATGCTTGATTGAATAAGACCTAGTATGTGCAACTAACGTTTTAAAAAATAATTATTTTTGAAAATAACTATTGAGTTTTAAAATTTAAAGTGATTTTTTTAGTTAGATATGCAAGTAAAAAATTAGAAATTTATTGAAAAAAATTTGATTTAAAGACACCTAGTAGATGCAACTAGGGTTTTAAAAAATAATTATTTTTGAAAATTACTATTGAATTTTGAAATTTGAAGTGTATTTTTTATTTAAATAAGCTAGTAAAAATCAAAATTTTATTGGAAAATTTGTGATTTAAATAGGCCTAGTAGATGCAACTAGGGTTTTGAAAAATAATTATTTATGAAAATTACTATTGAATTTTGAAATTTGAAGTGTATTTCTGATTTAAATAAGCTAGTAAAATCAAAGATTTATTGGAAAAATTGTAATTCAAAGAGACCTAGTAGATGCAACTAGGGTTTTGAAAATTACTATTGAGTTTTAAAATTTAAAGTGAATTTTTTAGTTAGATATGCAAGTAAAAAATCAGAAATTTATTGAAAAAATTGTGATTGAAAGAGACCTAGTAGATGCAACTAGGGTTTTGAAAAATAATTATTTTTGAAAATTACTATTGAATTTTGAAACTTGAAGTGTATTTTTGATTTAAATAAGCTAGTAAAAATCAAAATTTTATTGGAAAATTTGTGATTTAAATAGACCTAGTAGGTGTAATTAGGGTTTTGAAAAATAATTATTTTTGAAAATTACTATTGAATTTTGAAATTTGAATTGTATTTTTTATTTAAATAAGCTAGTAAAATCGAAAATTTATTGGAAAATTTGTAATGCAAATAGACCTAGTAGATGCAACTAGAATTTTAAAAAATAATTATTTTTGAAAATTACTATTGAATTTTAAAATTTGAAGTGTATTTTTTATTTAAATAAGCTAGTAAAAATAAAAAAATTATTGGAAAAAATGTGATTTAAAGAGACCTAGTAGATGCAACTAGGGTTTTGAAAAATAATTATTTTTGAATTGAATTTTGAAATTCAAAGTGTATTTATGATTTAAATAAGCTAGTGAAAAAGATAATTTTTTTGAAAATTTACTAGGAAAATATCAGGACCTAGTACGGGCAACTAGGGTTTGAAAGAAAATTTAATTTAAAATTATTAAAAAAATTTAAAATTTTATGCTAATTTATAATTTTATTAAATAGGTAAAAAATATTAAAAAAATCAATAGAAATTTACCCTAGGGTTGCTAAGGTTTTTATGTGCAAACGAAGTAAATCGAGTTCACCAAATGATTTAACCTATTTTTAGAAATATTGGTGTATTATTATTAATTTAGCTAAAGGGTATAAGTAGTAAAATTAGTAAATAAATATTAAATAATTAATATACTAATTTTTTTAAATTATATTTCAATTTTAATCTTTCTAAAAATAATAATAAGAGGGAGAAAATTGACTGATACAGCTGAGACAGGGTCTGAGATTCACTATGTGGGATTAGGAAACTATCACAAACCAAGATCTAACCTTCATTTTATAATTGGATAGGAGCATCAAAAATTTATAGGAGTGACACTAATACTTTATTTTACCTTTGCTATTTTTGTCCAAGAGATCTGAGCTTTCTAGGTTTTGTTCGCTTTGTCTGTGTAACCCTATCTATAAAGTTTTGGTAGCTAAAAGTCTGTATAGGTCCTTGTAGAGAAGATTTATCTTCAAAACCTAAACTCCATTGTGCTTTGACCAATTTTGAGAAAGAGTGGGGCGGGGGCGGGGGGTTCGGGGGGTAACAATGGGTAAGATTCAATGAGCATGTATCCACAACCCTTACGTTGGCATGTTGCCTATATACCAATACTCTGAAGAGGGATCAAGCCATATGTAGTTCTCCCACTTGATGTGATTTATGAAATAGTGTGTATGAAGATGAAAGATGCTAAACTGGATGTGCTTAAGGTGGCTAGGGACTAGTGTAAGGATTTGGATAAGCTTATAAGTGTATTGGCTAGTTGTATACAGAGAATAGGGAAGATTGTCTGAGTAGTCTTGCTTGTATTCTTAATTTCTTAGTGATAATTACCAACCCCTTATAAATGATCTTTGAATGGGTTTTTATATGGATCTATTAGTCATGGGTTGAATGTACTCATGTTAGGTTGATAAGGAGAAGGATGGAGAATTGGAAGAAACTGACCATTGGGGCCAAAAATGCATTTGGATAAGAGCACCAAAAGCAGACAAGAGTGGCATCGGCATTGTAATCCAAGTGTGGCACTATTGTCTTGAGCTAACAAGACTTAGGGGGATGGATTAGTCATAGAAAGAGCAATCTGGTTGAGCCATGATTAAGTTTGAAATGCTATGGATGACTAGGAATTAGTGAAAAGATGTCTATGAGGGTCATGAGAACAAGCAAGAGAGACCTATGTGTTGGGTGTCATAAGTGTTGACCATTTTTGGTCCAACAGGCCAAAAATCGGTCCCCTTATTCCCCTACTATTCTGAGCCATTTCATTTTTTTTATTTTGCACAAGTCTAAAATTTTCTATGAACTCTGCAGGTCTTTTTATATAGACTCTGCAGGTGTTTTTCTACCATTTCTACAGGAATGGATTTTCTACGGACTCTGCAGGTGAAATTTCTACATATTTTGCAAAGAAGATTTTTCTACGAACTCTGCAAGTGAGTCCTTCGGCACATGAAGAACCAGTTCAAAGAGTGCAAGGTTTTGCAAAGCTTCTTCGGACTCTTGTCAAAAAAATTCACAAGGTTAACATCTTTGAACCGTTGAACCATTGAACTGGTTCAATGCCTTGGTTCAATCAGCAAGTTCATCGCTTTGGTTCAATGCCTTGGTTCAATCAACAATTTCATCACTTTGGTTCAATGCCTTGGTTCAATCAGCAAGTTCATCACTTTGGTTCAATGCCTTGGTTCAATCAGCAAGTTCGTTGCTTTGGTTCAATCAAACGGTTTATCGGCTTGGTTCAACGCATTGGTTCAATGTTTTAGTTCAATCAGATGGTTCAATCACTTGGTTCACTCAGTCAGTTCATCAGCTTGGTTCAATGCGTTGGTTTAACATTTTTGGTTTAATGTTAAAGTTCATCGGCAAAGTTCATTAGCAGGTTCAATCAAACAGTTTGATGCCTTGGTTCAACAACTGTTTGAACCATTGAACTGGTTCAATCAATTGGTTCAACGGTTGGTTCAAAGGAGCAGTTCAAATGAAAGTTCAAGCCTCTCGAAGGACAAGTGCCCTTGTGGAGGGCAATTTTGGGTTTAAGATCCCTTGTGGAGGACAGGGAGCACTTCAAAGAAGCCAAAAAAAGTGGCAAGGGTAAGTTCCTTTGAATTTTTGTTAAGGCAAAGGTAGAATTCCTTCAGACTTTTGTCTGAAGGAATTCCTTCGAACAAAAAGCCTGAAGGAATTCAGAAGGCCGCGAGCTCAAAGGGACTCAAGGAAAATTTTGAAGAAATCAAAGTGGCCGAGACAATTCTCGAAGACTTTTTGTTCGCGAAAAAATTGTTTGCACAAAAAGCCTGCAAAAAAGGCCCACAGGCAAAAAGACTGAAGCAGAAAGCCGAAGGAAGGTCCAAGGGTGACGGGCCTGAGGACGTCAAAGTTAAACATGGAAAACTAGTTGTTGGGTATTCAAACGCAGTGATGGGTGTGCGAATGTCAAATTTAAGATGATAAAATAGCTGTTTGTTTTTTAAAATGCTTGAGCGCCAACCAAGAAAGAGCCAAGGAGCCAGTGACTCGCCAAGAAGATAGCCCGAGGGCCGAAGGAACTAGAAAGCGACAAAACCAGGGAAAGCCAGAGTGTGGAAAGCACCAAGTGGCAACCGCAAAAGCTTCAACATGTTTTCTCTAAAAGAAGCAGAACGTGCCACGTATTCGCTACAAGGCTTGATGGAAGCTGACAAGTGTCAACACCCGTTGTCTCTCCCTTTTTTGTCCCACGAGCACTATGGTGGGCCCTGATGAACTGGTAAAGAGAGTGGAAGCTACCATGCATCATTTTATGCAGAATTCTCCAAAGGTGTTTGAAGCTTCTATAAATTTAGCAGATGTTGCCACGTGTCCTGCTTGTTTCAGTGGTGGAACACGCCATGTGTCACTTATTGGAATCAGTGAAAAATAGCCAAGGCAAGCATGAAAGACACGAATGAATTGTCAAGAAGAATGATGGACCCAAGGATGTAAATTTTGTGGAAGTAAGGTAGCTGTTGATCTTCACAAACTTAAGCATGAACCTGAAGGAATTCAAAGGCTTAAAGGCAGAAGAAGGATCAAGTGCAGATATAGACAAGAAGTCCAAGTGGCAAAAGAAGGCATCAACTCAAGATATTACTCTAGCAGGTGATACAGTATCTAAAATTTAATCATCAAGAGGTGTAAATGGCTAACGGCGTGACTCGATTTATTCATTTTGAATTAATGAGCAGACAAGCCACGTAATCATCTTGAAGGAGCGGTCTTGTTTGCAGACAAACGACATGGCCCATAATTTCTCATATGATGTTTAAGTGGCTTGCTCTTCCCAATGATCGAAATGCACATGGGTCATTTGTAAAAAGGGCACCAAAAGGCCTCCTTTCTTCCTCTATATATTGTAGAATTGTCATTTGGAAAAGGATCTTTCACATTTGTAAGGTGAAGCCCTGGCAAATTTTCACTTAAAATCAATAAACGCATTTTTTACCTCTATTCTGGTTAGATATCTATGTGTGTGTCTAAGTGTTAGTTTTGTGTTTAGTCATTGATTTCTAATGATTTCAAAGGGTTAACACCAATGCAACTAGTGTCTATAAGGTGCCATTCCTACAAGTGACAAGGAGAGCTGCACCTGGAAGCGCAGAGACAAAAAGAAGCTACTATATAGTGTGCCCTTTTCACAACACCTATGGTGAGTCCCTATTTTCTATGTGTTCCATTAAAGCCTCCCTGTTAAGCTTCCTGTAGCTTGATCCTTTTACCAGTTTAAAGTGTACGTATGTGTTTGTATGGTTTCAAGTGTGAGTGTGAGTAGGTTGAATCATTTGGTGCATCACCCCTTTTATAATAGGTTCTATTTTCCTGTAATCCTTATCCCTTGTCACCCCCCATTTTATATATATATATATATATATATATATATATATATATATATATATATATATATATATATATATATGTATTAGCACTTATTGTAAAAACTCAGATGCATCAAATGGAGCTAGCCCTTACCTAGAGACGCTCCCCTCTAGCTTCGCCAGTCCCACAGGTGAGAGGGGAGTTTCCATTTTGACGTGTGGAAGGTAGGAGCTAGGCATCCTACCTCGGGTGCAATCCACTGTGTCAATAGTTTTTGGCACGCCCAGTGGGATAAAGTTTTTACACTCAGTAAAATTTTAGGATTGATGCTAGTCCTGTTATAGCAAACCAATCATTTTCAGCATCTGGCGACTCTACTGGTAAGAACTTCATTTTCTAATCAAAGACCAATCTGACTTCCTATGCCTAAAGTCACCACACGGTCTGCTTCTAAGGGTGTCCCTTTCAAATTTATTGAATTGATTTTGAACTCAGCAAAGCAACTAAGATTTGAGAGGACCCATCCTTATTCAACAAACCACTTTCCCAAACCTACTATAAAGAACACCTACGCAAGAAGGCCGCGGTCACATCCTGTCATAGCTATGGCATTACCCTTTATGACTTTTCGTGGTCAGATTCCTTTGAATCTCCAGCGTTATGACCCAATTCCAGGAGCAATCCTCAAAAGTGTGTCTTCCTTTGATGGAGAGGGGCCCATTACAGTTATCGAACACATCAGAAATGTTGCTAACCTCTGCAATATTCACAATATTACTGAGGATAATATTGCAACTAGATTGTTGGCTTTGTCTCTCAAGCGCAAAACTCTGGACTGGTATGGGACTCTAGCCATAAATTCAATCGGTTCCTAGAATGAATTGGGTACTCACTTGATGGACCATTTTGGGGAAAAGAGTGACCACCTCTCACTTGTTGAGCAGCTGACTACCATGAAAAGAGCCCCACATGAATACATGCAGGATTTCAACACTCGATTTCAGGAGACATGGGATAGAATCCCCATTTTGGTAAGACCTACTCCTAGCTATGCTTTTCTATATTACTTAAGATCTTTGAATAGTGATATCACTGTTATGATACAGTCCATGGGAGGACATGTGCTGTCTGCTGCCTATGACATAACTATAGCAGCTGAAAATTGCCTAGTGTAAGCTGGGAAAATAGCTCCTAGAACCCATATGCCACTTTTCTCTAAAATGTTGTCTCCAATTCAGACCACTACTCCCACATTAGCTCTTCTACCTAGCATAGAAAAACCAGTTGCTACTCCATCCAATGAGCTTCATGAAGTCAAGAGTCTGTTGCAAAATATGTCAAATGAACTTGTGGCTATTAAAAAGCAACAAGCTCAAAGCAACCAACCAAACCAAGGATACCAATAGTATGGTCAAGCTCCAAGACCCCCTTTCCAAAATTACAATCAAGGATAGGGTCAGCTTACTCAGACCAAACCCTTTCAAGGCTATAACCTAGATGCCCCTTCATCATCTAATGTTATGGTGCCCATTCAAAATAATCTGGTGCAAGAACAACCAAGTTGTTCAACCATGGGATATGGTCAGGAGCAGGCTGTTTATACAAATGAAATGACAGGTTGTTACCCAAATGTACAAGACAATTAGGTAGCCACCCATTCCCAAGTCTTTGAAGCTCCAATGCAACCCAGCACGAGCAGTAGTCAGACCCAGCTTGATTCTACTCTCATGAATCATCTGGAAGGTGAATTTTATTCAGTCAATTATGTGGGTGTTGCAGACAATCAGGCTGATTATGTTGCAGCCAACATAAGATTCAAAAGGAGAGTAATGGAAGAATTTCAAGCTACTGCCCAAACGTCAGCAATACCTTCTTCATCACATGTAAATCAAAATGTCCCAAGTTTCAGACTGTTGGTTGTACCTCTAGCTCCTCGGTCTGTGCCTTAGGCTGCAAATATTTTCAAAGAAAATTTGAAGGAGGGCAATCCTCAAGTCAATGTGGTTAACCAGATGAAAAATATACACATGAGCATCTCCTTGTGGGATTCACTGTCAATACCGGGGCAAAAGGACATGCTGCAAAAGGAATTGCATGAGCTAGATGAACAAGCTATCCCAGCAAAAGCTGATAATGTTTTGATGATGAATGGACAACGTTCCACCTTAGGTCAAGCCCAAAAAGAAGAAAAGGTTCCTCTTTTTTATGTGTCCTTGGTCATAAGAGATTTCTTGGTGCATAATTGCATCATTGACAGTGGGGCAAGCACCTCAGTGATGCCCAAATGTATAGCCAACAAGCTGGGCTTGAAATACAAAGAAATGACCAAGGGAATCCTGCAGTTGGATGGAACACTAGCAAATATAGTTGGGGTGGTAAGAGGTTTGAGCTTGACGCTGCACGCTTTCTCGACCTTCTCAGTTCCTCATGATGTGGTAGTGGTAGATGTCTCTCCTTACTTTTCCATCTGCTTATCCAAGGATTTTACATCCAAGATAGGCAGCTACTTAGCAGCAAATTGGTCTTATCTAGCTTTTAGAACCAAGTATGGGACTAAAGTCAAGATTGAATTTGAGCCACTCCACAGAGATCATCTAAAACCTTACTCGCTCAAGGTAACAAATGTCATCTATGCCATCATTGACCAAGAAGAGTCCCAAGTAGACCAATCTCCATTCTCTGCCCTTGAAGGAGTTCCGGACCTACTCTTAGATGAATGGGGAAGTGACAACTTCGAGCATGATCCTTACAAATTCATAGAGGAGGCGGGCCTCAAAATTTATTGCATTCATGAAGAAGGTACTTTTGTACCAAATCTGATGAAAGCCAGCCAAGAAAGCTCAGGTCTATGGCAGTTGTTCTTTGATGGTTCAAAAAGTAAGTTGGGAGCTAGTGGTGCAGTGGTGTTGGTTTCTCCTTCAAAAGAGAGGTATTTTTTAGCTTTTCAGTTCCAATTCTCCTACACATGCAATGTTGCGAAATATGAATCCCTCATCCATGGTTTGGAGTGGGCAAAAAAAAGAGGAATCAAAGAGTTGCAAGTATTTGGTGACAGTGAGTTGATTGCCAATCAAGTAAGAGGCTAGAATTTGACGAATAATTCTCTACTGAAGTCCTACAAACATAGGGTATGGGACTTAGTGGAAAATTTCTTCACTTTTAATATTACCTCCATTCCTAGAGAAAAGAACAAGCAAGCAGATAGGCTGGCAGCATTTGGTTCCTAATTTGATATCCCTCAAGAAATAGGCTGAGACCATAGCTCACGTCACTTGAAGGTAGTGATCCGGCCCTCTGTACCTGACAACATCACTAACTAGCAGGTTTTCAATAGCGATCAACAAATAGCACTCTTCTTGTAGGAAGAAGCTAAGTTTACTACAAAAAACTAGGTTAAGTTATGGCAGTAATATGGTAGCCAAATTGTTCAGCTGAAGAACAATAAGCTCCCCAAATGTTTGGTCACTCTAGAGAGTATATTCAATGGAGATGACCAATTGAGAAGTGACAAGGCATGCATTGCAACAAAGGAGGAGCACCATGAGAAGGTGGAAATATTCAAGGATAAGCTTCTTGCACTTGGGAAAGTGTGCACTGATCGTGAAAGGAAGGGCTTCATCTTGTTGTGCCAAGAATTTGCTGATATCTTCACTTGGGAGTATAGTGATTTGAAAGGTTTCAGCTCAAGTTTGGCCCAGCATACCATTGAGCTAGAAGAAGGTGCCAAACCAATCAAGTAGAAGCAGAGGCCTGTCAACCCAATGATTGAGCCTCTCATGCAGAAGGAGCTCACCAAGTTGATTGAGTCTAGGATAATATTTTCAATCACTCTTCTTAGCTGGCCAATCTTGTTCTTTTCCAAAAA
Organism: Torreya grandis; assembly: GCA_037957365.1. Classification (NCBI taxonomy): domain Eukaryota; kingdom Viridiplantae; phylum Streptophyta; class Pinopsida; order Cupressales; family Taxaceae; genus Torreya; species Torreya grandis. The sequence continues at coordinate 1,976,625 of JARHVA010000791.1, forward strand.
AATAATGGGGAGATCAGACTGTGCATCAATTTCAGAGACCTCAATAGAGTCTCTTTGAAAGACCATTATCCTCTCCCAAGCATGGATTAGATCCTTCAAATGGTGACAGGCAGTGAGCATTTCTCCCTCCTGGATGGGTATTTAGGATACAACCAGATTTTGGTTCAAGACTATAACCAACACAAGACAGCCTTCACAACCAAGTGGGGAACATTTGCTTATAGGAAAATGCCTTTCAGACTGTCTAATACTGGTGCCACCTTCCAACGAGCTATGGACATGGCCTTTCAAGGCTTGATAAATAATACTTGATGGTATATCTTGATGATGTGACAGTTTTCTCCAAGGAAGTGAGCCAACACATGAAACACCTCAGGCAAATCTTTGAAAGGTGTAGAGAGTTTGGTATCTCTCTCAATCCGAGGAAATGCGTGTTTGTTGTCCATGAGGGGAAGCTTCTTGGTCACATTATTTCTTTGAAAGGCCTGACTATTGATCTAGAGAGAGTTTGCTCCATCCTCGAGCTATCCTTGCCTAAGCACAAGAAAGGCCTGCAAAGCTTCTTCGGTAAGATAAATTTCATCTGGAGATTTATCGCAAATTTTGTAGAAGTGGTCAAGCCATTGACCTCTATGCTGAGGAAGGGTGAGGAGCTCACATGGACAACACAAAGAAAAGACAGTTTCAAAGAAATCAAGCAGGCCATACCCTGGGCCCCCATTTTGATTAGCCCTGACTTCACCAAAGATTTTAACCTCTACACCTTTGGCAATGAAGAGGTAATCTCTGCCATGCTTACCCAGGCAAGTGATGATAACCTTGAGCAACCAATTACATTTTTTAGCCAAGGTCTAGAAGGTTTTGAAGTCAGATACACATATATGGAAAAGCAAGTCCTGGCAGTCATACGAAGTCTGAAGAAATTCAGACACATGCTATCCAATAGCAGAATCCACCTCATGGTCCTACATCCCGGCATCAAGGATTTCTTGATCAACTGAGACCTAAATGAGAAGAGAGCAGGGTGGATCACTAAGGTGATGGAATATGATGTAGATATCAAGATCACCAAATTGGTAAGAGGGAGAGGCCTATGTGAACACCTCACTATAGACTTTAAGTAGCCAAAGGAGGATAGTTTGCTAATCCATGATGCAGCTACAATAGAAGAACCAGCTGTCATGAAAGATTGGACATTAGACGTGAGGCATTTCCTTCTCACTAGTGAGTGCCCGTAGGGCCTTGATGGGACTGAGAGGAGATATTTTAGACTCCAGTGTCTCCCTTATGTCCTAATTGATGGAGTGTTGTTCAGAAAGGATTTCTCAAGAGTCATTTTAAAATGCTTGGACTCAAGTCAGGCTGACAAGGTGCTATCTGAGTTCCATGATAGGCCAGCCGGCAGTCATTTTGCTCCTATGGCTACTGCAGCAAGAATAATGAGAGCTAGTTATTTTTGGCCTACTCTTTTTAGGGACACCCATGCCTAGGTACGAAAGTGCCAAAAGTGCATGCTTTTTGATGGGAAGTAATGGTTGTCTGCCATGCCTTTACAGCCTATTCAGGTGGATCAGCCATTCATGCAATGGGGCCTGGACTTCATAGGGATGATTAATCCTCCCTCCATTGCTAGACACAAGTGGGTCCTAACCACCATAGATTATTTCACAAGATGGGTAGAGGTTGTTGCTCTGAAGGAGGCCAATGAAAGTGCGGTCCTAGATTTTTATGAGGACTTGGTGGCAAGGTTTGGGGTTCTAGCAACCATAATCTAAAATAATGCGTTATCTTTTCTGGGAACCAAAACAAGTGAATGGGCACTAAGATATGGTATATATCTCAGCACTTCATCCAATTACTACCCATAAGGGAATGGACTGGCTGAGTTGTCATTTCCCCTTTTCAGTTGACATCTTTAGAGTTGAAGATTAGCCTATTATGCGACCTTCGTAAGCTGATAAGATGGATAGAGGGTCATAATGGAACTTGGCTTGGCTTCGATTAGCAGAATTTATTTCAGTTGGCATTCATTTGGGCTTTTTTGGGCACATTTGTCTGAGCTCCTATTATATAGGGAATGTTAGCATTCAGCGTAGCATACCTGTTATGGCATGATCATATGCGGAATCACTCCCTGGTTCACTAGCTTCAAACAGTTTGAGGATCTGACATGTATTGAGGGAGATATTAATATTTGATTGATTTAATCAAATATTAATTATTTAGCATATTTTAATTGAGAAACCCTAATTCTTAATTATGAAACCCTAATTAGGGCAAGTGCATCTTTTTGGAGGATATAAGGGTTTCTTATTGGAGGGAGGCAAATTATTGATTATGAGATTATGATTATTGATTGTTGAAGAATTCTTCTGAGAAGACTGAGCCAAGGGTTCCAGAATTCCATTTGCATTGGAGAACGTCCACTCTTCAGTATGTGCGATTCAGAGGTTGTGAGAGATCAGCCGATCTATTGCCAATTTGAGAGATAGCTTCATACAGAAGTTATCACAGAGGTTTACAGGTTTGAGAGATAACTTCACACAGAAGTTATCACAAGTATTTCAGGTATTTATTTGATTAGGTTTTTGATTCAATAAATTATATATATAGAGATCTTCTGTATTAGAGCCATATATCTTCAGATCAGGTATTTAGAAGACAGGCCGCAGCGTATTATCTTGCTTCTATATGGAATCTGTACCGATCCATACAATTCCGTACCATTCTGTCACAGGTCGGGTAGCGCTGCAAGGGACACAGGAACCGACATCGGCATCCTAGTAACTGACATCGGCCGATTGAAGACCGATGTCGGTAGAGTAGCCAACCGATAGCGACGATGTCGGCAATATATCGACCGACGATGGCATAATAATCGACGTTGGCGACTGTGTTGTTGACATAGCAACCCGAGAGCCGTTCCAATTTTGCAAAAGATTAGGTTTTGAGATGATATTTGTATTACTTTATATGCATGCTAGAGATTCATTATTGTAATCATTCTGAAGAATAATAAGAGCAATGATTAGCCAGTTGATAGATTATACTACTGTCTATCTATTGAATTGAATTTATTTGCAAAATCGTATCTTTGTTCGGATCTTTTGTATTTCTATAGTCCCTATTGGTTGGGGATATTACAGTGGTATCAGAGCTTTTGTTTTTCTATAGTCCCTATTGGTTGGGGATATTACAGTGGTATCAGAGCCAAATTCTTTCCATCCTGTTGGGTAGACCAGAGCTTTTGCCCTGCCATCCTGTTGGGTAGTTTGGGTAGTTTGGACATTGAACCGGCTAGTAAATCATGATTACTTCAAGTACTCAGAAATAGTGGGACAAGGATATGGAGAAGCTGAAACAAAGTTTGAAGAGGTTAAATGAATTTTTTTCAGACTCTACATTCGAAGACAAATTAACATGGAGTATTGCATCTGTTGTTAAAGGGTCCACAACACAAAGTGGAAAGCAAGGAGATAACAGGAGTGCTACTATTAATCAGAGACCACCATTGACCCATTCCAGGACAGTTGATAGGCCTACATGGCCTACATTTGTTCAAGAGGAACCAGAGGCTCTAGCAGAGGAGGCGGCAGGAGATCCCCTATTTGCTGACACACTTATGGCAGCGAATGAGGAGTGGGAGTTATTATCACCTAAGGTTCAGAAGAGGATGTCTTTTGATCACTTTGTTAATCTGAGGAGAGAGCACTACAGATCAGTTAGACAGGACAGCAGCATGTCCCATGATTCTCATGAGATAGGAGATGGTGATGATGAGATAGTTTCAGCAACAGCCTCTTCAGAGTTAGATGAGGATGAGTCTGATGCTTGCATTCAGAGTGTGGAGGTGTGCTCAGATGTTAGTACACTGAGTGTTGATGATCTCTAAGATATGATAGAGATTTTAGAAGAGTCCCAGGATCTGATTATTGTAGATGTCACCCAGGAGAATGTAGTGGACAATTTTGAGGACTTAGTTTCTTCGACAGTTTCTTTCAGTATGGAGGAGTCAGACAGTGATGCTACAGTTTTTAATACTATATATGTTGATATGAGCTTTGGAGTTAATTCACAGAGTAAGGATGGTATTACTTCAGAGATCAGTTGTGATGTTGGTGAGCCAACAGTTGGTTTGGTTCCTATTTGTGATACTACTCCTTTGGAGGTGTCTTGGGAGGTGGTAGTTGGTTCAGGCTTGGTTAGTGATCAGTTGCCAGTGGTTTTCCACTCATGGATTGGCTGTTGGGATCCTTATCTTGGTACTTGGGATGATTTGATGCCATGGGATGAGAGTTGTGATAGTTATGGCATGGTGAGGGGCGCTGGGGTTGATAGCTTGTTGGTGCATGACTTACATCAGAGATATGTTGATCACAGTAGAGGTACAGTGTGTGGGTTCTCCACACGTTGCTTAGTTCCATTTGAGGATATTACAGTGGTATCAGATCTTTTGTTTTTCTATAGTCCCTATTGGTTGGGGATATTACAGATCTCCTTGTTCCCCATTATGTCTAATAGGTGGGTTCATCCTTGCTACCATAGTAGTGAGTGCCTGTATTGCCTGATTCATCTACTGCTGGCCTGTCATCATAACACGATAGAATTCTCTGGTGCCCTGATCATTATCATACCTGTGGCCCCTGGGTGGGCTACCCTCACGTCTGTCACTCATGATGATTAGTGGTTGATCTAACACCTAGGTACCTTCAAGCAAGGCTCTACTATGTGTGTTATACCTGTGTGGTCCCAACTCTTGTGGCTACATAAGATCTGATATCGGCATTATACGGTGAGGTATGCTCATTATTCTTCTTTTAATCCAGAGATCGAGGATCTGATTTCATGCAGGTGTAGATCGGCACCTGTTTCTTACCATCCATTGTGGGATGGATTGGCACCATCTTTTGTAGATGGAATTGGTAGTTGCAAGTTACACAGCCTGCAATATCGACACATTTGGGAGTTGTTGCAGAGTTGGAGTGTGCCTTTCGCATAGTGTGGTAGAATGTGTACTTGGTATTTGTGATCTTGGAGTTTGGTTGAGTTGCAATCACTAGTTTGATTATGGACTCCTCTTTGTTCTATTTTAGAGGATATTGCAGGAGCTTGCATTGATTGTCATCAATATAGATCATGACTACATTTGGGATCCAGGTGGATTGATTGGTTTGTTGTCCCGAGATTGCTTGGGGACAAGCAATTTCAGGAGGGGCGGATTGTCATGTCCCCTTTTCAGTTGACATCTTTAGAGTTGAGGATTAGCCTATTATGCGACCTTCGTAGGCTGATAAGATGAATAGAGGGTCATAATGGAGCTTGGCTTGGCTTTGATTAGCAGAATTTGTTTCAGTTGGCATTCATTTGGGCTTTTTTGGGCACATTTGTCTAAGCTCCTATTATATAAGGAATGTTAGCATTCAGCAGAGCATACCTGTTATGGCATGATCATATGCGGAATCACTCCCTGGTTCACCAGCTTCAAACGGTTCGAGGATCTGACATGTATTGAGGGAGATATTAATATTTGATTGATTTAATCAAATATTAATTATTTAGCATATTTTAATTGAGAAACCCTAATTCTTAATTATGAAACCCTAATTAGGGCAAGTGCATCTTTTTGGAGGATATAAGGGTTTCTTATTGGAGGGAGGCAAATTATTGATTATGAGATTATGATTATTGATTGTTGAAGAATTCTTCTGAGAAGACTGAGCTAAGGGTTCCAAGATTCCATTTGCATTGGAGAACATCCACTCTTCAGTGTGTGTGATTCAGAGGTTGTGAGATATCAGCCGATCTATTGCCAATTTGAGAGATAGCTTCATACAGAAGTTATCACAGAGGTTTACAGGTTTGAGAGATAACTTCACATAGAAGTTATCACAGGTATTTCAAGTATTTATTTGATTAGGTTTTTGATTCAATAAATTATACAGATAGAGATCTTCTGTATTAGAGCCATATATCTTCAGATCAGGTATCCAAAATATAGGCCGCAACATATTATCTTTCTTTTGTACGGAATCCATACCGATCCGTACAATTCCATACCATTCTGCCATAGGTTGGGCAGCGCTGCAGGGGACACAAAAATCGACATCGACATCCCAGTAATCGACATCAGGTGACTGAAGACCGACGTCGGTAGAGTAGCCGACCGACAGTGACGACGTCGGCAATATATCGATCGACGATGGCATAATAACCAACATCGGTGACTGTGTTGTTGACACAGCAACTCGAGAGCCATTCTAGTTTTGCAAAAGATCAGGTTTTGAGATGATATTTGTATTACTTTATATGCATGCCAGAGATTCATTATTGTAATCATTTTGAAGAATAATAAGAGCAATGATTAGCCAGTTGATAGATTATACTACTCTCTATCTATTGAATTGAATTTATTTGCAAAATCGTATCTTTGTTCGGATCTTTTGTATTTCTATAGTCCCTATTGGTTGGGGATATTACAGTGGTATCAGAGCTTTTGTTTTTCTATAGTCCCTATTGGTTGGGGATATTACAGTCCATAGCGTATTATCTTACTTCTGTATAGAATCTGTACCGATCCGTACAATTCCATACCATTCTGCCATAGGCCGGGCAGCGCTGCAGGGGACACAGAAACCAACATCGGCATCCCAATAACTGATATCAGCTGACTGAAGACCGACGTTGGTAGAGTAGCCGATCGATAGCGATGACATCGGCAATATATCGATCGACGACGGCATAATAACCGACGTCGGTGACTGTGTTGTTGACACAGCAACCCGAGAGCCGTTCCAGTTTTGCAAAAGATCAAGTTTTGAGATGATATTTGTATTACTTTATATACATGCCAGAGATTCATTATTGTAATCATTCTAAAGAATAATAAGAGCAATGATTAGCTAGTTGATAGATTATACTACTTTCTATCTATTAAATTGAATTTATTTTCAAAATTATATCTTTGTTCGGATCTTTTGTATTTCTATAGTCCCTATTGGTTGGGGATATTAAAGTGGTATCAGAGGTTTTTTTTTTCTATAGTCCCTATTGGTTGGGGATATTACAGTGGTATCATAGCCAAATTCCTGCCATCCTGTTGGGTAGACCAGAGCTTTTGCCCTGCCATCCTGTTGGGTAGTTTGGGTAGTTTGGACATTGAACCGGCTAGTAAATCATGATTACTTCAAGTACTCAAAAATAGTGGGACAAGGATATGGAGAAGTTGAAACAAAGTTTGAAGAGGTTAAATGAATTTTTTTCAGACCCTACATTCGAAGACAAATTAACACGGAGTATTGCATTTGTTGTTAAAGGGTCCACAACACAAAGCGAAAAGCAAGGAGATAACAGGAGTGCTACTGTTAATCAGAGACCACCGCTAACCCATTCCAAGACAACTGATAGGCCTACACGGCCTACGTTTGTTCAAGAGGAACCAGAGGCTCCAGTAGAGGAGGCGGCAGGAGAGCCCCTATTTGCTGACACACTTATGGCAGTGAATGAGGAGTGGGAGTTATTATCACCTGCGGTTCAGAAGAGGATGTCTTTTGATCACTTTGTTAATCTGAGGAGAGAGAACTACAGATTAGTTAGATAGGACAGCAACATGTCCCATGATTCTCATGAGATAGGAGATGGTGATGATGAGATAGTTTCAGCAGCAGCCTCTTCAGAGTTAGATGAGGATGAGTCCGATGCTTGCATTCAGAGTGTGGAGGTGTGCTCAGATGTTAGTACACTGAGTGTTGATGATCTCTCAGATATGACAGAGATTGTAGAAGAGTCCCAGGATTCGATTATTGTAGATGTCACCCAGGAGAATGTAGTGGACAATTTTGAGGACTTAGTTTATTCGACAATTTCTTTCGATATGGAGGAGTCAGACAGTGATGCTACAGTTTTTAATACTCTGTATGTTGATATGAGCTTTGGAGTTAATTCACAGAGTATGGATGGTAGTACTTTAGAGATCAGTTTTGATGTTGGTGAGCTAGCAGTTGGTTTGGTTCTTATTTGTGATACTACTCCTTTGGAGGTGTCTTGGGAGGTGGTAGTTGGTTTGGGCTTGGTTAGTGATTAGTTGCCAGTGGTTTTCCACTCATGGATTGGCTGTTGGGATCCTTATCTTAGTACTTGGGATGATTTGATGCCATGGGATGAGAGTTGTGATAGTTATGGCATGGTGAGGGGCGTTGGGGTTGATAGCTTGTTGGTGCATGACTTACATCAGAGATATGTTGATCACAGTAGAGGTACTGTGTGTGGGTTTTCCACACTTGGCTTAGTTCCATTTGGGGATATTACATGAGTCTACAAATAAGAACCTGCTCAGGATCATCAAGCAAACCATGGAGGAGAATCAAAGGACTTAGCATGCCAAGTTGAAAATAGCCTTGTGGGCAGATAGGGTCACCCCGAAGAGCGCAATTGGCAACTCGCCATACATGCTCATCTATGGAAGGGAAGCTAGGCTTCCCTTTTCACTTGAATTACCAGCCTTAGACCTCGCTCACCAGCTACAATTAGAAGAAGGAAATAGCATGGAGGTTAGGCTATGCGAGCTAATGGAGCTCCAAGAAACAAGGGACCAGGCTATGGCTTCTATGACCAACCACCAACAACAAATGAAGAGACAAATTGATAAGAAATCTTCATCGAAAGGTTTCTTTGAAGGAGACATTGTCTTGAAATGGGATGAGAACCGAGCTAAGCCTGGAAAGCATGTGAAGTTCGATGCCCTATGGAGTGACCCATATGTAATCACTCAGTGCAAGTAGCATAATGCATTCCAACTCTCTAAGTTGGATGGTGAAGAACTGTATATCCCAGTTAATGGGATACATCTTAAGCATTACCACTGACCCCCTTTTCCATCATGTATATATTTCCTTTGCTTTTCTCCTACTTTCCTTAAGTGCCTTTTGCACATGTTAATAGTTTTCTTAGCTTTGTGTGTGTTTTCATTTCCTTTTGAGGTAAATCTTTGTGATTGGTTATAGAATTTATAAGAGCTATTGCTGATCTTTAAGTTACATCTTGACTCCGTGCCTAATAGATTTTGAGGCAACTAGCTTCTAAGCATAGCAGGCATGCTTCCCTTAGGAGTCGCCAATTTGTTGACCATTTTTGGTCCAACAGGCCAAAAATTGGTCCCCTTCTTCCCTTGTTGTTCTAGGCCATTCCATTTTTTTTGATTTTGCACAAGTCTGGAATTTTCTACGGACTCTGCAGGTCTATTTCTACAGACTCTGCAGGTCTTTTCTATGGATTCTATAGGTGTTTTTCTACCATTTTTTTAGGCATGGATTTTCTATGGACTTTGCAGGGGAAATTTCTATGAATTCTACAAAGAATATTTTTCTATGAACTTTGCAAGCAAGTCCTTCGGCACATGAAGAACCAGTTCAAAGAGTGCAAGGTTTTGCAAAGCTTCTTCGGACTCTTGTCAAAAAAATTCACAAGGAAGGTTAACATCTTTGAACCGTTGAACCATTGAACCGATTCAATGCCTTGGTTCAATGCCTTGGTTCAATTGACAAGTTCATCACTTTGGTTCAATGCCTTGGTTTAATCGGCAAGTTCATCGCTTTGGTTCAATGCCTTGGTTCAATCAGCAAGTTCATCACTTTGGTTCAATCAAACGGTTCATCGGCTTGGTTCAAGGTGTTGGTTCAACACCTTGGTTCAATGTTTTAGTTCAATCAGATGGTTCAATCACTCAGTTCACTCAATCAATTCATCAGCTTGGTTCAATGCGTTGGTTCAACATTTTTGGTTCAATGTTAAAGTTCATTGGCAAAGTTCAATGCAAAGTTCATCGGCAAGTTCAATCAAACGATTCGATGCCTTGGTTCAACAACTGTTTGAACCGTTGAACCAGTTCAATCAATTGGTTCAACGGTTGGTTCTAAGGAGTGGTTCAAATGAAAGTTCAAGCCTCTCGAAGGACAAGTACCCTTGCATAGGGCAGTTTTGGGTTCAAGAGCCCTTGCGGAAGACAGGGAGCACTTCAAAGAAGCCAAAGAAAGCCGCAAGGGTAAGTTCCTTTGAATTTTTGTTAAGGCAAAGGCAAAATTCCTTCGGACTTTTGTTCGAAGGAATTCCTTCAGACAAAAAGCCTGAAGGAATTCAGAAGGCCACGAGCTCAAAAGGACCTGAGGAAAATTTTGAAGAAATCAAAGTGACCGAGAAAATTCTCGCAGACTTTTGTCCGTGGGAAAATTATCCACGCAAAAAGCCCATAGAAAAGGCCTGCAGGCAAAAAGGCCAAAGCAAAAAGCTGAAGGAAGGTCCAAGGGTGATGGGCTCGAGGACGTCAAAGTTAAACATGACAAACTAGTCTTTGGGTATTCAAACGCAGTGACGGGTGCACAGACGTCAAATTTAGGATGATAAAATAGATGTTTGTTTTTTAAAATGCCTGAGTGCCAACCAGGAAAGAGCAAGGAACCAGTGACCTGCCAAGAAGATAGCCCGAGGGCCAAAAGAACTAGAAAGCAACAAAACCAGGGAAATCTAGAGCGTGAAAAGCACCAAGTGACAACTGTGGAAGCTTTAACATGTTTTCTCTAAAAGAAGCAGAACATGCCACGTATTCCCTACAAGGCTTGGTGGAAGTCGACAAATGTCAACACTCGTTGTCTCTCCCTTTTTTGTCCTGCAAGCACTATAGTGGGCCTCGACAAACTGGTAAAGAGAGTGGAAGCTGCTATGCATCATTTTCCACAGAACTCTCCAAAGGTGTTTGAAGCTTTTATAAATTCAGTAGACGCTGCCACGTGTCCTACTTATTTTAGCAATGGAACACGCCATGTGTCACTTATTGGAATCAATAGAAAATAGCCAAGGCAAGTGAGAAAGACATGAATGAATTGTCAAGAAGAACGATGGACCTAAGGATGTAAATTTTGTAGAAGTAAGGTAGCTATTGATCTTTGCAAACTTAAGTGCAAACCCGAAGGAATTCAAAGGCTTAAAGGTAGAAGAAGGACCAAGTGCAGAAATAGACAAGCAGTCCAAGTGGTGAAAGAAGGTGTTGACTCAAGTAGTTACTCCAGTAGGTGATAAAGTCTCTACAAATCGATCATCAAGAGGCGTAAACGGCTAACGGTGTGACCCAATTTCTTCATTTTGCATTAATGAGCAGACAAGCTGCATAATCGTCTTGAAGGAGTGGTCTTGTTTGCAGACAAATAGCGCGGCCCATAATTTCTCATATGATGTTTAAGTGGCTTGCTCTTCCCAATGATCAAAACACACATGGGTCATTTGTAAAAATGGCACCAAAAGGCCTCCTTTCTTCCTCTATATATTTTAGACTTGTCATTTGGAAAAGGATCTTTCACATTTGTAAGGTGAAGCCCTGACAAATTTTCACCTAAAATCAATAAATGCATTTTTTACCTCTATTCTGGTTAGATATCTCTGTGTGTGTCTGAGTGTTAGTTTTGTGTTTAGTCATTGCTTTCTAATGCTTTCACAAGGTTAACACCAACGTACCTAGTGTTTATAAGGTGCCATTCCTACAAGTGACAAGGAGAGCTGCACCTGGAAGCCCAGAGACAGAAAGAAGCTACTATACAGTGTGTTTTTTCCACAACAACTATGGTGAGTCCCTATTTTTTGTGTGTTCCATTAAAGCCTCTCTATTAAGCTTCTTGCAACCTGGTCCTTTTACCAGTTTAAAGTGTACGTATGTGTTTTTATGGTTTCAAGTGTGAGTGTGAGTAGGTCAAATCATTTGGTGCATCACCCCTTTTAAAATAGGTTCTATTTTCTTGTAATCCTTCTCCCTTTTCACCCCCCATTATATATCTATATGTGTGTGTGTGTGTGTGTGTGTGTGTATTAGCACTTATTGAAACAACTCAGATGCATCAAAGGGAGCTAGCCCTTACCTAGAGACTCTCCCCTCTAGCTTCGCCAGTCCCACAGGTGAGAGGGGAGTTTCCATTTTGACGTGTAGAAGGCAGGAGCTAGGCATCCTGCCCCAGGTGCAATCCACTGCGTCAATAATAAGCCACACTCAAGTTACCAAATTTTGCATTTTATATGACTACAAACATTAATAATAATAATTTCCAACCTAGTGATTGGACATTCCTCTTTGACTCTTAATACAAGGATCATAAAGGAAAGCTTCAGTCTAGATGGCTTGGGCCTTATGATATCGAGCAAGTTGTTGATAATGGAGCTGTAAAGCTCATGACCATTGACTCGATTCAGTTTTGACTACTTATTAATGGACATAGGCTCAAGCTATACAAGAAGCATTTTTCAAGGAAACTCTCATTTTCCAACTTCTAGAAGAACAACATCTGTCTCTTTTTTATGAAGTAGATCAACCTGTTCCTATATTCAAAGGGTATTTCTATCAACCCTTCTCGAACATTTTCCAAGAAAAATAAAGCTTCCTACAACCAAGAGTTAGTCATTCATAATGGCTTGATTCAGTCTAAATAAAATCCTAACTCCTAGGCTTTTCCAATTCTAGTTGATTTAGGACAAAAAAATCAAATATATATATTTATAGAAAATTTAGAAATGAAAACCTTTGAGAGTTTCTAATGGCTATTGCATCAAAAAATTAGGTCATTGGTTGATCAACATTTATTAAAAAAACCATAACAATAAAACTTTTATTTTCATATATTTATGTACAAATTCATTCTTTGGGAATAGAAAAACACTTTCTTTTTTATATAAGATGAAATTTCTGTTACTGTAGGATAATTATTGTTATTTCAAGACACTTCTTATTGCCACATGACACATTTCTCACTGCCAGATGAATTTTTATCACTCCATCATACATTGTATTTTTTTGAAAAGAATTTTTGCTTCTAATCAAAGGTGACACATGCCAATAAACCTCACATCTACCAATTAAACACATCATTCATACATTAATGGAAAGGTAATCCTATAAGTATTAAGGTAACTATTTTTTACTTATTTCATTTCATAAGTTTTAATTATTCTCTAAGATGATGGGTCTTAATGCCATTAAACACTGCCATATCTCCACTTTTCCATGCCATCCTGAGAAACCTTATTTTTCACCGATTGATATGACTATTGAATGTTGTTGTCACTACCTCTTATCATTTATATAAGTCCTTCACACATGTCAACTGCATCTCTTGAGGACAAGTGACCATTTTAAGTTAGGGGAGATTTTCCATAATTCAAACTAATTTTCTCTCTTCCAAAGTAAATATTAAACATTCTACCCAAAGGTATAGAACCCTTATTACAAGAGAACGAACCCTATAAACAAAATTTCATCCTATATTATGGGAGGGGACTTACTCAAGAATGAGCCACTCGATATATTTCCCTTGACCAATAACTCAGATATCTTGGTCCTATTTTAGAATGTAATATGGGCTCAATATTTTGAGAAGATAAATGCTCTTAACCAAAGAATTGTAGAAGAATTTAACATCTCATTATAAAATAATATATCAATAGTGAAAGGAATGGAGATAAATCTAACTGAAACCATCATCAATAGAGTGACTAGATTACCTATAATAGGGAAATTATGGTAGGAGAAGTTTGATGCTGAAATAGAGAGTCAAAAATTCATTAGAGGAGATGAAAGCTTGGAGACTTCAAAATAGGGAACTACACATTTATCATTACCAAATATATGGGCAAGATTAGTTGTATTCAGCTTTAAATATTTCACCTGTGAAGGAAGATACTCCATGTTGCATGGTTTTCATTTCAAATTCATGAAAAATTTATAACATGGTATTGAGATAAACATTACTAATTTCCTATTTAACATGTTCATAAGAATGGCAAAGACATTTTAAAAAGGTAATCCCAAAGTTCTCTCTCATCATTGTTTAATTCAATTAATTATTCAAGACTACCTATATAGGACTAGGCCTAATGTAAATTGGGAAGCTTTTCTTCAAATACGTAGAAATGTAGAAAGTAATAGTGAGGAAGATGAAGAAGAAGAGATAGAGGTAGAATAAGAGATGGAGGAAGAAGAGGAAATGGAGGTAGAAGAGGAAATGAAGGCAAAAAAATAGATAGAGATAGAAGAAGACCTTCCTGTAACTCCACAAGAACCTACAGAAATGACCTTCCTGTATCCACGCAAGAACTTGAATAAGAGGACCCTCCTATAGCTATATAAAAACCTATAAAAGAGGACCCTCCTACAGTCACACAAGAACTTGTATCAAGGATAAACCTCATAGAGGATGCTTCAACAAGTAAATAACCCAGAAGAAAGAAGATGAAACTCATCCTCCAACCTGACTCTAAGGAATCTAAAGATTTGCTTCTACCTTCCCCTAAAAAGGCTAAGGTCACATATACTCCTCAAATTTCCCATAGACTAAGAGGAAATATGATAAGAAAAATAAGAACTAAACCTTCTTCTATTATATAAATCAGTGAGGAGTTTGAAGAAGAACAAACTGCCAGGAGTCATGAAACTTGAAGCATCTAATTTGGATGAAATGGAGACTAATAAGGAAGAGTGTTCTCAAGAAGGTAATAAGGAAATAGATCAATTAGGACACATCCTTAAAAAATTGTAATAATAACCAATGTAGATACATACAAAGGTAGAACAAATGGATCAAATCTCTATACAAGCAAAATTTTCTACTTTAGAGTAAGTCTTGTAGTAAATAGAATGACTAAGAAAGGAGCTATAGGACTAGTTAAGAGGTGGACTAGATGCACTTTATATAGTAGCTTCTTAGTTATATCCCAAAATAGAGATCCATCCTACAACTATTATTTCATAGCTTCTTGTAGAGGAAAATTAGCAGGCAAAACCCATAACTACCTAAGCAATCAAGTATAATTTCTCATCTACTATGTCTTCTAAATTGATGAGATGGATAGTGTGAAAGTTTTAAAGTATTAACAAAGGAAAATAATAAATTAAAGGAATATGATAGGATTAAAAAATAAAGGATCTCTAAACTATGGCAAAAATTTGAAGATCTAGCTAATCTTGCTGAAGTGTTCCTTGACTACAAGCCTCCTACATGGGTATATTTAGTTTATCTTGAAGAATAGTGGCATAAGTTTAAGTTCATGAAAATTTATTGTGAAATTCCATGTGAAGTAATTGATCCTCTCTCTTTATTTCAATTATATAAAGAAATATCATAAGAGGAACAAGCATAATTGTGTGAATTCTATCTTCATAACTATGTTGTGCCACATGATAAGGAATGGAATCCTAACTTCTAAGTTGAAGATGTCCTTTTAAATGCATTTTCAACATACCTTTTGAATGATCATAGGAGAGGATGAGAAATGACTAAATATAGGAAAAAGAAAAGATAAAATCAATTGGTTATCAGAGGAGAGTTGACAACACCTAAGATTATCTTGGCAGAATGGGATAACATTATACTATGAAAGGAAGTAAGGACTTGGTTTGCCAAAAATAGTGATGAAGCTTAGTATTTCTACTTAGAGTTGAGAACTTATGTTGGACCTTCAGAATGATAATCTTACATAGAAAGATGAAATGAGCTCACTCTTAAGATGAAGTGGAAATATCCACACTCCCCTTGCAATTTAAAAATAACATTTGATAGAGTAACAAGATATATTCTACTTGCAGGAGACCTAGGAGCATAGTTGTTGAGCATAAGATTCCACCCTCCTCAATTTTGGTATTCCATTCTAGATTGGCAAGATAAAAATCCATTACATACATCCAAGGAAGTCAGAAACTAGTTGATTTTTAAACAAAGATGTGGATTTTATACCCATCTATCCAGTGGTGTCATTGAGCATGTAGATTTTAGAGCTATTTGTGAGTTTGAAATGAGCAAGCTTGTTGCTCAAGGATGAGAAAAGTCTTAAGTTGGGGGGTGTGATGAACCCAAAAATTATATGTTTTTTTCTCGATTTTTTATACTCACCCTTCTTGTTTATCATTTTTATGAACTATTTTCCCATAGGCTTTTATCCTTGGACAACCATGTTTTACAAATAACATTATATTCTCATATATCTTTGAATAGTTATACTTTTATCTTGGAATCAAGTATTAATATTTATATTTTACTATAAGATGTTTTTATTCATAATATGTTTAAGGAGTTTTGAATCAATAAGGACAAAATAACATTTCACGATCTATCCTACAACAAAGGGATTTCACCATGCGAAAACATCTTGTAACCACTGCATGACTAAAGTTGTGGACAAATTTTTTTTTATTCCTAATTAAATTGACTCATATAAATTATAACAACTTTCATGGATCATAGTAAATATTCAGTTGAAGACTAAAATAACTTGGTTTGTCCTGAAGCAGTGTTGCAAGATCCATATGAATGGTAGCCTTAGTAAAAGGAATTAATTTATGTTATCCTATAGCCAAATGTTTCTTAGTTTGGAATGTATTTTTTTTTGTATAAAATAATCTCCCATGCTATATATATAGGGTCAAGAGGGCAGAAGAGATCAATTAGATAAATATAGTAGAAGCACATTTTGTAAGACAATTGTTATTGTAATTTCTCTACAACAATTCTTAGTTGCATTTGATTAATATGAGTAATTATTTTTGAGTCAATTTAATTATTGTAAGAGGAAGGATTGAAGATATATTTGGAAGGAGGAAGGGCCCCCTTTGGAATTCTTGCATCAATAATCCAACCTATTAATTATCTAAGCATGTTATCTATTTCATTTATGCATTGTGTGTTTTATTTCTGAATTGTCTAAATTTCAGCATTACATATAATTGTTTTAAGGAAGCTTTCGAATATAAAATAGTGTAATCATTTGATTCATGGTTTTCATACGAGTGTTCAATTTTAGCATTTAATTTCTTTCATGATTCCTAGCATCCTAAATCACAATCAACAGAATATCAAATTAGAAGATTAAGTGTGCACATATAATGACATCATCCTATCAAGTTTATGTCCTTGGGTTGACATTTAAATGAAGTAGAAGATACAGGTATTTGGTAACTCTCCTTGTTCATTTAGATCAAGATAACTATATTAGATTGTGAATTTACTGCTAGTCACCTACGAAAGTTGACATCATGAATTTTTTTTTTTAAAAGATAGGTAGCAAAGTTGTTATCTATAATTAATTATTACAAATGAATTATTTGGGTGATGAATGTTTGAGTTTGATTAAAATAAAATACATACCTAGGCCCCAAATATAAATGGAAAACATAATTACACCATGTTATTTACTACAAAATAGTATCATATCTCTCGTAACTAAGAGTCTAAGATTCCTCAAACTAGTTAAAAATGGTAGCTTACTAGAATAATCATGTTCCATCCATGTTCAATTTTGGTGGTATCATAGAGACATAGATATTTTGTTTGACTTAAATATATTAAACCATAAATTATATCATTATACATTATTGTGGCTAGAGGTAAATGTAGTATAACCATACAGGGTTGATGACCAATTGTCGCTACAATAATAATAATAATATATATAAAACTTGATTGTAGTCAAGATAGTGGGACTACATAATGCTACTGCCAAAATAGAGGTATTCTCTCGTATTGATACCCTTTTTAATTTTTTTATGGTTGGGGACTTTTCTAAGATTATCCTTCATTGCATCAATAACCATAACCTAGTAACTTATGTGTTTGGGAAATATTTTGAGACATATTACTAACTCCCAACCCCTAACATAAGGTTGTTAGATAATAATGTCGAGGAAACATTGAGAACATGGTCATCAGACCCAAATAACTTTGTACTCGTACCTTAGATTAGTAACACAAAAATTATTAGATTCAAAGTTAGGATTCAGATCACCATGGCCTTATTAAATAGATTATATGGTTTCCCCAACATCGATTATGTCAGATAAATTTGGGTCCCCCTCTTATAAATAATTTTGGATACTAAAATAATTCTTGATCTAGGATAAATTATGAGTTTAAACCTTAAATACCAAATGATCAAGCATAAAATAGGCCTAACGGTTATTTTTACATTATGTTGTATCTATTGGATGTAGTCATAGCCATTTTTACTCCCCCTATGGAATAGCCATGGAAGCCATCATCACAAAACGACAAGAATAAAATTTGTGAAGACCATAACATCTTCCATATATACATATTCAAGAAGCAATTTTAGAGGATTATAGACCTCTTCTATCCCATAGTCTATAAGGTGATAAATGGGTAGCCTATGCCTATATTATTGGACCATATCAAAAGGACAATTGAGAATATGGGAAATTGTTAGTTTTATCCTAAACAAACTATTATTCATATTTAAGGATCATTTGAAGCCCTGTTACTCCTACCTCATTGTGTCCTAGACAAACTAGCCATGTAGAAAATAGTAGCCACTTATCCAATAGTGTGGACTAGGATTTTAAATCAGTAAGGTTAGGGGTTATTCATAAAACCCCTCTAAGTATAGGCAAACAATAATATATATTATGGGAACACCTACATCTAACAGCCAATCATAGACACCAATTTAACTTGGGTAAGGTTGAGTTCAAGTATTGGGATCCAATATAGGTGATTGATAAACTCCTCAAGGATTATGGAAACAAGACAAAGATTAGATATGGACATTAGATTTATATACATGACCCAATATTCCTAAATTCACTAGATGATATAGAGGTTTATAAAATAATGTAGTAAATTAATATGTCATTAAAGGTCACATAGATAACACAGTATGATCCTTCCATCACTCCACAAGAATCTAGAGAGATTCATAAGGAAGAAGAAGTGTTTACTAGGGTAGAGGATGCACCAACCGAAACATACCAAAAAATAAGGGCCAATATATTTAGGGGTATCTCAATGGCTCCAAGTGTTGCTCCTCTAATCTAATCAATAAATATATATGCACCATCAATCATTAAGAGACCCATTGATCCTTCCCCATAATCATCACAAATACAACCTATAGAGTCACCTCAAGTCAGTACTCTTAATACTTCACTACAGCTAGTCACTATTGCTCCTCCTTTATTAGTCACATATAAGAGGAAGAAAAGGCCTCTCCCATCTACTTTACAAGCCCAAAATATCATAAGAATGGGGGAAAGATATTCAATAAATGCAATTTTTCCTTCAAGGCCTTCATATGTTGAAATTGAAGGAGATGATTCAATAGGAGAAACTAGATTGGGTGTTATTTAAGGGGATGCAATGTAGGATCAAACTAAGGGCCACCCTCCACCTCCTTCTCTAGATGTGTAACAATCACAAGTAATGGGCATAACTAGTATAGGGTTTGTGGTCACTCTAGAATCCACTATGGAAGATATCTCAAATTAGTCCCCTATAACCATGGTTTCATCCACATGAATTGATACTTTTCTTATGGGTGGTGCTACCATAGATATTTGTATAACTACACAATCCATTATAATTCAAGTTTTAGAGGATTCCACTAATGTATATCTAGGAGAATATGATCCAATTGATAATACTCCAATAAAGGTATGTTTGTTATCCATTCTTTATATTATTTTACTATTGACTCCACAAAAGATTCTTTTTCAACATATTCACTCACCTAAGCTGCATCAATTCATCCATGGATTTCCATGACTAACCACGGTACCATAGGCATCGGGGAAAATTTTAAAGACCTAATATCCAAATTTATTTTTACCACCCATTCAATGCTAATAAGGCCAACTAATCAGCTAGGGATGACTTTAGCTCAGGCTACACAAACTAAGTCCTTAGTGGTCTCTATCTATAAGAACCCAAAGACAACTAAGTACATTGTAAAAACTCCACAAATAAAAGGAACAACTTGGAGAAAGGTCTTGACTAAATTTCATGAACCCATTGCATCCTCCATACCATCCTCTATGACCAATATTCTACCTATAATGTTGATAAGACCACCAAGTGATGCTTCACTCTCTATTTCCTCATATGCAAAATAGACTATTGAGCAAACTCTCATGGTGCTTCCACTATGGATACAATAATTGGAGTAATAAGAGTCAATAAGATAGGACCTAATTATCATTGAGAAATCTAAATTCATTATGAAATTTGATACGGTCACCAATACTTTGAAGAGGTTGAGGAAGAGAACAATGATGGTGTAAAGCAAGCCTGTAGAACTCAAAAAATAGGAGGAATTATTTTCTCTAACAAATAAAAGAAAGATAAAACCAAGAGATTTGTATAAATTTGAAAAACATCCTCTCATAGTGGTGGATGCAACTGGGGGTTTTCTTAAACAAATGCTTAAGGGATTACAATAGTCTAAAAAGGGTTTGGAAGAAAAAAATGTAATTGAGGCTCAAAAGACATAAATGATAATGTGAAAAGTTTTTTAGGACTCTATATTATATTTTGAACTCCATTAGGTCTACAAGGGCCCAATCGTAACTGCTATCTGGAGATGTTAATTTTTATGAGTCAATGAAGGACTGGGATCCCAAGTTGAGCTTCATCGATAAGGATACAAAATTAAATAAAAATAAGAATTTTAATTTGATGCTTGCCTTGATGTGACTCTATCTCAAAACTACGTAAGTACTAAAAGGGCTAATTTGGTAGAATGACACCAATAAATGCAAGTTTAGTGCAACTTTAAAAAAATCAAGAGTAGAAAACTATCCAAGTTCTCAAGGACATAATAATTATAGGTGTGTTCACACCTTAAGGATAAATTATCACTAAACCCTTCTTTGAGAGTTTTTTATAGGTTACATATGATAATTTCAAGGTAGAAGCGGAGAGAAACACTTAGATGAAAAATGAACAAATAGTACATTTGATCACATTTGTCAAGGATAAAATGGCTCAACTAGAGACATTTCATGTCTCTTTCAAATCATCTATGGTGGTGCACAATAAATTGTTGGAAAAGATCTCATTGTAATTAAAAGACCCATCATTGATTTTGAAACTATTATGCTGGACTTTATAGAAAGTATGGTTGAGTACAAATGGCTATAGGGATGGGGAGTTACCCACTTCAGCATGAGTATTTACAAAATAGTCCCAACCTTCGACACCTCTAAGTTCCCTAGATATACTATGGTATACACTTCTACATGTCCAGTGCTCATCACCCTGCTAAATATAATGGCTCTGATACCAACTTCAACAAATGTTGTCACTTCAACCTAGATTTTGATTACTACATTTATGCATGTTACGTCACCTGGAGATTCCACATTGAAAATCTAGTTATTGTATTAAAAATTAAAATCATGTTGACAATTCTAATAAGACTTCATGCAAGTTTTTTTATATTTTTAGTTCTAGATTATTTTATGAGCAAAAGGATTTTGTGCCTAAAATTTGATAATTTTATTATATATTATATCCATGCATATATTGCTTGCCTTTTATACATATATTCCTAATTTAGACAATGTAAATTTAGACTAAGCTTTGAGTATGAGGTGTCCCCATCTTAAGATATAATTAAATGTGTTTTAAACATTGTAAAGGGAGGAGAATTTTTTAATTAATACAAGAAAGAAAGTTCTTGGAATGTTCTATAATTTTATGTTTAAGTATAGTCTCTTCAAAAAAATTTGTGTCTTACTAATAATTTTAATTAAGCTAATATAATATATAATAGGTTGTATTATGATCTATCTTGTAATTATTCAAATTGAATGAGTTATTATTTTGAATGCTCATGGGTCGTTGATCATACTTATTACTCGATATAGGCATGGATGTGATATCCAATCTAGTTCTAACCATACCTTTGATGATAATTATTGAGTGTATTACAATTATTTTCTTTGATTATCAATTATGTTTTTGTGTCAACTATGCTAATGACAATTTGCATTAGGTACTAGTTCTTGGACATTAGCTCAACGTAGGATATAAGAAGTTAGATTAGAAGGGTTTATTCATTAATTGGTTCATAGATAGTTTTCTTTTTTACGTTGTCTTTCCCTCCTTTTGATATTTTTTGACCAAGTCTTAGGTTATGTTGGTGGTATATTGGCAAACTGCACCAACTCTAAGAGGAAAAGAGGAGAAGAAAGGCTCAAATAGTGAGGATTTCCCCTTTTCCATTCTACTTCTCTTGAAAATAAGTATGTTAATCAAAAACTTCCCCAAGGTATTTGCTACCAGGTCATGGTTAACAAGATACCTCAATTGGATGATGCAAGTTGTTCCATACAAAGGGCCCATTTGGAGTATACTCCAAGACTTATGAAATATATTTTAGTCTCTTTTATGTTTAGAAGAACTAACTTATTCAAATTTATCAATGAACTCACTATTGGTTGGTACTTGTCTTTAGTCTAATAGTTTCAATAATGCATAAAATAATACATGTGAAAGGATGGACATGCAGTCCAAATAAATCTTGAACAATTTATTAAAAATCATACTAATCTAAATCTAATCTAATAGAGATATTAAAAAAATCAAAAGAGAGAGAGAGGATAGGAATAAAGGAACTATGAGCTCACTTTATAATGAAGACAATTCTTGCTTTGTTGAATAGATAAATATATTTATAAACCAATCTCTACTTATCCATCATAGCATGTCCATAAATTAGATATGGTGCAAGAGTTTGAGGACCAATTATCTATGTAGAAGAGGGAAGCAAAGTCACCATAGATATGTGCAGATAATGAATATCATTCACAAATATTTTATATAAAATATAATTCATGGAAATAAAATCTAAGGTTAATCAATACTTACATAAGTTATATAAATGTCTTTATACAACCCCAACTTATAAAAAAATTAAAAATATTAACTAAGAAAGTAGGAATTATAATCATGTGGATCAAAACCTTTTAGGTCACTGTACTCCCAAGCAAAAATATTAGCATACTCTTGGCAAAGTGTTATGAAAGCATGCCTCTCAGCCTTGCTACATACCTTCCCCAACATAAGAAGTATGTCCTTAAAGTTGAGGACTCTCTCATAGTTTTCCTCTTTAGTAGAAATTACTACCTTCTCTTTCCTCATATGGTCTCCTTCATGAAAAAGACCCTCAAGTGTAACTAGCCCCTTAAGAAGTTTGTTTGACTTTAGCTAAACAATATGATCCTCATACTAATGCTATGATTTAGCTTGGTTGGAGGATGAAAATTTGGTTTCTTTCTACAATAAACAAACAATTTGCTCATCACTCTCAAAAACTTGCTAATGGGCTTCATTATCTGGCACTAACGGTCTCACCACCAATTTGACATATGGTTGAACCTTGGTTTCTTTTAGCTCACTTGGAATGTCAAATTGAGCTCTTACAGTTGCCAACCTATCAGTATGCTAGTTTTGATCTCTTGGGATAGCTTAAATGTTAAAGGCTTTAAAATATTCAATTAGGTCCCACACTTTATTTTTATAGGACCTCATTAAAGCATTCTTTGTGATGTTCAAGCCCCTAACTTGGTTAACTATGAGCTCACTATCTCCATAAGCTTGTAGTAGTTTTATTCCTCTCTTGGTGGCCCATTGAAGGTCATGGATCAAGCCTTCATATTCTACTGCATTTGAAGAGTAGATGAAATGAAACTTGTAAGAAGAGAAAAGCTTGTTACGTGAGGGTGAAACCAACATTACCCAACACCTATGACATTCTTGCTCCTTGAGCCATCAAATAACAACTTCCATAAACCATTAGGGTCTTATTTAGGTCTAATAAGTGATGGCATGGGTTGATTCTCTTCATGCACCAGGTAGACACCCATGTCTTTTTCCTCAACACATTTCAAAGGGTTGAAAAATTAGTTATCTCCCCATAACTCATCCAAGAATAAGTCTAAAACTTCTTTAGGATGAGTGTTTAGCTCTTGGCCAATCGTAAACTCATCCTCATCAAGGATGGTATAATTGAGGCTTATATTATCTAGCTAATGGGGTTTAATATGGAATTGTGGCATGGGTTCAGCCTTGATTGAGAGACCTTGTTCTGAACACCATGTAAGACCAATATGCCACAAGGTAGCCCCCAATCTTGGCTATGAACTCTCTGGAAAGACACAAGGTAAAGCGAGGAGTGATATCTAGAATCAACATGTCTTACACCATAGATACACTAGGACAAACATGCAAGGTTAGGCTCAAATTCTTGATGATCCTTGATGGCTTTGTGGAATAACCATCAACTTGCAAGACTCTTTTAGTGTGAGGTTCATACTTGAGGTTCAATTAGTCACCAATAGACTTTGGCATGATTGAGGTGTTGGCCCCACTATCCACCAAGCAGTTGTGCACCAAGGAATCACCAATGATCAAAAAGACATAGAAAGGGGGGGCTTGTTCACATTACTTGACCCTTCTCCTGCATGACTCTTGACTACATTAGTGAGGAATTTAGTTGTCTTGCTTGGATGCTTACTTGTAACTATAGTAACACCCATCTTGGATAATCCTTCCTATAGGATGTCTACTTGGCCAGGTAAGGAAAGCATGTCCCACATCGGCATGCTCACACTAGACTTCTTCATTTGCTTCATAATATTGATTGGTGTACCACCAAATTTTACCTAAAATTTGGGAGCTACTATTGTTGGCTTTATCAATGGAGTGGTGACAATAGGTTCTTTGAAAGCTTCTTGATTGTCATCAATATTCCTTCTCTTGAACCTTATATTTGTTGAGATAAGGATGTGAGCTAGACTGGGAGTGGCCTACTGATTGGATGCGTAACACTCCTCTTGCTCACTAATGACCATTGAGGCCTCTGGATGGTTTAATCCTTGATCTGAGCCTTGCTTTTGTGGAGGCTAATCTTGTCTCATCATTGTGGGTACCTCTATGTTTTAGGCCATAAGAGCCTAGTTGTATCCATAAGCAACAACCTACTACCATTGATCATTAAATGCCTAATTGGAGCCATTAGTTGAGACAATGGATTGCCTAAAAGAATGATTCCATGGTATTGTCCCCTCAGCTTCTTGAGCCACATTATTCTGAACTGGGACCAAGGAGTTGGATGGGCCTGTAGCATTCAGATTGTAATCATGTTGTCTAGCATAGTTAGGCTGCCCCTGTCCCTGAAAACCTCCTTTGTAAGGTGGCCTATTTTCTTGAAAAGGTTACTATTGAGGCTAATATGGAGCTTGATAAGGCTTGTTGTAAGCTTGCCTCTTGACATTGACCACATCATTTCCCAAATATTAGAGCATGCTTTTCAACTCCAAGTAATTCTTCTACTCTTGGGAGTCATTGGATCCACTAGTAGAGGTCTTCTCTTGCTTAAGTGAAGGTACAATAGTAACTATTGGCATTATAAGTATAACATCAAGTGGAGGAATGACTATAGGAGGTAGTCTGATCTCTAAAAAAAGAGGCATTGAAGGTCTATGAGTAAGCTTTTCAGCCTGAACTAGGCAATTCTCTACGTTGATGGCCACCTCATATGCATCCAGTAGTATGTCTCCTCCCATAGACTGAATCATTACAGCTATGTCACTGTTGAGAGCCTTCAAGTAATACAAAAAATAAAAGTTTGGAGATGGTCTAATAGTAGCTGGGATTCTATCCCACACCATCTAAAATCTTGTATTAAAGTCTTGCATGACTTCATGAGATCTCTTGATGGTGGTCAGTTGCTCTGCAAGTGATAGGTGGTCACTCTTATCTACAAATCTTTTACACAGGGCTACTCCCAGCTCGTCCCATGAGTGGATAGAATTAGGAGCAAGACCCTTATACTAGTCTAATACTTTTATTTTGAAAGATACAACCAATATCCTAACCATGTTCTCCACCATGATATTGTGAATGTTGTAGAAGTTGATTATGTCTGTTATGTGCTCAGTAGGAGTTATAGCTTGGTCTCCTAAGTAGTAAGAAACACTTTTGAGTGATTCTAATGGCATATGATCATACTACGGTAAGTTCAAAGGGCTTTGGCCACTAAAGCCCATAAAATATTTTTGGGGAATCATAGCAACAAGAGGGGCTGATAAAGATCTTCTTGTGTAGGTATACCTTATGACTGGTTTAGAAGGACAGCTTCTTATGTAAGGGTGAGTATGGGTGAACCTTAACCTTCTTGTTGAGTTTAAAATTAATTCAACAAACTCAAAAGGAATACCTATAGAAGTTTATCTTGTAGTCACCTTTGGAATGAAAAATGGCTACTGCTCTGCCACCAAATAGCTGGGTATTCTTTGGAGTCACCAGATACTGAATGATGAAATCTACCACTACTGCAAATTTATCAAAACAACATCAATTTGACCAATCTTCCATAAAAATAGAATTGAAATGGTAGTGGTCCCACTGAGCATGCCAAAACTATTATAGACTGGATTCACACCCTTGTGAGAGAGTTCTTAAGACTCTCTCACTTTCAGCTATAAATATAGGAACAACCTCAAGATGTGGGTGTCTTATGGTGAGGTTAAACCTCTAGAATTTTTAATGAGACTAGTTCCTCGAGTGCTTCACTTCAACTCCTTGATTTCTACACTAAACTATAATAATGGCCAAGGAAAAGGGGTAAGAGGATTACTTGAAAAGAAACCTAAGCTAATGGGAGGTGATGAACCAAAAGAGAGTGATCCACTTAGTCTGAAAAAGAGAAAACTAATGATGAAGCTAAACAAGATGCAGGCTTATTCTGGTTCTATCTCAGGGCTGTAGGCAGGGAGCTTTTGCATGGAGGTTGAATAAGAAATTTACGCTTTGAAGAATTAAAAAATAGGTCTATGAGAAACACTGAGTTAGTAAAATTTAAAGAGAACTAGACACATAGACACTTCACATAATCTTGCATAAAACTGAAAGAGTCAAAAGCAAGGTGCTTAGAGAAAATGCAGGTGATGAACAAAAATCATACATTCTACAAATAAAACCAAAAATGCACACTTCTCTTTGACTAGAAATAGAAATTTTTTCCTTATATTGTTTCAAAAGAGTCTTTTACAAAGTAATTTCTATAGAGTGGTTTTATCACCAGTCCAGGGATACATTTCTAGGCTCCAAATCCTCTATTTATAAATAAAAAGGGGAAGAGAGAAAGGGAGGAAAGAAGAAGTCACAGATGGCTGGAACCTCCTATTGTCCTTCCTTGATGTTCATAAATGCATCATTCCAAATCACCACCTAATACTCTCAAGCCCCTCCCATCTTTAATACTTTCTTTGGCACGTTTAAAAATTCATATTGTGAGCAGCTGAAATGTTTCTTCTTGGCATGACTCATTTAAGTGTCGAATGATGATCATGGGCAATGAACCATAGCGGATGGGAGCCTTCATAACTTCTAACTACCAGCCGCTCAGACTCTCCTATGTTTATTAAACATCTTTATGCCACTTGTCCTTTACTGATTGGCCCTTTATACTCCAATTATGCCATGTGGTAGCCTTGCATTTATTGCACATGATTCTAGTGTTGTCAAACCAAGCTTAAGTTGAGCCCTTAGAGAATCCCAATTTACTCTATGTAGAGTGATTTGGGTTCTTTGGCCTCTCCAACTTTGGACTTTCTCAGATCCTTCGCTTAAAAAGTTATTTAATTAGAGTACTTTGAGAAACTCAATTTTCACTATATAGAGTAATTAGAGTTCTCTAAGCCTACTTACTTTGGGCTTATCCATTTTGAAGTCTTCTCACTTTTCTACTTTTCAAGCCTTAAGACTTCAGGCTTTTCAAACCTGATTACTTCCAATGGCTAGTTGCTTATCTTGATTTTGATGTCCATTGGCTTGTCATTTCCTCTAGACCCTTGGTCTCAAGATTCTCTCTCGACTTATTTCTTTCAGGCAAATCTCTTGAATGAATTTCTTTGGACAATTTATCTGAAAGAATTCCTTTGAACTTTTTGTATGTGTCTGTCTTTGGAAACTACCCTTTGGGATTTTCACAATGGACTTTCTCGAGGGGTAAGAAACCTTTGAGCTTTCTGCATGTTCCCTTAGATTTTCACAAATGATCCTCCCAAAGGGAAAGATACCCTTCAAGAATTTTGAAATGGTCCTCTTGAAGGGTAACATACCCTTTAAAAAAATTGTAACTATCCACTTGGAGAAGAAAAAGCCCTTCAAGAAAGTTGAATTGTACTTTTTTCCATAAAAAGACCCTTCGGCATTTTTAAAATGCCCTTCGGATTTTTTGAAAAAGACTCATTTCTTGAAGAACCTGAGAAGTATTACTTTTCAAGACCAAATCAGGTTTGTTGAGCACCTTTACTCATTTCGGGCTTCTGACTACTCACAACTTATGAAGCAATCAAGTAGTGCTCCCTGGAGAACTTGAAATACACTATTTATGAGTAATTTGGGTTTGTAAACCTAAATTACTTCTACTTATGAAACATTTAGAAGCTAAGCACTACTGGAAACTAGATTTGCACTATGCCTTCAAAAAACTTTTAAGTTGTCACTGCTGGAAAACCCAAAGTTCTTCCAAAGGCTTACCATTTTCTTGTTTAAAAGCTCCCTTTCCATACTTAGGTAAAATTTGACATGTGGACCAAAAAAATGGCCAACGGGATCTCAATTAATCAGCTTCTGACATCTGAATTTTGGTTTTCTTTATATGGTCAATTATGTCAAAAGAGAGAATGGAAGCAGACAAGACATGACTAACCTCAATGGTATGAGTTACTAGTTTATGAGTTTGAGAGGAAGAAGCTATATACTTATCTTTAGGATCTAAAGAGGAAGGTAGAGGACTACCTCTCTTAAGAATACTTACCTCTGCTCTAGAATCTCCCTTCTCTTTATCTCATTCTTTGGTAGGTTTCTCACCAGCTTGTTGAGCTTGTGACCTTGTAAAAACTACAAATGAATGACTATGATCTTCTTTGGATGCTTCTTCATAGTCACTTTTAGATTGATATTCTAGGTAACCAATATTAGAGTCGCTAGTAGGATCTACAAAGTCATCTTCATCACCAAGACTTTGATGAGTATCATCAGTCAACTGGTCTTCCTCACACATCTCAACATGATTTCTATGAGCATCTTCAATTGCTAGTCTCTACATAGGACTAGCAATACGGTTCCTATTCTGATTATTAAAATTTTGGGCAAGTGTATTCCTATCAGGGGAAAAACCACCATGAGTTCCTTGAGCGATTTGTCTTTTGACTTGAAGCAAGTCATTAGCCAATTTTTGCTATAAGGGATCGGTAGTTTGTGATATGGCTAAAGTAGTAGAGTCTCCCTTGGAAATTATTTTCTTAATCTTACCAGCCATTATCAAATCATATTTAACCTTCATAGCAATATTTTAAGTTGTTTCTAAATCATATGGTCATGATCTTCATAGCTAATAATTGACTTTTGATAACTGGGCATTGATGAAGAAATACTTTTGATTGTCTATTGTGGGTAGTGCAACTTGAGAAATTTTGTAGATCAATCTATTGAACTTGGTGATAAAATCATGTATATGTTCATGTGATTCCTTCTTGAGTTGAGTTAGTTGAGTAAGCAATATATGTGCATCTTTAGCAGTTTCAAAAAATTTCTTGAATTGTTCATGCATAGTAGCCTAATTGGTTACGGTGCCCAAAGTTAAATGGTAGAACCATTTTGCAGCTAAGTCATGTAGAGTCTCAACAAAGAGTCTAACAAAAACATTTTTATTTTCAACACCAATTACTCCACGTGCAACGAAGAAGGAAGCCAAGTGCTCATTTGGATTTTGTTTACCATCACTAGTAAATTTAGAAAAATTCTTTCTTGAACCTTTTGGTAGGTCATGCAGAAGAGGAGTCAAATTTAAAGGACCAATAGCCAGCCCCCATGGGACAATAAGAGGTAACACCATTCTTTTTGGAGCAAGTAACTATGGATTAACTCATTGAATTATCCCAGAAGAATTATCTTGAAGTTGATATGTAGGAGATGTTACTTGCCTAATAGGTGAAAGATTGACTATTCTGGTTCTATCTTGAATAGGGAAATTAAAATTGAAATTCTCTTGTAGTTTAAAGAAGTCATTTGCTTGACCCTATGCTCTCCATGCTCTGGTGTAAGGTTGATTTTATAGATTGGAAAGAAGAAATCTTTGCTCTCAGCAATTTTAATTTATAGACAAAACTTGGGCAGCGGTTTACTTCAACATGCAATGAGCTAGAAAGGTGAACTGGGGAGTAAACTAGGTGTAGGACTGGTGGTTTACAAACATGCAAGAAGCTAATTGAAAAGGGTGCATCTATTATTAAGAAGAGAGGTTAATCTCAGTAAAGCGTTAAAAATAGACAGGCATGTTTTTTAAAGCATGCAACGTGTTGAGAAATAGTTTGGGAATTTTGGGATTTTGAGAACTCAGTGTAATATTGTGCCTATCTCAATTGCTCTGCATAATCTAGAACTAAATTTGGGAGTTAAACTCATAGTTTCCCCAGTGGAGTCACCAGAAACTGTTGGCTAGATATTTTGCATACAGTCAAAGTTATCTAGGCAATCATGAGATTAAATCCCCTTCATTTAACAATGAAGCTCCCATGAAAATATGTCTATCTATTTATAATTATGTACAACTTATAGTTATTCACAAAGTATATAAATTATGTGAAATTTATTCTAATTGGGGGTATTACTTTAATCACTTTGTTCATGAGCCATAACAAAGAGATCTTGAAGCAAGTAAGCAACTAGTTTGGGAATGTAAATGAAGTTTTAGATAGATTGGAAAATAGAAAAAAAACTAGAATGTTTGAGAAAGAAAAGAAATAAAAGAGATACACTTCACAATAAATAGTTTTGTAGAGTTTATTGTATGCATGCAAATAGATAAATATATAATGGTGATAACCTTTTCAGCAAGTGATCAAGAAAGCAATGAATTCAATTTAGATAAACAAATAGCACAAAGTTTACCATTTATCTTCATAAAACACACAAATTGATTCCCTCAAACATAAAGTTATCTAGAAAACAATTTTCCTTCTTATTTACTTTAAATAATAATTCATACAAAATAGTCCAAATATCTAAACACAAAGTTTTAGATTGCTTAACTTTCCCATATAATGGTTACAATTACTTGTTTACAAAAATTATCATCTCCAGACACGTAGGCCTGCACTTATATTTATACAATTTTAGATACCAAATTCAAATAGGGAATAAGTTATTCAATACACATATGTTGTGCTAAAATTGGAAACCATTGAGTGGCATCCTCCTCAAAATTCTCTTGTGTGGTAGGCAATGGCTAGTGACATGTAGCACTTTCTAGTGTTACTGTTTGAATCGAATACAATTACTTTGCATGTAGCACAAACTTCGCTAAAAGTAATTTACTTTTACAAGATAGCTTAAAGTAA
Organism: Torreya grandis; assembly: GCA_037957365.1. Taxonomy (NCBI): domain Eukaryota; kingdom Viridiplantae; phylum Streptophyta; class Pinopsida; order Cupressales; family Taxaceae; genus Torreya; species Torreya grandis. The sequence continues at coordinate 2,007,847 of JARHVA010000791.1, forward strand.
TGGCATTTTAATCAGGTTACTCAAGTTTTACAATTTTACAAAAAAATATACTTCAGCAAGTAACTTTGCTAAACATCTTGACTTAAAAGTAATTTCTTTTAATAGAGTTACTTTAAAAATAAAATGAATAGAGCATAAGAAAATGAGAAGAAGAAAGAAGAAATTGTTGGGAAGAAAAACAACAACAATAACTCCACCTCATGAACCTTAGATCTGATTTTCTCTCTATACTTGATATGCTGAGACATCATGAATTATAAGGCTACATCATTAGGCTTGCCAAAATCTTGCCTTTGTATCTCAAATCTTAGCATCTCCCTTTCTATTCTTCTGTTTTGAGCTTTTGTCTTCTCGATTCTTGGTTCAAATCTTTTTATTTTTTGTTGATATTGGATAAACTCTTTGATAGACTTGGACGTAAAAGGAGTTTTAGATTTGTCCATCCTCTGTTTGAATTTTTCCCATAGCTGTTCAGATGTCCTTGGAATGTTGTTAGACCAAATACCAGTAAGACTAAAAAGGGAATCCTACATATTTTTTTTCATCATCAGCTTCCTCCTTCAAAGTTGTCATTTATTCACATATTGCCTCCAAAATACATATTCAGAAAGACAAGAGACATTCCTGCTATTGTATTTGCTGTAAGGACCCTTCTGGAACAATCTTTTCTTCAATCAACACTTTCTCATTCAAACTACTTATTGTTTGTAGACTTGATAGTTGTAACTCAGTGATTCCACTTTCAAGTTCAATCTCTTTCAACACTATCTTTAACTCATCTAACTTATTTAAAATGTCAGTATGAATACCTGGGATTTTGGGGAAAAGTTTTTGAACATTCTAGTGCATCTTTTCAATGTAGTCATCAATAGTCTTTGCTTTATCCCCAATTTCTTCTACTTTAGTGATCACCTGCTGCTCAATTAATTACCTTGAAATAATAGACTATTTTGGAACAGATCTTGCAATTTTAGCTATTATTCCACACACTTGTGCATTTTGCTCCTTCAATTTAGCCTTAGCAGCCTTTTCTTCATCAATATTTTTAAAAAGAGTATTTATTAGAGTTTGGGTGTCTTGCTTCAAACCCTCAGTAGTAACCTCTCCCAAAGATACCTTAGTGTCTGTTATATCTTTTTCTATAACTTCACTTTTACTCATCCCTTATGATGGGGTTAATCCCTCTACAAACTTTTATCCTGAAGATTCAATCAACAACTATGAAGTCACTTTAGATGGTTTGAGATTTTTACCTTTCTTATCTAGACTCCTCAGCAATTGTAAATCCATCTCCTCAAGATTTATCACTTCTTTAGCTTATAGAGCAGTCTGCATATCCAACTAAGATGAGAAGTCTGTAGAAGTGGAAATATATATATGAACCACCATCCGATGTTGATTATCTTGAGTTACTAGTTCCTGAGAAGGAACTCCCTATGCCTCAATTTATTTTTGAATCTCTTTCTTTTCTTTTTCTTCAACTTGCTTTTCTTTTTCTATCACTTTATCAATGGCTGCTTCTTTTTCAGTAACTGCCTCTTTCTCATTAAATTTCTCTGGAATTTCCCCTATTTTTGCTTCAAGTTCTTTCACTTTCTCAGATTCTCCCTCTTTGCGTACCTCTATTGCTTATTTTTCTTGCTCAACTTATTTTATTTTCTCTTCTACTTCTTCTCTAGCTACCTTCTTAGGTTCCACTACTTTTTTTAACTTTTCTTGTTGTTCTTTCTAAGATGGGGTCTCCTCCTCAGTAGTTACCTTTGTAGATTCCTTCTCAAGAGTGGGTCATTCTACTGAAGGAGGTGGTGGATGTGAAACAGATGGAGATGATGGAGGAAGAGGGAGAGGAGCACTAATGCCTTTTTGAGTAGATTTCTTAGGGCGTTTGGTGCCACTTGACTTTGGAGGAGGCATTAGTATGGTTGGGTCTAAAGTGTTGGCGAAGTGGGAGTAGAAGTATCAATTTAAGGACTAATGGAGGTGCAAGAACCACTGAATGAATAGGATCCTTTTCCTTCACAATATAATATGTATCATATGTATTTCTCATAAACTTCAACTTATTTTTAGGTCTTTGGCTGCTTTCTCCCTGCATTATCTCTTTTCTTTTCTGGCTAACATGACTAGGATCCTTCATCAATTCCTTTATACAATAATCCTTGTTGAGGAGCCAAGTTAAAGTCATAGCTAAAACATTTGAAGTCCTATATGAGATAGTCTTATCATGATGCTTATCAAAAATAATTTTTGGAAGTGGAGTACTATCTCCCCCCTGATGCATAAAAATCATCGCTTGTGGCAACCTCATCGTCTTTTATATCCTCAGGGATGGTGGACAGATCAAAAGCATGAATTTGTTCCACAATCAATCTATTGTTATCTCTTATTCTCACATCAAACTCGTCTCTATAGTCAGTCCAAAAATCCTCAAGTGTTAGGATATGAATGTGTTCTAAAGAAACTATATTTTGTGTCACCCCTCTACAATCAAAGTTGATTATGGACTCAAAATGTGCTTGGGTGTAATGATGGTACATCTCTTTATGTACATTTTTGGCCCTATAAATACTTGGACAATGGTAATGACAAATGAAAATGAGAAAATTGATGGATGCACGTTGAGCTTTTGACTGCCAAGTCATGTAGTTCAACTAGTTGTCTACACATTTCCATGAGAATCCATTTGTCACTTGGGTATGTGGGCAATTTGACAGGTGTTCCCAAGAAACCTCCCACTCTGATGTATGTAAAGCTAAGGAATTGAATGAAAATACAACCATATTGTGAAACTGTATCCCATGCTTTATCTGATACTCTTATATGCTTTAGAGCTATATTCAATTTGCAGATAAGTTCATAAAAGAACCCATCATTTACTATAATGTAATGTTTGTAGTACTCTGAAAAAACTAGTTGAGGATAAAACTCATATATTGGCACATATGATAATGTGTTTTTTGTCCTTAGTCTTGAAAAAGCTCCACTTGAAGTTGTTACATATACAAGGTATGAGATCATTTTGAAGTCAAAAGTTTGTAATACATTCCTCAACTCTTGATCCATATTGTCACTTATCATTCTTGCCCACTCAATCTTGGTTGAGCTCCTAGTGACATTAATGGTTCTGATATAAGCATACATCCAAGGTGAGAAACATTTGTCATTCTTATCTCCATTGATTTTGCATAGTGAGTGAATGATGTCGTCTACTTCTTGAACGAAGTTCGATCTTACTATTTGCTTTGGGAATCTTGAGGCTTACTTCACCTTCTTCAAGTAATATGTATTCATTATTTTAATACATTCTGATGTCTTAGTTTCCCATTTCTTATTAGTTTTTTCCATTGTCACATCAATTACTTTGATGATGTTGGGATCTTTAGATAGTAGTTGAGATATTGAACATCCAATCTCACAACTACATTTCCAACATCTCTCACAACCCTAGTAAGAGATTCATAGTACTTGGCACATGTCAACAGCAATTTAGGAAGTTGAGCCGAGCTTGGGAAAGCTGCAACTTGCAAAATTCCACTATTAGTTATGGCATGCATGAGTGGAGTCTTAGCTATGGTCTTGGATCTCTCTAATAATTTAGTCACATACACATACCCCATGTCTGTGTCACTTATTTCAGTTAGCTTAGAAATGATGCTTGATTCAAATTGGTACCCCTTGTATTTGTACTTCATCTTGGGCTCTTGGGACTTATCTCTCTTAGCCTTTGCTTTGTCTTTCCTACTTAGTTCTGTAATCTCCTCAAGTGCCAACTTTAGGACTTCTTCAATCTATGTTGTTTGTAAATCTAATTTAGTTATCTCCTATTCCGATTTTCCTGACCCCTCTGATTCAGACATTGGCTTTGACTAACTCTAAAAAAATTTGATGTGTGCTCTTTAATGTTGATTAACTAGCTCCAACTGGGTTTGAAAAAGAGTCAACTTATTATTCTTACAGTATCTTTAAGCAAACTTCATGTTTGAGTAGCATAAAGTCTTGAAAGACTTAAGTAACTTGTTTTAAGTAATAAGGTCCCACAACCCTGGGTTGGTCTGAAAAGTGCACAAGTCTTAAGCATTTGGAAAGCCGGGTAGGTCACAAGTAGTAAGCACAGACAACTTTGGGTTTTATTTTTCTAGTGACTTCGTATTTTCATCACTAAGTTACTTGAAATTGAAAACCCGAGTAAGTGAGCATAGGGAAGAATTCTGAGTAGGTCTCTGGTAGTGTTCTACGGGTTTCCATGATTTAAGACTTCAGGTTTACAAAGGGAAGCAACTGCATATAAGAAACCCAAAGTAAGTAGTGGTAGATGGGAAACCCAAGTAGGTCGGCTCTTTAAGGGTCAGGGTTTTTGAGGCCAGCTGCTTGGGATCAGAACCCCGAGGAAGTTATTAGGTCTAGTAAACTCGAGTGGGCAAGGGATCCTAGTTGCTAGGGTTTACAATAGAAAGATCAATTTCACAGGGTTTTTTCAAGTCTTAAACATGATAAATGACTAAAAAAATACAAAAAACATGTTTCAAAACATCTAATCATGCTTAAGAAATCAAAAGGCAAAATGAATGAAATAAGACTTAATTGAAGAAACAACCATGGTAGTGCAAGGAATATTTGTAGAGACAAATAACAAGAAAAAGGTAAATGAAAAGCTATAAAAATCACATGAGTGAGATCCACTTACCTCGGACATAAATGGGTTGAAGAGAAAATGATTGAAGATGCTCCAGAGGATGAAATCGCATGGCTCAGGGTTTGTAGATGTGGTTACTTGGTCAAGTAGCTTAGTTACCAGGTGAAAATGAGGTGGAATTTAAAAATATATATAAAAATCCATCTCATTAATGACAAGCATGGAAAGGCCACGTAAGCCTTTGGCACTTTTATTGGGCTCTTTGAATTACTTTGCTTATTTTTAGATTTTTAAGTAGAGCATCCTCGCAAGCCCGGGTAGGTCTAGGTTGACAAGTAGCTTAGGTTTGTGAACCCACATTGCTTTTGCTTATAAATTTATGTCAATAAAGTAATATTGAAAACCCGATTAGGTCTAGGCCATGCTTGGTGGGTTTGTAAGACTACTTTGCTTAGTTTTGGCAATGCACTAAAGCAACTTGATAACTCTGGTTTGAACTAGGAAGAGTAGTTCGGGTTTACGGAACAACTTTACTTCTTTTCAATAAGTAAAGTAGTTTGGAGAACCTAATTTGCATTATGAATGAACCAAAACACTTAAGCTTCTTTGATCTGAAGAAAGAGATGAGTAAATGGGTTTTTAGTGATGGCTTTAAGCAATTGTTTTCAATCCTTTGGAGTAACTAGGAGCAACCGGGGAAAGTAAGCAATCAGACACAAAAATCAATAAAAGCTAAAAGTTTTATTCAGAGGACTGGTTCAATAGGTTGCAAAAATTTTAATAGGGGTACCCCAAAATTTGAAATGTGAAATTTTGGGGACATCACATTCTATGACATGAAATACAAACATTGTTTTGATTTGCCTTGCTATAAGTTATTTCAATTTAAATTTGTTTCTTATGATTTTTTTATTGATTATTCTTAAGCAGATTTACACTTGCTTTCTTTGTCTCTTCATGCTTGTTTTAAAACTAGAGCACACACAGTTTCACACTCTTTTACACACATGCACATAGATGGAGATACTATAAGCCAAAAAAAGTATTATCTATATTTAAGTAGTTTAGGAAGAACATAGGGGTCACAAGGCCCATACAATTCAAGTCTTGAGGTAAAAGGGAATAATCCCCTTGCCTGTATTGCATATTGTGTGAGGAAATGGACCTCGTGGACATGGGAGTTTTTGTTCTTATATGAGTCTAAAAAAATAAATGGAAGTGTAAAAATCTCAGATAGAGGCCAATCACAATAATATATTTTGTTCAATGAGAATAATATAATTATATAACAATTCTCTTATAACCACTCTCTAATAATAGGTTAGTTTTCTAACAACTAACAAACCTTTAATTCTCCCTAGATAGTCTCACACAATCTCTATGTGGTTTGTATACCAAATCACTTACATCAATTTATTAACAAACTAATATCTCACCAATGTGAGTCCAAAAAGTATTATTTCCAACATTCCCCCCCTTGGTGCTCACATGGGGAAATACAAACCACACAGACACACATACATATTTAGTACACATAATCTTTGTTGCTTGAATGGAAAATTCTTCATTATTGGAATGAGAAGTGGATTCCTCCCAGTTGTTTTTTTTTCAGTTGCCATGGTTGTCCTTCAGTTTTTCATTGAGGATATCATGTACTCTTTCCTTGCAATTCATAAAAATATGCCCTAGTTTTTTTTAGTAAAAACATGTGTATTTGTTTTTTCCATTTTTGGATTTGATCACACGTTTATAATTTCTTTGAGAAGTGGTTGGATTGTTTTGTGTGACTAACACTTCTTCTGAAACATTATTATTAATCTTGTTTCTCTCATCAAGTAACGTTAATATAATGTTCTCTAAGCTTGGATTTAACTTACTTAGAGTAAACACCAATTGGACGTACTTCTTAGCATGTTATTTAGGATTATTACTTTTGCATCATTTTTCTTTATTTCTTCTTTTATTCCAACCAACCGGTTTATGAGAGAATGAAAATTGCTGATGTGAGATACCATATCTCCGCCTTCTTCCATTTTTAGCTTATAAAATTTATGATTCATAGTTATTTCAACACTATTAGTTTGAGATCCGAATAGTGTGTTCAATGATTCCCATATTTTTTTAGGGGTTTTTTGAAGTTAACATGATGCAAATATGGTTTTGATAGGTTGAGACCAATAATGGTCAAGGCTTTCTTATCTTTGACCTTCCATTTTTAGAGTTGGTCGACATCTATTGGTTTTGACATAGTGTCATCAACAATGTCCCAAAGGTATTTTTCAATTAACAACAACTATATTTAGATTTGCCATATATAAAAATCCTTTCCATCAAAATTATCCATTGAATCTATTTTCCCCATATTTTTTCTCACAAAATAGACAAATTGGACGTCAACTTCAACTGAAAATGCATTGTTTACAATAATGTCAACTATATTATTTTATCTTGACTCTTATAAAATAAACTACTTTACATGAATTTCATGGCAAGAGTTTATAAACTCTATATCAAATGAGAAATTTTGAACAAGCTTATTAAAAATAAGGACTTGAGAGACAAATTTTAGAAAAAAAACTCTACCGTGACTTTATAGGCAAATGCTATTAATACAACAAGAATTTAAAAATAAAACCTAAAACAAAACCTAAAAACTTAATACCTAAAGACTTAATATCTAAAACCACCAATTGATTTGAGAAAACCACAAGTTTAGAGACAACCGTGGATTTTAGAGAAACCGTGGATCCAACGCTTCTTGAGGCTTGTCGTTGATAATCAAATCCTCAAATACTGTGCATGGAGGTTGAGTTGTGCCGCCGAGTTGGTGACTCTGATAACCAATTGCAAGATAGTCGACCATATGTGAAGCTTGCAGAGAAGTTGCCGATTGAGGAGTGAGACTGCAGAATCAGGATTGAAGTCGTCAATTCATGAGTATGATCTAACAACAAAGCACATTTCCAATGCTTATTATCGAGTTGATGATTTAATAATACAGCCAATAAAAGCTTCGCCGTTTCAAGCTTAATATAGCTAATAAAAGCTTCGTCGTTTCAAATGCAAAGACACCAAGTTGAAAAATCAGAGAATGCAAGACTGGATCAGAACTATGATTCAAGCAATATTAATTCCTGCTCTGAATTTCAAAGTAGACAACATTTTATTTTTTGAAAAATGCAAACAGTGGACAAAATGGAAACGATATGACTGCGAAGAAAACTAACAATAGAGAGTGAACACAGAGTGGTCCAAGAACCTCCTCTGATACCAAATGAAAAAATGAATGGAAGAGCAAAAAGTTTAGCTAGAGGTCTATGACAATAAAATATTTTATTTAATGAGAACAATACAATGATATATCAATTCTCCTATAACCATACTCCGAATAACAGATTAGTTGTTCTAACAAATAACAAACCTATAACCTTTCCTAGATAGTCTCCCGCAATCTCTACAAAATCACTTACATCAATTTATTAACAAACTAATATCTCACCAATGTGTGTACAAACAATATTATTTCTAAAAAGGTCCTAGTCCTAAACCTACATTGTGAGGCAATCTATCTTGAATAACGCCCAAGTTGTGCCACTGCAACTATGTAGTAGCAAGCACATCGCTAGCAGTTTGGGGCATCCTTGCATCATCCCTAAGCCTATCCCTCTCCTCTATGATTTCCACTAGCATAGCCCGAACTTGTGTGTCCTCTTCCTGCATCCTCTCCATTTTGGTGGTTGCCTCAATGTGTGCTCGAGGTATATTTCTCATCCTGAACTAATGGATCAAAAATGGGGAATGTCTTCCCACCTCATTATTAGCCCGTTCGATCATAGTTGGAATGTCCTCTAGTATGTCTCGGGTCAGTCTAGAAATCATGGTCGAGATAAAGATCCAATCCCTCATTCTCATTGTTCATTAAAAATATACTAATCAATAAATTTGAACACATTAATTCTAAAGATAAAAATCAATTGTTCATCTCACTCAGGTCTCCTAGTTGTTAATTTTCATTCCATGTTTGTTACACCATAGAAACCATGATAGGTTCCTCCTTTATGCTAGTTATGTTAGCCTCCTCTAGGCATCCCGCTCTAATATCATGTGTCATCTCCATAGTATATCTATAAGGCATCTCAGTCTTCCTTGACCTTAGGGGAGAATAATCATGCAGAGAAAACCTCAACCCACCATGCCCCTCTGGTCTTTCACTCCTACATCATTAAATCCTAGGTCTAGATGCTTCTCATCCTCCTCGTCATCATCATTTGGCACTTGCTCCTCAACAATAGGTGACATCTACTCCCCATCCCTCGAGGGGCATATCAATGTCTAGTGCCACATGAGAATGGTTCAGGGCACACCTTGTGTAAGGTCGAATTGTCTTAGTACCTACTTACACTGAAAATGCTCGTGATTTTGTGTATTGACACTACTACCATTTGGTCTTCTTAATCCACTTTTGATGTATAAACATCCCCATACCAACCTTGATGGTCCCTATATGGCCACCAAGTGATGCTCACCTCCTTGATAATGTCCATATTCCTTCGCCAATCTGAGACATCAAGGTCTCATCCTCTCTTAAGTCCCTATGTTCACCATACATGAATTAGTGGTTCTTTTTTATGCTAAAGGAACTAGGAGACCTACGAGCCTAATTAATGTCAAGTTTTTATATACCCAATACTAAAAAAGTGTTCCCATGGCAATCCCTCTCTAATGTGGATCATACACAAATCGATACATATTTCACTATAGCTAGGCAAGCATACAATGACCTCATGAATACATGGTCCATCTCCCCTCTATCCCCTATACCATGTGATGTAAGTCATATGAGCAAGACACCTCATGTGTCAACCACCACAATGGAGCTAAGTAGTTCAATGATGTATTTGTATAGTCGTGGTGTGTCTCTTTGTAGGATAAAACAAAACTCCAATCCCATTGTTTCTATTGGCAATCCATCCCACCAAATATAATACTCATACCTGATGCTCCACCTCCTTGGGTGCCATCACCAAAACTTGCTCTCTCCTAAATTGAAGCCTAAGGACATGTCATACATCCTCCAAGATAATAATCGTCTCTCCTATAGATAGCCACAAGTTACTAATGTCTCTATTCCACCATTGGGTCAAAGTGGCGAGCATAGGATAATTGAGGCACATTGTTGGAAGATGCGCTCGGTGGCTAAGTCCAATTGCATCTAAGTGCACACAATTAGTCTCCTCTAGCATAAGTGATTAAACTATTTTTAGCATAACACTGTGGTGTAGCTCCCGCACATAGATGGTACCTTGAATCACATTAAATCAAGATAAAATTAGTGGTTTTAGTATGTAATCATGTAGTTCCAAGTAAAAAAATGTCAAATTCAGCTTTCAAAACAAGATTGTACAATCTCTAACCATGTCAATGACCTCTGATCGGGACCATATTGCATCCTTATCAGGGTTGTACATGTGTAGAAAAGGGCCAAATTACTCCCCTCTCCTAGATCTAAAAGCATACCAAAAAAATGTTGAAATCAACAAAATAAAGTACATTGTGACTTACCAACCTCGGTGCATCAGTTGGGGTCGCACTGTCCTTCAGACAATCTACTCAGTGTGATATAAATGCCCTTTAGGAGCCCATGGCAAAAGTGTTCTTCAAAGATATAGTTTGCAAAGGCAAAATGTAAACACGACGTAAGTTTTCTTTTCTTAATTTCACTTTAGATAATTGGTAAAAAAATCCTCATAAGTGCATGTCAATTTATTCATTTCACTAAATTTATTTTCCATGTTCAATTAATAAAAAATGGTTTTGCTTAAAATTGCTAAGAGATTGTTATGTGACGCCCCATAGTGATATTCAATGCATGATTTCAATTGACATGACGGTACACTTCATGATGTCTTCTCAATATCTAATCCTATGTCTTGCTAATGTTTATTATATGATGTTGCTTGATGACTAATGATATAAACCTTAAAATAGTATACGATAATATTACATATGATTCCCATGTTGTTGTGTTACATGGACAATCTTCTTTCTTCTCAAGATATAAGTTATTTTTATATTTCAATTCTACATATATTACTCTTTTTATTCTTATTATTTTAATTTCTCAATGCACATACCTTATTCTTAATGATATGAGAATGAGGGCCCACCACCTAAAAGCTATAGGGTTTCAACTTCAATTCTAAATGTCCCGTGACAGTAACTTGAATTCATTTTTAGATGTGGAGCCATGTCACCTAATCACACATAGGGTTCCAACTCTACTATTTCTATCTATTTCGATGATATAATGGACCTAGAAAACTTTTGTTGCATATTGAGGACAAAAGAGGTATATCAATTTGTGAATAACAATTACTTTTTCCAGCCATCCATGTTTTTCAAGAAAAGTAAGTGCAGCTTTGCAAGTTCCAAGACTCACCATTTCAAACATTCAAAGATTATTTGGGAATATATATATATATATATATATATATATATATATATATATATATATATATATATATTCACATGACTTGCTTTGTGGTGTATATATATATATGCGAAATAAATGCCAAGAAGTCATTGTGAACTGTTTTCATTTTGCCCCCCTTTGAGGTGCATGCTTAACCACAAAGCAAGTCGTGTTTATATATATATATGCCAAGAAGTCATTGTGAATTGTTTTCATTTTGCCCCACTTTGAGGTGCATATATATATATATATATATATATATATATAAATTGTTTTCATTTTGCCCCACTTTGAGGTGCATATATATATATATATATATATATATATATATATATATATATATATATATATATATGCGAAATAAATGCCAAGAAGTCATTGTGAATTGTTTTCATTTTGCCCCACTTTGAGGTGCATGCTTAACCACAAAGCAAGTTGTGTGAATATATTATATATATTCACACGACTTGCTTTGTGGTTAAGCATGCACCTCAAAGTGGGGCAAAATGAAAACAGTTCACAATGACTTCTTGGATATATATATATATATATATATATATATATATGACTTGCTTTGTGGGCCCCACTTTGAGGTGCATGCTTAACCACAAAGCAAGTCGTGTGAATAAATATGTTTTCATTTTGCCCCACTTTGAGGTGCATGCTTAACCACAAAGCAAGTCGTGTGAATATATATATTCACATGACTTGCTTTGTGGTTAAGCATGCACCTCAAAGTGGGGCGACTTTCTTTGTGGTTAAGCATGCACCTCAAAGTGGGGCGACTTGCTTTGTGGTTAAGCATGCACCTCAAAGTGGGGCAAAATGAAAACATATATATTCACACGACTTGCTTGGTGGTTAAGCATGCACCTCAAAGTGGGGCAAAATGAAAACATATATATTCACACGACTTGCTTTGTGGTTAAGCATGCACCTCAAAGTGGGGCAAAATGAAAACAGTCTATATATATTCACACGACTTGCTTTGTGGTTAAGCATGCACCTCAAAGTGGGGCAAAATAAAAACATATATATTCACACGATTTGCTTTGTGGTTAAGCATGCACCTCAAAGTGGGGCAAAATGAAAACAGTTCACAATGACTTCTTGGATATATATATATATATATATATGTCACATTTTTCTATGTATGGTTGATTGGTCTAAACTTGCCATTATTGAACCATTATGGTGACTTTCAATGACTTGAAACCCCTTTCATACATCATTGTGCAGATTCCCACATTTGAATCAAGCTTAGCGTGTCCTTTGCCAATAATTTAAATGTCTGGACCATTCATACAATCGCAACACATTTACTTTTGCCACCTTTTAAATCAAATGGCCTCATCCAATTTTTTTCCTTTCCCACCTTTAGCCACTAAGAGTCAATCATGCATGCCAAATTCACTAAAGTTTGAGTTCAAGAAATATGTACGTAGACAACTAAATAAGTTCATTTGATCATCAAGAACTTATGAAAATATTATCAACCACTCTATTAAGAGCACTCTTGGAGCACTTTGTTTGACTCATTTCTATAATGCAATTTTTGTATATCAACTTGCAATTTCTCCATTATCTTTGAGGGGTTTATGAGGATAGGAGTTGAAGTGCATAATTAGGGCAAGAGGTGATAGTAGATGAACATGAGCAAAGATATTTGTTGTAATTTTTAGGTCTTGACAAGGACCATGGTTATATCAATGACCAAGACTATTTGTACATTCCTAACGTTGTTCTTTTATGAGTTCAAATTTAGCACATACACAAGTTCCAATATATTCATCTATTGATGCAAATAGTTCAAATTGCAATGACAAGCCTAGAAATGACTTGAAAGCTCTTGCAACAACATTGTAAAAAGTTAAGATCCCTATATCGCCTTACATGTTTGATTGAGCATTTAATTTGGCATTTTTAAAGTATTTTATGTCTTATGATTCTTAATTTGAGATGCACATACTTATATGCATACATTTTAATGAACCCCCAATCCAAAGTATGTTCATTATGTCAATTAACTACTTCCACTATTCTCTAATATGTAAATATGCCCCTTGGATCACTTGTAACACATCCTAAGCAGTGGTTTCCCACATGATCACAAGTTAAGAGGTTGATCATAAAAGCATAGGGGGTTTCTAGAGATGGAATTAGGTTTGGGATGATCCAGACATCTTAGATGAGAAGATGTCGACATGTCCTTGTTGGCCTCAAGAAGTGTTCCGTTAAAGGTAACAAAATTCCTAGTTCATGCAAAGGGTGGTTTTAAAACTACTAGTTTTGGCAAATGATAGTTTTATAACCACCCCAACAATTACAAAACCATCAATTCATGCAGGTAACGGTTTCAAAATTGCCGCAATGGTTCCAACCTACACAAAACAACAATGCTTGGACAAAAGGCAAGCAAAGGAACAGTTGTAAACATTACCACTTCCTAAACTTGTCCGCTTTTGAGTAGTGTTTGAGCATGAATAAAGCAAGGGGGGTCTCCATGTATTCAGTTGATGTTCTCCTAACAATGTTCTTAATTGGATTGGCGCTTTGAGTTACATTGTTTGTAAAAGGAAGTGTGTATTCAAACAAGCGGTATTTAGTATGGGTTTTGAACAAGAATTTTAAAAGTTGTTCATGAAGGCTATTAATGACAATAACCTATCACTGATTACGAGAGTGGCAAGAGGAATCCCCACTTTTTTGAAGTTTTCTTGTCTTGAGTTTCTCTAGAGTAACTAATGTGTCTCTTTTGATGTGTGACTTCATTTTTATGTTGCATGTGTATTAGTTCTTTTATAGTCCAGCTTTCATTCAATTCAATTTATAACACCATAAATGTATGTTTTGAGTAATAAAATAGCAAGCATTAGCAACCAAGTGTTTTAGAAATAGTACAAGGTTCATATTGATGAGTTTGTAGCAAATTCTCCACATGAACACATATCAACCCCAACTCTTATACACCTCCTAAGGTTCTATCATTTGGTGATCCCTTTTTGTTCATGCTCCTAGATCTAAACTTTTTTAATGTTTTCGTATTTGATTGTGCTTATCCCAAACCTTAGGTTCCCTCTAATTTCTAAAAATTCTAAAAATCCTTGTATTTGTATTTATGCAATATGTTCGCTGTTATGCTTAATCTTATTTTATGCCAACAAAATTGAAATATTTTGAGATACCAATTAGAAGAAATGCTAGATTTAATCAAAAGGAAATCAACATTATTGAAAACAACTCGAAAGTTATTATGACAACATTTTAAAAAGCTAAGAGTCCAATACCACTTTACATATTTGATTGAGCAGTTAATTAGACATTTTTTATGGTAACTTACATGTTTTATGATGTTTATTTTGAAGCAGGCATATTTATATGCATACAATAACTAAGTTTTGCAATAATGACAACTTTCACCCTCCATGCCCCCCTGCGGCCCCCACCCTGCTTGAAAATTAAGTCACGGTAATAACAATGTACCAATTACATACAAATTACCTTTGGCAACAATGGAATGTGTACACAAAGGTTTTGGACTTTTGAATCGCGTGTATGGCATTTTTATTAATTTAATGTTAATTACTTTTCTTAAAAAAAGGCATCGCATACGAATTACCTTTTACACTTTCTTGATAGAAAGATAATAATAAAGTGGCTTTCCAAGACCATTCATTAGAGAAATAGTATTTCCACAGTCCATTAGATTGTTGTGAATGCTTCTGGATATAACTGTGTGTGCACTTTTCAGATCACACAGTTATATCTAGGAGCATTCACAACAAGGCCATTCATGTTTTCATACTTCAAAACATGTTAGTAAAATGGCTTTGACCCAGCAATGCAATGCAATATTTAAAACCAGACTAGATCACCGATTCCTCTTTGGAAGCACCAAATAAGTTACTGTATTTCCAAAGCTCGTTTGCTATCTACATTCTGTTACAGATTTGCACTGCTTTCCTCAGGGTCTCAATCAAAAAGCAAGCTAACCATCTATAGAGCTCTTGCTTGCGCTCATCTCATCTACATGAACCATTACAGCGAAGTTACAAGTAACAATAAGCATGGAGAAGAGATATACAAGACATGCCACCCCAATGATGGTCTTCAATACAGGATAAGAAACATATACAACTCAACCAAATGCAGAACCCTTCCTCAGAATCTGAGCTGAGACTGTCTTTGCTTCTTGATTAAAAACATTAAGACCCGGAGGAATGAACACGATTTCCTCCCATACAGAGCTGTCCTCACTATTCTGCTATGTTCATTAATTGCAACAGTTAGCAGTGATATCAATTATAACCACAACAAATTACAAACATCAGTAGAATAATACATCAATGTATAGTTCATAAAATACCTCCATCCTCTGAATTACATCTTCAAAGCTCCCAACCTACAAGGAAATGAAGAAAACAGAATGAATCCTTATAACATGCAACATGACTCTGAAAACTTGTGCTGACGTCTAATGCAAACTAACAATGAACAGAGCCCATCACTTTATAGTACCTCAGAAAAGGTGTTACAAGGTCCGAATTGGTACCTGAATATCTGTATTAATTTCAAGAGAAGGATATAATTTATTTTTCTGTTGAGAGGCTTGACTGAGAGAGATTTCCAAATCCTCCTAAAATATTTATACAAATTTGTTAGATATGTAACGTCCAAAAGAATAGTAACATAAGTCAAATGAATGTTGAAACTCAGTAATCTGTCTTGATTGTGGACAGAGAAATGTTAAAATAATGTCAATACATTAACAGCATGCAAATTCGACATACAATGCATCAACTCGAATAACTGGTTTAACTTCCTTTATGAAAAACTTCCACAAACAAGTTTCAAGTCAATACAGACCATACCGCATTAGGATAAACTAAGCAGATTGCACATTATTTAAAGCAGTGGAGTAAATGCTGAACTGAAATAGCAAAGAGACTTTAGCTTTTTCTGCTCAAAGTACCTCTAAAAAGTTTTACGAAAAAATCTTTAAGGAAAACAGTTCCTTAAAAAAAAAATTTTGAAACGTTCACAAGAACACAGAAGAACCAATCTCAAAGGGTTTTCGAGATGCTCATCTGATATCTAGAATAAAAGAGAGGAAGGAAATAGGACAATAAAATATTAAAGTTATTAATTAACCATTAGTTATCTATTAACTAATGTTCGGTTATCAACCTCAACTGATGTAACTTCTTTATGCTTGATAAAAAGACACACTAGTATGTTAGTGTGATGTGTGCCTTCCATTTCTCTTCATTCGGTCTTTCATCCTTACCAACAGTAGTATCAGAGCGGGTCTTCGGGGAAGCCCTAGGAGGAGGATACAAACGGTGGTGTAGCAGAAGAGATTCTACAGACAAAGGCAGAGGAAGATTTGCAAGTGCAGTACAGAGGTCGTGGGTTGTAATTCCCATGCGAGCTACAGGGAAGAGGTAATCTCCACGAGCATACCAGAGAAGACAAGTGTGATTTCCATTCACGATTTGCAGACGCCAAGGCAGAATAGTTTCAATTTGCAGACTTGAGCGGATCTGTGGATCTGTAACTGTGATGACAATGTAGGGCAAGATGATTTCTTTTTTATTTGCAGAGATCGCAATTTTCATCAAGAGGTTTGCAAATCTCATCAAGCATGAGGTCATGATTTGCAGAACAAGGCATGAGAAGAAGTGCAAATGTTTGTTTTTCATTCTAGGGCCTGTGATCTGAAGGAAGATAAGCTATGGAAAGAAAGCTTTTTAAGATCAGAAAGACACAATTTGAAGTGATTCAAGTTTGTATGCAGTCAGAATTTGCAGACAGTGTGAGTGCAGTCAACAAAATCACGATTTCCAGGAGGACCAGGCAATGTTGAAACTGCTGGAATGAAAGAGCAGTCCAGACCAGAACGTGGCAGACTTGCGAAAATCTCATCTGAGATTGTAAGTAATTTGGCATAAAGTATTGTATGAAATTCTGATTTCCCTGTAGCAAACTCAGATTATATTGTAGCACCAAGTGAGTTGCTTTATAGACATTGCATATCCTTTTGCACTGATTTACAGGTCAGAGATCAATACCCTTGTATATCATGGCCAATATCCAGAATTTAGTTTTGCTTGAAGCACAAAAATTGACTCTCCTAAATTACAATGTTTGGAGTCACAAGATACTCATGATTGCAGAGTATCAGGATTGCAGTCAGATTATTCTCAAGAAGGAATTAAGCCTGCTACGAATCCTATTGACTATGACAAACATTATAAGGAGGCTCTTCTATTGTTAAAATTATCTGTTTCAGATGATTTAATCCCTGAGGTCTAAAATGCCACTATGGCAAGTGATCTTTGGACCAGTCTTCAAGACAAGTATCAAACTTCAGAGAAAAGTCAGGTCCTATACTTGAAGAATCCATTGTTTCCTACAAAGATGAATGAGGGTGGGCCCCTGTCAAAACATCTTATTTGGATGAAAGATCTCCAAGAACAGCTCGCTGCCATAAACAAAAAGGTAGATGATGACGACCTGGTTGCTCTTGAATAGAACAGCTTGATGTCCTCAAATGAATTTATTGTGGAGGCTTTACACTTGATAGCCAAAAGCCAAACCCTAACATTTGATCAAGTCAGTTCCTATGTTTTGCAAAAGGAATGCAAATAAACATAGGGAAATGAGTCTAGTGATGGAAAAATAGAAAGTGCATTTTTTGCTCAGTCAAAGGGGAAGTGGAAATGTATCTTTGGGGGCTCATCTTCAAAGTACCCGGTGAAGTGCTTTTACTATCACAAGGTCGGACATGTCATAAAGGATTGCCAGAAGTGATAACATGTTTTTTCCCAACAAAGAAAAAAGACAAAAGTGTCAACAGTTGAAGAAGAAAGGGATTCTAAGGAAAAGTATGCCCTTGTGGCATCATACTTGAACAATAGTGTAATGTCCCCCTTTTTGGCATAGCTTGCTTTTGGATCCTTAGCTTGGTTGTTCCAACAAGGCTAAGAGAAGGAAACATTGAGGGGGGCTAATCTATGAGCAAAGAGGTACAAAATACTTAATTGTTCTAATTTTTAATTAAGTTTGCAAAAAGGTACTTTTAATCTTATGCTCACTTAAGTTGGGGTCATGGGAGCCTAAACCCTCAAAAAGGAAGTTTTAAAAAGTTGAGTATTTATGTTTTACAGAGGCACATCCCTCCAACTTGGGTGCCACCCTTGGGGGTTGAATATAAAAGCAATTAAGGAATCTTTTGGAGAGGTTGTTGGTTCCCAGTTGTACACCTCTTGCACTCAGCTTTGCACACTTTGAGAAAATGACAAACAAAGATGCAAAACACACAAATATGTCGCTATAGCCGGGGAAGGGTTTAGCATCAGGATGGACTAAACGCAGACAATGACTGGGAAGCACTGACAGGGGGTATGGTTAGCTCTCTGCTACTTCTAGCTCTGCCTGAACTAAGGTGAGAAGAACTAAGGGGTAGCTTGCTCTCATGGAGGGATACTACAGTTCAATCTCCATGGGGATTATTGGCACGCAAAACACACAAATCTGAGCAAGGCATAACCAAGTTTGCACACTCCACTCGAGAAGGGTTGTCACACAGAATGAACAAATACTCTAAGTATCATGGCCAATATCCAGAATTTAGTTTTGCTTGAAGCACAAAAATTGACTCTCCTAAATTACAATGTTTGGAGTCACAAGATACTCATGATTGCAGAGTATCAGGATTGCAGTCAGATTATTCTCAAGAAGGAATTAAGCCTGCTACGAATCCTATTGACTATGACAAACATTATAAGGAGGCTCTTCTATTGTTAAAATTATCTGTTTCAGATGATTTAATCCCTGAGGTCTAAAATGCCACTATGGCAAGTGATCTTTGGACCAGTCTTCAAGACAAGTATCAAACTTCAGAGAAAAGTCAGGTCCTATACTTGAAGAATCCATTGTTTCCTACAAAGATGAATGAGGGTGGGCCCCTGTCAAAACATCTTATTTGGATGAAAGATCTCCAAGAACAGCTCGCTGCCATAAACAAAAAGGTAGATGATGACGACCTGGTTGCTCTTGAATAGAACAGCTTGATGTCCTCAAATGAATTTATTGTGGAGGCTTTACACTTGATAGCCAAAAGCCAAACCCTAACATTTGATCAAGTCAGTTCCTATGTTTTGCAAAAGGAATGCAAATAAACATAGGGAAATGAGTCTAGTGATGGAAAAATAGAAAGTGCATTTTTTGCTCAGTCAAAGGGGAAGTGGAAATGTATCTTTGGGGGCTCATCTTCAAAGTACCCGGTGAAGTGCTTTTACTATCACAAGGTCGGACATGTCATAAAGGATTGCCAGAAGTGATAACATGTTTTTTCCCAACAAAGAAAAAAGACAAAAGTGTCAACAGTTGAAGAAGAAAGGGATTCTAAGGAAAAGTATGCCCTTGTGGCATCATACTTGAACAATAGTGTAATGTCCCCCTTTTTGGCATAGCTTGCTTTTGGATCCTTAGCTTGGTTGTTCCAACAAGGCTAAGAGAAGGAAACATTGAGGGGGGCTAATCTATGAGCAAAGAGGTACAAAATACTTAATTGTTCTAATTTTTAATTAAGTTTGCAAAAAGGTACTTTTAATCTTATGCTCACTTAAGTTGGGGTCATGGGAGCCTAAACCCTCAAAAAGGAAGTTTTAAAAAGTTGAGTATTTATGTTTTACAGAGGCACATCCCTCCAACTTGGGTGCCACCCTTGGGGGTTGAATATAAAAGCAATTAAGGAATCTTTTGGAGAGGTTGTTGGTTCCCAGTTGTACACCTCTTGCACTCAGCTTTGCACACTTTGAGAAAATGACAAACAAAGATGCAAAACACACAAATATGTCGCTATAGCCGGGGAAGGGTTTAGCATCAGGATGGACTAAACGCAGACAATGACTGGGAAGCACTGACAGGGGGTATGGTTAGCTCTCTGCTACTTCTAGCTCTGCCTGAACTAAGGTGAGAAGAACTAAGGGGTAGCTTGCTCTCATGGAGGGATACTACAGTTCAATCTCCATGGGGATTATTGGCACGCAAAACACACAAATCTGAGCAAGGCATAACCAAGTTTGCACACTCCACTCGAGAAGGGTTGTCACACAGAATGAACAAATACTCTAAGTTAGACACAAGCTACTGAAAATAGATGGGAAAGTGATTGCAACCTTCATTTCTAAAGAAATTTTTATCAACAGAGGGCCAAATGGAAGACTGCAATGCTAAGCTTCAAAGAGCAATATACAGACACATTTTATATATGCAAGATTTATGCATCTGCAGGGAAACAATACTCAGATTATGCAACAAGGTGTATTATTTGCAGGGTAAAATAGGGTAGGATGAATTACATAATTATTTAAAAGAGTGGTATGGTGGTGTGGTTTTTCAAATAGCATGATCTCCTTCAACATGCATGACATCATTCATTTGCAAAGATGAAAAAGACTAAAATATAAGCTATGGAAACTATCAGGAACGATTTGCATCCATCGGTGCCAATACAATGCAAATATTCAAATGATTCTTGAAACCCTAAAGCATACACTGCAACTAGAGATTCAAATGCTTTTTCCTATCAAATCCATAAACCCAGGGTGCCCTTAAGAGGTTATCAACAACATACTCCCAAATCACAAAGCAGAAAGGAATTTACAACTTAGATCTATGTCCAAAACAACTGCCACCATTGATAAGCATAAACTAAATACCCAATCAACAAAGCATGTAAAATATGTTATTGCATTTTAATGACAAGATACAATAGAGATCACAACTAATTTTCATTATCTTGAACATAAATCTCACATACATCAGTGTTTCAGAATGCTATTGCAGGGAAAAGCATAGTGAGTTTGCTCTTGAACAGAGGAGACATATACAATGCTCTCAGAGCTTGCTAATGGCTGTACAACTGCAACCACCTTAGCAAAAGAGACAAAACACACAAAGATCCTGAAATTTGAAAGAGCTTAAAGACCTAGAAAGAACAACAACCAACAACCTTTGAAAAGAGAACAAGCCCTTTTTTATACAACTCTTTCACCTAGAATATTCCAAGAATATACTTCAGCTGGAAGATGCCCTTGATCATGCCTAGAAGCTCATGCCTTGCAAGAAAAATCATTCTGGTAACTGCCTATCCTTGTAATGATGAAGATTTCAAGCAAACCCTTGATTTTCTTGATTGGAAATGCACTGCACTTGGGCTTGAGGGAGTTTATTCCCTTGGGAACAAAACAAACTCCTTGTCTTCATGTGCAACTACTTAGCCATGCTCTCTCGTTAATTATTTGCAAAACTAAAAACTTCTGGATAACTGCCCTTCCTCTTGTGCATGCCAAAGAAAACCCATTGCCTTGTGATAATTGCATTGGAATACTCCAGCTGTAATAGAAGCAAAGAAGGATCCACAACCGTTTGGGAAATATGCTTGGAATGGCCCACCTTGGCCTCATAAACCTTACAAAATATTTTTCCTCCAAGGAGGTCTTTGACATAAGCAAAATATTAAAAAAGACAATACATAGCTTTGTTTTACCTTTTTGCCTTAATGCCAAACTTTTGCATGCCTTTCCATATTTTTATTTTGCCTTTGACCTTTTCAGGGTTGCCGCCAAACTTTATAATGCTTAAGTGCATTATTTTTCACCCTTTTAAAAGCTTGTCTTCACCGTTTGACCCTCCACGTGAATTGTATTAATAGCGTGGCTCTCTTTTATTTAAAAGCTCGTGCTTTGAAAAAAAATTAACTTCCACTTGGACAGGGCATACATTTTGGACTAAACAAAAATACTGATGTGACCTCTTGAATGCTTACATGGCCTCTGATTTTATTTGAAACTTTGTTGGTTCCCTTTTGGACCATCTCTCCTTTGACTTCATGTTGATTGGCGGGTGGCGGACAATGGCTTGAATCGAAGGCTCCGAGCACAAAGTGTCCAAACAAAAAGTCTGACAACCACATCTTTTGAAGCAAGGGAAGCTCGAAACAAAATGTTCGACCAAAGATTCCAAACAAAATGTCTGACTTACAAAAAGTCCGACTTTACACAAAGTCCAAATTTACACAAAGTCCGACTTTACACAAAGTTTGGATTTACACAAAGTTCGACTTGCAAACTTTTTGAAAAATCGAACTTGAAAATTTTCAAACAAAAACTTAAGAATTTGAAAAGTTGAATTTGTGTCTTTTTTTGTGAATTGTTTTTCTACCATATATTTCCGCAGACCTTTTCACCCCAATTGCAAATTGCACTAATGCAAAATTGCATTTAACCTTACAAATTATGTCGCTTCAAAGCCTTTTGGAAGATGGAAAACATCATATTCAACATTATTTGATCTTCTCGACTTGATTTTTCTTACAGACCCTACAATCTTATTAAATCATGAAAGCGTTAAGCATTAGCTGAAACTGGGATTATATAGGCTTTTCACAAGGCAAAGGCTAGATTTTTAACTCAAGTGAACACTTGCAAATAGGGGACAACTTTTAGATATTCAGTTATTGATATTCGGAAATAAGGCACAAATTGCTCAGGCAAGTTTGGGCACTAACACTAGCTCTTGCCCAGAGATGTACACCCCTTGCGGGTGTGCAAAGAACCCTAAAAAACAAGACCAATTGCCAATCCATTGGACCACGAAGTCAAAACTTGACAACTTATCAGCAAACACTTACGAAAACTGAATTGGACAAAGGCAGACCAACAAAAATAGATCGAGAGGATCTGAGAATGAACACACAACACAAAAACACCAAAAAGAACTATACAAACAAAGGCTCAACACAAAGGGGCAACAAAATAATAGAACTATACACTGTACAATACTTTACATAGTCATGGACTCAATCAAGAAAGTGTTTCAAATGTCTGTCATTAACTGGCAGCTCCAGTATCTCACCATCCAGATCTCTCAAGAAGAAAGTGTGTTCCCCAATCCTGCAGTCAATGGAATAAGGACCCACCACAAGGCATCAAACTTCCCATGCTTGCCTCTCCTCATGCCTGCTGTCCCAAATTAAAACCAAATCACCTACTTGAAAAGTTCTCGAAGCAACCTTTTTATCAAATATTCTCTTGAGTCTTTCCTTGAACTTGAGGTGTCTCTTATGAGCTTGTCTTCTAGTTTCATCAAGCTCAACAATCTGATTCATTATGCTTCCATAGTGGTTGATTTGCTCATCTTCTTGTAGCTGTTGCAAAAATTGATAGGTTGGGAACTACAAATTCATAGGCTAAACAACTCGAGCTCCATAAACAAGCTCAAAAGGGCTTTTGCTTGTAGTTCTATTAGGCGTGATCCTATCATTCCACAAGACAAACTTCAGTTGTTCACCTCACTTCTTGTTTGCTTCCAAAGTTCTAATGATTTTGAGCAAGTTCTTGTTACTAGATTCTGTTTGCCCATTCCCTTGATTGGAAGCATAAGATAATTCGATCTCATACTCTTTGCACAATGTCACCAAAGGTTTAATTATGAAACTCATGGCATTATCAACAATTACCTTAACAAGCACACCAAATCTACAAATAATTTGATTTAACAGAAAGTCCATAATCAGTTGGTGTGTAGCCTTCTTTGTAGGGACCGCCTCAGCGCATTTCGTGAAGTAATCAGTTGCAACCAATATTCATCTATGTTCAGCGCTTGACGAATCAGTGATTTTCCCAACGAAATTCATTCCCCATTGTCTAAATGGGCCTTCAATCATCACAAGCTGCAAGGGAAGAGAACCATAAGCTTTCAGCCTCCCAACAAAGCGCTGACATTTCTTGCATTTTCTAACATTCTGTACAACATCCTTGAATAGTGACGGCCACCAATAACCGGCTCAAAAAAATTTATGAGCTGTAACTTTAGGTGCAAGATGACCGCCACATACTCCACTATGGAAGTCTTCAATCAGATCGATAGTTTCTTCTTCTACCAGGCATCTTAGGAGAACCCCATCCGGATTCTTCCATGCCAATCCACTTTTAGTCAAGAGATATTTATGGGATGTAGGTTTAAGAGTTCTTCTTTGGTTCTTATCCAAGTCATGGGGACAATTCAGATTTTGCAAGTAATAAACAATGTCTTTATACCACAGGGATATGTTAATTGTATTCAAAGAATCATCAACATTAAAAACAACAGTGTTTACCTCAACAACTTGCAAATTTGTCTCAGCCATGAGCTTGGCTAGACCCATCCCTCTCACCAACTTGGTGGTCTAAATATCCATGTCGTATTCTTGTAACTTGTTAACCCATTTGCATCTCTTGCTTGATGCTTCAATCTGAATCAAGATGTCCTTCACCATTGTATACAAAACATAAGCAACAATCTTCAAACTCATAATATAAGGCTTGAACGTTTTAACAGCCTTCAAGAGAGTGAAGGCTTGTTTTTCCATGATGGTATAATTTAGTTCAGATCCTTGCATAGCTTTGCTAAACAAATTTATAGGCTGCTCATGACCTTATTCATTCTTTTGGAACAAGACAACAACTACGGTATTATGTGATGCAAAAGAGAATATCTAGAGCTCCTTAGTGTAATCAAGGCTGGCCAATACAGGGGCAGATTTCAAGGCTCCTTTGATGTCATTGAATGCTTGCACGGCCTTTTCCCACTTGATGTTCTGGTCCTTCTTCAACATGGAAGTAATAGACAGTAATCTCTGCAAAATTGGACACAAACCGCCTTACGAAATTGATTTGTCCAAAAAAGGACTGAATTCCCTTCTTGGACTGCGGAATAGGCACTTCGCCAATGGCTTCTAATCGCTTGGGGTCAGTCATGACACCACCTTTGGACACTATATGTCCCAACAACTTGGCCTTTTGCACTCCGAAGTGACACTTCTTAGGATTAAGTGAAATGCCGAACTCCCTGTATCTAATGAACACTTCTCTAGATGCTCCAAATGTTCTTTTTTGATCGTGGAGTGCACAGTAATATCATCCTGATACACAACAATGAACTTGTTGATTACCCCTACAAATATAACATCCATAGCTCGTTGAAACGTTGCACCGGCATTCATCAACCCGAAAGACATCCTCATATAAACATACGTGCTACAAGGTGTTGTAAATGCAGTCTTAGGTCTCTAGGGTTCTTTTACCACACCTTGGTTATACCCTGAGAAACCATCTAAAGTGGATAACATTTATGATCCTGTAACACTTTGCATCAGGTTATCCATATTAGGCAAGGGATAATTATCCTTCAAAGAAGCTTTGTTCAAATTTCAAAAATCCACACACAAATGAATGTCGCCATTATTCTTTCTCACAGGGACTAAGTTCGCCACCCATGATGAATACCCGATGGCCTGAATAATCCCACTGTCCCTTAGCTTCTTTAACTCATCCTGCATCTTGGTGGCCAAGATGGGGTTAATAAGTCTTTGCTTCTGCCTGAAAGGCCTACTATCAAGATGCAATGGCATAACATGCTGAAACAAATCTTCCCTAAATGCTTTCAATTCAGAATAAAACCAAGCTAAATAGTCCTAGTACTTTTTTAGCAATTGCATGTAAGTTTGCTTTTTTGCTGCACTCAAGTGAGTACCTAGCCATACCTTCCTTGGATTCTCATGAGAACCCAAATTACATTCAGTTGCATCTTTTGACATAAATGAGTCTCTAGATTTAATTCGGTCTGCTTCATCAAAAGATGCTTCTAAACTAACCAATCCCCTAGGGAGAATGTTTGTCTTCAGCTGAATTATATCCTTTCCAAACAAGGTTTCTTTCCTGTCATAGGTCTAAACCATGGATTCCAAGTCTCTGAGTTGATCTTGAAACTTAGCTTCACAATTTAGAAACCTTATAATCTGTTTATCATCATTAAAAACTTGCCAATGATGAACATTGTTTGGGATTGAAGGCCTAACCAACACCTCCACCTGATACTGACAGTGAGGATTCATATTTGCAATATCAAACTGAGCACCTAACCCTACAAGTCTGTCAGTGTATTTGTTGAAACTTTTATCATGATAGCAAATATTGAATGCGTCAAAGAACTCTAGCAAATCCCATACAACATTTCTATATTGTTTCAACCTTTTATTTTTGGTGGCATAAACATTTTGGACCTACTTAACCACTAACTCGGAATCACCCTTTACAATCAAACTTGTAATTCCATGTTCGCGAGCAATTCACAAACCAAGCAAGAGTGCCTCATTCTTAGTTGTATTATTCGTGCACTCAAATGATAGTTTAAAAGAAAACTTAAAAGATTTCCCATTGTGGGCATAGAAGACAACCCCAACGCCATTTCCAAGATTGGAGCAAGCCCCGTCAAAATACATTTTCCAAACTTCACTTTCATTATCAAACCAAGCATCAAGAACAATAGGTTGTTCAACAACATCCACATTCCTAACTAAGCTACCCAACTCCACATCCATGTACAACACCTCATTTAGAGCTCCTTTCGAATCTCCAAGTACATGCAGCATCTTCGGCTCTCTATGAAGTTTGACCATCTTACCCTCCAAAGGAATAGTGACGTAAAACAAGTCCATCTGCACACTTCTACCCATGTTGGCAGTGCATTTTCATGACAGCAACATCCCCCATTTAGGCGAGCATCCACAACTACCACATCCATATTCAAGAATTTACCTGGATAAATTGCCAACTACACTACCAACCCTTTAACTTGTCCAACAACCAGTACCTCTCGTGAGTCCATGGCGTAGCACTTGCCAAAGGCTGATGTAATTTTCACTCTGAGCTCATTAAGGACACCCAGGGGCATCACGTTGCAAGAGGCTCCAAATCAAACATGCAGTTGTGAACAATCAAACCATTAATCAGTAGGGTTGTGTAAAATGGATCCATATTCAGCTAACTTTCTACCAATGCATTCCCCAAATAAACTTTCAAGGCTAAGGGCTAAGGGATAAGGGCTAAGTGAAGATGATTATTCAGCTCATCAAGTATTCAGCTGCCAAGGTATTGTGTTCCCGGCAATGGTGCCAGTGAAGTGTTGGTTCCTAGTTGTACACCTCTTGCACTCAGTCTTGCACACTTTGAGAAAATCGAAAACAAAGATGAAAAACCCACAAATATGTCGTTATATCCAAGGAAGGGTTTAACATCAGGATGGACTGAACGCAGACAATGACTGGAAAGCACCGACAAAGGATATAGTTAACTCCCTGTTACTTTTGGCTCTGTCTGAACCAAAGTGAGAGGACCTAAGGGGTAGCTTGCTCTCATGGAGGGATACTACAGTTCAATCTCCATGGGGATTATTGGCACACAAAACACACAAATCTAACCAGTGCATAACCGAGTTTGCACACTCCACCCGAGAAGGATTGTCACATGGAATGAACAAATGCTCTAAGTCAAACACAAGCTACTAAAGACAGATGGGAACGTGATTGCAATGATCATTTCTAAAAAAAATTTCAACAACAAAGGGCCAAATGGATGACTGCAATGCTACGCTTCAAAGAGCAATATAAAGACACATTTTATATATGCAAGATTTATGCATCTGTAGGCAAACAATACTTAGAATATGCAACAAGGTGTATTATTTGCAAGGTAGAACAGGGTAGGATGAGTTAAGTAATTATTTAAAAGAGTGGTGTGGTGGTGTGGTTTTTCAAATAGTAGGATCTCTTTCAATAGACATGGCATCATTCATTTGCAAAGATGAAAAAGACATAAATACAAGCTATGGAAACTATCAAGAATGATTTGCATCCATCGGTGCCAATACAATGCAAATATTCAAATGATTCTTGAAACCCTAAAGCATACAGTAAAACTAGAGATTCAAATGCTTTTTCCTATCAAATCCATAAACCCAGGGTGCCCTTAAGAGGTTATCAACAACATACTCCCAAATCACAAAGCAAAAAGGAATTTACAACTTAGATCTATGTCCAAAACAACTGCCACCATTGATAAGCATAAACTAAATACCCAATCAACAGAGCATGTAAAATATGTTATTGCATTTTAATGACAAGATACAGTAGAGATCACAACTATTTTTCATTATCTAGAAAATAAATCTCACATACATTAGTGTTTCAAAATACTATCACGGGAAAAAACATGGTGAGTTTGCTCTTGAATAGGGGAGACATATACAATGCTATCAAAGCTTGTAATGGTTGTACAACTGCAACCACCTTAGCAAGAGAGACAATACACACACATAGCAAGGATCTCGAAATTTGAAAGAGCCTAAAGACCTAGAAAGAACAACCAACAACCTTTGAAAAGAAGACAAGCACTCTTTTTATACAACTCTTTCACCTAGAATATTCCATGAATATGCTTCAGCAAGAAGATGCCCTTGATCACACTTGGAGCTCATGCCTTGCAAGAAAAATAATTCTGGTAACTACGTATCCTTGTAATGATGAAGATTTCAAGCAAACCCTTGATCTTCTTGGTTGGAAATGCACTGCACTTGGGCTTGAGGGAGATTATCCTATGAGAACAAAACAAACTCCTTGCCTTCATGTGCAACTGCTTGGCCATGCTCTCCCTTTAATCATTTGCAAAACTGGAAACTTCCGGACAACTACCCTTCCTCTTGTGCAGCCAAAGAAAGCCCATTGCCTTGTGATGATTGCATTGGAATACTCCAACTGTGATAGAAGCAAAGAAGGATCCAAGACTGTTTGGAAAATATGCTTCGAATGACTCACCTTGGCTTCATAGACCCTACAAAATATTTTTCCTCCAAAGAGGTCTTCGACACAAGCATAATATTAAAAATGACAATACATAGCTTTGTTTTACCTTTTTGCCTTAATGCCAAACTTTTGGGTGCTTTTCCACATTTCTATTTTGCCATTGACCTTTTCAGGGTTGCCACCGAACTTTATAATGCTTAAGTGCATTATTTTTCACCCTTTTAAAAGCTTGTCTTCACCGTTTGACCCTCCACGTGGATTGTATTAATAGTGTGGCTCTCTTCTATTTAAAAGCTCGTGCTTTTAAAAAAAATTAACCTCCACTTTGACAAGGCATACATTTTGGACTGAGTAGAAATACTGACATGGCCTTTTGAATGCTTACGTGGCCTTTGATTTTCTGTGAAACTTTGTGGCTTCCCTTTTAGACCATCAATCATTTGACTACATGTTGACTGGCGGGTGGCAGACAGTGGCTTGAATTGACGGCTCCAAGCACCAAGTGTCCAAACAAAAAGTCTGACGACCAAATCTTTTGAAGCAAGGGAAACTCAGAACAAAATCTCCGACCAAAGATTCTGAACAAAATGTTTGACTTGCAAAAAGTCCGACTTGCAAAAAGTTTGATTTTAGACAAAGTCCGAATTTACACAAAGTCTAACTTTAACAAAGTCCAAATTTACACAAAGGCCGACTTCACACAAACCCCCACTTTGTGCCACAATCTTTGGTGAGAACTAGATTAGATTTTGATTTCTTGTTATCATAATAGAGTGAACATTTAAAACTTTAGGAATCCATTAGAATTGTGTGATTGTGTTATACTATAGGCTTTGGAACCCTTCCTATAATGATGTGTTGTGATAAGTGATAAAATTGATCCCCTAATCAGGTCTAGTAGATCCCTATATTGGTCATGCTCCCACTTAACAAGTGTATCCGAATCGGAAGTGTAATTATGATCTATCTTATCTGATCTAGGATTATTTCATAAACATGATGCAATCAGACACACAAAGTCTGACTTCACACAAATTCCGTCTTGCACAAATTCTGACTCGCAAATTTTTTGAAAAATCAAACTTGAAAATTTTCAAACAAAAACTTAAAGATTTAAAAAGTCAAACTTGTGATTTTTTTTCCAACTTGTTTTTCTGCCATATATTTCCGCAAACCTTTTCACCCCAACTACAAATTGCACTAATGCAATCTTGCATTTAACCTTAGAAATTATGCTGCTTCAAAGCTTTTTAGAAGATGGAAAACATCATACTCAACATTATTTGATCTTTCCTGTTTCATTTTTTTTACAGACCCTACAATCTTATTAAAACATGAAAACATTAAGCATAAGCTAGAACCGAGATTATATGGGTTTTCACAAGGCAAAAGCTGGATTTCTAACTCAAGTGAACATTTGCAAATAGGGGGCAACTTTTAGATATTCAAGGATTGATATTCGGAAACAAAGCACAAATTGCTAAGTGCAAGTTTGGGCACTAACAGATGTTATGTTGAATATTGAATCAAAAACTTTGATCAAGTATGTCAAGCTTGATTACCACATCTTGAGGATGAAAATTTTCAAGTAGTGTCAAAGGTTTAGGGACCAAAACCTCCATTCCTACTACTTCGACAACTCTATTCAAGGGTTGTAGTTGAGCTTCAAAATTGCTTGTGTTCATACAAGTGAATCTATAAAAGTGTTTTTAGACACCACCTATAATGAAGAATATTGCAAACCTTATCGAAAGTTGGTTTTGGCGAATTTGTAGGTCTTGGAGAGTGGTGACTTGCTTGTGGAGCTTGCACGTGGTGTTGAAGGCCATTCCATGGCGTGGTGACTTGCCTAGAAGGTTGAATAAGTTGCTTTGAAGGGTTCGTTGAAGTCTACAAATATTGCATAATATTCTACTTGATTTTTCAACTTTGGCGACTTAAGGGTTGATCTTGAGGATTTTAGAGCTGATTTAGAGTGTTCATGAAACATAAAATATTGCAAATATTTTATATTATTTTTCCAGCTTGGACGACTTGCCCTAGGAGCCTTTTAAGGGTCATTTGGAGGGTCATTGGTACATTTGAACAAATTGAATTATTTTATATAATTTTCTAAGGTAGGGCGAATTAGTTTGAGGAGGATTTGAACATCTTTAGAGGGTTTTTAGACTCTATTTTGGAAAGGTACAATTGTTATTTTATTTCTGATTTATTTGCCAATAAATCATAAGGGTTTGAAGGATTTTGGAAGGTTAAGGCAAGGTTTTTAATTCTGAAATTCTGCCTCTAATTTTTGATTTGGGCAATTCACTTGGAGGTGTACAAGGGTTTAAGGTGCCTTATTTGATCCTAAACAATAGAGCACTATTTATTGTTCAAATTGGTGAATTTTATAACCTAATTCCAACTGATTTGGTATGAAAACAAGTCTAATTTTCTGAGTTATTTCATGCAATTTATTCCTCATTATGGCAACTTGGTTTGGAGAGATTTAATCATGTTTTAGGCCCTAACATTGACCAATGTATATATGATTCGTATGCTGGAATTTATTTGCAATTTGTTTTTAGTAATTGAGGGTTTTCTGAGTTGGATTTGGTGACATAAAAAGGACATTGAAATCAACTTGGTGGCATTAAGGGTTTGGAGTGTAAAATACATCAATTCAACTCCTTGTCTTCAATCAGTGTGAGCCATAGTTGACTAAATCTTATAGGGTATTTTTTTAATTATTGTTGAGTGATTGGAAATGTGAGATTTTTAGTTTGATGATGCATATACAACCCCAGGGTTGTCGGGTTTTAATTTTTAGAATTTAGATTTTGTTTGAAATTTGTTTAGGGGTTTGTTGGAAAACCCTATTTTGCATCATTGTCCCAATTTGGGGACACTACAATGGTATTAGAGCCGTATCTTAGCTATTATGTGGGTTGAAGGGTTTGACATATGATTGGCAACAAAGAGGTTAAGTATTACTTGAAGAGTAGAAAGAAGGAAGCAGGGCTTCTGCCAGTTGGTTTGCTTGAGTGGGATCAAGCCATGGGTGACATGGGCCACCAGTGGACAGAAGGTGAGAGGAGAAACAAGTTCGCCGAGAAGAGGTTTGAGAAGTATTCTCAAACTCAAGAGAGGATGACGGTAGTGATGGATGGGTTTCTTCGTTCTCTCGGTGAGATGAGTGGCTTGAAGCCATTCAATGGAGATAGTGGTGCCTCAGAGAGCGGGCCAGATGCACATACACCCCCTTTGGTGAATGGGGCATCCACACGTAGGCCCACACAGCCTACATTTGTTCAGAGGGAGGACCCTGCACCAGTGCGGGAGGGGTTACTTAGCGCATGCAAGGAGTTAAAGAGAGAGAGAGAGATGGATGCGTATGTCACCTTGTTCACGACAATTAGGGAGGCTGACTTTTTTCGAATTTTCAGCTTGAAAACTGGGATAGAGTGGGCCCAGGATCGGTCAGAGACAGAGGGGCAGCCAAGGAGATCTCTAGCATGCGTTGGGGAAGTTATCTCTCTTCACATTTGATGGGTCACAGAGGAGCTCAATGAGGGCATGGATTCAAAAGGTGGATACCTTCTTTTCACTTTGACATATGGCAAAGGGAGAGGCCATTGAGTTTGCCACTTTGCATTTAGAGGAATCAACCCATGATGGGTGGTATCACGGTTTGATCACACAAGGGCATAAACACATACACCCCTATGAGGAGTTCAGCTGGAGGTTGATTGAGAGGTTCAATAGAGTAGATCTGGAGCTTCATTTCCATGATTTAGCTCAATTGAGGTAGAGGGCCTTGGTAGATGATTATGTCAGAGTTTCAAAGACTTTCAACCATGGTGACTGATATTTGAATAGGAGATTGGTGGTGTAATTCACAGAGGGCTTGGTTGACTCCCTAAGGGGATTGGTCAAGGCTTTTGATCCACCCTCACTGAGAGAGGCCATTCAGAAGGCCTATGATTTGGAGTCTTCTACTCCAAGGGACAGATTTCTGCCTTTGGGACAGCCAAATAGTATTTTGTTCCCACCTACTGGGCAGTAGAGAGGTGGTGGTTTGGGGCAGCCTAAGAGTAACTTTACAGGGCCACCTAAGGCCAATCATGTGGGTCCCTTGACTAGACCAAACCAACCAAGTTTGGGGCAACAAGAGCTACCACGCAGTAGCTTTGATGTGAGAAATGAACTAAAAATGAAAGGTATTTGCTTCACATGCAAGGACCCTTGGCAGAAGGGCCACAATTGTCGTGGTAAGGGATAGCTGCACTACATCGAGGTGCTTTTTGAAGAGGAAAATGAGGAGGAAGTTGGGACAGCCAACTATGAGAACATTTTGGAGATAGAGGGAGAAGAGGAATTGAGTGGCACCTTAGCATCACTTTCAGAGGCTCCTAGGTATTATCCCTTTAGAGTTAAGGGATCATTAAAGGGTGAACCTATTACCATACTTATTGATAGTGGGGCAACTCACAATTTCATTTATAGAGGATTGGTAACATCGTGTGGACTACAATCCATAAAGTTCAAGGGATTCAGAGTCACAGTCGCGGATGGATTCACCATCCCTTGGACAACAAAGATTCCAAAGCTTAGTTTCACTTTGAAAAAATGTGGTTGAGGATGATTTTATGTGGTGGGGATTGGGGAGACCAATATGGTCCTTGGTATTCAATGGTTGTACTCACTTGGTGAGTACACACAAAACTACCAAACCATGGAGCTTAAATTCAAGATAGCAGGTAAGGAGATTGTTTTGCATGGTTTGATGGAGAGGCCCTTCTTCTAAGGCAAATAATATATTAGGAGGATGTCTCATGTGCATGAGGAAGGTGGAAACGAAGGCTGCCCCTAGACATAAAACACAGCCCTTTCATTCCAAATTGGAACCCTCTATAACACATTTGGTAAGTATTGCAAATTCTAATTTTTGTCATACTTATATTAAAAGGGATGAGACGAGAATGGATTGCCAATGGCAACCCAAAATATGCTTTGGGCAGCACCCTATTCCTTCTTGCGAGGGGGGAAGTAGTGATTATTTAAGAAAAGGAGGACACCCCTTGAATTTTGAAGGGATGAAAGTGACAAGAAGCTGTTCAAAAGGTCTGAATGACAAGAAAGGAAGGTCCTTCTACTTGCAAAAGAAGGATAAACATAGTTGGGCTCACCTATGGATCCTTGGAGGCATAAAAAACAATTTATTTTGCACATGGCAGCCAAGGGAAAGAGTGGGAAAAAATGGCAAAAAACCTGAATTTTGTTGTTTCAAATTTTCAGAGTTAACAAAATAAGTTCAGCCACATGAAAGAGGAAATTGACATTTTAATGGCACATTACAGCCCATATTGGGGAATCTTGGCACCAAGATACATTTTGAAAATTGTCGCATAGAAAAATCTGATTTTGAGGGACAGGTACAACAGTATATGGGAGGCCAAAAATCTAATTTTGTTGGTAAGTACCAGCCAAGAGTGTTTTCTAGAAATGTGCATAAGGAAGTATGCTTTTGGTTTAATCAAGTTTGGAAGGTACAACTCTATGTTGGTAGTTGGTGGAGGCTTTCATTTGATCAATTTTACATCTTTTCTATGCATAAAGGAAGTGATAGAAGACACACTCAAGAGAGGTTGTACCTACGTACAATTATCACTCAAGGTATGTTGTATGATGAGATCATAGTGATTTATTTCAGAATTTTGGGAACTTTTTATGGAGGTACATTAATCACCTTGAGATACTATATCAAAAGCAAGAATGGCATTCCTTAATTCTTTTGGGTTATGAGGAATTCTTGGGAAATGATATTGACATCTTGAACCTATGGGGGCAGCCAACAAGATACATGTTTAGCAAGTGGGGAATTCAAATTGAAGGTTCTTTTCAATGGGAAGATGCATTATGAAGAATGTGGGGACAACCCCATGGATTTTGCAATTGCTTGAGGACAAACAATTTTGCATGGAGAGGATTGTAATGTCGCCCTTTTTGGCATAGCTTGTTTTTGGATCCTTAGCTTGGTTGTTCCAACAAGGCTAAGGGAAGGAAAGAGAAGGGAACATTGAGGGGGGCTAATCTATGAGCAAAAAGGTTATGAGTACTTAATTGTTCTAATTTTCAGTTGAGTTTGCAAAAATGTACTTTTAATCTTATATTCACTTAAGTTGGCATCATGGAAGCCTAAACCCTCAAAAAGAAAGTTTTAAAAAGATTGAGTGCTTATGTTTTAAACAGGTACATCCCTCCAATTTGGGCACCACCCTTGGGGGTTGAATATAAAAGCAATTAAGGAATCTTTTGGAGAGGTTATGCTGAATATTGAATTGAAAATTTTGATCAAGTATGTCAAGCTTGATTACCACATCTTGAGGATGAAAACTTTCAAGAAATGTCAAAGGTTTGGGGACGAAAACCTCCATTCCTACTACTTCGGCAATTCTATTCAATCGTTGTAGTTGAGCTTCAACATTGCATGCGTATATGCAAGTAGATCTACAAAGATGTTTTTGGACACCACCTATATTGAAGAATATTGCAAACCCCATTGAAAGCTAGTTTTGGCAAATTTGCAGGTATTTGAGAGTGGCGACTTGCTTGTGGAGCTTGCACGTGGTGTTGAAGGCCATTCCATGGTGTGGAGACTTGCCTAGAGGGTTGAATAAAATGCTTGGAAAGGTTCGTTGAAGTCTACAAATATTGCATAATATTCTACTTGATTTTTCAGCTTTGGCGACTTGGCTTAAGGGCTGATCTTGGGGATTTTAGAGCTGATTTGGAGTGTTCGTGAAGCATAAAATATTGCAAATATTTTATATTATTTTTTCAGCTTGGGCGACTTGCCCTAGGAACCTTTTGAAGGTCATTTGAAGGGTCATTGATAACTTTAAACAAATTGAATTATTTTATATAATTTTTTGACGTAGGGTGAATTAGTTTGAGGAGGATTTGAACATCTTCAGAGGGTTTTTAGACTCCATTTTGGAAAGGTACAATTGTTATTTTATTTCTAATTTATTTGCCAATAAATTATAAGGGTTTGAAGGGTTTTGAAAAGTTAAGGCAAGGGTTTTAATTCTGAAATTCTACCTTTAATTTTTGAGTTGGGCGATTCACTTGGAAGAGGTGTGTAAGGATTTAAGGTGCTTTATTTGATCCTAAACAATAGAGCATTATTTATTGCTAGAATTGATGAATTTTATAATCTAATTCCAACTGGTTTGGTATGAAAACAAGTCTGATTTTTTGAGTTATTTCATGCAATTTATTCCTCATTATGGCGACCTTGTTTGGAGAGATTTCATCATGTTTTAGGCCCTAACATTGGCCAACGTTTATATGATTCGTATGTAGGAATTTATTTGCAATTTGTCTTCAGTTATTGAGGGTTTTCTGAGTTGGATTTGGTGACATAAAAAGGACATTGAAATCAACTTTGTGGCATTGAGGGATTGGAGTCGAAAATACATCAATTCAGCTGTCTTCAATCAGTGTGAGCCATAGTTGGCTAAATCTCATAAGGTATTTTTCTAATTATTGTTGAGTAATTGGAAGTGTGAGATTTTCAGTTTGATGATGCATATACAACCCTAGGGTTGACAGGTTTTAATTTTCAGAATTCAAATTTTGTTTGGAATTTGTTTAGGGGTTTGTTAGAAAACCCTCTTTTGCATCATTGTCCCAATTTGGGGACATTACAGATAGTGGTACTAGTTGTTGGTTCATTGATTCCGATGCATCTAAACATTTAATGTCTCGTAAAGATTGGTATGTAAAAGTTATTACAAATATAAATATGTTTTATTCAATTTTATCAACTGATGAGGAGTCACTTGTAGTAGAGGGGATAGGAGATATTCGCAGTGTTCAATAATGCTAAAAAAATCATAGTAAGGAATGTTATGTATAGTACTAGCATGAATAAAAATCTTGTCTAGTAGTTAACAAAAAATCTCAGCATTGTTGTAAATTGCTCTAGGAAGCAGTGTATTGTGTCTAATATGAAAAAGGATAGAGTAATTGCCTTGTGCATTAGGCAAGGTGGCATGTATAGGATTGTTGACCTTACTACAGTCAACTTAAATACTAGGGTGGAGAGAGGCTCCACCATACAAGATATATGAGAGAATGCACATGGAAAGAGACTCCATACAAGATGTGTGGGAGGCCAAGATGCCTCAATCAAATGCATGGTCAATTGTGCGGGACACTGCAACACCTCAATCAAAGGCACTGGCTCAGAGGACCAAAACCAAGGTTGTTAAACCAGCAAAGCATGGCCATTAACTCTTGTTTCTGACCATTTTATGGTATTTGAACCGCTAGTTTAACCACCCATTGGATGCATATGGGTGAACAAAGTCAAAAAAACAAAGCCAATGGTACTTCAGGCAAGTACAAGGCATGTCTTGTGAAATGATTTGCCCAAAAGAAGGGAATAGAAAATGAGCACACTTGTGCTCCTGCTTGTATTGGAAGATGGTCACATTTCGATTGCTTCTCTCCATAGCAACTCAATTTGGTTTCCTGAATGGAGATTTTGACGAGGAGGTCTACATGGTCCTACCTGAAAGCTTTTGAGTACATGTTCGTGATCATTTAGTTTGCAGGTTGTTTAAGTCCCTATATGGATTTAAGCGGCTCCATGAGCCTAGTATATTCAATTTGATCAATATCTCTAAGATTCTAGATTTAGGACTATGGAGGTCAGGCTGAAGTTATCAGTCAATGATGATTCATTACCAGTCAATGGATCACTTTACAAGGATTTGGTGGACACCCTGATATATCTTACATCCACACGAACGGATCTATGTTTTGCTATTAGCTATCTTTCCCATTTTTTTCTCAACCAAAGCTCATACATTGGACAGTAGCAAAACATCATAGGACTGCAGATTTCATATTCATATCTAAGGAGCAGCCTATAGATTTAATGACTAAATTCGTTGGTTCTATTTTGTTTGTAGAATTTCAGGACAAACTTGTAGTAATCTCTACTTTAGTCATTAAGGGGGATATTAAAATTATTAATTAGCTGTTAGTTAACTATTAACTAATGATCGGTTATCAACCTCTTCAATTGATGTAACTTAAATATGCTTACTAAAAGACGGACACATGAGTATGTTAGTGTGTTTTGTTCCATTCATTTCTCTTCAATTTTTATTTCGTCTTTACCAACATAAAACATTACATATCTAAAAAAACAAGCTATTTAAATTCTTCCGTGTAACAAATAAAAACAAGCTATTTAAATTCTTCTGTGTAACAAATAGTTGTTCCAAAGCCGAAATAATACTACAATCCCCAATTTATGTTCTTAAATTGAAGACTTGTAGCCAATATGTCCAATCTTTCACAACCACTTTTGTCTAGTTTCGACCTTTGAATATAAGACCAGTCAGCAACCCAATTGGTGCAACCTTTCTTGTGCTTGATATTCAGGTGGAACTGATGCAAAAATGTGAACAATTTCAGTTGCTGACTATTTTACAGCTTGTTTTGTGTTTACAGATATTAAAGGGGCTTGTAACCAGTGCAGATGATTGTTCCTTGCCCAAGATGTAATGTTTCCACAATTGGCAAGCTTGGACAATGGTATAGAGCTCTCTTTCATATGTTGGATACTTTCAAACTGTGTCACCTAATGTCTCACTGTGATAAGAAACAAGATCCTCATGTTGAGTGAAGACATCACCGAGCACATACTATGAGGCGTTGGCCTCTATTTCAAATGGTTGTTGCAGATCTAGCAAAGCGAGCACTGACATTAAATAGAGTCAATGCTTCAGCTCTTGAAATGCATTTCAAACAAATTTGGCTTTTGCTTCCAAGGGCCATGCAATGTGGGAGAAGCCCAACTCAAACATCCGATAGAAATTGGAAAGACCCAAAAAGTTGTGAAGCTCTATGAAAGTCTTTGGAAATGGGCAATCCCAAATTACTTGAATCTTTTATGGATCCAGGTGCACTCCA
This sequence comes from Torreya grandis, assembly GCA_037957365.1. NCBI lineage: Eukaryota > Viridiplantae > Streptophyta > Pinopsida > Cupressales > Taxaceae > Torreya > Torreya grandis. The sequence continues at coordinate 2,046,616 of JARHVA010000791.1, forward strand.
TTTTCAACAACGATGCAGCCCAAGTTGGCATATAATTTGTGACGACACAATGTTTTGAGGTCTCGTTGAACATCCTGAAGATGCTCCCCCCAAGTGCTATTGTATATGAATATGTCATCCAAGTATATGACCATGAAATAGTTTAAGAAGAGCTCAAGATGCCATTTATCATCCTCATGAGTTTCGAAAATGCATAGGTTAAGCTGAATGGCATGGCCAACCATTTGAACGATGTCTCCTTGGTATTCAATATGTCAGTTCACTAGATAGAAATCTTGTATTAGCTTGACTCAAGGTCAATTTTGATGAAGTACTTGTCACCTTGGAGTTGATCCAGCCAGTCACTGTTTAGAGAGCCTAATATTTGTTCTTCACAGTTATTGTGTTCACCGCATCACGTACTTCTTTCATGCCAATACAATTGGACTACCACAAGGTGAAGCACTAAGTCGTGTGTGACCTTATGTATTAATTCATGAATTTGGCACTTACTTTCATCATTTTCCAAAACATATCAATAAAAATGACCATTTGGAAAAGTGCTTAGGTCTATAGAATGTCTTACCTAACAATGGTATGTCACTCCTGTAGCTGTTTTGAAGATGTCACTGTACTCTGCTTTCATCTAGTCCACACCCATATGTTGCATTGTCTAAATGTTTGCAAGAGATTTGAGCAATGGCAACTATCTTCTTTGTGGTTAGGTCTATAGAATGTCTTACCTAACAATGGTATGTCACTCTTGTAGCTTTTTTAAAGATATCACTGTACTCTGCTTTCGTCTAGTCCACGTCCATATGTTGCATTGTCTAAATGTTTGCAAGAGAGTTTGAGCAATGGCAACTATCTTCTTTTCTTCTTAGGTCTTGATCATTAGAAGTACAAACTTCCCAGTTTGATCAAACACCTACCTACATTGTTTGACTCTAATCAAAGAATTTTGGTACTAGGGGCTAACTTTGTTATTCTATAGCATTGATTTTCCAAAGTGATGATGACGTTTTGAGGCCTTGACTCAGACACCATGGCACTTCCACATGAAACGCTGCCTGAGCAAAACATCACAAACTTCCAATGGCACCACATCACAAAGTACATCTTTGAAAGGTTTGATGGTAGATAAGAGGTAGTAGTGTTAGCTGATTTGTATGTCCCTAACCTGATTCAACCAAACAAATGTTTATCGTTGAAGGTGATGCAAGTTCAACCTCTAGACAACATCTACAAAAATCATTTTTTTTTGTTGTTGTCTACAATGAAGTGCAAATCCTTCCCCTAGGCCCATATGTGAATGAACGAGATGCTTTTCCTCCTATGGCTCTAAGGGCGATACATCCATTGTGGCAATAGTAGCATTGGGATCTACTTCCATGATTTACTTCCTTTTGTCTAGCATAAGTAATGATGTCAACATGGAGCCTACATTTCAACCAACACTACTTTTCTAGCACAACATTCTTCTTCAAAGTGTCGTTGTCTCTTATAAATGTTGCACCACTTGCCAGCACCCTTTTATGGTTTCTTATCCCAAGGGGTCTGTTGACCACTTTTGGTCCTGCAAGCCAAAATCGGTCTCCCTTTTCGGTTCTTGCCATTTCCACGCCTAGACATGAAGGATAATGCAAAATATGCTTCTGCAACTCATTTTCTCCTTTAGCATACAAAAGGGCTCAACTTCAAGCACTTGGTACGGAAGGTACAGGCAGAGTTGGAAGGAGTGATTATACAGGGGTTTGCAAAACGTGCTAGTTTCATGAGAGTTCCAAAGTTGAGTGCAAGTTTTGTGTTTTCAAATGTCCAAGGAGCTCCATGATGTGTTCTCGGGTCTAACAGAGCAAATAAACTACTTCAGAGGGCTTTTAATCGGCAAGATGGACCAAGTTCAAAAGACCAAAGGATCATTTTCAAAACCCTGAAGGGCAGGTGCCCTTGCGGAGGGCAGGGAACACTTGCGGAGGGATGAAAGAGAAGGCCGAAATGGGGTAGAGTTTTCCTTCGGAAAAGACTAAGGCAAGAGGAAGGATTTCCTTTGGACTTTTGTCCAAGGAATAAATCCAAAGGAATCCAAGGCAAAGGTCAAAAGTCCTTACGACATTTTGTCCGAAGGAAAAGACAAGGAAATTCAAAGGATCAATTCCTTCGGACAAAATGCCCGAAGGAATTCCTTGGAATTCCTTCGGGCATTTTGTTCGAAGGCATTTGTCAGAGGATTTTCCTGAAAGAAAGAAAGGGCTGGGCTTTTGAAGACACAATTCCTTCAGACAAAATGTCCGAAGGCATTCCTTCGGACATTTTCTCCGAGGGAATTGAGAGGCCAAGGCAGCCCGAAGGATCCCAAAGGGCAAGCGCCCTTGCGGGGGACTCTTGGCTGCCAAAAGGGGAACTTTTCTCCAAGCCCCGAAGGGACACCTTCCCTTCCAGAGGGTTCAACGATAGAGGCCCGAACAAAGAAAAAGGGGAGATATCCTAAGGAAAAAAGTCCGAAGGAACACTTTGGAGAGTGAAGCTGAAGGAAAGTGAAGCCGAAGGAATTACAAAGGGGTGATGGGCCCGCGGACGTCAAATTCACGATGATGGAATAGCCGTTGGCTTTCAAATGGTGATGGACGCGCAAACGTCAACTTTGCAGCAATAAAATAACCATTGATCTTTAAATGATTAAGCGCGAATCCGAAGGAATTCAAAGGGCTTAAGGCCAAAAGGAAGAGGCTGCCGAGAAAGGAGCCCGAAGAGCCAAAGGACTGACAGAAGACAGCCCCAAGGGCCGAAAGGGCTAGCAAAAGACAAAAGTTGGGAAAAGACAAAAGCCGAGAGTGAACTCAGCGACCCGCCAACAAAGGAGCCCAAGGGGTCAAACATAGATATGGAGAAAACAACCCCGGTGGCAAAGGGAGGCGTCGGTAGAAGAGTTATTATAGCGGTTGGAACAGTCCCTATGAAATGGTTATCAAGGAGCGCAAACAATGAATGGCGCAGCCTATTTTTCCTCATTTCTCATTGATGAGCAGACAACTGCGTGAATATCTTAAAGAAGTGGTCTTGTTTCCAGACAAAGGGGCGCGGCCCATGCTTTCACAATAATGTTTGAACACCAAAGTCAAGACTGACAACTGACACAGCATGTTCTTTCAGCGACTTCTTCTTCCCAATGTTTTTCAACGCAGCATGGGCCACTTGTAAAAAAGGGGCACCATTGCTTCCTCTTACTCTATATATATTGTAAACTCTCATTGGAGAAAGGATATCTCTCATTTTGTAAGGCGAAGTCCTGCCAAATTTCACCTTGAATCAATCAAATGCATTTTTTACCTCTATCTGGCTGAATATATCTCTGAGTGTGTCTGAGTATTAACCTTGTGTTCAGTCATTTTGCATAATGCTTTCACAAGTTTTACACCAACATACCTGGTATAGACAAATCACCAATTCTGCAGGTGACAAGAAGTGTTGTATTTGGAGCGCAGAGATAGAAGAGGGTTACCAGACAAAGTGTTTTTCTACAGTGCCTGTGGTAAGTTTATTTTTATGTGTCTTCATTAAGCCTCCCTGTTAAGCTCCCTACACTCTGGTTTTTTCATCAGATAAAGTGTATGTATGTCCTCTTCTAATCTGAAGTGTGAGTAAATGAGTGGATCAAACTTTTTTGGTCAATCACCGTATTAATCTAGGCTCTGTTTTCAGTAATCCTTCTCTCTTTTCAACCCCCCCACTATATATATATATTATCAATGGTACTGAAATAACTCAGAGATGCATCAAAGGGAGCTAGCCTTTATCTAGAGATTCTCCCCTCAGTTTTGCCATATCCATAGCAAGAGGGAAGTCTCCATTGTGCCGCGTGGAAGACATGAGCTCAGCGACCTGTCAAGGGTGCAATCCACAACGTCAACAGTTTTTGGCACACTCGGTGGGACCAATTTTTAAACACTCAGAAAAGTTTCAGGATTGATGCTAGTCCTGTTACAACAAAAATCAACCATTTTTTCAGCATCTGGCAACTCCATTACAAGAGCATCAGTCTCTGGCCAAGGATCAGTCTGACACCTTATGCCTAAAGTCACACACGATCTGCTGCTAAGGGCGTCCCCTTTGAATTCGTTGAACTACCATTAAACTCAGCAAGGCGACTGAGGTTTGCAAGGACTTATCCTTATTCAGCAAGTCATTTTCCCAAACCTGTTATAAAATACACTTACACAAGAAGGCCCCGATTGAATCCTATCATAGCTATGGCTTTACCATTCGTGGCCTTTCATGGTCAGAGTCCTTTGAACCTTCTGCATTATGACCCAATCCCAAGTACAGCCCTTAAGAGTGTGCCTCCCTTTAATGGGGAAGGGCCTATTACTGCTATTGAGCACATCAAAAATATTGCCAACCTTTGCAATATTCACAATGTTACTGAAGAAAACATTGCTATCAGATTGCTGGCATTGTCTTTTAAAGGCAAGATTCTGGACTGGTATGGGACTCTGCCTATGAATTTAATCAGCACATAGAACGAATTGGGCACCCTCTTAAGAAATAGATTCGGGGAGAAGAGTGACCACCTCTGACTTGCCGAGCAGTTGACCACCATGCAGAGAGCTCCACACGAATTTATGCAGGATTTCAATACTTGTTTTCAGAAGACATGGGACAGAATCCTCATTTTGGTAAGGCCGACCCCAGGCTATGCTTTCCTCTATTATTTGAAAGCGTTGAACGACATTGCTGTTATGATACAGTCCATGGGAGGGCATGTGCTGCCCGCTGCCTATGAAATAGCCATAGCAGCTGAGAATTGCCTGGTGCAAGTGAGAAAAATAGCCCCTAGACCTCATATGCCGCTCTTTCCTGAATTGCCGCCTCCAATCCAGACTGCTGCACCTACCTTAGCTCTTCTGCCTGGCATAGAAAAGCCGGCTACTACTCCGTCCAATGATCTTCATGAAGTCAAAAGCTTGTTGTAAAGCGTGACCAATGAACTAGTGGCTCTTAAAAGGCAGCGAGCTCAAAGCAATCGGCCAAATCAGGGATATCAGCAGTTCGAGCAAGCAACTAGACCCCCTTTCCAGAATTAGATTCAAAAACAGAGTCAATTTGCACAATCCAGACCTTATCAAGGCTATAATCCGGGCCCTCCTTCATCATCCAAGGCTCTGGTACCCGTTGAAAATAATCTGATACAAGAACAACCAAATTGCTCACCCATGAAATATAGTCAAGATCAGGCTGTTTATACAAATGAGATGCCGGGTCAATACACGAATGCACAAGACAATCAGACAGCCGCTCAATTCCCAAGCTTTGAGGTGTCATTGCAACATGGCATGGACAACAGGCTGGTTCAGTCTGATTTTGCTCTCATGAATCACCTGGAAGGTGAATTCTGTGCAGTCAACTACGTGGGCAATGCGGACAATCAAGGTGACTATGTTGCAGTGAACACAAGGTCTAAAAAGAGAGCTATGGAGGAAGCTCAGGCAACTGCTCAAACATCCGCAGCATCATCTTCATCACATACGAACCAAAAATTTTCAAATTTCAAGCCGCCATTCACACCCTTAGCTCCTCGGCCTGCGCCCCAGACTGCAAGCAACTCCAAAGAAAATTTGAAACGGAGCAGCCCTCAGATCAATGTGGTAGACCAGATGAAGAAGCTACACATGAATATCTCCTTGTGGGATTCATTGGCAATGCCAAGACAAAAGGACATGCTCCAAAAGGAATTGCATGGGCTAAATGAACAAGCTGTCCCAGCAAAGGCCGATAATGTCCTGATCATGAATGGGCACCCTTCCACGACAGGCCAAGTAAAGAAAGAAGAAAAGGTTCCTCCTTTCTATCTGTCCTTAGTCATAGGAGATTTCTTGGTGCACAATTGCATTATTGACAGTGGGGCAAGCACCTCAGTAATGCCAAAATATATAGCGGATAAACTGGGGCTCAAATACGAAGAAATGACTAAGGGAGTCCTGCAGTTGGATGGAACACCAGCAAAGACAGTAGGAGTGGTGAGAGGTTTGAACTTGACGCTCCACCCCTGTCCAACTTTCTTAGTTCCTCATGACGTAGTGGTGGCGGATGTTTCTCCCTACTTTGCCATTTGCTTGTCTAGGGATTTCACATCCAAAATAGGCGGCTACCTAGCAACAAACTGGTCCTACCTGGTTCTTAGAACCAAGTATGAGACTAAAGTCAAGATTGAGTCGGAGCCAATCCACAGAGATCATCTGGAGCCGTATTCACTCAAAGCAACAAATGTCAGCTATGCCATTATTGATCAAGAAGAATTTCAAGTGGATCAATCTCCACCCTCTGCCCTTGAAGGAGTTGCTGACCTACTCTTAGATGAGTGGGGGAGTGACAACTTTGAACATGATCCTTACAAGTTCATAGAAGAGACAGGCCTTGGGATTTATTGCATGCATGAAGAGGGTATTTTTGTACCAAATTTGATGAAAGCAAGACAAGAGAGCTCAAATTTATGGCAGCTTTTCTTTGATGGCTCAAGAAGCAAGCTGGGAGCTGGTGGGGGAGTGGTGCTAGTTTCCCCCTCACAGGAAAAATACTTTTCGGCTTTTAGGTTCCAATTTTCTTGCACGTGCAATGTTGCAGAGTATGAATCTCTCATCCATGGTTTGGAGTGGGCGAGGAAAAGAGGAATTAGAGAACTGCAGGTTTTTGGGGACAACGGGCTGATCATAAATCAGGTGAGAAGCCGAAATTTGACCAAGAATCTCTTACTTAAGTCTTACAAGCACAGGGTGTGGGACTTAGTAGAGAGTTTTCTTGCTTTCAATGTCACCTCCATTCCAAGAGAGTAGAATAAACAAGCGGACAGACTAGCAACAGTTGGTGCTCAATTCGATGTCTCCAAGGAGATAGGCCGAGACCGCAGTTCGCATCATTTGAAAGTGGTAATCAGACCCTCTATACCTGACAACATCACCAACTGACAAGTGTTTGACAGCGATAAACAGATAGCACTCTTCTTGTAAGAGGAAGCTGAGTTTGCTGCTAAAAACTAGGCTAAGCTACAGCAGCAGTATGGCGGCCAAATTGTACAGCTGAAGAACAACAAACTTTCCAAAAGCTTAGTCACTCTCGAAAGTATCTTCAACGAGGATGACCAATTGAAGAATGATAAAGCAAGCATAACGACGAAGGAGAACTATGAAAAAGTGGAGATATTCAAGAATAAGCTGCTTGCACTTGGGAAAGTGTGTACGGATTATGAAAGGTAGGCCTTCATCTCGTTGTGCCAGGAGTTTGCTGATGTCTTTACTTGGGAGTATAGCGACTTGAAGGGTTTTAACCCAAGTTTGGCTCAACATACCACTGAGTTGGAGGAAGGCGCCAAGCCCATCAAGCAGAAACAAAGGCCTGTCAACCCGAAGATTGAGCCTCTCATGCAGAAGGAACTCACGAAGCTGATTGAGTCCAAAATCATATTTCCGATCAAACACTCTTCTTGTCTGGGCAATCTTGTTCCTATCCGTAAAAAGAATGGAGAGATCAAATTATGTGTAAATTTCAGAGACCTCAATAGAGTCTCTTTGAAAGACCATTATCCTCTCCCAAGTATGGAGTAGATCCTCCAAATGGTGACAGGTAGCGAGCGTTTCTCTCTCCTAGATGGGTATTCAGGGTACAATCAGATTTTGGTGCAACATTGTGACCAGTACAAGACAGCCTTCACTACCAAATGGGGGACGTTTGCTTATCGAAAAATGCCATTTGGATTGTCCAATGCCGGTGCCACTTTTCAACGAGCTATGGACATGGCTTTTCAAGCCCTGATAAATAACATTGTACTGGTGTATCTTGATGACGTGACAGTATTCTCTAAGGAAGCAGGCCAACACATAAAACACCTCAGGCAAATCTTTGAGAGGTGTAGAGAGTTCGGTATCTCTCTCAACCCAAAAAAATGCGTGTTTGTTGTCCATGAGGGTAAACTACTTGGCCATGTGGTTTCTAAAAAGGGCTTAACCATTGATCCAGAAAGAGTTCGCTCCATCTTAGCGCTGTCCTTGCCTAAACATAAGAAAGGTCTACAGAGCTTCTTTGGCAAAATAAATTTCATCAGGAGATTTATTCCAAATTTTGCGGAGGTAGTCAAGCCATTGACCTCTATGCTGAAGAAAGATGAGAAATTCGTGTGGAGAACGCAAAGGAAGGATAGTTTTGAAGGGATCAAGTAGGCTATCGCCCAGGGTCCTACATTGATCAGTCCTGACTTTAACAAGGATTTCAACCTCTACACCTTCAAAAATGAAGAGGTAATCTCCGCTATGCTTACCCAAGCGAATGATAAGAACCTTGAACAGCCGCTTGCATTTTTTAGCCAAGGTCTAGAGGGTTTTGAGGTTAGGTTTATGTATGTGGAGAAGCAAGTCCTTGCGGTCATACGGAGTCTAAAGAAATTCAGACATATGTTGTCCAACATCAGGGTTCACCTCATGGTGCCACATCCTAACTTCAAAGACTTCTTTATCCGCCGTGATCTGAATGAAAAGAGAGCGGGTTGGATCACTAAAGTAATGGAATATGACGTGGATATCAAAACCACCAAGCTGATAAGAGGAAAAACCCTGTGTGAACACCTTGCTGCAGACTTTAAACAACAGAAAGAGGACAATTTGCTCATTCATGATGAAGCCACAGCAGAAGAACCAACAATCATGAAGGATTGGACATCAGACATGAGATGCTTCTTTCTCACTGGTGAGTGCCCGCAGGGCCTTGATAGGACCAAGAGGAGATATTTCAGACTCCAATCTCTCTTATATCCTGATTGGAGTGTTGTTCAGAAGGGATTTCTCAGGAGTGCTTTTAAGGTGCATAGACCTAGGTCAGGCCGACAGGGTGCTGTCCGAGTTCCATGATGGGCCAGCTAGTGGTCACTTTGCTCCTAAGCCTACAGCTGCAAGAATAATGAGAGCTGGTTACTTCTGGCCCACTCTATTCAGAGACACCCATGCCTAGGTACGAAAGTGCCAAAAGTGTGCTCTCTTTGATGGGAAACAACGGCTGGCTGCAATGCCTCTACAGCCTATTCAAGTTGAACAACCATTCATGCAATGGGGCCTTGACTTCATAGGGATGATTAACCCTCCCTCCAGTGCTGGACACAAGTGGGTCCTGACCGCTACAGAGTACTTCACGAGATGGGTAGAAGCTGTTGCTTTGAAGGAGGCCAACGAAAATGCAGTCCTGAATTTTTACGAAGACCTGGTGACAAGGTTTGGAGTTCCAGCTACCATCATCTCAGATAACGCTTTAGCTTTTTTGGGAACCAAAACGAGTGAATGGACGTTGAGATACGGCATCTATCTCAACACTTCTTTCAACTACTACCCACAGGGGAATGGTCTGGCCGAATCCACCAACAAGAATCTGATCAAGATTATCAAAAGAACAATGAAAGAGAATCAGAGAACCTGGCATGCCAAGTTGAAAACAGCCCTGTGGGCAGACAGGGTCACTCTAAAGAGAGCAGTTGGCAATTCGCCATACACGCTTGTGTATGGAAGGGAAGCTAGACTTCCTCTTTCATTTGAATTGCCAGCCTTGGACCTTGCTCTCTAGCTACAATTAGAAGAAAGCAACAGCATGGAGGTTAGGCTATGTGAATTGATGGAACTTCAAAAGACAAGGGCCCAGGGTATGGCTTCTATGACCAGTCGTTAACAACAGACAAAGAAGCACTTTGACAAGAAACCCTTGTCAAAAGGTTTCTTTGAGGTAGACATCGTTTTGAAATGGGATAAAGACTGAGCTAAGCCTGGAAAGCACACGAAGTTCGACGCTCTATGGAGTGGTCCATATGTCATCACTCAGTGCAAGCAACACAATGTGTTCCACCTCTCTAGGTTGGATGGTGAAGAACTACGTATCCCAGTTGATGGGATACATCTTAAGCATTGTCACTAGGCCTTCTCCCATCATGTACATATTTCCCTATTTTTTTTCCTGTTTTCCCTAAGTGCTTTTGCACATGTTAGTTGTTTTCTTAGCCTTGTGTGTGTTTTGTTTCCTTTTTGGGGTAAAAGCTTTATGACTGATTCTTGATATCTCAACGTTGTTGCTAACTTTTTCGAAGCTGTGTTTTGACTCCGTGCCCAATGGACTTTGAGGCTACCAGTCTTCTTTAAGCATAACAGGCATGCTTCCCTTGGGAATCGCCAAATTGTTGACCATTTTTGGTCCTGCAGGCCAAAATCGGTCTCCCTTTTGATTCTTGCCATTTCCATGCCTAGACATGAAGGATAATGCAAAATATGTTTCTGCAACTCATTTTCTCCTTTAGCATACAAAAGGGCTCAACTTCAAGCACTTGGTATGGAAGGTATAGGCAGAGCTGGAAGGAGTGATTATACAAGAGTTTGCAAAAGGTGCTAGTTTCATGAGAGTTCCAAAGTTTTGTGTTTTCAAATGTCTAAGGAGCTCCATGATGTGTTCTCGGGTCTGACAGAGCAAATAAACTGCTTCAGAGGGCTTTTAATCGGCAAGATGGACCGAGTTCAAAAGACCAAAGGATCATTTTCAAAAGCCCAAAGGGCAAGTGCCCTTGCGGAGGGCAGTGAACACTTGCGGAGGGATGAAAGAGAAGGCCGAAACGGGGTAGAGTTTCCCTTCAGAAAAGACTAAGGCAAGAGGAAGGATTTCCTTTGGACTTTTGTCTGAGGAATAAATCCGAAGGAATCCAAGGCAAAGGTCAAAAGTCCTTTCGACATTTTGTCCGAAGGAAAAGACAAGGAAATTCAAAGGATCAATTCTTTCGGACAAAATGCCCGAAGGAATTCCTTAGGACATTTTGTCTAAAGGCATTTGTCGGAAGATTTTCCCGAAAGAAAGAAAGGGCCGGACTTTTGAAAACACAATTCCTTCAGACATTTTGTCCGAAGGAATTGAGAGGCCAAGGCAGTGCGAAGGATCCCGAAGGGCAAGCGCCCTTGCGGGGGACTCTCGGCTGCCAAAAGGGGAACTTTTCTCCAAGCCCCGAAGGGACACCTTCCCTTCGAGAGGGTTCAACAATAGAGGCCCAAACAAAGAAAAAGAAAGGGGAGATATCCTTCGAAAAAAAGTCCGAAGGAACACTTCGGAGAGTGAAGCCGAAGGAATTACAAAGGGGTGACGGGCCCGCAGACGTCAAATTCATGATGATGGAAAAGCCATTGGCTTTCAAATGGTGATGGTCGCGCGAACGTCAACTTTGCGGCAATAAAATAACCGTTGATCTTTAAATGATTAAGCGCGAATCCGAAGGAATTCAAAGGGTTTAAGGCCAAAAGGAAGAGGCCGTCGAGAAAGGAGCCCGAAGAGCCAAATGACTAATAGAAGACAGCCCCAAGGGGCCAAGCATAGATATGGACAAAACAGCCCAGGTGGCAAAGGGAGGCGTCGACAGAAGAGTTATTACAACGGTTGGAACAGTCCCTATGAAATGGTCATCAAGGAGCGCAAACAATGAATGGCGCGGCCTATTTTTCCTCATTTCGCATTGATGAGCAGACAACCGCGTGAATGTCTTAAAGAAGTGGTCTTGTTTGCAGACAAAGGGGCGCGGCCCATGCTTTCACAATAATGTTTGAACGCCAAAGTCAAGACTGGAAATTGACACAACATGTTCTTTCAGGGACTTCCTCTTCTCAATGTTTTAACGCAGCATGGGCCACTTGTAAAAAAGGGGCGCCATTGCTTCATCTTGCTCTATATATATTGTAAACTCTCATTGGAGAAGGGATATCTCTCATTTTGTAAGGCGAAGCCTTGCCAAATTTTCACCTTGAATCAATCGAATGCATTTTTTACCTCTATCTAGCTGGATATATCTCTGAGTGTGTCTAAGTATTAACTTTGTGTTCAGTCATTTTGCATAATGCTTTCACAAGTTTGACACCAACATACCTGGTATAGACAAATCACCATTTCTGCAGGCGACAAGAAGTGATGTATTTGGAGCGCAGAGATAGAAGAGGGTTACCAGATAGAGTGTTTTTCTACAACGCTTGTGGTAAGTTCATTTTTATGTGTCTTCATTAAGCCTCCCTGTTAAGCTCCCTACACTCTGGTTTTTTCATCAGAGAAAGTGTATGTATGTCCTCTTCTAATCTGAAGTGTGAGTAAATGAGCAGATCAAACTTTTTTGGTCAATCACCGTATTAATCTAGGCTCTGTTTTCAATAATCCTTCTCTCTTTTCAACCCCCCTCCCCACTATATATATATATTAGCAATAGTACTGAAATAACTCAGAGATGCATCAAAGGGAGCTAGCCCTTATCCAGAGATTCTCCCCTCAATTTTGCCATACCCATAGCTAGAGGGGAGTCTCCATTGTTCCGCATGGAAGACATGAGCTCAGCCTCCTGTCAAGGGTGCAATCCACAGCGTCAACAGGGTCTTCTTCAAAGGCATCCTTGTTCAGTTACTTATTACCAAACTTGGTGCCACCCTAGTCATTCCCGGGCCGATACTTATTGCATACAACAATTTCTTTCTCATTCTTATATTCAAACTTCTCATCAATCTTAACCTTGTACATGGAGTTTGGACCAAGTATCATGATCTCTAAAAAATTCATTTAGTTTGACGAACCGATGTAACCACTATGGTATGTGATCACCCTCCCTTTCAATTTTGCATATTCCAAGTTTTGTAGAGAAAGCATGGAATGCATTAGTGTACTCTTGAATAGACAGATCCTGCCACTTGCATAATTGTTGTTGCTTTACGCATTGATCATAATTTCTCATGAGGTAATATTCTTCCTTTATGGCTTCAAGAAAACCTTATCAAACCTCCCCCAATGCTCAATGATTGCTCCTCAATTATCTCATCCTTTTTTGACTAGCTTGTAGACAATATGCTTCACAACAATATTTGACATGTGGGACAACTTTTAAAAGTGTGGATGTGATCTTTTTACTATCAGAAAAACTATTGATATGGAAATATAATTCCTATTAGTTGAACCACTTTCCTAATGCATTTGCATCAAATTTTCCTTCAAAAAGAAGGATATCGAAATTAACTTCTACCTTGAAAGGTGTTGGGCCATCAAAATGTTTTCTTATTGAATTTGTATGTACCATGGTCACATCTCATTGAAGAACTTGGGCAAATTGGTCCATCATCTGGTTCATGTGCTTCTCGAGGGCTTCGTCGAGCATCAATTGAAAATGATCTCATTTACTCTAGTCATCTACCTTCTAAGGCCATCTGATGTAATGACCCTGCTCAAATCTGGTTGAAAACTTTTGATTTTTGGTCTTGGAAATTTTATCAAACACTTCACATACAAGGGTCATATGACTGATATAACATTTTAGTTTGCTTTAATGGCTCTTTCTTTTACTTAACATCAATAAGAATGCTTGCAAGAAGACTCTAGATTGTCTAAACAATGACCTAGCACGAATGTGCAACTAATTTTGGCAATATTCCATGCATATATATGATCTAACCCTGAGAAATGAACACCTATAGCCAACTGACATTTTTACAAACAGTTGGTATGCAAACTAACTAGCTGATAATAAATGATATCGAAATTCTCAAGTGACACCAGCAATTATTATCTCCTTAATTGCAATGAAATTTCTAATACAATGCTCATGAAATATGGCCAAGACTCAATGCTAACAATTTCAAAATGAACCTGATTGGAGACGCCTTCAAATGATATGAATTTCTGAGTTGTCTTCAGACTGGTATACTTCAGATCAGACTTGCATATCTTCCAAATTCCACCTCCAAATGAATATATGTCAATGCCAAAGTGTTAGGAAATGTTGGGTGCCCCTTTTGGATGATATTTGATATTTTTTTGGACTCCTTTAATGCAAAATCGCCCCACTTCAAAGTTGCAGACCTGCCATGGATAAACCTTCAAATCTGAAATAATCTCCACAACCTTTGGATTCTTTGGCATAAACAAAACATTCCTTGGACTTGGGCACTCCAAATGGCACTATGCTTGATGTTGAAAACCCTCTTAGGTGACCAAAACGAACTTGGAAGTGTGGCTGTCCTCAGAGATTACAGTCATATATTCCTCCTTATTTACAGCTGTAATGGCCTTCCAAAGGTCTCCAAACAAAATAGACCTCCATTGTCTTGAGAATGTTCTCCCAGCTAGGGCGCTTCAATTGGATGTTCTTGTTGCTTCAACAAACACCTAGAATGAAAGATTAGAACTCATTGCCATGGCTGCCATGAAAGTCTTCAGATTATGCAATGTAAACCCTTGACCAAAGCTTGTCAATGATGCTCAAATGAAGAAACTGAATGTTTCCTCCTCAAAGTGCAACCCTTCAGATGATCTTTCACACCCTCAGTTATGCAATCACTTGAGAGGTATCGTTCTCAAGGATTAGACTGAAAATTTGCAGACCATCAGGCCTTACAAATGCTCAAGAAGATTCTAATGATCAAAATAAACTTGGACGCTGAGAATGAGCTCTTGCCTTTCCTTTTATTCTTTTCTTAAGAGGGCTCAAACACCTCCCTGGCCAATGTGGGATAAAAGATTTATTCCCACATTGAATTATTCACTTAACGCACTTTATTATGTTAAAGTGACTTTATTATTATAAAGTTACTTTATAACTTTATAATAATATTAAATAAATCACTTAAGTCACTTAAACTTTAATATCTCTCTCATCATTCATCCGATGCACGAGCCGTCTGAAGCTGTCGACTGAGGAAGTGATTATGAACGCTATCAATCTATACTGCCAAAAATAGCAGGGGTCCCACGCTGAGTGTTGAATACTGCTAAAAATAGCAACTCAGGCTAGAAGTGTCCGAATGAGCCTGAACGAAAGCCAACTGATCAAGTACTGACAAACTGAAGCTGAGCCAAGCTCCATCAAGAGACCCTCTAACCATGCATATTAACCTACGAGGGCTAAGAATAGGCTAAATCCACCGAACTCTGATGCTCGCAAAAATGGGGACATTACATCTGAACCCGTGAGGAAGGTTATCTAAAGGCCTGTGTATCTCACAAATATTCTTCTAATAGCATGACCTCATTTGATGGGACATAAAAACATGGAACAAACTGCTTTGATGCCACTGATCTAGATTTTAAGAGCAATATGATAGGCAACTCATCAAACTACTAAATCTAATGTGCTATAGGAGAAACAAATCCATGAAAACAATGGAGAAAGTGCGACAATGGCCCACAAAAATATTAGCACGTGGAAAGAACAGTAATTGCAGTGAGAACCAAATCATAAACTTCACTAATATGAGATTTATGTACAATGCTAGCAATTTCTAAGAAGAGAATGCAATGCTATCATACTTTGTTTTTAACAGTTGGGTGATGCTTCTTAAAATATATAGCTATGTAAATTAGGAAATGAAAAGGCTTGAAAGAGAAGAATTGACTCGTCCTTAAAATCTTAAATGCCATAAGACTCTAGAAGTGATGAGTAATTATCATAACATGGCAGGAAATGGGTTGGCAGTAAGTTGAAAATGATGTTAGAGTGTTTACAAACAGTCAACTTGCCGAGCCACAAATTTCAACCGTGGCTCAAAATTAAATGCTCCAAAGTGCATTGGAAACTAGAGAAGAGATCTATGTGGTTGCAACCCTATCCAAGCCATTGATGTTTGGTAACCATTTCCAACGCCAAATTCTACTTCGAAGGGTCCCCAATCTGGCCCTTAAGTATGGAGCTCAGTTCCTAACACTAAAGAGTTTGGTTTTGTGGCCTTGCATACAATCCAATCCTGCATATGACGACTCTTGCACATCCCTCAAGGAACACCAATGTCCTTGCAACCCCCGCTTAGCGTCGGAGTACATGGTTCCAATATACCCATTGGTGTTGCAAACTTCTAAGTGCACATTTGTTCTATCTCAACCGTCATCTATTATGGTGCACAATCCGTTCTCCTAAACTTACTGCAATTCTACTCTCGTACAATTTTTTAGATTATATACAATTCTAGCTGCAGTTCTTATTGGAAAATATGGCTCTCTATGTGCAAATGAATTTTTGTGTTTTCTTCACTCCAATCATTGTTTACCTTCATTTCCACTATAACACACCAAATACTGTAATTTTAGTGTCTTGTCCTCTGGATTGTCCTAGACATCCAAATCATTAGCATTTGTCACCATCAGGTACCACTAATATGGATCTCCAGCAAACTCCAGCCAACTAATCTGAGTTTATGCCTCATTTATTTGCAGTGTTGTTCTTTTTTTATTTAGTTAGTCTTTGATCCTACCGGCCTTTTACCCTAGCACTTTCCGTTATAATTTGATGTATTCTCAAGTCCCATTGACCTACTTTTGAACCTTTGTGTAATGTCCCCATTTTTGCGAGCATCAGAGTTCGGTGGATTTAGCCTATTCTTAGCCCTCGTAGGTTAATATGCATGGTTAGAGGGTCTCTTGATGGAGCTTGGCTCAGCTTCAGTTTGTCAGTACTTGATCAGTTGGCTTTCGTTCAGGCTCATTTGGACACTTCTAGCCTGAGTTGCTATTTTTAGCAGTATTCAGCACTCAGCGTGGGACCCCTGCTATTTTTGGCAGTATTGATTGATAGCGTTCAGAATCACTTCCTCAGTCGACAGCTTCAGACGGCTCGTGCATCGGATGAATGATGAGAGAGATATTAAAGTTTAAGTGACTTAAGTGATTTATTTAATATTATTATAAAGTTATAAAGTAACTTTATAATAATAAAGTCACTTTAACATAATAAAGTGCATTAAGTGAATAATTTAATGTGGGAATAAATCTTTTATCCCACATTGGCCAGGAAGGTGATTGAGCTCTCTTAAAAAAAGAATAAAAGGAAAGGCAAGAACTCATTCTCGGCATCCAGTTGAATGAATAATATTTTGATTGATTTATCTTGTGGAGCCGAGGGTTTCTGCAGAATAGCCATTGGAGACGAAAACCTCCATTGGAAGCATAACTGAGGGTGTGAAATAACATCTGAAGGGTTGCACTTTGAGGAGGAAGCATTCAGCTTCTTCATTTGGGCATCATCGACAAGCTTTGGTCAAGGGTTTACATTGCATAATCTGAAGACTTCCATGGCAGCTATGGCAATGAATTCTAATCTTTCATTCTAGGTGTTTGTTGAAGCAACAAGAACATCCAATTGAAGCGCCTTAGCTGGGAGAACATTCTCAAGATAAATGGAGGTCTATTTTGGTGAGTATGCACATATTTAGGGGTGACTGTAATTTTGTTTCAGTCCCATTGGAATGGTTCGATTTCAATATTTAAGGAAGTGTTTGCAAGTGATAGTGTTACCAAAGGGATTCCCCTTCCTTGGGGAAGTTTTTGTGACTAGTTTGGAGACCTTTGGAAAGCCATTACAGCTGTAAATAAGGAGGAATATATGACTGTAATTTCTGAGGACAGCCACACTTCCAAGTTCGTTTTGGTTACCTAAGAGGGTTTTCAACATCAAGCATAGTGCCATTTGGAGTGCCCAAGTCCAAGGAACGTTTTGTTTATGACAAAGAATCCAAAGGTTGTGGAGATTATTTCAGATTTGAAGGTTTATCCATGGCAGGTCTGCAACTTTGAAGTGGGGCGATTTTGCATTAAAGGAGTCCAAAAAAATATCAAATATCATCCAAAAGGGGCGCCCAACATTTCCTAACACTTTGGCATTGACATATATTCATTTGGAGGTGGAATTTGGAAGATATGCAAGTCTGATCTGAAGTATACCAGTCTGAAGACAACTCAGAAATTCATAACATTTGAAGGCGTCTCCAATCAGGTTCATTTTGAAATTGTTAACATTGAGTCTTGGCCATATTTCATGAGCATTGTATTAGAAATTTCATTGCAATTAAAGAGAATAATTGCTGGTGTCATTTGAGAATTTCGATATCATTTATTATCAGCTAGTTAGTTTGCATACCAACTGTTTGTAAAAATGTCAGTTGGCTGTAGATGTTCATTTCTCAAGCATAGATCATATATATGGATGGAATATTGCCAAAATTAGTTGCACATTCGTGCTAGGTCATTGTTTAGACAATCTAGAGTCTTCTTGCAAGCATTCTTATTGATGTTAAGTAAAGGAAAGAGCCATTAAAGCAAACTAAAATGTTATATCAGTCATATGACCCTTGTATGTGAAGTGTTTGATAAAATTTCCAAGACCAAAAATCAAAAGTTTTCAACCAGATTTGAGCAGGGTCATTACACTTTGTGGACATTAATATAATTTCTTTCTTTCTACATCTCTCTAGCTTTAATATAATATATCCGTTTAATGTAAACTTAAATTTCACAAGTGCATCTCATTGTTCTTTTCTTTCATTAGAAGCAGGCTGCAACATTCAATATTTCTACCATCCCTTTTGTGAATGTTGGCAAAATTGCCCAACATCCCTCATAGCACTGGTGGCTCTAATCCCGACATCATCCCTTACGGGTTTGTTGGCCGAATCCTGCCACTGTCCCTCACAAGATTACTAGCCAAATTTTTAATGTAATGCACCAACCATCTCTTACGGGACTGTTGGCGACATGTTTTACCCATTGTAGGAAAGGTTGGGGTAGTTAACTAAAAGGCTTCTTAAATATTTTAATATTATGGTTTGAAGGGTCACCACCAAGGGGTTTTAGTTATCCTGCGTTTCATGGTGCTCCTTGGTTTGTATTATAGGTTGACATTACAATCGTATTTTCAATAATTGCATTATGTTTTATATCCCTGTTTCTTATTTCTGCTCAGCATGAAGATAACTAGAATCAAGAAAAGCAGATTGTAAAAGAAAAAGAAAAAAAAACCCAAGGACCATAATGTTTGAATAGCTTAGTTAATCCATAAATAAAATTGTAAAGTTGTTAATCTTATAACTTATGTAGTGTTTTAGTTGATGGTTAGTGGGTTATAACTCCCATAGATTATTTGGGAGTTATTGGTTATGATCCTATTTTCTAGAGATTTGAGATTATTGCTCACCCTAGTTATTAGGACCTATTTTGAACTATCATGTTTGTATAAATGCAACATTGTTGTTGGTGCATAGTTGAATATAATATATTTTGTTCGAACTCTGCCAAATTTTAGAACGAAAGACAATTTGTAATGTCCCCAAATGGGATGATTTCATGCAAAAGGGGTATTCCCCAAAATCCACAAATATGAAAATGCAATCATCAAACCCTAGTTTGCAAAACAAGTTCACCAAACCTTTATTAAGCCCTAGAAACTCTAGACGCCAAAATAGTAGGGTTTTATGGGTAAATTTCAACCAATAATTTGTTCCAAAATAACTGACAAATTGTAGGAAAAAATCAGAATTTAATTTGCACGAAACAAATACCTTTTTACCCAATTTCTGAAGCTCAAACGCCACCTTTTGATGGCAGAAAATTCTGATTAATTATCAGAAATTACAGCTGCTTTTCTAAGTGATTTCCCTCTTCAAACCCCTACCAAAAATAGCCACGAATCCCCGAAAAATACCAAAACATTACAGCGACTTATTTTGGGCATAGAAATCACCAAACTAGCCTCTCCAAGCCAATTGTTTCACTTCCCAAGTGCAGAGAAAAATAGCAAAAAATTATAGAATGAATTATTGCCTTCTACAAGTGAAAAAACCTTCAAAAACCTGTCAAATAATTAAATAATAATTTTAAAACTTATTATTTAATTTTTTCCTTCAAACCCTTCACAAATTCATCCAAAACTTCATATCAATAATCAGAAAATTAACAAATAAAATCAGATTATTTAATTTGCAAATTTTAGATCAAATGAAGCCTCCAAACTCTAGATCCCATCTCCCCAAGTGGTTCACTCCACTTGAAAAAATAATATAATTAATTAGCAAGCTTAACATGCAAGGAAAAGACCACGAAACCTTCACAAAAATCCACACAAACCTTCCAAATCACTTCGCCCCACTCCTTAGGGCTAGAACAAGGTCTCCTTAAGCAAAAGGTGGTGTCAAAAGACACCTTTTTAGATTGATCAATCACCAACGGTAGCGAACCTCTATTGGGCATGCATCCCAATAGTTTTTTCAAGAATGAAGAACAATTTTATCAAAATTCAGCGTATCCTCCATTGTAGCCTTTGCCATGTATTTATAACTTTCAAAGAGGGTGAACTAATTTGGGAAGATAAAACACCTTTCTTTTACCTTGTTTTAGCTCCCATGCCGACATCTCCTTTTTGAATAATATATTAATTAGTTGTCTTAATTTTAAAATAATAATTAAAATTACTTTAAAACAAATAAATTAATAATTTATTTATTTAAGCACTTGTGGTAAAAATCATTTTTTAAATAATCTATTGATTAAATAATAATTGTCTTATGATAAAAATCATTATTTCGATAATTAATAAATAACTAATAAAATATAATCCCCCAAAAGGGCTCCTTTAGTCTATGAAAAAATAGACTAAAGGTCTTCAATACCTATTTAATCATGATGTGAAAATGGGGACACTACAATCCTTTCCACCTAAAATTGTTTGTCCTCATGCAATTGCAAAATCCAGTGGGTGTCTCAACACTCCTTATCAAACAATGTCCACATTTACCTATTTCCCAATGAAGGAAATCCTCACATGTCTTCTTCATACTGTTGTTCGTGTACTTTGGAGGTTGACCCAAGTGTTAGACGTGTCTTCATGGCCTTCCAAAGGCTCCACATGTTTCCAGCCAAACACCCCTTTCAATACCAAATGGTGGATGAGGAAGCTCCTTTCCCTTATACCCTCCAAGGAAATGATGTGGCCAACAGTTAGAATAAACAACATAATAGAATTTGATTACCTTGCTGCCCTGAGGGTAATGACTCCCCAAATGCTATGTTATAACTCTCCAATCATGCAAAAAGAAATCAGCTAAGTGCCATCTTGTAAACTTACCATGATGTGAGATCTCAAGGTAGTACAATTCAACATATATGGGCTTTTTTGTGCATGCCATGTGCCCTATCAAAGGCTGCCCCTTATCAACATTCTCATGTATGCATGTAACACTCCATAAGCTCATCAAGAGTCCCCAAATGCTTATCAATAAGAGTTGTATTCTCTTCATGCACGTGCTATTTTTATCACTTGTGAATGGTACCCAAAGATGCATGTTTCCAAAACCTTGCAAAAGATAGAATGTACCCCAAAAATCAATTTTCCCTCCATAATATTGCTGTAAGTACATGCCTAATTTTGATTTTTTATGATGACAAAATTCAAAATTAATACTTGTGTTTTCTCCTCTTCCCAAGATCTATGGGATGCCATCAGAACTACTTACCTTGCCATACTTGTACCTAGTATGTTGCTCAAGAGAATTCAATGTGTTATACAACTCAAAATAGTAGCTATCATACCTCTTATCATGCTGAGAACTTATCCACAAGGTCCTCTTATGAGTTGAAACCTCTCCCCATAGATTGTGTATGCAAATATGTTGGCTGTCATAGCAAAACACAGCCATGCCTCTACTCAGAAATTTTGATTTGCTCATTACTAAGTTGATCCTTAATGGGCTCTCTAACTCCATGCTTCCTTAACAAACCATCATGGACTTATGACCAGTATGAAGAAGATTAGAACTGCAAAACTGAACCAAATTAATATGTTAGCAAGGTTGCCCATAATTAAATTCATTTCACAAAAAAATACCAGAGGATGTGTGCTCCCATAGTGTGCATTCCAAGGTGTGTTAGGACCCTCTTTTACCATATCAATCCTTCTTCATTTTGGAAATATAGTCCTTCCATTTGTAGAAAGAAAACAAGCTTAACCAAATTGGAAAACATACCTTGCAAGTGCATATCATAACCATCAAGACCCACTGGTAGAGATCCCCTTATGTAAGATGTATGTCCTTCCCTTGGCTGTCATTTGTTAGCTTCTTCACACATGTATGCATTATCAAACAAACCCCACCAATACTGAATTTTATCCCTTTTTATATAATGGTGTACCTGCCATGTTAATTCAGAATTGTGGGAGCAATTGATTTCCGATTTTGTCCATGCATGAACTCTTTTCCTTGTGAACCGAAACATATTCCAAGAGGGCAATATTATGCTTGTATGTAGAGGCTGGAATTGATTAGATGTCTCAGAATTTTCTGAGTCATAAAATTCAAACTTCAATTCATCATATGCATGATAAAAATCAGAACTAGATAAACTTACCAATTGTGTTGTAGTGTCCCCTCTTTTGCAAGCACATGGCTGTCCAAGATGCCTCATAACAGCCCTATCATTGTTCCTTTCACCTTCCTTCCTCATACTCATAAAATATCCTCCTATATGTTGATTGATGAAGATAAAGGAGCCTCTTGGTGCCAATAATTGTGAACTTGAATCAAGGAATCCTCATGCCTCGGTTTGCAAACCATATCTTTCATTTTATAACTTTTAGTGACTTCATTGTCATGTATACAATTATTAGAAGATACATAGACATCTCTTATCAATAAAAGATCCTTACCTTGCACTTTTTTTATTTCATGCTCCTTGGTTTCCTCTTCTCTTTTATCATCCACTTGCACCCCTATGGGCTGTCCCAAAGTGTCATCTTTTTGTAGCTTAGCTTCCTTCTTCAAATCTGATTTTTCTATTTCATTGGCCTCTTCATAAAGGGTTGTCCCTTCATTCTTTTCCTCCAACTCTTCATGTAGTTCAATATTCTTTTCTTCTATGTGCTCCACTATCAAATAAGCCCTTAATTTTTCCTTACAAATATTTGCAACTTTTTTCAAACAACATTTGGGCAACTGAAAATTTATTCTTTTCTAACCTTAACCTGCCAATAAGATAGACAACAATGGCTCGAAAAGATCATCACTTTCATTGAGTGTTAAGGTCATCACCTTTTGTACGGAAGTTATCATACCTTCTGTAGGATTTTTACTTGCAGCTGTAAGGAAATGTTGGAACATTTCAAGAATAAGTGTATCACACTCTAAATCTAACATTAGCACACAAGACCCAACCTTTGCTATATTTTTTAGAATAGTGATCCTCTTAGTAAAAGATGTTGGCAATTTGAGTATCATGGTGTATAAGGAGATTGTCTGTAAGATTGTCATTGATGTCAAATAGGCAAACATTAATGACAAAGGCATAATGATTCGGGTTTGTCAAGTCCATGAACTTCATTCGCTTTAACTTATAAAGTTTCATAAGTAAACCCATGTCGAAAACCTGACTGGGTTAGGAGAATGTTGATCGGGTTTGTGTACTTCAACTACTTTGACTCATAAAGTTTCACAAGTAAAGCAATCTCAAGAACCCAAATGGGTCTGGGTGAGTAAATCAGGTTTCCAGAACAACTTTACTTCGTTCAAATTCATAAGCTAAGCAGTCTCAAGAACCCGAATGGGTCTAGCGGAGTTGATCGGGTTTCCAAAATGACTTAACTACTCTCATCTTATAAGTTAAACAATGTGAAGAACCCAAATGGGTTTAGGTGAGTCAATCGGGTTTCTGGAATGACTTTACTTCCTTCATGTTTATAAGTTGAGCATGTCAAGAACCCGAATGGGTCTAATGAAGTTAATCGGGGTTATGGAATGACTTAACTTCTTTTGAACTTATAAGTCAAACAATGTGGAGAACCAAAATGGTCTCGAAAGAATTCTTTCAGAAAAATGGTTAAGTCATTTTCTGAAAAATGGCCCTGAACAAAGTTTCTAAAGGGTAAGTGGACCGTTCCAAAAATGCCGAAGGGTAAGTGGACCAAACAAAGTTTCCGAAAGGACACTCTAAGAAGTTCCGAAGGGCAAGTGGACCATTGCAGAAAGTCCGAAGCGTAAGTGGACTGTTGCAAAAGTTCCGAAAGGCAAGTGGACCATTGCAGAAAGTCCAAAGGGATCTTTTCAAAAGGCCGAAGGGTATGTGGACCTTTACAGAAAAGCTGAAGGGTACATTTGCAAAGCCCCGAAGGGTGTGTCCGAAACAAAAATGCCGAAAGGGGCCCCAGACAAAAAGTCCATGAAAATTATGCCGAAGGGGACCCGAACAAAAAGTCCGCGTAAATTGTCCCGAAGGGGACATGTTAAAGTTCGAGCAAGTCTGAAGAGATCGACGAAGGGGAAGCATCTCAAAGATACCAAAAGAAGCGAGATGAAGTCAACATGTTGAAGGTTAATGATCTAGTCAACGTAAAGAGCAAGCATATTTGATGATCCAATGACACACGCAAGTCAAGATTAAGAAGATCCAACAGACCGAGTGAATCCAAAGCCTTAAAAGTGCTCGAAGGTTAATGCAAAGTGGCGAAGTTAAAGACCGAGCAAGTCCGGTAAGATCTATCAGAGCGAAAGCTCTCATGAATGCTAGGACAAGCGAGATATAGTCAAATCTGTCAAAGATTAGCTGACTAAAGTTATGGATCGAGCATATTTGAATAAATCGAAAGGAGCGAAAGTGATCCTGATTATAGGAAATAGCGAGATGCAAAAAGGAGCTCGATGGTTGGACTTGGCACGAAAAAAGAAAGAAAAAGCTTGCATTTAATATGTTCTCAACGAAAAAATAAAGGAACAGACAAAACCTGTAAATGATTGCACAGAGCTCAAGATTGATCGATCCAACCAATCAATCATCGATTAAGGAGGTTGTGTGTTTATGAGATAAATCCAGCAATTGCCAAACATAGTAAAGAGACCAGAGCATTACAGTGTGATGCATGAACCAAGATACGAAAAGGAAACACACAGTTATGACCAAAATCCAGCAGTCATCAAAGATAGAAAAGAGATTTGGGCATTGAAGTGCAATGTATGAATCGAGACACGGGAATTCACATATGTCAAAGTAGCATTGAATGTGAACAAATAGCAGGAGTCAGTCAAGAGGAGCTGAAGTGTGAACATGTTGCATAGATGAAACCCTAAAACTCAATGTATATACACGACATCTTATTCATTGTGAAGTCGCTGATGTTGTTGCATTTGAGAGAGGGTTGTAGAGCAACTCGAAGTGTGTCACTTTGAAATGTATGCAAACATAGAGTGAAAGACAGTGCAATAGAGAGTAAGGCAAAAAGGAAGAAAGAGCACATAGAGAATGTGGAAAGATTGAGCAGTTACAGACTAGACTTGTAACAAAGAAATTGATCTGGATTCATTTGTGAATCCATCTTGTATTCTGAAATTGTAGCTTCATAGTTCTGATTGGTTGGTGCCATCAAAAAACTGAGTTGGTGCTCAGTTAGGGGATTGGTGTCTTCTTAAGGAGTGGGTGCTTCTTTAGAGTGGGTGCTCTTGAATGTAACTAGTGACGTTAGCCAATGAAGCATTTAACAATGAGGTTGGATTAGAACAATAGATTATAGCAACCATTTTCACCATGGTTTTTTTCTTTGAATTTTCTACGTAAAAATCCTGAGTAATATGTTTTTTCTGTGTGTAATCTCTGGATTTGTTCTTTGACTTGCATATGAATTTGTATTTCTTCTAAAATTGTTAAAAGAACTAGTTTTAGCTGATCTACTCATTCACCCCCCTCTCAGTAGATAGTTGTGTTCAACAAAAGAACTTGTGATGTCACCAAGACCTTTAAAACTTTTCACCATCAACTGAAATAATTCTTTGATAATATTGTCACTGTATGGCTATTCCGGAGTTATTATCCTTGTAATTTCACTAATACAAGTGATAACTACAAGTTTCACATCCGAATTTGAATGCCTCAAAATCTTGGGTCTAGCCAAATAAACCACCAAAGGATTCATTGCCCAAAACATAGACTTAGAATCTGATTGCTCAAAACACCTTTCTTGTCCCTTACTTTAGTTTCCATGTCAACATCTCCTTTTTGAATAATATATTAATTAGTTGTCTTAATTTTAAAATAGTAATTAAAATTACTTTAAGGCAAATAAATTAATAATTAATTCATTTAAACATTTTAGTGGTAAAACCCACTTTTTAAATATTCTATTAATTAAATAATAATTGTTTTATGATAAAAAGCACTATTTTGACAATTAATCAATAACTAATAAAATATAATCCCTCAAAAGGGCTCCTGTAGTCTATGGAAAAATAGACTAAAAGTCTTCAATATATGTTTAATCATGATGTGGAAATGGGGACATTACACAATTCGTGCAAGTCATATTGCATTCATTAATCCTCTTGACTCAAGCCATAAAAGCCCTGTTAACATTTGTTGGCCATACCAAGCTGTACTATTGTTGTTTGCATTTATTTCAGGGTTGCATTGCATTATGCATTGACATCTACCCTGCATTCCCCATATCAACTCAACGAGTTGTTCATATTGGGCAAGTTGTTCCACATCTCATTTATTTTTGGTATCAACGAGCTGCTCATATTGGACGAGTTGTTCCACATCTCATTTATTTTTGGTATCAACGAGTTGTTCATTTTTCGCTTCTCCATACGCTAAACTCAGCATGACACAAATATGCCAAACTGTAATTGGTCGAGTTTGTGTCAAGTTAAACTGTATGGGTTTTTTGCATCCTATGTTTGGTATGAACTATCATCCAGCTCAACACACCACCGATACGCCAAACTAGTCGAGGTAAACTACAGTATCTGTACAAATTTGTCGAGCTTATATCAACCTTCCTCGATAGCCACCTACTCAGCACACCTCCCAGATTCACCAGAACCACCAAACCACCAAGGTGTGTTGTTTAATTTTGTTTTATCTAACTAGTGAATTTGAAAGTTAAATAACAATTTGCAAACGTTGTTAAGCACAAGCTTATACTGAGAGGGGGGGTGAATCAGTATAAGATTTTTTTTTTGCTTTCGACTATTAATCTTAAATCCAAAACTTCAAATTACTCTGCAATTAATATATTCAAAGCAATCAAAAAATACAATGCAAATTGTTGACGCAGTGGATTGCACCCTTGACAGGAGGCTGAGCTCTTGTCTTCCACGCATCACAATGGAAACTCCTCTCTTGCCTGTGGGTATGGCAAAACTGAGAGAGTCTCTAGATAAGGGCTAGCTCCCTTTGATGCATTCGAGTTATTATAGTAAGTTGCTAATACATATATATATATATATATATATATATATATATATATATATATAATAGGGGGTGAAAAGAGAGAAGGATTACTGAAAAATAGAACTTAACCTAAGAGGGTGATGCACCAAACAAGTTTGATCTACTCACACTCACACTCTGAATCATAAGAATACATGCATACACTTTAACTGGTAAAAGGACCAGACTGCAGGGAGCTTGACAGGGAGGCTTTAATGGAAACACACAGAAAAAAAACTTACCATAAGCACTGTAGGAAAATCACACTGTTTAGTAACCTCCTTCTGCCTCTACGCTCCAGACACAGCGCTTCTTGTCACCTGCAGGAATGGCACTTTGTATATATCAAGTGTGTTGGTATCAAGCCTGTGAAAGCATTAAGAAAGAAATGACTGAACACAAGTTTAACACTCAGAGATATATCCAACTAGAATAGAGGTAAAACATGCGTATTTTATTGATTCCAGGTGAAAATTGGCATGGCTTCGCCTTATAACATGAGAGATATCTTTCTGAAAATGAGAAGTTACAATATATATAGAGCAGAAGAAAACAAAAGCGCCCCTTTTGGAAAAGACTTTGGCGCCCTTTGACAAGTGGCCCATGTGTGCTGAGAGCATTGGGAAGAGGAAGCCAATGAAAGATAATGCTGTGTCGGCTCCGATTTTGACTTCAGGCATTTAAAGAACATAGGCCATGCCGTTTGTCTACAAACAAGACCGCTCCTTAAAGGCATTTACGCAGTTTGTCTGCTCATCAATGCAAAGTGGAGAAAAATGGCTCGCGCCGTTCACTGTTCGCGCCCCTTGATGACCACTTGGCAGGCACTGTGTCAACCGCTGGAGTAACTCCTTGAGTCGACACCTTCCTTTGCCACTTGGACTATTTTGTTCATTTCTGCACTTGGCTCTTTTGTCTCTTCCTAGCTTTGTCTTTTTTGTCTCCTTCGGCCCTCGAGGGCTATCTTCTGCTACTTCTTTGGCTCTTTGGGCTCTTTCATTAGCAGGTCGCTGAGTTCATTCTTAACTTTTGTCTTTTCCCAACGTTGTCTTTTCCTCTCTTAGCTCTTTGGGCTCCCTTCTCGTTGGCACTCAAGTATTTAAAGATCAACGGCTATTTCATTGCCATAAAATTGACGTTCGCAGGCCCGTCGCCATTTGAAAGCCAACAGCTAGTTCATGGTGCCCAACTTTGACGTCCACAGGTCTGTCACCCCTTGGTCAATTCCTTTGGCTTTTTCCTTTGCTTCGACCTTTTTGCTTCTTTTCCTTCCGGCTTTTATCTTTGGAACCTCCCGAAGGGAAGGTGTCCCTTCGGGCCTTGAGAAAGGTCCTTTCGGCAGCTGAGAGTCCCCCGCAAGGGCACTTGCCCTTTGGGGTCCTTCGGCAGCCTTGCTCTTTAAATCCTTCGGACAAAATGTCTAAAGGATATCTTCCTTTGAATTCCTTGCTTATTCCCTCGGGCCTCTTTTCTTTCGGGCGAATCTTTTGCCGCGAGATTTTCCTCCGAAAAGATTTCTTCAGACAAAATGTCCGAAGGAATTCCTTCAGACATTTTGTCCGAAGAAATTCTGCCTTTGCTTTTCCTTGCCTTGCGAAAATTTCCTTCGGACAGAAAGTCCGAAGGAATTCTTTGCCTTGGTCTTTCTTCCCTTTAAGTGCTTTCCTGCCCTCCGCAAGGGTACTTTAAGCTCAAAGCTACCCTGCAGACTTTTGTAATGGTCCATTTTGCTCATCACCTACCCTCCGCAAGGTTGTTTGGTCTCCAAACTTGCTTTTCGAAAAAGTTACAAAGGTCCTTTTGTCGCCTAAGTGCCCTCCACAGCCTGTTGGAATGGACCAGTTTGTGCTTGACTGCCGTCTGAAAGGGCACTTGTCCTTCGAGCTTTGGAAGACTCCTTTGAACTTTTTGATTGAACCATTGCTTGAACCAACCCATTTGAAACAGCCCGTTGATCCAATCACTTGAACTGACTGAACTGAACCAACTCACTGAACCAATTGAACTGAACCAACTCATTGAACCAATAATACTGAACCAACTCATTGAACCAATAATGGTTCAAAGTTCAAGTTCAAAATTCTTAGAAAGAACATGCCATTGGACCCCGATGTCGAACCACTGAACTGGTTCCTCCTTTTGCCGAAAGACTTGTGCAAAATCAAATTTTGAATTGACTCAGAACAACAAGGGAAGGAGACCGATTTTGGCCTGCAGGGCCAAAATGGTCAACAAAATGGCGATTCCCAGGGGAAGCATGCCTGCTATGCTTAGAAATCAATAGCCTCAAAGTCCATTGAGCACTGAGTTGAGATGCAGCTTTGAAAGAGTAAGCAACCGCCTTGAGATATCCAAGAATCAATCATGAAGGTTTTACCCCCAAAAGGAAACGAAAACACACACAAGACTAAGAAAACTACTAACATGTGCAAAAGCACTTAGGGAAAATAGGAAAAAACAAGGATAATATATACATGATGGGAGAAGGCCTCAGTGATAATGCTTAAGATGTATCCCATTTACTGGGATATACAATTCTTCACCATCCAACCTGGAGAGTTGGAATGCATTGTGTTGTTTGCACTGAGTGATGACGTATGGACCACTCCATAGGGCGTCAAACTTTGCGTGCTTTCCAGGCTTAGCTCAGTCCGCATCCCATTTCAAGACGATGTCTCCTTCGGAGAAACTTTTTGATGAAGATTTCTTGTCGAAGTGTTTCTTCGTCTGCTGTTGGCTGCTGGTCATAGAAGCCATAGCCTGGTCCCTTGTCTCTTGGAGCTCCATCAGCTCGCATAGCCTAACCTTCATGCTATTGCCTTCTTCTAACTGCAGCTGGTGAGTAAGGTCCAAGGCTGGCAACTCAAGTGAAATAGGAATCCTAGCTTCCGTTCCATACACGAGAATGTATGGTGAATTACCAATTGCTCTCTTTGGAGTGACCCTATCTGCCCACAGGGCTGTTTTCAATTTGGCTTGCCAAGTCCTCTGATTCTCCTCTATTGTTCTCTTGATAATCTTGATCAGATTTTTATCGGTGGACTCAGCCAGCCCATTCCCTTGTGGGTAGTAATTGGATGAAGTGCTAAGATAGATACCATATCTCAACGCCCATTCACTTGTTTTAGTTCCCAAAAAAGCTAAAGCATTATCTGAAATGATGGTAGCTGGAACCCCAAACCTTGCCACCAGGTCTTCATAAAAATCCAGGACTGCACTTTCGTTGGTTTCCTTCAAAGCGACAACTTCTACCCATCTTGTGAAGTAGTCTGTGGCGGTCAGGACCCACTTGTGTCCAGCACTGGAGAGAGGGTTAATCATCCCTATAAAGTCAAGGCCCCATTGCATGAATGGCTGCTCCACCTGAATAGGTTGTAAAGGCATGGCAGCCAGCTATTGCTTCCCATCAAAGAGCGCACACTTCTAGCATTTTTGTACCCAGGCATGGGTGTCTCTGAATAGAGTAGGCCAAAAGTAACCAGCTCTCATTATTCTTGCAGCTGTACGCCTAGGAGCAAAGTGACCACCAACTGGCCCATCATGGAACTCGGACAGCACCTTGTCGCCCTGACTTGGGTCTATGCACCTTAAAAGGACTCCTGAGAGATCCCTTCTGAACAACACTCCATCAATCAGGGCATAAGGGAGAGATTGGAGTCTGAAATATCTCCTCTTGGTCCTATCAAGGCCCTGCGGGCACTCACCAATGAGAAGGAAACGCCTCAAGTCTGATGTCCAATCCTTCATAACAGCTGGTTCTTCTGTTGTAGCTGCATCATAAATTAGCAGACTGTCCTCTTTTTGTTGTTTAAAGTCTGCAGTAAGGTGTTCACACAGGCCTCTCCCTCTTATCAACTTGGTGATCTTGATATCCACGTCGTATTCCATTACCTTAGTGATCCACCCCGCTCTCTTTTCATTCAGGTCACGGTTGGTCAAGAAATCTTTGATGCCGAGATGTGGAACCATGAGGTGAATTCTGCTATTAGAAAGCATATGCCTGAATTTCTTCAGACTTCGTATGATTGCAAGGACTTGCTTCTCCACATATGTATATCTAACCTCAAAACCTTCTAGGCCTTGGCTAAAAAACGCAAGTGGTTGTTCAAGGTTATCACCATTTGCTTGGGTAAGCATAGTTGAGATTACCTCTTCATTTCCGAAGGTGTAGAGGTTGAAATCCTTGGTGAAGTCAGGACTGATCAAAGTAGGAGCTTGGGCGATAGCCTGCTTGATCTCTTCAAAAATGTTCTTTCTTTGCACTATCCACGCGAACTTCTCATCCTTCTTCAGCATAAAGGTCAATGGCTTGACTACCTCCACAAAATTCGAAATAAATCTCCGGATGAAATTTATTTTGCCGAAGAAGCTCTGTAGGCCCTTCTTGTGTTTAGGCAAGGACAGCTCCAGGATGGAGCGAACTCTCTCTGGATCAATGGTCAAGCCTTCCTTGGAAACAACGTAGCCAAGGAATTTACCCTCATGGACAACGAACACGCATTTCTTCGGGTTGAGAGAGATACTGAACTTTCGACACCTCTCAAAGATTTGTCTGAGGTGTTTCATGTGTTGGCCCGCCTCCTTAGAGAAAACTGTCATGTCGTCAAGATACACCAGCACAATGTTATTTATCAGGCCTTGAAATGCCATGTCTATGGCTCGCTGAAAAGTGGCACCAGCATTGGACAGTCCAAATGGCATTTTTCTATAGGCAAACATCCCCCATTTGGTAGTGAAGGCTGTCTTGTACTGGTCAGAGTCTTGCACCAAAATCTGATTATATCTTAAATACCCATCCAGGAGGAAGAAACGCTCGCTGCCTGTCACCATTTGAAGGATCTGCTCGATGCTTGGGAGAGGATAATGGTCTTTCAAAGAGACTCTATTGAGGTCTCTGAAATCTACGCATAATCTGATCTCCCCATTCTTTTTTTGGACAGGAACAAAATTGGCCAGCCAAGAAGAGTGTTTGATTGAAAATATTATCCTGGACTCAATCAACTTGGTGAGTTCCTTCCGCATGAGAGGCTCAATCTTTGGGTTGACAGGGCTTTGCTTTTGCTTGATCTCCCTGGCGCCTTCTTCCAGCTCAATGGTGTGTTGGGCCAAACTTGGGTTGAAGCCGTTCAAATCACTATACACCCAGGTGAAGACATCAACAAACTCTTGGCACAACATGGTGAAGGCCTGCCTTTCATGGTCCGTGCATACTGTTGACCATTTTTGGTCCAATAGGCCAAAAATCGGTCCCCTTCTGTCCCTGTTGTTCTAGGCCAATTCATTTTTTGATTTTGCATAAGTCTGGGATTTTCTACGGACTCCACAAGAATTTCTACGGACTTTGCAGATCCATTTCTACGGACTCTGCAGGTTTTCTACAGACTCTGCAGGGGAAGTTTCTATAGACAAAGCAGTCCAAGAGGCGAAAGAAGGTGTTGACTCAAGTAGTTACTCCAGCAGGTGATACAGTGTCTGCGAATTAACCATTAAGAGGCGCAAACGGCTAATGGCGTGACCCATTTTCTTCATTTTGCATTAATGAGCAAACAAGCCGCGTAATCGCCTTGAAAGAGCGGTCTTGTTTGCAGACAAATGGCGCGGCCCATAATTTCTCATATGATGTTTAAGCGGCTTGCTCTTCCCAATGATCGGAACGCACATGGGTCATTTGTAAAAAGGGCACCAAAAGGCCTCTTTTTCTTCCTCTATATATTGTAAACTTCTCATTTTGGAGATGATATCTTTCACATTGTAAGGCGAAGCCCTGGCAATTTTCACGTGGAATCAATAAAATGCATATTTACCTCTATTCTGGTTAGATATCTCTGAGTGTGTCTGAGTGTTAGTCTTGTGTTTAGTCATTGTTTCATAATGCTGTCACAAGGTTGACACCAACGCATCTAGTATCTATAAGGCGCCACTCTTGTAGGTGACAAGAAGAGTTGTACCTGGAGCGCAGAGACAAAAGGAGGTTACTAGACAGTGTGTTTTTTCTATAGCACTTATGGTGAGTCCCTTTTTCTGTGTGTTCCATTAAAGCCTTCCTGTTAACCTTCTTGCAGCTTGGTCTTTTTACCAGTTAAAATGTACGTATGTGTTTTTATGGTTCAGAGTGTGAGTGTGAGTAGGTCGAATCATTTGGTGCATCACCCCTTTTAGAGTAGGTTTTGTTTTCCTGTAATCCTTCTCCCTTTTCATCCCCCCCACATAATATATATATATATATATATATATATATATATATATATATACATTTTAGCACTTACTGGAATAACTCAAATGCATCAAAGGGAGCTAGCCCTCATCTAGAGACTCTCCCCTCCAGCTTCGCCAGTCTCACAGGGGAGAGGGGAGTTTCCATTTTGACGTGTGGAAGGCAGGAGCCCAGCCTCCTACCAGGGTGCAATCCACTGCGTCAACACATACTTTCCCAAGTGCAAGCAGCTTATTCTTGAATATTTCAATCTTCTCATGGTGCTCCTCCTTCGTTGTGATGCTTGCCTTATCGCTTTTCAACTAGTCATCTTCATTGAAGATACTCTCGAGAGTGACCAAGCCCAAATGCCTTATCGCTTTTCAACTAGTCGTCTTCATTGAAGATACTCTCGAGAGTGGCCAAGCCTTTGGGGAGTTTATTGTTCTTCAGCTAAACAATTTGGCTGCCATACTGCTGTTGTAGCTTAGCCTGGTTTTTAGCAGCGAACTCAGCTTCTTCTTGCAAGAAAAGTGCTATTTGTTGGTCGTTGTCAAACACCTGCCAGTTAGTGATGTTGTCAGGCACAGAGGGCCGGATTACTACCTTCGAATGGCGTGGACTGCGGTCTTGGCCTATCTCCTTAGGGATATCAAACTGGGCACCAACTGCTGCCAGTGTATCTACTTACTTGTTCTGCTCTCTAGGAATGGAGGTAACATTGAAAGCAAGGAAACTCTCCACTAAGTCCCACACCCTGTGTTTATAGGACTTCAGCAAAGAATTCTTTGTCAAATTTCGGCTCCTTACTTGATTCACAATCAATTCACTGTCACAAAAAACTTGCAACTCTTTGATTCCTCTTTTCTCGCCCACTCCAAACCATGGATGAGGGATTCGTACTCCGCAACATTGCTTGTGCAAGAAAATTGAACCCTGAAAGCCAAAAAGTATTTCTCCTTTGAAGGAGAAACTAACACCACTCCACCACCAGCTCCCAACTTACTTCTTGAGCCATCAAAGAACAGCTGCCATAAACTTGAGCTTTCTTGGCTTGCTTTCATCAGATTTGGTACAAAAGTACCCTCTTCGTGCATGCAATAAATCCCAAGGCCTGCCTCTTCTATGAATTTGTAAGGATCATGCTCAAAGTTGTCACTTCCCCATTCGTCTAAGAGCAAGTCAGCAACTCGTTCAAGGGCAGAGGATGGAGATTGATCCACTTGAAATTCTTCCTAGTCAATAATGGCGTAGCTGACATTTGCCGCCTTGAGCGAGTATGGTTCCAGATGATCTTTGTGGAGTGGCTCCGATTCAATCTTGACCTTAGTCCCATACTTGGTTCTAAAAACCAGATAGGACCAGTTTACTACTGGGTAGCCGTCTATTTTGGGTGTGAAATCCCTGAATAAGCAAATAGCAAAGTAAGGAGGGACATCCGCCACTACCACATCATGAGGAATTGAGAAGGTCGGGCAGGCGTGTAGCGTCAAGCTCAAACCTTTCACAACTTCAACTGTCTTTGCTGGTGTTCCATCCAGCTGTAGGACTCCCTTAGTCATTTCTTCATATTTTAGCCCCAACTCATCAGCTATGCATTTGGGCATTACTGAGGTGCTTGCTCCACTGTCAATGATGCAATTGTGCACCAAGAAATCTCCGATGACCAAGGATAAATAAAAAGGGGGAACCTTTTCCTCTTTCTTAACTTGACCTGATGTGGAAGGCTGCCAATTCATCATCAGAACATTATCGGTTTTTGCTGGGACAGCTTGTTCATTCAGCTCATTGAACTATCCTGAGCCAAAAATTTTCAACTTTTCAAATTGCAAGTTACAACCAAAGCACCCGTTAAGGTTAGCAGCTAAACCCAAACGATGCTGAAGCAAGAACTCTAACCAAGAATGCGCCGGCGAACGACGAGCATATGGTCAGAGGATCCCTACAATCTAATATACTGAAAGCACGCTCGACACCAAGTATGTGCTACTCAATCCAATATGGAAATGAGGCGACCATATGGTGGAGATAACAGAAATTACAAAACAAGGAACTCTACGTCAAGTATGTGCTACCCAATCCAAAGCGGAGTAAGGGGCTACCATATGACGGAGTGAAATTAATAACAATGCTTTAATTGAAAATACTGAAGAATGAAACTACTCCACACCCAGCATGTGCTTGCTAACCCAGAAGGGAAAGTAGCTACCATAGGGCGGAGCTCTACACCCAGAATGTGCTTGCTAACCCCAATAGGAAAGTAGCTACCATAGGGCGGAGCTAAAAATTTAATACAATAACTTCATAAACTGAACTTTTGAAATCAGATTTGAACAATTAAAGAATGGCTGCCAGTACTACTGTCAGCTTTCAAAATAAGAAGAATTTGCTCTTAGAAAGAAGAAAAAACCAGCCACCTATTAAATTCTTCAGATGTTCATAACTCACACAAAATTTGCTCAATCTTCTTGATTGCTGTTGCAAAGTCTCCTCCTTAAGATGGCGCCCAAGCTAGCACCCAAGATCTGATCCAATCTGCATCCAATAATTAATACACGGATTCCAATGCAAACCCCAAGGGTGTCTTGGCTGAATGGGGCGATTTGCTCTAGAAAATAATTGCAAGCTTCAAAACTTCTGAAAATATGAGAAAAGGGGCGCCTAAGCCTAAGGAAGACCATGAAACAATGCCCAGAACCTATTTCTTTATTTTTTCCGATTTATGATTAAAAAACTAGATCTGTCATATACAGAATACCATATCTGAAACAATAATAATACCAAATAACTGATAATGAAATAACTGAAATCAATACAGAAGTAAATACAAATATCAATGACCGAATTCACCACTAGATGCTGTCTTGCAAGCATGAAATGATGCCCAAGCTAGGAGGCCTTCATTCCCCGAAGCAGTTCCAGAGCCAAAGCGGCAGCATAACAATGTCTAAAAACCAAGATACTCAAATGGTAGCCCAATGCCTTCTTTTATAGGCTTCAATTGGCATCTTCTAGAAGCTTTTCCTTAAGAGTGGCGCCCCCTTTCCATGCAATGTGGCGCCCCCCCCTTCAAGTCCCCCTCTTTTTTAAAATAACATTAAGTAATCAAGTCTAGGCCAAGGTCAACGTTAAAATATAACGTTTTTTATTATTTTATTTTATTTTAAGTGAAATTCACTTATTCCGCCAAGACTGAAATCTGAAGCCCAAAACTGAATGAATCAACTGAAAAGGGGAAGTTAACTCCTTCGACAATCCTGCTAGCTGCCAAAAATAGAATTTATTAAAAATAGTAAATTCCTGAGAATGCTCAGAAAACTGAAACGAACATACCTCTGCGAAGCTCTTGAAAAACCCAGAAGGAATTGGCCATCAAAACTCTGATCAAAGTCATCCTAAAAAAATAGGAAACCCTCAATTGCATTTTCCGAGTAGCCTACGGATTTCCGAGAATAGGCCAACGGTCATTAGGAGATCAGATTCTAGAAGGGGTCATTACAGTCCGCCCTTCCCAAAATTGCTTGTCCTCAAGCAATTGAAATCTAGGATGATGCAAAATCTCATCATTTTCCCAAGTTGCATCCTCCATAGGTAAGTCCTTCCACTTTACCAGGTACTCTCGGATGGTTCTTTTCCTCAAAGAACGTTCTCGAACATCAAGTATCTCTTCTGGAATTAGTGCCAATTGTCCCTCTTCATCCAAAGGGGGTAGCTGTGATGATGCAATCACATTATGTCCAAGTGCCTTCTTGAGACGAGACACATGGAAGACGTTGTGCACTTTGCTATCAATTGGTAGCTCTAATTCATAAGCTACAGCTCCGACTTTTCTGATGACCCTAAAGGGCCCATAGAAGCGAGGTTTGAGCTTCTCAGCTCCACTCTTCTTGAGAGTAGATTGTCTATATGGTTGTAATCTCAAATATACCATATCTCCAACCTCGAAGGAACGCTCAACACGTTTCTGATCCGCATACAACTTTTGTTGATTCTGTGCAATCTGCAAATTATCCTTCAAGGACTTCATTATATCCTGGCTATTTTGCAACAAATCCTTAGCTAGGGGTGCCTTGCTGTCACCAAACACTAAGTCTGCAAAACTAGGTGCCTCATATCCATAAAGTGCTAAGAAAGGAGACATCTTAATAGACATATGGAAAGTAGAATTGTAGCAATACTCACCAATATGCAGCCACTTGACCCAGGTTCTCTGTTGTTCGGACACATAATTTCGCAAGTAGCCTTCCAACCACTTGTTCACCACTTCGGTTTGTCCATCAGTTTGCGGATGGTAGCTAGTGCTTGGTGTAAGCACCGTGCCACTCATTCTGAAGACTTCTTGCCAAAACTTACTTAGGAACTTGCTGTCCCTATCACTCACGATGTTCTTTGGCAATCCATGCAACTTGAACACTTCTTGAAAAAAGAGATCTGCAACTTGAGCTGCAGAAAAGGTACTGGTGATGGCGAAGAAGTGAGCAAATTTAGTTAGCCGATCCACCACTACATAGATGCAATCTTTCCCTTGGGCTTTGGGTAACCCTGTGATGAAGTCCATCGAAATACTTTCCCATTTTTGATTGGGAATAGGGAGTGGTTGTAGCAAACCAGCTGGTAAAATATGCTCATTTTTATTTGCTTGACAAACAGGACACTCCTGAATGTAGCGTTGAATCTCTCCTTTCAATCCCTTCCAAGAAAACCTTTCTCGGATCTGTCGATAGGTTTTGAAAAAACCTTGGTGGCCCGCAACTGGAATATCATGAAAATTCAAAAGAATTTTCTTCTTCAACTTAGAATCATTCACCAGAAAGATTCTTCCCTTATAGTGTATCAATCCTTCAACCACCTTGTACCTTTCATCATGAAAAGTACCCTCAAGAATGCTAGTTGCAAACTGATTTTTAGCATAATCAGCAAGCAACATGTCTCTCCAATCTGAAGTAAGCTCACTCAATGAACTAAGGTGAGGTCTCCTGGAAAGAGCATCGGCCACTATATTATTTTTCCCTTTGACATATTCAATATCAAAGTCGTAAGCTTGAAGCTTACTCACCCATTTCTGTTGCCTCTCATTTAAATCCTTTTGGTGCATGAAATGTTTGAGGCTATTGTGGTCAGTCTTAACCACGAACTTATTCCCCACCAAGTATTGTCTGAACTTGGCTAATGCATGCATAATAGCAAGCATTTCTTTGTCATAAATTGAATATGTTCTTTCAACTCCTCGTAATTTTCTGCTTTCAAACACGATAGGGTGTTTGTCTTGCATCAGGACAGCCCCCACACCTTCACCTGATGCATCACATTGCAGCTCGAAGGGCTTGGAAAAATCCGGTATTGCCAAAACCGGGCATGAACTCATGATCTTCTTGAACTTGTCAAAAACACTTTGGGCCTTTTCTGACCAAACAAAGGCTCCCTTTTTGGTAAGATCGGTAAGGGGAGCAGCATTCTGTGAATACCCCTTTACGAATCTCCGATAGAACCCACATAGACCCAAAAAACCTTTCAACTGAGTTAAGCTCTCAGGTGGTGGCCAATCAATTACCGCCTTGATCTTTTCGGGGTCCACCTTTACTCCCTCAGCACTGATTATGTGGCCAAGGTATAGTAACTCATTCATCCCAAATTCACATTTGGAAGCTTTTGCAAACAAACTCTCAGATTCCATAATACTAAGCACTTCCTCCAAATGCTTAAGATGTTCTCTCCAAGTCTTGCTGTAAATCAGAATGTCATCAAAAAATACTAACACAAACCTCCTTAAATGATTCTGAAAGACACGATTCATGCAAGACTGAAAGGTAGCCGGGGCGTTAGTCAATCCAAATGGCATGACTAAGAACTCAAAATGGCCATAGTGGCATCTGAAGGCTGTCTTCTCAACATCAGATCCCCTCATTCGAATCTGATGGTAACCCGATCTTAGATCAATTTTTGAGAAGAACTTGGCACCGTGTAGCTCATCAATGAGCTCATCTATCCTGGGTATGGGATATCTGTTTTTGATGGTGCTTTGATTTAAAGCACGATAATCCACGCACATGCGCATAGTACCATCCTTCTTTTTCACAAGAACCACTGCAGAAGCAAAGGGGCTCTTGCTTGGACGGATGAAACCCATCTTCAAGAGTTCTTGAATATTCTTCTCGATCTCGTCCTTTTGCCTCTTCGGGTACCGATATGGAGTTATGATCACCGGTTTTGCCCCTTCCTTGAGCTCAATGATGTGTTCTGAACCTCTATCAGGAGGTGGTCCAGGAGGTAAATCAGCAAACACTTTACTCTTCTTGGTGAGTAAAGATTGAATATCAGGAGGATACTCTACTTTCGTTTCAGCAGGACTAGCTGGAAGAACCATGCATTCCGCAGCCCAGTCCACTTGGTCATGACGTATCAACCTTGCCATCCTTTTGAATGACACAATCCGAGGGCCACCATTTGACATCCCTCTCAACAACACCTTCTTTCCATTGTATAGAAACTTGAGTTCCATGGTTTGCAGATTTAAAGAGATCTCTCCAAGAGATCGCAGCCACTGAATGCCAAGGACAGCATCCGTATCACCAATATTAACCACATAAAAGTCATCTTTGACTTCGTAATTTCCCAATTGCATTGACATGTTGGGAACCCTTTTGGTACAAGAGATGTGGAATCCATCCGCCACCATAACTTTGAACCCTTCAAAATCTTCTGTTTGCAACTCCCTCTTTGCCACCACAGCTTCATCAATGAAGTTATGGGTTGCTCCAGTATCAATTAAAGCAACGATACGCTGCCCTTTGATCATCCCACGTATTTTGAAAGACTCATTCTTTTGGAAGCTTGAAAGTTGAGCCAACGTACCACCACTTTCTTTTTCGCTTTCAGGCTCTTCAGGGACTCTTTCAACTTCACTCTCTTCGGAATCAGATTGCTGGTCCGAAAAATCAGAATTACTCTCACCAGCGGAGTAATACTCAATCTGGTGGAATTTGATTGCTTTTGAGCAAACATGGTCTGGAGACCATTTATCTTTACATCGGAAACATAGCCCCTTTCTTCGGAGTTCATTGATAGTTTCCGGATCCAATCTTTTGCCAAGAGGTTTCTGCTGGTTAAACTCCTTTTGGAAAGGCTTTTGTTGAAACCTTCCCCCTCTATCCTTCTTGTGGAAGGATGGTTTAGGATGGAACTTAGTTTTGGGAGCAGCCCACTCCATGTTTCTAGCTTTTTTCATTGCTTCTTGTAAAGACGGTGGATCAAAAGCTTTGATCCATCCCTTGAGTGGCTCCATCAAACCTTCGCTGAATAAGATCACTAATCTTCTTTCTGTGATTCCAGTGACCATAACTGAAAGTCTTTGAAACTCAGCTATGTAGGCATCAACAGTGCCATACTGCTTCAACTGCGCCAACTCCCTAAAATGCACTTCTGGGTCCTTCTTCTCGAACCTCTCAATGAGTCTATTGGTGAATTCATCGTAGCTAGTGATTGATCCATGACCCAAAGTGACTAGGCCATGGTACCACCACTCATGCGCTACCCCATCTAGGTGTAGCGTGGCGAATTTAATCGCATCTTCTTCAGCCATTGGCCTAAGGGCCAAATAGTTGTCTAATTTCTGAATCCAGGCTCGAGCAGAACTATTGTCACTTCCATCAAAGTGGGAAAGCATTAGCTTGTTGATAGCTTGATGCAAGTCTCCTTGTGCTGGAGTTCTTCTGTGATCATAATTTCTCCCTTGTCCCTTATTCTTTCTCTTATGATCAATAAATTCATTATAGGACATGTCCATTTTGATTTCTTCAGGAAGAGAGTCATACTCCGCATGACCACGCCTCAATTGTTCCACAAATGAAGAATTCTCTTCAGGATCAGGTTGGGTATTGACTGGTGTTAAAAAGGTGGGTTTGAAAGGCCTTGACGAAATGTAAGTGTTGTTTGAAGCAGGTCGAGCAACACTTCCATTAAATTGATTCGAAGCACTAGGCTCTCCTCTATAGCCGGAATTGGTCTGGAGATTTGGGTTTTGACCCACTTTTCCCAACATGAGGGATACCATATCCATTAAGGCATCCATTTTCCTTTCAAATCTCTTTTCCGGACTTAGAGATCTTTCTCTACCCTTCCCACTATCATTTCTAGGATTGGTAAACCTCTCGTTACCCCCTACTGATCTCTCACCTTCTGCCATATCTACTTCTTGAGAAGACTCCCAATGAGCCCTCAAGATCTCTGAAGCTGTCTGACCTTCGGGAACCTGATACCACTGGAACTGTTTTGCAATTTTCTTATCTTCTCTTGCAATGTATCTATTTTCTCTGTCACTCATAGATGGTTTGCTCACAGGATGGCAGGATCTTGGCTCTGATACCACTGAACTATCCCGAGCCAAAAATTTTCAACTTTTCAAATTGCAAGTTACAACCAAAGCACCCGTTAAGGTTAGCAGCTAAACCCAAACGATGCTGAAGCAAGAACTCTAACCAAGAATGCGCCGGCGAACGACGAGCATATGGTCAGAGGATCCCTACAATCTAATATACTGAAAGCACGCTCGACACCAAGTATGTGCTACTCAATCCAATATGGAAATGAGGCGACCATATGGTGGAGATAACAGAAATTACAAAACAAGGAACTCTACGTCAAGTATGTGCTACCCAATCCAAAGCGGAGTAAGGGGCTACCATATGACGGAGTGAAATTAATAACAATGCTTTAATTGAAAATACTGAAGAATAAAACTACTCCACACCCAGCATGTGCTTGCTAACCCAGAAGGGAAAGTAGCTACCATAGGGCGGAGCTCTACACCCAGAATGTGCTTGCTAACCCCAATAGGAAAGTAGCTACCATAGGGCGGAGCTAAAAATTTAATACAATAACTTCATAAACTGAACTTTTGAAATCAGATTTGAACAATTAAAGAATGGCTGCCAGTACTACTGTCAGCTTTCAAAATAAGAAGAATTTGCTCTTAGAAAGAAGAAAAAACCAGCCACCTATTAAATTCTTCAGATGTTCATAACTCACACAAAATTTGCTCAATCTTCCTGATTTCTGTTGCAAAGTCTCCTCCTTAAGATGGCGCCCAAGCTAGCACCCAAGATCTGATCCAATCTGCATCCAATAATTAATACACGGATTCCAATGCAAACCCCAAGGGTGTCTTGGCTGAATGGGGCGATTTGCTCTAGAAAATAATTGCAAGCTTCAAAACTTCTGAAAATATGAGAAAAGGGGCGCCTAAGCCTAAGGAAGACCATGAAACAATGCCCAGAACCTATTTCTTTATTTTTTCCGATTTATGATTAAAAAACTAGATCTGTCATATACAGAATACCATATCTGAAACAATAATAATACCAAATAACTGATAATGAAATAACTGAAATCAATACAGAAGTAAATACAAATATCAATGACCGAATTCACCACTAGATGCTGTCTTGCAAGCATGAAATGATGCCCAAGCTAGGAGGCCTTCATTCCCCGAAGCAGTTCCAGAGCCAAAGCGGCAGCATAACAATGTCTAAAAACCAAGATACTCAAATGGTAGCCCAATGCCTTCTTTTATAGGCTTCAATTGGCATCTTCTAGAAGCTTTTCCTTAAGAGTGGCGCCCCCTTTCCATGCAATGTGGCGCCCCCCCCTTCAAGTCCCCCTCTTTTTTAAAATAACATTAAGTAATCAAGTCTAGGCCAAGGTCAACGTTAAAATATAACGTTTTTTATTATTTTATTTTATTTTAAGTGAAATTCACTTATTCCGCCAAGACTGAAATCTGAAGCCCAAAACTGAATGAATCAACTGAAAAGGGGAAGTTAACTCCTTCGACAATCCTGCTAGCTGCCAAAAATAGAATTTACTAAAAATAGTAAATTCCTGAGAATGCTCAGAAAACTGAAACGAACATACCTCTGCGAAGCTCTTGAAAAACCCAGAAGGAATTGGCCATCAAAACTCTGATCAAAGTCATCCTAAAAAAATAGGAAACCCTCAATTGCATTTTCCGAGTAGCCTACGGATTTCCGAGAATAGGCCAACGGTCATTAGGAGATCAGATTCTAGAAGGGGTCATTACACTCATGCAATTTTTTTTGCAGCATGTCCTTTTGTCCCGGTAGTGATAATGAATCCCACAAGGAGATGTTCATGTGTAGCTTCTTCATTTGGTCTACCACATTGACTCGAGGGTTGCCTTCTTTCAAATTTTCTTTGGGATTACTTACAACCTGAGGCGCAGGCCGAGGAGCTGAAGGTGCAACCGACAGTTTGAAATTTGGAACCTTTTGGTTTACATGTGATGAAGAAGGTGGTGTTGACGTTTGAGCAGCTGCTTGAGCCTCTTCCATTGCTTTCCTTTTGGACCTTGTGTTGGCTGCGACATAGTCGCCTTGATTGTTTGCACTACCCACATAATTGACTGCATAGAACTCAACTTCTAGGTGATTCATGAGAGTGGAATCAGGCTGAGTTTGACTGCTGCTCATGCCGGGTTGCACTGAAGCCTCAAAGCTTGGGAATTGGGCGGCTGCCTGATTGTCTTGTGCATTTGTGTAGTGACTTGGCATTTCATTTGTATAAACACCCTGATCTTGACCATATCCCATGGTTGAGCAACTGGGTTGTTCTTGTACCAGATTGTTTTGAGCGGGCGCTAGAGCCTTGGATGATGGAGCGCCTGGATTATAGCCTTGAAACGGTTTGGCCTATGCAAACTGACCCTACCCTTGATTGTAAATCTAAAAAGGGGGTTGCTTGACCATACTGCTGATATCCTTGATTTGGTCAATTGCCTTGAGCTTGCTGCCTTTTAAGAGCCACTAGTTCATTTGTTACGCTTTGTAACAGACTTTTGACTTCATGGAGGTCATTTGATGAAGTAGCAGCCGGCTTTTCTATGCCACGCAGAAGAGCTAAGGTGGGAGCAGTAGTCTGGATTGGAGGTAGCAATTCAGAAAAGAGCGGTATGAGGCCTCGGAGCTATTTTTCCAGCCTGCACCAGGCAATTCTCAGCCGCTATAGCTATGTCATAGGCGGCAGGCAGCGCATGTCCTCCCATGGACTGTATCATAACAACGATGTCGTTGTTCAACACTTTCAAATAATATAGGAAAGCATAGCTCGGAGTCGGCCTTATCAAAATGGGGATTCTATCCCATGTCTTCTGAAATCGAGTGTTGAAATCTTGCATGAATTCATGTGGAGCTCTTTTCATAGTGGTCAGCTACTCGGCAAGTGAGAGGTGGTTACTCTTCTCTCCAAATTGGTTCATTAAAAG
This sequence comes from Torreya grandis, assembly GCA_037957365.1. Taxonomy (NCBI): domain Eukaryota; kingdom Viridiplantae; phylum Streptophyta; class Pinopsida; order Cupressales; family Taxaceae; genus Torreya; species Torreya grandis. The sequence continues at coordinate 2,091,096 of JARHVA010000791.1, forward strand.
GGTGCCTAATTCGTTCCAGGAATCGACTGAATTCATGGACAAAGTCCCATACCAGTCCAAAACTTTGCCCTTGAAAGACAATGCCAGCAATCTGATCGCAATGTTTTCCTCAGTGACATTGTGAATATTGAAAAGGCTAGCAATATTTCTGATGTGTTCAATAGCGGTAATGGGCCCCTCTCTATCAAAGGGAGGCACACTTTTAAGGACTGCTCCTGGAATTGGGTCATAATGCTGGAGATTCAAATGACTCTAACCATGAAAGGCCACAAAAGGTAAAAGCCATAGCTATGACAGGATTCAACCGAAGCCTTCTTGCGTATGTGTATCTTATAGCAGGTCTGGGAAAGTGATTTGCTGAATAAGGATGGGTTTTTTCAAACCTCAGTCGCTTTGCTGAGTTCAAAGGCAATTCAACGAATTCAAAAGGGACACCCCTAGCAGCAGATCGTGTGGTGATTTTAGGCATAGGAGGTCAGACTGGTCTTTGATCAGAAACTGATGCTCTTACAAGTGGAGTCGCCAGATGATGGAAAATGGTTGATTTGTTGTAATAGGACCAACATCAATCCTGAAACTTTGCTGAGTGTTAAAAATGGTGTTTCAAAAATGATCCCACCGGGTGTGCAAAAAACTGTTGACACAGTGGATTGCACCCTTGACAGGAGGCTGAGCTCTTGTCTTCCACGCATCACAATGGAAACTCCTCTCTTGCCTGTGGGTATGACAAAACTGAGAGGAGAGTCTCTATATAAGGGCTAGCTCCCTTTGATGCATCTGAGTTATTCCAGTAAGTTGCTAATACATATATATATATATATATATATATATATATAATAGGGGGGTGAAAAGAGAGAAGGATTACTGAAAAACAGAACCTAACCTAAGAGGGTGATGCACCAAACAAGTTTGATCTACTCACACTCTCAAAATGAGAAGTTACAATATATATAGAGCAGAAGAAAACAAAAGCACCCCTTTTGGAAAAGACTTTGGCGCCCTTTGACAAGTGGCCCACGTGTGTTGATAGCGTTGGGAAGAGGAAGCCACTGAAAGATAATGCTGTGTCGGCTCCGATTTTGACTTCAGGCGTTTAAAGAACATAGGCCGCGTCATTTGTCTACAAACAAGACCACTCCTTAAAGGCATTTACGCGGTTTGTCTGCTCATCAATGCAAAGTGGAGAAAAATGGGTCGCGTTGTTCACTGTTCGCGTCCCTTGATGACCACTTGGCAGGCACTGTGTCAATCTTTGGAGTAACTCCTTGAGTCGACACCTTCCTTTGCCACTTGGACTGTTTTGTCCGTTTCTGCACATGGCTCTTTTGTCTCTTCCTAGTTTTGTCTTTTCTGTCTCCTTCGGCCCTCGAGGGCTATCTTCTACTACTTCTTTGGCTCTTTGGGCTCTTTCATCAGCAGGTCGCTGAGTTCATTCTTAACTTTTGTCTTTTTCTAGCATCGTCTTTTCCTAGTTTTGTCTTTTCCTCTCTTAGCTCTTTGGGCTCCCTTCTCGTTGGCGCTCAAGTATTTAAAGATCAACGGCTATTCCATTGCCGTAAAATTGACGTTCGCGGGCCTGTCGCCATTTGAAAGCCAACGGCTAGTTCATGGTGCCCAACTTTGACGTCCACGGGCCCGTCACCCCTTGGTCAATTCCTTCGGCTTTTTCCTTTGCTTCGGCCTTTTTGCTTCTTTTCCTTTAGGGTTTTGGCCTTGAGAAAGGTCCTTTCGGCAGCCGAGAGTCCCCCGCAAGGGCACTTGCCCTTCGGGGTCCTTCGGCAGCCTTGCTCTTTAAATCCTTCAGACAAAATGTCCGAAGGAATTCTTTCGGACATTTTGTCCAAAGGATATCTTCCTTCGAATTCCTTGCTTATTCCCTCGGGCCTTTTTTCTTTCAGGCGAATTCCTTCGGACTTTTTGTCCGAAAGAATTCGTCTTGTCTTTTGCCGCGGGATTTTCCTCCAAAAAGATTTCTTTGGACAAAATGTCCGAAGGAATTCCTTCGGACATTTTGTCTGAAGAAATTCTGCCTTTGCTTTTCCTTGCCTTGCGGAAATTTCCTTCGGACAAAAAGTCCGAAGGAATTCTTTGCCTTGGTCTTTCTTCCCTTTAAGTGCTTTCTTGTCCTCCGCAAAGGTACTTTAAGCTCAAAGCTACCCTGCAGACTTTTGTAATGGTCCATTTTGCTCATCACCTGCCCTCCGCAAGGTTGTTTGGTCTCTAAACTTGCTTTTCAGAAAAGTTACAAAGGTCCTTTTGTCGCCTAAGTGCCTCTGCAGCCTGCTGGAATGGACCAGTTTGTGCTTGACTGCCCTCCGAAAGGGCACTTGTCCTTCGAGCTTTGGAAGACTCCTTTGAACTTTTTGATTGAACCATTGCTTGAACCAACCTGTTGAACCAATCACTTGAACTGACTGAACTGAACCAACTCATTGAACCAATTGAACTGAACCAACTCATTGAACCAATAATACTGAACCAACTCATTGAACCAATAATGGTTCAAAGTTCAAGTTGAAAATTCTTGGAAAGACCATGCCATTGGACCCCGACATCGAACCACTGAACTGGTCCTCCTTTTGCCGAAAGACTTGTGCAAAATCAAATTTTGAACTGGCTCAGAACAACAGGGGAAGAGGAAGACCGATTTTGGCCTGCAGGGCCAAAATGGTCAACACAAACCACACAATGCAAATAGACACAGATTTGCGTGGAAACCCTTTCGAGAGAAAACCACAGAGAAATTCTCTTAATATAAATATTTGTAGGCACCAACCTACTGGAGCACTTACTCCAAAAACAATTTTGTAGGCACCAACCTACAGGAGCACCAACCCCTTTCACCGAGCACCAACTCAGCAAGAGACACCAATATCTTCAAAACGAAGGCACCAACCTTCTCAGAAACAAATCACTCTTCTATCTCAAATTTGTTGTCAAAACAATGGATGATAGAACACTTGCTTTATCTCCTTTCGATTTGATCTACACTTGAGTGTTTTCGCTGCTATACTCTTCCTTATACTTGCTGATTTTTTCCTTTTAATATTCTCATAAAATTTTGCCTTTAAAATTCTGCTCTTCTTTTTTATCTTCCACTTTCAAATCTACAAATTTTGCCATTCGCTATGCACTTATTTATAACTCACAGAAAGCCACAAATTAAGGTCATGACTCTTCAAGTGAAAAGGTCCATTCGAATGGTCACAACTCCTCCCAATAGGTCGGCCAAGGTCGACAATTCTGTTCACTTCCGTCGACATTTTCGTTCACTTCCGACAACAATTTTGTTCACTTCCGTCGATATTTCCGTTCACTTCCCGCAACAATTCCGTTCACTTCCAGCAACACTTCCGTTCACTTCCGGCAATAATGTTGTTCACTTTCGGCAACAATTCCGTTTGACATTTCCATTCATATCCGTTACAATTCCTTTGACATCAATGACAATTATTTCAACAATCTCCTCCTTTGTCATTGATGACAACCTTCCAAAAAGATCTTTTCTGCAACTCCCCATCTTCTTTTCTGCAACTCCCCCTTGCTATAACTCCCTGTACTGCCATTCTCCCCCTTTGACATCAATGGCAAAGGGTCATTCAAAGAGCTGAAAAAAATTTAGCTCCCCCTTAACCCATGCTTCTCTTGATTTGTAATGAGTAGAAGCAAAGGATATTACTCCCAACTTCTGTCGTAGGTACTCAAATGTTTCATTTGGAAGTGGCTTAGTGAAGATATCTACCATCTGTTCGGATGTGAAAACATATTCCAATTTTACTTGTTCGGTCACCTGTTCTCTCAAAAAATGATACTGTATAGGGATATGATTAGTTCTGGAATGCATAACTGGATTCTTCGAAATACTTATCGCACTAGTATATCGCCGAATATGGAGATTGGATGATCATACTCTACTTTGATATCTTTCAAGGTTTGTTTCATCCATAGAACTTGTGTACAACATAGCACTACCGCTATGTACTCTGCTTCTGTTGTGGACAGAGATACAGAATTCTGCTTCTTACTCAACCATGATACTAGGCTATCTCCAAGAAAGAATGCTCCTCCACTTGTACTTTTTCTATCATCTACACAACTTGCTCAATCTGAATCCGTGTACACTACAAATGTGAAGTCTTTACCTCTTGGATACCACAACCCATAATCCAAGGTTCTCTTTAAATATCTGAATATACATTTTACGGCTTGCACATGTGTTTCTTTTGGAGCTGCTTGAAATCGTGCAACCATACCTACTGCTTGCATGATATATGGCCTAGATGTCGTCACATATAGTAAACTCCCAATCATTGATATGTAAAGAGTTTGATCAGTATTCAGAAATTCATCATCTTTGCTCAACTTCGTACTTGTAGCCATAGGTGTGCTAACAGGGGCACACTCCTCCATATGGAATTTCTTCAACATCTCCTTCACAGACTTGCTTTTGGATATGAATATTCCTTTGTTGGATTGAGAGATTTGTAAACCAAGGAAAAATAACAACTCACCTAACATGGACATCTCAAATTCTTTTTGCATATCTTCAACAAATCTCTTAGACATTTCCTCATTGTCTCCTCCAAAGATTATATCATCTACATACACCACAACAATTAACTGGTGATCTCCTTCAGTTTTGATGTAAAGATTATTATCAGCATATCCTCTCTTGAATCCTCAGTCTTGTAGGTATTTATCAAGCCTAACATACCATGCTCTAGGAGCTTGTTTCAATCCGTACAAAGCCTTCTTCAACTTACACACATAATCCTTGTTTTCTGATAAGAGGAGTCCTTCTAGCTCTTCTATGTAAACTTCATCTTTTAGATTGCCATTTAGAAATACTGATTTAACATCCATTTGATAGACTTTGAAATTTTTGAATATTGAAAATGCAAGAAATATTTGAATTGCTTCTAATCTAGCAATAGGGGCAAAAGTCTCTTCAAAATTTACACCTTCTACTTGAACATACCCTTTACATACCAACCTTGCTTTGTTTCGAGTGACTTGGCCATTTTCATTCAATTTGTTTCGAAAAACCCACTTAGTGCCAATCACAATCTGATCCACTGGCTTGGGCACAAGTTCCCAAGTCTCATTCTTCTCAATTTGATCTAACTCTTCTTCCATTGCTTTTACCCAATGTTTATCATGACTAGCTTCAGAAAAATTCTTAGGCTCTACCTTGGATAACAAAGATAAATTTACATGCTCAGGTATACTTACAATTCTTCTTCTGGTTTGCACCCCAACATCAATGTTGCCAATAATCTGACTTTCAGCATGATTCTTCTTAACAAAGCGAGATGGTGCTTTGGTGTCCTGCCTTTCAGATTCACTCAATTTGTCTACATTTTTTTCCTCCCCTTCTTCTACAAGATTGGGTATTTCTAGAGGCTCTTCTGAAGGTTCTTTTGCCTTTTGATTCATGATCTCATCTATTCTGACACTAGCACTTTCTATGATAGTTTGTAGCCTTTTGTTATAACATCTATAAGCTTTGCTTTTGATGGAGTAGCCAAGAAAAATTCTTTAATCAGCGCTTGAATCAAATTTTCCCAAGTTTTCTTCATTCTTTTGATAAAACATTTACTTCCAAACACTTTGAAATGTTTGACTGAAGCTGGTCTTCATTTCCACAATTCGTAAGGAGTTTTGTCATTATTAACTCTGATTTGCCCTCTATTCAAGATATATACTATTGTATTAACTGCTTCTCTCCAGAATCTATCTGATAGCTTAGATTCATTCAACATAGTTCTAGCCATCTCTTGAATGGTTCAATTTTTCCTTTCCACCACTCCATTTTGTTGTAGAGTCCTTGCAGCTGAGTATTGTCTCTTAATTCCATGATCTTCGCAAAACTCAATGAATTCATTTGAAATAAACTCACCTCCTCGATCTGACCTTAGGCATTTTATTTTCAACTTTTTTTCATTTTCTACTAATGCCTTGAAAGCTTTAAACTTTTCAAATGCTTCTGATTTTTCTTTTAGAAAAGCTACCCATGTCATTCTAGTATAATCATCAATGAGCAACATAAAGTTGCTCTCACCTTGCATGCTTTCAGTTCTGGTAGGACCACAAAGATCCATATGAATCAGCGCTAGTGGTTTGGTAGTCGAATATTCTTTCGTTTTGAACCTTGCTCTGGTTTGCTTCCCGTGTTGGCATTGCTTGCATAGAGTGCTTGAAGGTTTCATTATCTTGGGCATATCTCGCATAGCCTATTTGTTGTTGATTTTCACAAGATTATCAAAATTTATGTGCCCTAATCTTCTATGCCATAGCCAACTCTCTTCAACTTGACTCAGACAACATTTATCTCCTCTCATTTCTCCAAGCATGTATAGGTTGTTTGTTGTTCTATGAGCATCTGCAATTAGTTCTCCCGTGTCTCTTTTTCTGATCTCGCAACCTTCAGAAAAGAACTTGAGTGTGTCCTTGATCACACATTTGGCTAACACTTAGAAGATTATGCTTTAACCCTTCCACATATAACACATTTTCTGTTTTGGTTTTTCCATTATAGAGACTAAGCATCCATTTTCCTGTTATTCTGGCTGTGGTGTTGTCTTCGAACTTCACCGTGTCTTCATTGACCCTTTTTAACGAGATGAATTTGCTTTTATCTCTAGTCATGTGTTTTGAACATCCACTATCAATGAACCATTGTTGTCCTTCATCTCTAGCATGGAATGTTGTTTGAACGATCATGGATTCTTCTTGCTTCTTCTTCCAGGTCTTTGATGGTTCTCTTTTCTTTATCATTGGAGCCTTGAACTTTTGATCTTGTCTTACAGATTCAAAAACACTTCTACAATAGTGTGCTATATGTCCATAGTTGTTGCACTTGTAACAAACTATAGCTTTATCAAAGTTTGATAAGGGAGCAAATGAACTGTAGTTTCTGTTCGAAGCTCCATAGGTTCCTTTGTTTCTGCTCCTGACTTCAATATCCTTGGCTCTCTTTCTACAATCTAATTTCTTATGACCAGAATGATTGCAATAATAACAATATCCATCAAAATAATTACCAAACCTGGTTTTATTTGCATATCTTGGAGCAAATGGTCTTCTGAAGTTTTGTTCTCCTTTGATTTCTTTGTTGATAGAGTTGGTTTTTGTATTCTGGGCTTCTTCTTTCTTGGTCTCCTTTTTCATTGGTTCCTTAAGAGTTTCAGCATAGCTCTTAGCTTTCTCTTTTTCCTTCTCATACCCAATGCCTGACTTGTTAGATGGTGATCTTTGACTCTCTAGAATCTTATTCAAAACTTGAGTGCTTTTCTCAGATTTCAAGTCACTTGTTATTTTAGAATTCGCCTTTTCTAGATCCCTTTTTAAAGCAATGATCTCAGATTCATACCTTTCACAGTCTTCTCCTTTCTTCTTTGGCTGATCCGTTAGATCTTCTTCAATTTTATTTGCTTCTTCGATTTGGACTTTTAGATCAGCAATTACCTTGTTTGATTCCTCAAAGACTTGTGATGTCTTCGCTTTGAAGTCTCGATTCTCTTCTTCATATTTTCGGAGTTGTAACTTCAGTTTCTGATTCTTCTTAAATGCTTTCATTTCTTCCAATGCACAAATAAGTTCTTCAAGGTTCACTTCACCTTCTTCCATGTCTTTGTCTTCCTCCAAAATATCTTTGCTAGTGGTGGCATTTTCTTCTGTAGCCATGAACAGAATCTCTTCATTATCACTCTCAACATCACTTTCTTTGTTTTCTTCGGATGAGCTGCTATACCTCTTGGAGTATAGGCTTTTGTTTTGTTTCTCAAATCTTTGCTTGTCTTTGCTCGGCTTGAATCCCCTTTTGTACTTTGGGTTGTTTCCCTCATCATCGCTATTTCCTTTATTTGGACATTTGGCTGTAAAATGACCAATTTTACCACAATTAAAGCATTTAAATGGTAACTTTCCTTTATATTTGCCCGATCCTTTCTTTAGCTTCCTAATGAATAGGATTCATTTTCATCTTCTTCACTACTTGAATTTTCACTTGATTTTGGTTCTTTGATCTTCTCTTTCTTTGAGACCTTGAATGATGCTTCCTTCTTTGATTGTCTCTCAGATTCAGTTCTCATTTCGTATGCCGTAAGAATTCCATGGAGCTCGTCCATTTTCATCATGTCTAAATCCTTCATTTCTTTAATGGCGGAGACCTTCGCATCAAATCTCAATGGTAGGGATCTCAGGACTTTCTGAACGATCACAGATTCTTCAATTTTCTCTCTGAGTCCTCGAATGACATCAACAATCTCATCGACACGAAGAAGATACCCAGCAATGTTTTCATCATTCTTCATTTTTAAACTTTCAAACTACCTCTGGTGGGTTTGGAGTTTTGCTTTTCTAACCTTACTATCACCTTCATAAATAGTGTTGAGTTTATTCCAAATCTCTTTTGCAGATTCACAATGCATAACCTTAACAAACTCATTTTCTGAAAGCCCACATAAGATTGCATTCATAGCTTTCGCATTGTTCTCGCTGGGCTTTTTTTCCGGTGGCATCCGTTGGTGCAATTTGTGGCATTGTGTATCCTATTACCACTGCTTGCCAAATATCGAAACCTAGAGCCATCAAGTAAGTCTTCATCCAAAATGCCTAATTCGTTCCATTGAACAAAGGAGCCTTGTTAGTGGAGAAACCATATAGCACTTGAGATCTTGCCATATGTGCTTTCCAAGATCTACCATATACCAATTGTTAAGCACAAGCTTATATTGAGAGGGGGGTGAATCAATATAAGATATTTTTTTTTGCTTTCGACTATTAATCTTAAATCCAAAACCTCAAATTACTCCGCAATTAATATATTCAAAGCAATCAAAGAATACAATGCAAAACCACACAATGCAAATAGACACAGATTTGCATAGAAACCCTTTCGGGAGAAAACCACGGAGAAATTATCTTAATATAAATATTCGTAGGCACCAACCTACAGGAGCACTAACCCCTTTTACCGAGCACCAACTCAACAAGAGACACCAATCTCTTCAAAATGAAGGCACCAACCTTCTCAGAAAAAAATCACTCTTCTAGCTCAAATTTGTTGTCAAAACAACGAATAATAGAACACTTGCTTTATCTCCTTTCGATTCGATCTACACTTGAGTGTTTTCGCTGCTATGCTCTTCCTTATACTTGCTAGTTTTTTCCTTTTAATATTCTCACAAAAATTTGCCTTTAAAAATTCTGCTCTTCTTTTTAATCTTCCACTTTCGAATCTTCCACTTTCGAATCTACAAATTTTGCCATTCATTATGCACTTATTTATAACCCATGGAAAGCCACAAATTAAGGTCATCACTCTTCAAGTGAAAAGGTCCATTCGAACGGTCACAACTCGTCCCACTATGTCGGCCAAGGTCGACAATTCCGTTCACTTCCGGCAACAATTCTGTTCACTTCCATTGACATTTCCGTTCACTTCCGGCAACAATTCCATTCACTTCCAATAACAATTCTGTTCACTTCCGGCAACAATTCCATTCATTTCCAGTAACAATTCTGTTCACTTCCAGCAACAATTCCGTTTGACATTTCCATTCATATCTGTTACAATTCCTTTGACATCAATGACAATTATTCCAACAGACGTATGTTTGGAGGGCTTTATAATCTGATTGGTATTAACATTTTGAAGTAAAAGCTTCACCACCAAGGTGGTCAAGGAATCAAGCCCCACCACTATCAAGTGGTAAAATTTTGCTATAAATTCAAAGAATTAGAGGGCAGGGGCAGGGCGTGCAGAGGTCATAAGGAGGTGGTTTAAATATTAAATGAGGAAGATATATTGAATCAAAAGGGAGGATTAATTTTTTGAAAATAGAAAGGGAGGGCATTTATTTTTTTCCTAACGAAATTATTTTCTACACATTGGAACTTGTCAATTATAAAAGTACATTGTAAAGTTCCCATTTCTTAGAAAAATTAAAACAGTGTGTAATGTCCCCAATTTGGGACAAGCAAGCAATAATGGATTGGGCACAAAACCTCAATCAAAAATCTGAAAATAATAAAATAGACCAACCACTCTAGGTCTATCAAACAAACCACAATACCTCTCCAAATTGATCCAGATGCTAAACGCCACTAGGGCATAATTTAATCCACAATTACAACACTTAATATCCACTCCAAAAATGATAATACACTATAAAAGATGATGCAAACTGCTGTAATAAATACCTAGAAATGGTGATCATACTATTTGAATATATATACCCAAAATTCCAGTTAACATAAACCTTATTTTCCACTCACCAAACATGATGTAAAACACTTGAAAATAGCTTGCAAAATTAGGTAAGACCAGCAGTTAATTCCAACCAATGAAATCTGAAATTAGGCCCCCAAAATAGCCACTAGACAATAGAAAATCAGCTCGCTACACTTCACAAGCAAGCCGGAAAATTACCAAAATAATTCACCTCACAATATCGTGAATATCAATGATTAAATGAGGTCAAAACCCTCAACCAACACGCTGAAAATTATCAAAAAATATTACTATTAAGGATAATGTTTACCCAATGATTTAGGGCCTACAAACACCTCAAACCCTTGCAACCCTCCCAAGTGAATCACCCAACTTTTAATTTTAATTACTAAAAATTCCCGAATTAATACCTTTATATTAGCTCACCAAAACCTTATGATTTTATTCTCGAACAAATCAGAAATAATATTAGGATTTTACCTTATCGAAATGGAGTCTAAAAGCTCTCCAAAAAGGTTCACTTCCTCAAAATTAATTTGCCACACCTCATAAATAAATATCAAATAAATCAGAATATTTTGTCTAACCAATTGATCATTGAATGACCTCTTATGATGCCCTTAGCAAGTAGCCCGAGTAGAATAAATTCGCCAATAAATCTTCAAACCCTCAAAGAGATCTCCGTGTAGCGCAACCCTCTCAAGAAGGGTCTTCTTCTCGACCCAATCCATTCGCCACCCAAGAGAACGGCTCTAAACCCCACTAGCAATCTCCCAATAAAAGTTTTCAATCTCCAAGACCTACAAATTATTCAAAAACTAGCTCTTTATATGGTTTGCAATATTCATTAATAAAAGTGGTGTCCAAAAACACTATTGTAGATCCACTTGTATGCAAACATGCAATTTTGTAGCTCAACTACAACGTTTAAATAGAACTGCCTAAGAAGTAGGAATGGAGGTTTTGGTCTCTAAACCCTTAACACTTTTGAAAGTTTTCTTCCTCAAGATGTGATGAACAAGCTTGACTTACTTGATCAATGATTCAATATCAAAATTAGGCATAACCTTCCAATCGAATCCTCAATTGCTTTTTATAATCATCCCCTAAGAGTGGCGCCCAAGTTAGAGGGATGTGTCTTTTGAATCATAAGCAACTTTACTTTTTTTAAACTCTTTTTTGAGGGTTTACACTCTCATGACCCTTAAAGGTCCCCTACTGAAGTGAAACTTAGATCAAAAGTATTTTTTGCATAACTCAACCGAAAATTAGAATACTTAAGTACTTTTCACCTTTTTGCTCTTGAAATAACCCTCTCAACATTCCCTCCTCTTTCTTTCTTTTAGCCTTGTGGGAACAAACCAAGATAAGGGTCCATAAACAAGTTATGTCAAAAAGGGGGACATTACAATCCTCGCCACCCAAAATTGCTTGTCCTCAAACAATGGCAAAAGCCATGGGGTTGTTCCCACATTCTTCATGATGCACTTATCAATTGGAATGGCTTCCCATTGAATCGATGCTCCAACTTGAACTCCCCACTTGCTAAACATGTATCTTAAAGGTTGCCTCCATAGACTCAAGGTGTTATGACCATCTTCCAAGAACATCTCATAACCTAAAAGAAATATCACATGCCATACTAGTTTGCCTTTGATGTAGCCTCTCATAGTGATCAATGTGTCCTCAAAAGATGTTTCCAAAATTTGGAAATAAGTAACAACAATCTCATCTTGAAACTTACTTTGAATGATAATAGCATATAGATGCAACCTCTCTTGATTGTCCCAAAACATGTGGCATGTTATTCCTCTTTGACTTCTTTTATATCATCTCCCTTATGCATAAGAACATAAAATTGATCAACTAAAATGTGATGTCTTCATTTCCACATCATGTATGACCAGGTATTGAAGACCTTTAGTCTACTTCCTAATAGACTAATAGATTCATTTTGAGGTTTTATTTTATTAGTTAATTATTAATTGTTAAACAATGATTTTAATCATTTGCTCATATAAGGCAATTATTAGTTGATTAATAGAATAATTTATAAAAGTGGTTTTTACCACTAAGGTATTTACTTGAAATAGTTATTGAATTATTGTCTAAAAGTAATTTTAATTACTAGTTATTATTAAGACAATTAATTAATAGTATATTCAAAAAATAAGAATATCGGCTTGGGAGTTGCACAGAAAATAAAAAAATAACCTAAAAGTTGGCAAGGGGGAGTTATGAGGTATTTTACCTCCTCAAAGCGGTTCGCCTCCCTTTCGAAAGTACAAATACATGTTGAAGATCTAAATTAAATATATGCTGAAAAATGATATTGATTCTTCATGTTTGAAGAAAATATTGGAATGTATGCTGAATAAATGTTTGTAGATTTGGAGTTGATTATTCTACAAAAGGTGTCTTTTGATGCCACCTATTGCTAAGGTGGATTTGATATATGCCCTAGAGTGGGGTGATTTGTTTTATGTGCTTGTTGAGAGGGTTTAGTGGACAATTTGATGTCCAATTTGAGCATAATAATTTTAATTATTATTTACATTAATTCTACAAGTGGGACGACTTGGTTTGAGAGGCTCTTGGGAGTGGTTTGAGATCCTTTTTGGAGTCTAGTTGATCAATTTAATATTCTGAAATTTATTGATGATTTTTTTGAATATTAACATTGGGTTTTGTGAATATTTGATGAAGTTTTGAGGCTCTAGCTTGCTATAATATTAAATAATAATTTTCAAAATTATTATTTAATTTATTGACAGGGTTTCTTGATCAAATTGGCTTGTGAAAGGTAGAATTTTATTTAATAATTATTCTACACCTTGGTGACTTGAGCGACTTGCTTGGAAGGGCTTTTGAACGACTTTGGATGCCCTACGGGATCGCTGAAATTTTTTCCTTATTTTTTGGCACATGTGACATGTTATTGGCAAGGGTTTGAAGCAAAAATTAAGGAACAACAACTATATTTGATATAAAAATTGTATTTTTCCAGCTATCATAAAATAGCGATTGATCCTTAAAAATTGGCAAAAAAGTACATCTTTTCCATTTTCAATTTGTTGCTCATATTTTCAAGTATTAAGGTGAATTTTGGATAAATTGGTTGATGAAAATTGTCTATATATCTCTTGCATATTGACACCTATGATTTATTGGGATTTGGTAAGGGTTTTGGATCATTTCTTGCATGCTAAGGTTTGCTGATTTCTAATTTCAGAAATTCAAAATTTTGTGGATTTTAGGAGAAACCATTTTTTGGTTAAATCATCTCATTTGGAGACATTGTATCAGAGTACCGATCTTGTTCACCTGTGAGGTTTGGTATTAATTTGGATGCAAACAGATAAAAATATTTTATATTATCAGAAAAAGGAAAAAACCATGGATGACCAAAGGTTTACTTCAAAACAAGTTAAGCTTTTACAGGGCTTGATCAAAGAAAGCCAAGATAATCTTCAACATACTTTGGGTATGCAATTTGCAGCTATGTTGAAAGCTACTATAACTCCAAGCAAGGGCCACCTCTTCAATGGAGAAGGAAATTTGAATGACAATAAGAGGGTTTCTATTAACCACCCTCATAAATTCTTCAAGGCTATTTTTTTGCAAAGAGAACTAGTAGTGGAGATGGAGATACCAAGGAGTGACCCACTTGATATTTGTCAACAAGAGTATGCAGCGCTGAGCTTTGCCACACAAGCACTCTTGTGAGATCAAGGAGGGATCAAAACCACAGGTTCTTAACATGCAACCCTATAGAGATTTACAACAAAGGTTGAGTAAGATATCTCTTCCTATTTTTGATGGTATTAATAAACTCCCTGTGAGATCATGGCTACAAAAATTGGAGACATATTTATCACTTAACTCTGTGTTTGAGGATGAGGCTCTCAAGTTTGTTACCCTACATTTGGAGGGTATTGCTCATGAGTGGTGATTTCATGGCTTAATCACACAAGGCCACGGATCCATTACTCCCTTGGAGGAGTTTGGTAAAAGGATCATGAAGAGATTTGATAGGAGAGATCCAAAAATACATTTTCGTGAGTTGGCACAACTCAAGCAAAATCATGATGTTGAAAGGTATGTTGTTGATTTTCAAAAGGTTTCAGTTATGTTACCAGATGTTAGTGAGAGGAGGTTGGTTGTTTTGTTTGTTCAAGGTTTGATTGAGCCTTTGAGGGGTTTGGTTAAGGCTTTTAACCCTCTTTCTTTACAAGATGCTATCACTAAGGCTTTCAATTTAGAATGTTCAGCATACAAGGGCCATGAATGGCTAAGAGGAAAGATAAGGGCAGCCACCTATTCACTGCCCAAAGGGGCAAATACAGGGCAGCCAATGTCTGATTTTAGTGGGCAGCCTAGGGCACCACCCAATGAACAACAAAAAAAGCCTTATACACCATATGTGCCACCTCATAGATTGTTGCTCTATAGCAACAATATAAAGGATGCTAGAGATGAGTTGAGAAGGAAAGGGTTGTGTTTCACTTGCAAGAATCCATTGACCAAAGGCCACCATTGCATGGGCAAGGAACATGTCCACTACATTGAGGTAATTGATGATGATTCAGATTTTGATATTGTTGATAATAATATTGAGCAAAATGAAAATGTTGTTGAGCATGTGCATGAAGAGGACACACAAGACTTGTGTAGCACACTTGCTTCTCTTTCAAGAGCTCCCAAGTATCATGCTTTCAGAATAAAAGGCACTTTGAGGGCACAAAGAGTAACTACATTGATTGATAGTGGAGCCACACATAACTTCATTGATGGAGGCTTGGTGGAGATAGCATTGGAAACCACAGTTTGCAAGGGCTTCAATGTGACTATGGCAGATGGGTTCACCATTTCTTGTTCCAAGAAGTTCCACAACTCCCAATCACTCTTGGAAAACACAAGGTAATTGATGATTTTTATGTTGTTGACATTGGAGATATTGATATTATTTTGGGTGTTCAATGGTTGCATTCTTTAGGAGAATTCACTCAAAATTATAAAACTATAGAATTAAAATTCTTCAGAGAGGGAAACGAAGTGGTCCTCAAGGGTCTAGCAAATGGTGCTCCACAAGAGGTGTCTATGAAGAGGATGGAAAGGGCCTTTACAAAAGGTCAAATTGCTAGGGCAGCAAGCTGCCTTATCACAGTAAATGTAGCAAAAAGAAAAAAAACGGCCCCCTCATGGTGAGTTACAAGCTACTTTAGACAAGCATGTTCATGTCTTTGATGATTTACCTTTTGGTTTTCCACCGAATAGAGGTTTTTTGCATAATATTGAGTTAGAAGTGGGTGCCAAACCGGTTATTGTCACTCCTTACCGTCATCCAAGAGCTTTCAAGGAAGAGATTGAAAAAACTATCAAAGAGTTACTTGACATGGGACATGTTGACAATTTTGCCCCCACAGGGCAAATTGTCAACCCTACTATTCGGAACTTTGCTATGGTGCCAAGTTTGTCTTGTGAATCAGTTTTGGGGTTCTTAAATGTGCATTTGCAGCCACCCAAGTGGCCATCTACAGCAGTTTGAAAGGGATTTTCCTCCTCTTCTAAGCATCACGTACAGCAAAAAGCCAAGACATACAAGCTGTAAGTTTATTTATTGTCTTCCCAAGGATTTTTTCGGGCTATAAGAGGTGGACTATTCCTTCGGACATTTTGTCCGAGAGAAAGAGCTCTCAAAGGACTGTGTAAAAGTCCGAAAAAATGACCAAGTGGCAGTCGTTCAAAGTTTGTTTTCTTCGGAATTTTTGTTCGAAGGAAAAGGAAAAGCATAGTTGAAAAGACCCGAAGGGCCCCTGCCCTTCGAGAATGTCCAATTCAAAAGTCCCAAAGGGTATGTACCCTTCGGGTTGGTTCACTTGATGGTTTTCAAGTCAAGACAATTCATCCAAAGGACACTTTCAAAAAGCCCGGGTGCTCTTCAAAAAGCCTGAAGGGCAACTGCCCTTGCGGAGGGCACTCAGACGGCAAGTGGACCTTTCATTTTTCTCGAAGGGTCATTTTCAGAAACCCCGAAGGGTATGTGCCCTTGTGGGGGACACTTCAAGCACGAAGAAGACCTTGGCAAAAGTTCCGAAGGACAAAATCAATTTTTTCGAAGGACACCTACCCTTGCGAAAGGCACTTTTTAGCGAAGTGGACCTTTACAATTCTTCCGAAGGGCACTTCTGGAAGAACATACCCTTGTGGGGGGCACCAAAGCCAAAGACAGGACCAAATCAAAAAGCCTGAAGGGCATTTTAGGGAAGCAGAAGCCCTTGCAGAGGGAACCTTCATAAAGCGAAGGACAAAAACAAAGTTCCCGAAGGGCACTTGCCCTTCGGGGAAAGATAGCCAAAGGACACGAATTCCTTCGGACAAAAAGTCTGAAGGAATTCGGGAGGACAAAGTCCCGATAGAAATAAAAGCGAAAGGCACAGAAGGAAACGAATTCCTTGGGACAAAAAGTCCGAAGGAATTCGGATGGATCAAAAAGCCCGAAGGACGAATGAACGCCATAGGCCACAAGCAAGGAACAAAAGCCCGAAGGCTAAAGCGTAAGCAAAGGCCAAAAAAGAGAAAAGAAAATGCCAAACACAGGAAAATAAAAACACAAAGGCCCGACCAAAATAAAGCCCGAATCCCGAATTAAAGCAGAACATGAGAAAAGTCAGAGAAAACATGAAGTGAACTGAGCATGATCAATAGCATGAACAGAGACGTAAGCACAAACAAGACTGAAGCAGAACTGAACATGGACATAAGCATGAACAATGAATAAAACAAACACAAAATAAAGACAAAAGTAGCATGAACAATGAATAAAACAAACGCAAAATAAAGACAAAAGTAGGATGAACAAAGATCATGAACAGAGTAATGTGAGTGACTCCAACGAAGTGAACATGTTTAGAAAAACAAGTATGCTTCAGTTCTGAAAATAGAGTTGTCTTGCATGATGAACGAGAAAAGTGTTGAATGTTTCAATAGCCAGAAATTCTATGCACGCACTTTCATTTGTCTCAAAGCTTGAAACATTCTGACAGTTCAAACGTAATTCTTAATTTGACATTTGCATTGATTTCATGCAAAGAGGAGACTTTCAAACGTTCCAACAGTTAGAGCAGATTTGACTACTCTTGTTTTGGAGTTGACTGGTTTTCAAGTCAAGACATCTATTCATAGATTTTATGCATCAAAAGCTTGTCTTCTTTTTTCAACACAAAAAAATTTCATGCAAAAGAAAATAGATTTTTGTAAAGGCTAAGTTGGTTTGAGTTTAATCCCTCTCTATTTTCCAATGTCAATCTCTTGGCTTTTTGTAATTTTTTAAATTAATGGTTTTTCAGCCTTGTAAAAGGTATCCCTCTCTTGGTAAAACCAGACTCTGTCATTGATGAGTTGTGTAACATTTTTAATCAATAGGACTGTACTTTCAGATTTCAAGTGTTGGCATAGTGTACATTCATTCAACAATTTGCATACATGGTAGATTTCTCTCCCTTCTCAAATTTTGATTCATACCTAGTTGCTAGCTTACCATGTTATGCAGGGCATGTTCAGTGTTTTATATGTCTTTTGTTGACGCTGTAAGTGGATATTAGCTCGCTGCAAAGTGTCTTGTATCAAACCTCTCTCTATCGTTTTTCCTCACATTTTGTCATTGGATCGAACCTTCTCATGAAATACTTATGCATAGTGATCAATTGAAATCAAAGGTCTTCATTTTTCCTTGTTTGTTTAGTGTTCAAGGTTCCAAGTAGGGTGGATCAACATACTGGTGTATCACCGTCATTAGGTAGGATTTTCCCTTCAAGTTTCTTTCTCCCTTTTCCATGGTAGTCCGCAATGCAGAGTAGAGATCCCCATTGATACATCTTACAGGTACCAACATTCTCTGAGGTTCTTCTCACCATTGAGGCACCCACCCTCGTGAGAAGATCCCATTGTTTCAATCGGAGAAAGGATTAGCCATTTCAACACGTCCTCGATTCAGGGTGCAACTCCAGGTTGAAAACAGTTTTTGGCACGCCCGGTGGCTTTGCATATCTGAAGAGTTTTCGCAGCATCAGAAGATATTCATCTACATCCAATCGTAGAGTTCATAGCATCATTTAGGCAATCTATTCATACCAAAGGTTACCACAAGATCAACAAATAAAGGTATTCTTTTTGAATTTGTAAATTATAAAAGAGCAAGGTCTAAGAGGGCAAATCCATATCCTCAAAGAGAATATTTAACCCCTCATCTTATCGTTCTAAACACTGCAATCTCCACCATCCTGATTGTCATTAGAAATCAAGTGTTTGCTCCATTCAAAGGGGAAGTCCACTGAATCTAACACAATTAGATGACATTCTTGCATCTGTCCTCAAAAGTATTTCATTCTTCTCAGGAGAAAATCAAACAACCCCTATTGAACATATCTAGGATGTGGCTAGTCTTTGTTCATTTCATAATGTTGTTGAGGATAATGTTACTATTAGATTGCTTGATGCTTCTTTCAAAGGAAAAGCATTACAGTGGTATAGAACCCTCCCACTTAGATCCATTTCCACCAAGGATGAATTGGGTGCAGCCTTAGTCAAGCAATTTGAAGACAAATCTGATTACTTATCTTTAGTTAAGAAATTAACTATCATACAGAGAGCTCCTCATGAGTTCATGCCAATTTTAATCTCAGATTTCAGAAGACATGGACCAAGGTACCGGTTTTGATTAGGCCATCCCCTGAATATGTATTTTTGTATTTTTTAAAATCTCTTAATTCTGACATTAGTGTGATGATATAATCAATAGGTGGTACTACTTTGCCAAATGCTTATGAAGTTGCAATAAGGGCAGAAAATAGTTTGATACAAGTAGGTAAGCTTTCTCCAAGACCTCCAATGCCCATCTTTCCAGAAATAAATTCTATACCAGCCCCTCAAGTTCCTCAAATTCCATTCTTGGCTCTAATTCTAGCACCTCAAGTTCTTATTTCAACCCCTACTAGTCAAACTAGTGAAATAGGAGAGTTGAAAAGTTTGCTACAATCTTTTGGAAATGAAATAGTACAGCTCAAAAGACAACAATTTCAATCAAATAGGCCCTATCAACAGCAAAATCAAAACAGCTATTAGTCTTTCAAAGATCAAAGGTCTCCTTATCAAGGTTTCAGAGAAAATAGACCACCCTATCAAGCACAAGAAGCCTTAACTCCAGATAAGCCATATGTTGCTCTTGATCCGAATGCTCCTTCCACTTCAAAAGCCATTGTTCCAATCCTACCTCAAAATAATTTGGTGCAGGATTCAGGTTGGCAGCCCTCAAATCTCAATGATGCTCAAAACCAAGCCTTGGTATCACAAAATATCACCATGCCCCATATGACACAAGAAGAGTTCTCTTTTCAAGGAGGTCAATATCAAGATACAGGTTTGACATCACAAGGAGTGACTCATCAAGTTCAAGGGTAGCCTGATGCTATTAATGTAAATTGACAGATCGATGATCATGTTGCTTTTACTCAGGATATTAAAACTAACGATTCAAATGGTCAAGTTGTAGTTATAACCTATCAGAGAACCAAAAAAAGAGTTGTTGATGAAGCTCAAACGGTAACAAATACTTCAAGTACTCCTAATATTGTTGCTAAAAGTACAAAAGCGCAGGTTGCTGCCCCCACAGCCTAGAAAAATTAGAATATAGAGGTTAGTAAAGTGCAGCAAATACCTCTAATTCGTGAGCAACAAGTACCTCAAAAAGTGCAATCAAAAGTTCGTGCATCTCAGTTCAGTATTGTAGATCAAATGAAGAAGTCTAATATTAGCATTAGCATGTGGGATTTTCTTTCAATTTCACAGCAAAGGATAAACTCATTCAAGAACTTTCAGCTCTTGAATTGTCTCCAAAACCGGTTGAGAAAGGTGTTGTCTTGACAAATTCGGATCAGCCAACTAAGCAACAAGTGCAGCAAGGAGATAAGATGTCAAAGGTGGACAAAACTGAGGTAAAATCAAAGAAAACTCTTCATTTTTATCTTTCTTTGATAGCGGGTGATACTTTGGTTCATAATTGTATGGTGGATAGTGAAGTTAACAGTACAGTAATGCCCAAACAGATTGTAGACAAGCTCGGCCTTGTTTATCAGCCAAATACTAAAGAGGTATTGCAATTGGATGGTTCACCAGCAAAGACGGTAGACATTATCAAATATTTGAAATTGACATTACATGCTTGTCCTAACATTACTATTCAGCAGGATGTTGTAGTGGTGGACTTGCCTCCGTATTTCGCTATGTGCCTTTCAAGGGACTTCACCTCAAAGATTGGTGGATATTTATCAGTTGATTGGACCTATTCGCTGTTCAGAACCAGGTATAATACAAAGATAACAATTTATTCAGAGCCTATTGCACATTTTCATAAGGAGCCTTATATGCCAAGTGTAGTCAATGCTAATTGTATCATCTCAGATGAAATATTACAAATTAGTGATGAAGAAAAAGACTTGCCTTTGAATGAAGTTCCATATGTGTTTCTTGATGAGTCAACTTCTACCTTGCATGAGCATGATCCTTACACGTTGATTGAAGAGGAAGGTCTTGGTGTGTATTGTCTTCATGAGAACGATGCACCAATTCCAGCGATGGTCAAAGAAGACAAATCTAATAAAGGCTTGTGGCAATTGTACTTTGACAGATCAAGAAATAAGTATGGAACCGGAGCTGGAATGATGTTAATTTCCCTTACAAAACAAAGATATTTCTCCTCTATTAAATTTCAGTTTGGTTGTTCAAACAATGTCTCTAAATATGAAGCACTAGTTCATGGTTTGCAGTGGGCTAGAAAGATGAAAGTCAATTGTATGCAAGTGTTTGGAAATAGTGAACTTGTAGTCCACCAAGTAAGAGGTTTGAATTTATGCAAGAATCTATTGCTTAAATCTTACAGACAAAGAGTTTGAGATTTACTTGAAGATTTTCAGGGTTTTAATATTCAAGCAATAACAAGAGATAGGAATAAACATACTGATAGGTTGGCTGCTGTTGGGGCACAATTTAACATTCCAGCGGATGTAAAAAGTGACAATTTTCAGTCACATATAAAGGTAGTTGTAAGGCCTTCTGTTCCGGATAACCAAGAGAATTGGTAGGTGTTTGAAAGTGACAATCAAATTGTGAGATTTTTGCAGGAAGAAGCTGAGTTTTCTTCAAGAAATCAGTCGAAACACTTACAGCAATATGGTGATCAAATTGTACAATTGAAAATGAATAGGCTACCTAAGGGATTGGTCACTCTTGAAAATATTTTCAGTGAAGATGATGAACTAAGGAAAGAGAAATCACCCTTGTCAACAAAGGAAGAGCACTATGCCAACGTAGAGATTACAGCTGGTAAAAATTTTAAATTGGGCAAGGTATACACTCCACAAAAGAAAGCTTTCATTGATTTATGCACAAGTTTTGCTGATATATTCGTATGGCAGTATAGTGATCTCAAAGGTTTTGATCCAAGTTTGGCTTAACACACCATTGAGTTAGAGAAGGAAACTAAACCAGTGAGACAAAGACAAAGGCCAATCAATCACAAGCTCATAGAATTAGCTATTATATTTTCAATCAAGCACTCAACTTGGGTGGCAAACCTCGTTCCAATGCGAAAAAAAAATGGTGAGATTCGTTTGTGTTGATTTTCATGATTTAAACAGGGCTTCACTTAAAGACTACTATCCATTGCCATCAATGGAACAAATTTTACAGCTTGTTGCAGGTTCAGAAAGATTTTTCTTGTTGAATGGATATAGTGGTTACAATCAGATTTTGGTCAAAGAAGAGGACCAATTCAAGACAACCTTCACGACTAAGTAGGGGACATTTGCATACAAAAAGATGCCATTCGGTTTGTCTAATGCTAGAGCAACCTTTCAGAGAGCCATGGATATGGTCTTTCAAGGCCTTCTTAACAGATTTGTGCTTGTTTATTTGGATGATATAACAGTGTTTCAAAAAGATGCAGAAGATCACATGGTTCATTTCAAACAATTTTTTGAAAGGTGTAAGCAATTTGAGATATCTCTAAATCCCAATAAGTGTGTATTTTCAGTTCATAAAGGTAAGCTTCTTGGACATGTTTCAAAGCATGGTTTAAACATAGAATCTAAAAGGATTCAATCCATTCTTGCACTCTCCTTGCCTAAGAGCAAAAAGGCTTTGTAAAGTTTCTTTGCAAAGTAGATACATTTCAAATTTCGCTACTGTAGCTAAACCACTTACAACCATGCTAAAGAAAAATAAGAACTTCAGTGGGTCCAAAGAGGGAGTAAAAGGGTTTGAAGATGTTAAGAAAACCATAGCAAGTGCTCCTACGCTTTTAAATCCAGATTTTACGGAAGATTTCATTCTGTATACGTATGCTAATATGGACACCATTTCAAGTATTCTTATGCAGCAGAATCATGAAGATTTGGAGCAGCCAATAACTTTCTACAGCCAAAGCTTAGAAGAGTATCAAACAAGGTATTTTTTTGTTGAAAAGCATGTCCTTTCAGTTATAAGATCTCTGAAAAAATTTAGGCACTTGTTGTCTAATAATAAAATACATCTAATGGTTGCTCATCCAAGCATCAAATTTTTTTTGAACAAAGACATAAATGAGAAGAGAGCTAGTTGGGTAACCAAGGTAATGGAATATGACGTGAAAATTAAAGTTACAAAGTTGGTTAGAGGCAAAGGACTTTGTGAGCATCTAGCTCAGGACTTGCAAGAAACTAATGAAGCTGTTTTAATGTCAAATGATGAAAAGATTGTTGCTATTCACACCTCACCTTCCAACTGGTTTCGTGATTTGATAAGCAATCTGCAAGATGGTTTTTACCCTTCTCACCTAAGTGCTTCAAAAAGAAGGTATTTCAGATTGCAATCAATTCCATTCTTGCTCGTCGATGATGTTTTGTTCAAAAATGATATTAATGAAATGTTACTAAGGTGTGTAGAACCAAGCCAAACTCAAAGATTACTTGAAGAATTCCATGATGGACATGGTGGAGGACACTTTTTCGCAAGAACTACAACACTTAAAATCATGAGAGGTGGGTACTATTGGCCTACTATATTTGGGAATTGCCATACATGGGTTAAAAAGTGCAAACAAAGTGCTATGTTTGTAGGAAAAGCTAAACTTGCAGCCCTGCCCCTTCAACCAATTGCAGTGAATCAGTCTTTTATCTAGTGGGGATTAGACTTTATTGGTTTCATTAATCCTCCTTCGAGTTGAGGGAATAAGTGAATTCTAACAGCTACGGATTACTTCACACGTTGGACAGAAGCAATTTCATTGAAAGAAGCAAATAAAACTAACATTCTTGATTTTTATGAAGGTCTGCTTACTAGGTTTGGAGTTTCTTCAACTATTATTTCTGACAATGCAATGGCTTTTGTGGGATATAGGATCAGCCAATGGGCTGTCCAACACGGAGTTTATCTCGGCACTTCATCGAACTATTATCTACATGGAAATGGCCTTGCTGAATCTACAAACAAAAACCTCTTAAGGATCATACGAAGGACTATTGAAGACAATCAGAGGTCATGGCATCTCAAGTTGAAGGCAACTCTCTGCGCTGATAAGATCACCTACAAGAGGTCAATAGCCAATACAAGCTAGTATATGGTAAGGAAGCAAGGTTGCCTATTTCTCTTGAGTTTCCAGCTTTAGAACTAATGCATCAACTTGAGTTATTGGAGAATGAGCCTATGGAAATCAGGGATGCAGAGCTTATAGATTTGGAAAAGACAAGAAATCAATCCATGCTAGCCATGAAAAGTCATCAGGCACAAGTGAAAAGAACGTTTGACAAAGGAGCTTCCTCACGAAGCTTCAATGAAGGAGATTTGGTCCTCAAGTGGGATGAGGATCGAGCCAAACTAGGAAGGCACACGAAGTTTGATTCCCTTTGGAGTGGCCCATACACGATCTCCAGCTACATATCCCACAATGCCTTCAAACTTGCCAAGATGGACGGCCAAGAGCTTCCAATCCCAGTCAATGGAATACATCTAAAACAATGCTATTGAAGAGCAAAGCTCTATGTACATAGTTGTTTTTGCCTTCCTCCAAGTGTTGTTCAAGCACAGTAGTTTGCTCCAGTTTTGTTCAATAAGTGCTTATTTGCACATTTGCTTCTTAGTTTTCTTGCTTTCGTATTTTTCCCTTCTTATTTTGAGGGAGAAGGTTACTTCAGCCAAGGTCAGGAGGAAATTTTTAGTCAAAAATCAAGTTCACCATTTGGGAGTTTGAATAACATCTATATGGTCTGAGTTCTCTAGCATAGTAGACATGCTTCCTAGTTGAATCGCCAAAAATGTTGACAATTTTGCCCCCACAGGTCAAATTGTCACCCCTACTATACGGAACTTTGCTATGGTGCCAAGTTTGTCTTGTGAATCAGTTTTGGGGTTCTTAAATGTGCATTTGCAGCCACCCAAGTGGCCATCTACAGCAGTTTGAAAGGGTTTTTCCTACTCTTCTAAGCATCACGTACAGCTAAAAGCCAAGACATACAAGCTGTAAGTTTATTTATTTTGTCTTCCCAAGGGTTTTTTTGGGCTATAAGAGGTGGACTATTTCTTCGAACATTTTGTCCGAGAGAAAGAGCTCTCAAAGGATTGTGTAAAAGTCCGAAAAAATGACCAAGTGGCACTCATTCAAAGTTTATTTTCTTTGGACTTTTTGTCCGAAGGAAAAGGAAAAGCACAATTGAAAAGATCTGAAGGGCACCTACCCTTCGAGAAGGTCCAATTCAAAAGTCCCGAAGGGTATGTACCCTTCGGATTGGTTCACTTTATGGTTTTCAAGTCAAGACAATTCATTCGAAGGACAATTTCAAAAAGCCCGGGTGCCCTTCAAAAAGCCCGAAGGGCAACTGCCCTTGCGGAGGGCACTTAGGCGGCAAGTGGACCTTTCATTTTTCCCAAAGGGTCATTTTTAGAAACCCCAAAGGGTATGTGCCCTTTAGGAGGACACTTCAAGCACGAAGAAGACCTTGGCAAAAGTTCTGAAGGACAAAATCAATTTTTTCGAAGGATACCTGCCCTTGTAGAGGGCACTTTGCAGCGAAGTGGACCCTTACAATTCTTTCGAAGGGCACTTCTAGAAGAACATACCCTTGTGGAGGGCACCAAAGCCAAAGACAGGGCCAAATCAAAAAGCCCGAAGGGCATTTTTGGGAAGTAGAAGCCCTCGCGGAGGGCACCTTCATAAAGCGAAGGACAAAAACAAAGTTCCCGAAGGGCACCTGCCCTTCGGGAAAGATAGCCAAAGGAAACTATTGACTTTGTGGATTGCACCCTTGAGAGAAGGCTGGGCTTCTCTCTTCCACGCGGCACAATGGAGACTCCTCTCTTGCTTGTGGGTCTGGCAAAATTGAGAGGAGAATCTCTAGATAAGGGCTAGCTCCTTTTGATACATCTCTGATTTATTTCAATATATTTGTTAATATATATATATATATAAAAGGGGGGGTTGAAAAGAGAGAAGGATTATTGAAGCAAAACCTAAGCTAAGACGGTGATGTACCAAAAAAGTTTGATCTACTCATTTGCTCTCACTTCAAACCATAAGAGCACATACATACACTTTATCTGATAAAAGGACCAGACTACAGAGAACTTAACAAAAAGGCTTAATGAAGACACACAAAAGATGAACTTACCTCAAGTGTTGTAGGAAGACACACTGTCTGATAACCCTCTCCTATCTCTACGCTCCAGATACAGCGCTTTTTGCTACCTGCAAGAATGACGTTTTGTCTATACCAGGTGTGCTGGTATCAAGCCTGTGAAAGCATCATGGAGCAATGACTGGACACAAGGTTAATACTCAGGCACACTCAGAGATATATCCAACCAGATAGAGGTAAAACATTTTTTATTGATTCAAGGTGAAAATTTGGCAGGGTAGCGCCATACAAAAATGAGAGATCCCTTTTCTCAAATGAGAGATTACAATATATAGCCTTTTGGAAGACTTTGGCGCTTTCTGGAAAATAAATGACGCATGTTGCGTTGAATGCCTTGGGAAGAGGAAGTCATTGTTGCTAATATCATCCTTCTAGAAATGGCCTGCTAGAACCATGTTGTGTTGTTGCCAATCTTGACTTTAGCGCTTAAAACGTATTAAACGCTACTGCAGAAGCATGAGTCGCCCGATTGTTTTAATGATAAGGCTGCCCCTTTTGTCTGCAAACAAGACCGCTTCTTAAAGAGATTCAGGCGTTATCTGCTCATTAGTGCAAAATGAGGAAAAAATAGGCTGCGCCGTTTACTATTTGTGCTCCTTGATGACCACTTGGCAAAGATTGTTTCAATCGCTGGAATAACTCCTTATACCGACACCTTCTCTTGCCACCTGGACTGTTTTGTCTGTTTCTGCGCTTGGCTCTTTGGGCTCCCTTTTTGGCGGATCGCTGAGTTCACTCTTAACTTTTGTCTTTTTCCAGCTTTGTCTTTTGTCATCCCTTAGCTCCTTTTTGGCAATCTGAGCCCTCGGGGCTATCTTCTATCAATCTTTGGCTCTTTGGGCTCCTTCCTCAGCGGGCTCTTCCTTTTGGCCTTAAGCCCCTTTGATTTCCTTCAGGTTCGTGCTCAAGCATTTGAAGATCAACGGCTATTTGCTGAGGCAGAAGTTGACGTTTGTGCAACCGTCATCAATTTCTTCGGAGCATTTCCTTTAGACCCTGTATATGTGGGATTTTGTTTGGGACACCTTCCAATAGAATTGACCTTTCGGGCCTTTCATTTGGTCCACCTCGTTGTTGCAAGATCCTTTGAAGGAGATGTAGAGGGCACTTCCCCAAGAAACGTACCCTTGGGGGAAATTGTTTAGGGCACTTTCTCCATAGGAATTTGGCCTTTAGAACTTTCTACATTTGAACGATTCCTTCGAGACTTGTGTGGAGCACTTGGTCAAGGAAAAAAAGCCCTTCGGAAAATTGCAAGTGGACCGTTTCTCTAAGAGACATCCCCTTCGGGTCCTGAAAAGGTCCCTTTCACGGGCGCTGAGAGCCCCCCGCAAGGGCACCTGCCCTTCGGGGTACTTCGGGCGGCTTTGGTGTTCAAATCCTTCGGACAAAATGTCCGAAGGAATTCCTTTGGACATTTTGTCAGAAGGAAATGTCTCCTTCATTCTACTGCTTGCTTCTTTCGGCGGGTTTTATCTTCGGGCAAAATTCCTTCGGACAAAAAGTCCGAAGGAATTCCTTTGGACTTTTTGTCCAGAGGATTTGCCTATGTGAATTTTGCCGCGAAATTTTTTCCGAAAGAATCCTTTTGTTCTTTGACTTGGCAATTTCTTCGAACAAAATGTCCGAAGGAATTCCTTCAGGCATTTTGCCCGAAGAAATTCAACCTTTGTTTTCGCCTTTTGCCTTAGCATTTCCGAAGGAAAACTCACCCTTTTGATTCCTCCGCAAGGGTTCCCTGCCCTCCGCAGGGGTACTTTTAGGTCTGAAACTGCCCTCTGCAGCCTGTTGGAATAGTCCAGTTTGTGCCTGACTGCCCTGCGCAAGGGCACTTGTCCTTCGGGCTTTGGAAGACCCCCTTTGAACCTTCTGATTGAACCAAACCGACTGAACCAACAATGGTTCAAAGTTCAAGTTCAAAGTTCCTGGAAAGATCATGCCGTTGAACACCGATGTCGAACCATTGAACTAGTCCATCCTTTTGCCGAAAGACTTGTGCAAACCAAATTTGAACTAGCTCAGAACAGCAGGGAAAGGAGACCGATTTTGGCCTGTAGGACCAAAATGGTCAATAGAAACGAATTCCTTCGGACAAAAAGTCCAAAGGAATTCGGGAGGACAAAACCCTGATAGAAATAAAAGCAAAAGGCACAGAAGGAAACGAATTCCTTCGTTTTTTTTGCCCGAATGAATTCCTTCGAACAAAAAATCCTAAGGAATTCAGATAGATCAAAAAGCCTAAAAGACGAATGAATGCCATAGGCCACAAGCAAGGAACAAAAGTCCAAAGGCTAAAGCATAAGCAAAGGCCAAAAAAGAGAAAAGAAAATGCCAAGCACAGGAAAATAAAAACACAGAGGCCCGACCAAAACAAACCCTGAATCCAAAATTAAAGCAGAACACGGGAAAAGCCAAAGAAAACACGAAGTGAACTGAGCATGATCAATAGCATGAACAGAGCTGTAAGCACAAACAAGACTGAAGCAGAATTGAACATGGGCATAAGCATGAACAGTGAATAAAATAAATGCATGATAAAGACAAAGGCAGGATGAACAAAGATTATGCACAGACTAACGTGAGTGACTCCAACGAAGTGAACATGTTTATAAAAATAAGTATGCTTCAGTTCTGAAAATAGAGTTGTCTTGCATGATGAACGGGCAAAGTGTTGAACATTTCAAATACCCAGAAATTCCATGCACGCACTCTCATTTGTCTCAAAGCTTGAAACATTCCGACAGTTCAAACGTAATTCTTAATTTGACATTTGCATTGATTTCATGCAAAGGGGAGACTTTCAATCCAGTAGTTTGAGTGAATTTGACTACTCTTGTTTTGGAGTTGACTGGTTTTCAAGTCAAGACATCTATTCGTAGATTTCATTCATCCAAAGCTTGTCTTCTTTTTTCAATGCACGGAATTTTCATGCAAAGGAAAATAGTTTTTTGTAAAGGTTGAGTTGGTTTGAGTTTAATCTCTCTCTATTTTCTAATGCCAATCTCTTGGCTTTTTGTAACTTTCTATATTAATGGTTTTCGGCCTTATAAAAAGCATCCCTCTCTTGGTAAGACTAGACTCTGTCATTGGTGAGTTGTGTAATCTCTTTAATCAATAGAAGGATTGTACTTTCAGATTTCAAGTGCTGGCATAGTGTACATTCATTCAACAATTTGCATACGTAGTAGATTTCTCTCCCTTTTCAAATTCTGATTCGTACCTAGTTGTTGGCTTATCATGTTATGCAGGTCATGTTCAGTGTTCTATATGTCTTTTGTTGAAGCTGTAAGTAGATGTTAGGTGGCTGCAAAGTGTCTTGTATCAGACCTCTCTCCATCGTTTTCCCTCACGTTTTATCATTGGATCAAACCTTCTCATGAAATACTTATGCATAGTCATCAATTGAAATTAAAGGTCTTCATTTTTCCTTGTTTGTTCAGTGTTCAAGGTTCCAAGTAGGGTGGATCAACATTCTGGTGTATCACCGTCATTAGGTAGGATTTTCACTTCAAGTTTTTTTCTCTCTTTTCCATGATAGTTTGCAGTGCAGAGTAAAGATTCTCATTGATACATGGAACCAACCTTCTCTGGAGGTTCTTCTCATCATTGAGGCACCCACCCTCATGAGAAGATCCCATTGTTTCAACCAGAGAGAGGATTAGCCATTTTAGTACGTCCTCAATTCAGGGTGCAACTCCAGGTTGACAACAGGACATATAAGACCTAGCTCAAGTCCTTTTGCTTTTTCAATTGTTCTAGTGAAGTAAAAGATGGTACTATGAAGATGTGCATTGATTACAGATTGTTGAATAAGAAGACTATCAAGAATAAGTATCCAATACCTAGGATTGGTGAATTGATGGATGAGTTACATGGTGCCACCTACTTTCCCAAGATTGCTTTGAGATCCGGTTATTATCAAATCAAGGTAAACGAAGAGAATGTTCATAAAATTGCATTTGGATGTCATTTTGAGTTTTTGGTTATGCCTTTTAATTTGATTAATGCTTCAGCGACTTTTTAGTCATGTATAAACAATATGTTTGGCAAATATCTAAGGAAGTTTGTGCTAGTTTTCTTTGATGATATTCTTGTGTATAGCAAAACTTTGGAGGAGCATTTGAGGCACTTGGATTTGGTTTTGGGCACATTGAAGCAGCATTCTTTCTTTGCAAAAAAATTCAAGTGTGAGTTTGGATTAACAACGATCTTGTATTTGGGACATGTCATCAGTGCACAAGGTGTGCAAGTGGATAAACAAAAAATTGCAGCTCTCATGGATTGGCCTATTCCCTCTATATTCACACCATTGAGAGGATTTTGTGGTCTTTGTAGTTATTACAAGAGATTTGTGAGGGGTTTTTCACAACTTGCTTCTCCCTTGACTGATTTGACTAAGAACGGGGTTTTCAAATGGTCCAAAACAACCCTACTAGCATTTATAAAACTCAAAGAGGTAATGTGTTCGTCCTGTACTTGTTATTATACATTTTTCTACCCCTTTTGTGGTTGAGTGATGCTTCAAGTAAAAGGATAGGGGTTGTCCTAATGCAGAATAGACACCCTATTGCTTTTGAGAGTAGGAAACTCAAGGATTCAAAAAAAGCTTATTCAATCTATGACAAGGAGATGTTGGCAATTATGCATACTTTGAGTAAGTTTAAGCAATATTTGGTTTGTGGCAAATTCATTGTTAAAACAGAACACAATAGTTTGAGGTTTTTCCTCAATCAAAAGGAATTGAATGACAGACAACAAAAATGGGTAGGCAAAGTGCAAGCTTATGATTTTGATATTGAATATGTGAAAGACAAAAACAATGTGGTAGCAGATGCTCTATCAAGGAAGCCTTATTTGGAATTGCTTGAGGGCAAACAATTGTGAGAAGAGAAGACTGTGATGTCTCCATTTCCACATCATGTATGCGCAGGTATTGAAGACCTTTAGTCTACTTCTCCATAGACTAAAGGATTCCTTTTGGGGTTTTATTTTATTAGTTAATTATTAATTGTCAAATAGTGATTTTAATCATTCGCTCATATAAGACAATTATTAGTTGATTAATAGAATATTTTATAAAAGTGGTTTTTATTACTAAGATATTTAATTGATATAATTATTGCCTAAAAATAATTTTAATTACTATTTATTATTAAGGCAATTTAATATTATATTTAAAAAAGAGGAACGTTGGCTTAGGAGTTAAGCAAAGAAAAAAAAAGATATCCTAAAAGTTGGCGAGAGAGGGTT
Organism: Torreya grandis; assembly: GCA_037957365.1. Classification (NCBI taxonomy): domain Eukaryota; kingdom Viridiplantae; phylum Streptophyta; class Pinopsida; order Cupressales; family Taxaceae; genus Torreya; species Torreya grandis. The sequence continues at coordinate 2,122,305 of JARHVA010000791.1, forward strand.
ATGAGCTATTTTACCTCTCCAAAGTGGTTCGCCTCCCTTTGGAAGGTACAAATACATGATGAAGATCTAAATTGAATATATATTAAAAATTGATATTGATTCTTCATGCTTGAAGAAAATATTGGGATGTATGCCCAATAAGTATTTGCAGAGTTGGAGCTAATTATTCTACAAAAAGTGTCTTTTGACGCCACCTATTGCTACGGTAGATTTGATACCTACCCTAGAGTGAGGGAATTTGCTTTATGTGTTTGTTGAGAGGGTTTGATGGACAATTTGATGTCTAATTTGAGCATAGTAATTCTGAATATTTACATTAATTCTGCAAATGGGGCGACTTGATTTGGGAGGCTCTTGGGAGTGTTTTAAGATCTTTTTTGGGGTTTAATTGATCAATTTAATATTATGAAATTTATTGATAATTTTTTTGAATATTGGCATTGGGTTTTGTGAAGATTTGATGAAGTTTTGAGGCTCTACCGTGCTATGATATTAAATAATAGTTTCTAGAATTATTATTTAATTTATTGACATGGTTTTTTTATCAAATTGACTTGTGAAAGGTGGAATTTTGTCTGATAAATATTTTAAAATTTATTCTACACCTTGGCGACTTGGGCGACTTGCTTGGAAGGACTTTTGAGCCACATTGGATGCCCTAGGGGTTCGCTGAATTTTTTTTCTTATTTTTGGCACATGGCATGTTATTGGCAAGGGTTTGAAGCATAAATTAAGGAACAATAGTTATATTTGATATAAAAATTGTATTTTTCCAGCGATTATAAAATAGCAATTGATCCTAAAAAATTGACAAAAAGATACATCTTCCATTTTCAGTTTGTTGCTCATATTTTCAAGTATTAAGGTGAATTTTGGATGAATTGATTTTTGGAAATTGTCTATATATCTCTTGCATATTGGTGCCTAGAGTTTATTGGGATTTGGTAAGGGTTTTGGATCATTTCTTGCATGCTAGAGTTTGTTGATTTCTAATTTCAGAAATTCAGAATTTTGTGGATTTTAGGGGAAACTTCTTTTTGGTTAAATCATCTCATTTAGGAACATTACATAAAAACCTCAACCAACTCACAATATAGGATTGTACTTCCCATGCTTTATCAAGCTAAAAGTGTGCTTCATCATAAACATTTTCAAAATATACCATTGGCTGGAATTTACCCAAAAAATAAGATTTTTGACCTACATATTATTGCACCTGCCCTTTAAAATCAGATTTTTCTGAGTGGTAGATTTTAGAATGTACCTTGGTATGTGTCTTCTTCCCCATCATAGGTTGTAGCGTGCCCTTAAAGTGTCAATTTTTAATTCTTTTAGGTGGTTGGACTTGTTTTATTGAATCAAAAGTAATTAAAACCAAAAAATTCAGACTTCATACATCTTTTTCCAGCTCTTCCCCTTGGTTGCCATATGCAAAATAAATTGCTTTTGATGCCCAAAGGAGTCCATAGGTAAGCCCAACTGTGTTTAGCATTTTTTGTAAGCAAAAGGACCAATTTTTATTTTCATTCGAACCTTGTGAACAGCTGCTTGTAATTTTAACCCATTCAAAATTCAACAGGGATCTCATTTTCCTTAAAACACCTCCATTTACACTATTGCAAGATGGAATAGGGTGGTGCCCAAAGAAAAATTTGGGTTGCTCTTGGCAATCAATTCTCATCTTGTCCCTCCCAATACAAGCATGACAAAAATCAAAATTTGCTACACTTACCAATTGCCTTGGAGAGGGTTTCAATTTGGAATGACGAGGTTGCATTTGATGTCTAGTGGCGGCCTTCTTTTCAATCTTGCTCATGGTCACGAAACATCCTCCCAACATGCTATTTTCAAAAGAACAAGAGGCCTCTCTATCACTCAAACCATGCAAAACAATCTTATTACCTGCTACTTTGAATTTTAGCTCCATGGTTTGGAAGTTTTGAGTGTACTCACCAAGTGAATGTAACCATTGGACACCAAGGACAATTGGTCTTCCCTATGCTAACTATAAAATTCATCTTCAACCACATACCTCTCTAAAGTAAGACTAAGCTTTGGAACCTTAGTAGTACAAGGGATGGTGAACCCATCCGCCACCATGACTCTGAATCCTTTGAACTCTACTGATTCTAGCCCACGTGATGTTACCAACCCTCTATCAATGAAATTGTGAGTTGCCCCACTATCAATAAATATAGTGATAGGCGTACCCTTTAATGATCCCTTCACTTTAAAGGGATAATACCTAAGAGCCACTGAAAGTAATGTCAAGGTGCCACTCAACTCCTCTTCTCTCTCTATCTCCAAAGTGTCCTCATAGTTGGCTAGCCCAACTTCCTCCTCATTTTCCTCTTCAGGAAGTACCTCAATGTAGTGTACTTGCCCCTTGCCACAACAATTGTGGCCCTTCTCCCAAGAATCCTTGCATGTAAAACAAACACCTTTCCTTCTCAGCGCATTTCTCACATCGAAGCTACTACATAGTAGCTCCTTCTGCTACGCCAAACTTGGTGGGTTTGGTCTAATCATGGGTCCCACATGATTGGCCTTTAGAGGCCCTGCATAGCTACTCTTTGGTTTCTCCAGACCGCCACCTCTCTGCTGCCCTATATGTGTGAAAAAAAAAATTCTTTAGCTAACCCAAAGGTGTAAATCTATCGCTTGGAAGAGAAGACTCCAAATCATAGGCCTTCTGGATGGCCTCTCTCAACGAAGGTGATCAAATGGTTTAACCAATTCCCTCAAGGAATCAACTAAGCCCTCCATGAACAACACCACCAGTCTCCTATCTGAGATATCAATCACCATGACTGGAAGTCTCTAAAACTCCATGACATAATCATCTACTAAGGCCCTTTGCCTCAATTGAGCTAAATCACGGAAATGAAGTTCCGGATCAGCTCTATCAAACCTCTCTATCAACCTCCTGCTAAACACCTCATAGGAGTGTATGAGTTGATGCTCCTACATGATCAAAAAACGATACCACCAATCGTGGGCTGCTCCCTCTAATTGCAAAGTGGCAAACTAAATGGCCTGTCCCTCTACCATAGGTCGAAGTGAAAATAAGGTATCCACCTTTTGAATCCATGCCCTTATTGAGCTCCTCTGTGACCCATCAAACATGGAGAGAGATAACTTCCCCAACACATGCTAGAGATCTCCCTGGCTGCCGTTCTATAATGTCCTCAAATTTTGACAATGATGCACAAGAGAGTTTTTCAACAAACCCCTAAACAAATTCTTAACAAAATCTCAATTCTGAAAATCAAAACCAGCCAACCTTAGGATTGTATATGCATCATCAAACTGAAAATCTCACACTTCCAATCACTCAACAATAATTAGAAAATACCTTATGAAATTTAGCCAACTATGGCTCACATTGACTGAAGACAAGGTGCTGAATCAATGTATTTTCCACTCCAAACCCTCAACGCACCAAGCTGATTTCAATGTGTTGTTATTGTCACCAAATCCAACTCAAAAAACCCTCAACAGCTGAAGACAAATTGCAGATAAATTCCAGCATACGAATCATATAAAGATTGGTCAATGTTAGGGCCTAAAACATGATGAAATCTCTCCAAACCAAGTCGCAACAATGAGGAATAATTGTATGAAATAACTCAGAAAATCAGACTTGTTTTCATGCCAAACTACCTAAAATTATGTTATAAAATTCACCAATTTTAGCAATAAATAATGCTATATTGTTTAGGGCCAAATAAGGGGCAGAATTTCAGAATTAAAACCCTTGCCTTAACCTTTCAAAAACATTCAAACCCTTATGATTTATGGACAAATAAATTAGAAATAAAATAACAATTGTACCTTTCCAAAACGGAGTCTAAAAACTCTTCGAAGACGTTTAAATCCTCCTCAAACTAATTCTCCCTACCTCAAAAAATTATATAAAATAATTCAGTTTGTTCAAACTTACCAATGACCCTCCAAATGACCTTCAAAAGGCTCCTAGGGCAAGTTGCCCATGCTGGAAAAATAATATAAAATATTTGCAATATTTTATGCTTCACGAACACTCTAAATCAACTCTAAAATCCCTAAGATCAATCCTCAAGCCAAGTTGCCAAAGCTATAAAATCAAGTAGAATATTATGCAATATTTGTAAACTTTAACGAACCCTTCCAAGCAGCTTATTCAACCCTTTAGGCAAGTCACCACACCATGGAATGGCCTTCAACACCACGTGCAAGCTCCACAAGCAAGTCGCCACTCTCCAGAACCTGCAAATTTGCCAAAACCAACTTTTGATAAGGTTTGCAATATTCATCAATATAGGTGATGTCCATAAACACATTTATAGATCCATCTGCATGTAAACATGCAATTTTGAAGCTCAACTACAACCCTTGAATAGAGTTGTCCAAGTAGTAAGAATGAAAATTTTCGTCTCCAAACCTTTCACTTCTTCAAAATTTTCGTCCTCAAGATGTGGTAATCAGGGTTGACATACTTGATCAAAGTTTCCAATTCAATATTTAGCATCACCTATCGAAACGATTCCTCAATTGCTTTATATTCAACCACTAAGGGTGGCGCCCAAGTTGGATTGATGTACCTTTTTAAAACATAAGCACTCAATCATTTTAAAACTCCATTTTTGAGGGTTTAGGCTCACATGACCCAAACTTAAGTGAATATAAGATTAAAATTACCTTTTTGCAAACTCAACTGAAAATTAGAACATTTAAGTACTTTTTACATTTTTGCTCATAGATTAGCCCCCATCAATGTTCCCTTTTTTTTCTTCCCTTAGCCTTGTGGGAACAACCAAGTGAAGGATCCAAAAGCATGCTATGCCAAAAATGGGGACATTACAGTCCCCCACCCAAAATTGCTTGTCAAGCAATTGCAAAAGACATGGGGCTGTCCCCACATTCCTCATAATGCATCTTCCCACTGAAAAAAAACCTTCAATTTGAACTCTCCAATTGCTAAACATGTATCTTGTTGGCTGCCCCCATAGGTTCAAAATGTCATAATCATTACCCTAGAATTCATCATAACCCAAAAGAACTAAGGCATGCCATGCTTGCTTGCTATTGATATAGTATCTCAAGTGATTAATGTACCTCCATAAAAATTTCCCAAAATTCTGGAATAAATCACTATGATCTCATCATACAACATACCTTGAGTGATAATGGTACGTAGGTACAACCTCTCTTGAGTATGTCTTCTATCACTTCCTTTATGCATAGAAAAGATGTAAATTTGAGCAAACGAAAGCCTCCACCAACTCCCAACATAGAGTTGTACCTTCCAAACTTGATTAAACCAAAAGCATACTTATGCACATTTCTAGAAAACACTCTTGGCTGGAACTTACCAACAAAATCAGATTTTTGGCCTCCCATATACTGTTGTACCTGTCCCTCAAAATCAGACTTTTCTATGTGACAATTTTCAGAATGTATCTTGGTGCCAAGTTTCCCTAATATGGGCTGTAATGTGCCATAAAAATACCAATGTTTTCCTCTTTCCTGTGGCTGAACTTGTTTTGTTAACTCAGAAATTTTGAAACAACAAAATTCAAATTTCCTACCATTTTTCCTCACTCTTTCCCTTGGCTGCCATGTGCAAAATAAACTATTTTTTATGTCTTTTCAAAATTGCATGTGTATAGGCAAGTGGATCTACGAAAGTGTTTTTGGACACCACCTATATTGAAGAATATTGCAAACCCTATCGAAAGCTGGTTTTGGCAAATTTGCAAGTCTTGGAGAGTGGCGACTTGCTTGTGGAGCTTGCACATGGTGTTGAATGTCATTCCATGGTGTGGCAACTTGCCTAGAGGGTTGAATAAGCTACTTAGAAGGGTTCGTTGAAGTCTACAAATATTGCATAATATTCTACTTGATTTTCCACCTTTGGCTACTTGGCTTAGGCTCTGATCTTGCGGATTTTGGAGTTGATTTGGAGTGTTCGTGAAACATAAAATATTGCAAATATTTTATATTATTTTTTCAACTAGGGCGACTTGCCCTAGGAGCCTTTTGAAGGTCATTTGGAGGGTCATTGGTAAGTTTGAACAAACTAAATTATTTTATATAATTTTCTGAGGTAGGGCAAATTAGTTTGAGGAGGATTTGAACATCTTCAAAGGGTTTTTAGACTCCGTTTTGGAAAAGTACAATTGTTATTTTATTTCTGATTTATTTGCTAATAAATCATAAGGGTTTGAAGGGTTTTGGAAGGTTAAGGCAAGGCTTTTAATTCTGAAATTATGTCCCTAATTTCTGAGTTGGGCGATTCACTTGGAGGTGTGCAAGGGTTTAAGGTGCCTTATTTGGTCCTAAACAATAGAGCATTATTTATTGCTAAAATTGATGAATTTTATAGCCTAATTCCAGTTGTTTAGTATGAAAACAACTCTGAGTTTCTGAATTATTTCATGCAATTTATTCCTCATTGTGGCAACTTGGCTTGGAGAGATTTCATCATGTTTTAGGGCCTATAATTGGCCAATCTTTATATGATTCGTATGTTGGAATTTATCTGCAATTTGTCTTCAGTTATTGAGGGTTTTTTGAGTTGGATTTGGTGACATAAAAAGGACATTGAAATAAGCGTGGTGACATTGAGGGTTTGTTGTGAAAAATACATCAATTCAGCGCGTCTTCAATCAATGTGAACCATAATTGGCTAAATCTCATAAGGTATTTTTCTAATTATTGTTAAGTGATTGAAAGTGTGAGATTTTCACTTTGACGATGCATATACAACCCTAGGGTTCGTTGGTTTTAATTTTTAGAATTTAGATTTTGTTTGGAATTTGTTTAGGGGTTTGTTGAAAAAGCCTCTTTTGCATCAATGGCCCAATTTTAAGACATTAAATGCAATATAACCGTAATACTAACTCACCAATTTCCTCAATGTAAATACTTATCACCAACATTCCTCCCCTTAGTTTTGACATGGTAAAACATATCCCATTTTTTGAATTACAATGTGTCGCCAATGGAGCTGACCTCATGATTATGATACAAAATGAAAGGTACTCCTCGTCAACCTTCCATGGTTTTCAACAAGTTTACAACATACCTAGACATGAATAGAGACCCATTAATCTATTCACCTCATGTAATTTTCTCAAGGTCCATGAGTGTTACAGTACATTTTGAGCAACATTCTACAATGCTTCTAGAATAGGGGTTATATAAAAAATTATTCACATATTACAATTTTGAACATGAAAATTGCCTTCTATTGTTACACATATAATTGAAATCAAACACACAACTGAAACAAATGTCACCAAATCATATTGGCCTTGTCGTTGGTGACTGGGGAGAGGCGTGGAAAGCCTCCTTCCTCCATTGCCTCCGACCTTCATGGCGTTGCTTACTCAGCCAATGAAGATATGAAGCTCAAAAGTTTTCACATTATGTTTATTGGTATATTTTCCCTCCCACAATGTGAAACATTACATAGGACGTTGGGGTCGATTGAAAATGCATCATTTAACAAGCAATTTTTTATTTTTTTACACTTTTTGAAAATGACAACTCAACTATAAAATGACTCTTGACAAAATGACTCGACGACTTTTAATTCTCAACTCATTTTTTATTTTGACTCTGATTCTTGATTTTGACGAGAATGGACTAAAAGTACTATGACTATTTAAACCCAATCTTAACATCAAATAAAAAACTTTGGATTTGCTAATCATATGACTTTTGACATACCTATAGACACTTAAAACAATATGTTGACTAAACTTTGAGAATTTAGAACTTAGACTAGTAGAGAGACTCATATTGATCAATACAAAATACCACTAATAACGTGTCTAATTTCATTAAAAAAACTAAAACAAAAATAAGATATTTTGACCAGACTTTCAAAAGACTAAAGCTTAAAGACATATATTAAAATATAAAACAAACTAAAAACTTGTGTCAATGTCCACATATGGAACATCGAGGTCGAGACGAATAAAATAATGGTAGAGCAAGAGCCAACAGAAGTGAACAAAACCAAATGTAGTTTTCTACCAAGGCAATATGACTGAGCAAATCTACAATGGAGGACACTTATGATCGAATGCAATACCAGACCAAACCAAGTTACAATCAGAAGGCAAAGTGAGGTCCAATGCAAGCGTAGAACAAACTGATACAAATCAAACATCTTGGGCATCATAATAGATCCCAAAATTTTGCAATCATGTATAACTGAAATGCGTTGACCATCAAAAATCTGAGAGGTAGACCGATAAGTTGTCGTTGTCTGAAAACTTGGATGAAATGAAGTATAATTCCTTTGAACAATCCAGATTTGTATGCAAAACACAAGCCTTTATGAAATGTTGATGTTCAAAGTGGCACATCGACGTGGGCTTAGGTGTTGATCAAATACAAGAGCAATCTCGGATGGAAAGTCCACAATGGCACACGCTGCGCAAGACTTTGGCTCATTGCTAACAATTTTTCCTTGTAATTCTATTAACAAGAATCACAACAATTACAGTATGCGCATAGCTGGCAGAACTAAGTTGCCAGAGAAGAATACAAAATCCGTTTGAAAAATAATCTACAGGTACTACAAATAAGATCAAAATCAAATAGTTGAGAGATAGACTAAGCAACCTAAAGTCTAATTCTCTTGCATAAAATTTCTCTCATCATTCGGGGCAACAAAAAATTATAATGACTCTGCCCCCTATAATATCTCACGGATCCATTGCTCTAATACCAATGTTAGGTATGTGATGAGCTTATACAAAGCTTTAACTCATACACAGAACAATAAAGACTAATACTCAGAGAATAATATGCACGCTATTATATTTCATTCAGCATAATATGCGAACAATACAATACATATATATAGGTCTATGTTTCTCCTATAATCTAGGAGATCTAATATCGCTCCTATAACAGCTCTCTAATAATACACGAGTTAATCTAACAACTTGCAACACACTACTCTAATTACATAACTTGTTTATATTATAATACAACCTCACTAATAATGCAATCTAACGTAATACTAGCTCACCAATTTACCTTATTTAAATACTAATCCCCAACAAGAGGAAGCCGTACGAATGGAATATCTTGTGTCAAGCCTAAGTATAGCGGTGAAGAATTGGCTTGGAGAAGAGGAGAGTTTCATGGAACAACTTATCTATTCAAATAAATTGGATGAACGTCGATTGATGGCTCAATGGGCGGGAGAAGTAATGCAAAGAAGGCAAAAGTACTAGCATGATAAACACCTCTAACAAATGAATTTTAAGGTTGACGCATTAGTTCTAACATACAGTAGGAGTGAAATTAAACATGGGAAATTCAAATTCGGGGGTTGGGTGGTTTAAATTTCAAGAAATTTTAGAAAATGGAACACTTAGGTTTGAGAAGTGACAAAATGATTGTCAAAGACATAGCGAACAACTCCAAGTTAAAATAATGTTGGCTAATATGATTGATATCAAGCTTTTATGTATTGATGATAAAGTTCCCAAGGGACCCAAAAGGGAAAAAGATAAAGGGCATACATATAAAGGTATGGTCATTTTTAAAGAAGGTGAAATTAAAAATAATGAAATAAAGGGCAATTATAAAGTTGAGGGAAAGAGTCAAGACTCACTGTACATCCATAGAGGAAATAGTTTTATAGTGCGGGGTTAACACATTAGACCGTACATTAAAGCAATCTTTCCCATTGCTCCAGCAACCGCACGTTCAATCAGCACATCAAACCACATTGTACACCCATCAGATCATTGTACATTCAATCAGCCCAATTGTACCCCACCATTGTTATCATATGCCTTGTTGTTTTGACGCACAATTTTGCTTATCCACCGTATGCCCATCCTTTGTACGCCCATCTACGAGTTTCAAACCGACCATATACTCTTGCAACTGTACGATCTCATATTTGAGTTATACGTATTCCAACCCTTTTGTATGCCCCTATAGACATTTGCTTCCCTCCATAGTTGTGCGCCCCTCTTTAGGTAGCTAGGCCATAAGACCACCTCATGTAGTTGCACTTGTTAGGGTCTTCCCTGTACACCCTTAAGCCATATGTCCTAGAAAGCTTGGTTTATATCAGCCACTTCTAGTTCCTTCGAGTCCTTGGGAATCCATTTCCATGTACTTCATTAGTGGGCTTCCTACTACTTTTAGAAAGCATTATTGTATTTTTGTGCTTGTATGTTGATTTTCTAAGATGGCCATAAGCAACAAAACTATCGATGCTTCCAAGGCTTCTAAGTTGTTTTCACAGTATGTATGGTGCCATTTTGGCTTACCACTTACTATTATTTATGATCATGACTCAATATTTCTTGGTCACTTTTGGAAAGCATTGTAGAAGCTTTCGGACTTTCAGTTGACGTTCTACACATCCTTTTCATCCACAAACTGATGGTCAAATTGAGGTAGCTAACCACCCTTTGGTTCATGCTCTACGCACATATCATCATCAAAATAAGCAGTTGGACACTTATATTTATGTCTTGTAGCATAGTTACAATAGAGCTATCCATGTTTCTAGAGAGCATTCTCCATTTAATGATCATTGTTGGTATCAACCTCTTGCTCCCTATAAGATTTTGATAGCTCTTCCCACAATTTATTCATTACATTCATAACAAAAGGAGCAAGCTAAGGCTTCTTCCTTTGTCCAACATTTGTCACAAATTCAGGATACATTATTGAAGACTCCAGCCAAATACAAAGAGCTCCTTGATAGGTATTTAGTTTCTCCTCATTTTGAAGTTGGCGATAAGGTTTGGCTCTACTTGGATAAGCAAAGATTCAAATCTCAATAGCATTATAAGCTCAATCCTATTCAATATGGGCCTTATACCATTTTACACAAGCTTGGTGAAAATGCTTTCAAGTTGGATCTTCCTTCTAAGCTTGCCATACATGATGTTGTGAATGTGAAACAACTTATGTTTTATGAGACACCACATTCGGAGGAAGAGGTTGTTGTTTCCCATCCTAAGGATATCATTCCAAATTTTCAGCCTCCTTTTAGTGAAGCTACTTTTCTTGATGCCCCCACACACACTACTAGGCATCGCTCCATCCCAACTTAATTGATCGCAAAGGATTGTTTTCCACTCAAGCTAAGTGGATGTCCCAATTAGCATATTAGCAACATTTTCTACATCTACAACAAAAAATTGGGGACAATTTCCCCTAAGCAAAGAGGAAATGATGAGAAATGGTCACATAAGCTATTTTATTAGTGACATGAGCTATCATATTTTACTGTACATTCATATACTTATCTTATTTCATGTACTTCTCTCCCTCTAGAAGCTTTGTTGGACCCCAAATTTTATCCAAGTATTTTAGTATTTTGGCGCAGAACCGCCACGGCACAAAAGGAGTATAGTGCAAAGATACTAGGGCATGGAACTAAACTAGCACAATAGGACCATGGCACGGAACCAACGAGGCGTGAAAGGACAAGGGTGCGGAAGCACCAACGCGAAAAGACCCAATCAAAGACGAGATATAACTATGAGGGACCCGAGAGCATAGGACTCAGAACAGCAATGAAAGATTTGGGGAGCGCATGGGAAGTGGGAGACTGTTAAGGAGCGATTCACAAGGGCCATTCAGACCTTATCCATCACGAGTTTTGCACCGGCCTGCAAAGAGATAGACACATGGCATCAAGGATCTACCATAGAACAGGTATATAAGGGTTGAAACGGCCCCGGTCCTTAGGAGAAACCAATTAGTAGATTGTCACAACTCTCAATTCATGGAGAGTTCGTTGGCCGATCACTCGTGTCATTTATTTTGTGACACTTGGTAAAGGAAAAACAAGTATAAATACCCCTATATGAAAGCATTGTGAAGTGACGTATATTGGATATCATCTTGCTGAAATATAATATAGAGTAACTTGATATTTAGTTATGGATGCTACAATCAGTTTTGATGTTCATGTTCTAATTGACTGACAGTAATATATCTGTTGGTAGATTTGTAATGAGTAACTTGTAGGTGTAGCTCATCATGAGGTTGATACAACTTTTACTTTCAGAACTTGTGTTATAATCTTTGAACTCCATGGCATTTATCTACGTAATTATAATTGTTGATCTTAATGAGACAAAGACCAAAGTAGTGTATCTCTTTTTGTGTAACTTTTAATTAAATATAAGTTCGAACTCAAGAATATGACTAATATGTTACTGCGCAACATAACCCATGGGAATCGATCTCTTTTTGCACGCTTCGGGTGAGCGCACAAGACCATAGTCTTGCATGAAGAGCCAACGCACTAGCTTGTTGGGGCTACACTTCAACGCTTGAAACATTATTAACGAATAAAAAACCAATATTTTGGTTCCGTTGTTGGGACTTGTAATGCTTGATGCATAGTAATGGAAGATGCTTGAACGTATCACCCTTGAGAGTATTGAGCAATGGATTACTGGGGTTGAGGATAATTTTGTGGTCCCTTACCTTGAACCAGGAGTTTCTACACCTCAGTGGGTAGAACAGAATCTCTACAGTGCATTATATGAAATTTTCTTTATTGAAATCCCTATTCATTTGCATGCTTGGCTATCTACTTATGCTCAAGGTCAATCACGAAATTTTGGGAGAAGAAAATATTAGATGTTAGAACAAAAAAGGACTTTAGCATGACTAGGAACACTGTGGACACGAGTTGTTAATATCTGGTGGAGAGGAGTGTTGAATAGCTAAATTCTGGAGTATGTTGTAACTACTTATTCTTCTCTTGAAGAAGCCAAGTTTCATTTCCTTAGAGAACTGCGTGGCCGATATATTAGATATTTCCCATTAGAAATCAAGAAGTTGTTCATTGACTGTGGGCTTGAAACTATGCCAATGGAGAGTTAAATCCATCTTTGCATGAGCCACACATTTGGAAGGGGAATAGAGAAGTATTGGTAAAATATTTTAGGTTCGGAATGGTAGCCAGTCAGCGAGCATTGCGGAAGCGAAAATATGATGAAGCTCGGTAGAGGATCATAAGAGTGAGCGGCGCGGGAAGTGACTGGGAGAACTCAGGAAGTGTTGTTAAGATCCACAGGGAAGCACAAACACACAGAGGACTACATCACTTTCGAACCGTGTCCCATGTCACTTTTATCATATGAAGGAGAAACTAGCCGAACAATAGAAACTGAAGAACCAAGTTTGAACCAACCAAGCTCCCCAACCATAGTGCGCGCTCATGCTTTTGAATCAGACGAATTATGTACACTTAATTGGGATACAGATAGCATGGAATCAGAAATTGATCCTATAAGGGACATTGAGCTGAACCAATTGTAACTCATACCGAATTAACACTTTCTTTCCCTCTTCAAGGGAATTTCATGGCTCAACTTGGGATCCTTGGAGGACCTGGAATTCAATGTGGTCAAAGTACGGGCCCAAATCTTATTAATCAACTAGCTACCGCACCCCACAACATGGATGTTGCTGGTGGAGGCGCTCGAGGCGAACTAGGAGGTGACAAGGAGGGAGTGGTGGACTTCCCTCTCAGGACAGGATCTGGGTATTCTAAACAACCACCAGTGCAAGCACCTCAGTTGCCAAACAATATATTATGAAATGACGCTTCACTTACCTGAATATCGAGGCGTTGAGAATGCTATAGAACATGTCCATAAGTGCAAACTTATCTGAAGGGTGCGAGGCATTACCTTTTTTGAGCGAAAGGCCACACAATTCGCGACTACACTTTTGGAAAGAGCGCACAAATGGTATAGGAAGTTTGACCCTTAACAAGCAATAATTGACTATGATCAGCTCAAAACAACATTCCTTCAGGAATTTGACATTTCTGAATTTGAGCAACAAAGTATTGTCGCGTTGAAAGATATAAAGCAGGGGCTCATTGAAAGTGTACGAGAATATGATGCATGGTTCAAAACACTTCTATCAACGCTGTCATTTGAAATCAATGTTGCTCAACATGCACAATGGTTCATGGGAGGTTTGTTACTTCCCTTTCAACAAACACTGTCCCAAAAGACCTTTACTACCCTGCATGAAGCACTGAAAGCCGCCCTTCGCGTTGAAGTTGTTGGTAGTATTGACACTAGGATTAGTCCTTTTATGGAAGCCCAAATAGCTTCAATGGCATCATAGCTTGAAAAACTAACTGCAAACAATGCGTATGATACTCGTAATGGTCTTTGGTGCACTGATTGCAAGTTTGAAGGACATAACCGAAGCAACTGTCCGCACAAAAACATCCGCATTATATTGAAATAGTCATGTGAAATCTGTCATGAAGAGCACGATGTACGCTCTTGTCCTCTCTTGCACAAGCTACACATTCTAAGGTGTCTAAATATTGCAAAATATACGATGCCTACACCCATGACACAAATGATTGTCGACTAATTAGTGATATCCATGAATCACGTGCATGTTGGCAATTTGAGCATCATGGTGTATAAGGAGATTGTCTATAAGACTCTCATTGATAGGCAAACATTAATGACAAAGGCATAGTGGTTCGGGTTTGTCAAGTCCATGTGCTTCATTCGCTTTTACTTATAAAGTTTCATAAGTAAAGCCCTGTCAAAAACCCGACTGGGTCAGGCGAATGTTGATCGGGTTTGTGTACTTCAATTGCTTCGACTCATATAGTTTCACAAGTAAAGCAATCTCGAGAACTCGAATGGGTCTGGGTGAGTAAATCGGGTTTCCAGAATAACTTTACTTCATTCAAATTCATAAGCTAAGCAGTCTCAAGAACCCGAATGGGTCTAGCAGAGTTAATCGGGTTTCTAGAACAACTTTACTTAGTTCAATTTCATAAGCTAAGCAGTCTCAAGAACCCGAATGGGTCTAGCAGAGTTGATTGGGTTTCTGGAATGACTTAACTGCTCTCATCTTTATAAGTCAAGCAATGTGAAGAACCCAAATGGGTCAAGGAAGAGTTAATCGGGGTTATGGAACAACTTTACTTCGTTCAACTTTATAAGTTGAGCAATGTTGAGAACCCGAATTGGTCTAGTGGAGTTGATCGGGTTTATCAAATGACTTTACTTCTTTCAATCTAATGAGCAAAGCAATGAGAAGAATCTGAAGAGCAAGTGGACCAAACAAAGTTTCCGAAAGGACACTTTGAGAATTTCCGAAAGGTACTTTGCAAGAAGTTCGAAGGGAAACAAAGTTTTTGAAAGGACACTTTGAGAATTTCCGAAGGGTACTTTGCAAGAAGTCCGAAGGGCAAGTGGACCAAACAAAGTTTTTGAAAGGACACTTTGAGAAATTCCGAAGGGTAAATGGACTATTGCAAAAGTTCCGAAGGGATCTTTTCAAAAAGTCCGAAGGGTAAGTGGACCGTTGCAAAAGTTCCAAAGGGATCTTTTCAAAAAATACGAAGGGTAAGTGGACCATTGCAAAAGTTTCAAAGGGATCTTTTCAAAAGGCCGAAGGGTATGTGGACCCTTAAAGAAAATCCGAAGAGCACTTAGACATTCCTTCGGGGAAATTGTCTGCAACAATTCCGTCGAGAAAATTGTCCGCAACAATTCCTTCAGAGAAATTGTCCGAGGAAATTGTCCCGAAAATCCCTTGACAAAAAGCTTGCAACAAATTGTCCGAAGAGAAAGGTCACTTGCAACTTTGCCAAAGGATAAAGTGTGGAAGTCTTATAGGGCATTCTCAAAGGGACAAGGCATGTTAGAGATCAAGCAAGTCTACAAGGATCAACAGTGCAAAAGCATTACAAGAATGCCAAAGAAAATGAGATCACGTCAACATGCTAGAGTTTAATGATATCGAATATAATCAAAAGGAGCGAAAGCGAACCAATCATGTAGAAGATATCGAGATGCGAGAAAGAGCTCGACGGTTAATACAAGAGAGATCGACAGTTCTGTTGAAATAGGGCATACATCTGATGGTTCAAGATAGACAGTGATTGGCGCCAAAGACAAGATGAATAATCCTCGATTTAAGACATGAATAGATAAACGGTGAGCTCTAAAAGTCTACACGGAGCCCGAGATTGATCAATCCAACTGATTAATCATCGATTAAGGAGGTTGTGCATTTATGAGATAAATCTAGCAGTTGCCAAACACAGTAAAGAGACTTGACCATTGTAATGTGATGCATGAACTGAGACACGAAAAAGAGCATAAGTCAAAATCGCTTTTAATGAGAACCAATTAATTGCAGCTGAAGTGTGAACGTAATTGGAGATAGAAAATCCTAAGCTACATTGTCTATACATATACGACATCTTGAACATTGTAATTTGCTTTTTGCTGCTGATATTGTTGTCGTTGCAATTGAGAGAGTGTTGTAGAGCAACTCAAAGAGTGTCACTTTGAAATGTATGCAAACACAGAGTGAAAGAGCAACAAAGAGTGAGGCAGAGAGGAAGAAAGAGCACACAGAGAATGTGCAGAGATTGAGCAGAGAATGAGCATTTACAGACTAGACTTGTAACAAAGAAATTGATCTGGATTCATTTGTGAATCCATCTTGTATTTTGAAGTTGTAGCTTCATAGTTCTGATTGGTTGGTGCCATCAGAAAACTGAGTTGGTACTCAGTTAGGGGATTGGTGTCTCCTTAGAGAGTGGATGCTTCCATAGAGTGGGTGTTTTGATTGGTTGGTGCCAGGAGAGAAATGTAACCAATGAGGTTAGCCAGTAAGGCATTTAATAGTGAGGTTGGATTAGAACAGTAGATTCTAGTAGCCATTTTCACCGTGGTTTTTTCCTTAGGGTTTTTCACATAAAAATCCAGAGTAATGTGTTTTTGTGTGTATGTGTAATTCTACATTTTTTTCTTTAACTTGCATATGAATTTGTATTTCCTCTAAAAGGTTTAAAAGAACTAGTTTTAGTTGATCTACTGATTCCCCCCCCCCTCTCAGTAGATAGTTGTGTTCAACAATGCATGCGGTGCACATGCACGGTACATGCCAAACCTTTGTGTCTAACAATCAAGATAATGGTGGCTTTCCTGGTTGAGGTAGGGGACGAGGAGAGGAGGTGGTTGTTTCCCACCAAAAACATGTTATAAGTGTGGATCCCTAGACCAATATCAAAGGGACTGTCCAGTTTACCCAACATGTGTTTTTTGCAAAAAGGACCATCAGTTGGGAGAATGTCCTAACTTGTACACGGCCATCACTAAGGAGAGAAATGAAAAAGGTGCAAGTATGATTCATATTGAGAAACCACACTGACACTCACGTTCCAGCACCCCAACAGCTCAATAGGTAAATTTCACTATGCGTAGTAGAGGACAATCTCAGTCTACATCTACTCCTATTGAGAAGGTACAACGTGAAGAGCCTCGGACAAGAAAGTATCTTGATGCCCAGCAACAGAAGGATGTGCTTCAGGGCACTATGACGCTGGTATGAGAACTAGAAGGAGAAATTCAATTTCTTAAGGACCAAGAAACAATACAACATGCTGATACGCAAAAGGCAATAGAGCCACAAAACATGGCGCGAGACAATTTTCAAGAGCTTTGCAAGCGTATGTTGGACGAAGACATTGTCCCACAACTGAGCATTAGGCTTAAGTATCAGGTACAAGCACCAACTAACGCTCAACCTCAAATGACTTGGCAGACTAAGGATCATCATTTAAATCATGCTCGACAGCAAGATACCCCTATTCCTCCTAGCCCTCCAGAGGACAAAGAAATACTAATGAATGATGCCATCGATGGTTGGGTATTTCTGGACATCTTAGTTGACACTACCGCTGAAGTTAATGTTGTCACCAAGGATGCATGGCGCAAAATAGCTAGTCCGGCATTACAACCTTCACCGCACATATTGTTTATGGCTAATAAAACTCGTGCTCTATCGATTGGTGTCCTCAAGAATGCAACGATGGATATCCTTGGAGTGCCTTTCAAAGCTGATTATGATTTTCCAGCTCTATTGGGACAACCTTGGTGTTACGAAAACAATGCAAACTTAAGTTTCAAAAAGTGCTACATCAGTTTTGAGAATACTGAACAACGTGTTGTGATTCCATTAGATCAAGCACATGGGCCTCCATACATAGAACCTGTTGATGTGGAAGAAGATATTAACCACATCTACAATGTCACAGCCAGAGATGGTGAGCAACGTGATCCTACTCCTGATGGCATCCTCCGATGGACGGACACTCAATCCCTTTCTGATACTACAAGCAATGCTTGTAACTGTTGGGCTCACAGTGACTATGACCTCACTGGAAGAGTGGGTAATGCCATTGGTAGTCGGGAGAATGTTCCATGCCAATATCATAAATGCCACAGGTTCGTTCGCCTTCTTACCGACCAAGTCATCAGGGGACCAATGATAGATGCACCTTTAGAAAAATTCAATGCAGCCCCTCGGTTTCACGGACAAATGCATGTCTGCGACTTTGTCCAGCGCCTTGAAGAATACAATCCTTGGTTCACCTTTTTGATGGTATAGCTGCAAGCTGGTGGCAAACCCATAATGAGCGACTTCTCCAATGGGATCAAGTACGCTCTGCTTTGCATCATCGATTCCATCATGACAACCGAGTCAAGGGAACAATCAGCTATAGCGGTGTACAAGCACCTGAATCCCACATAGAGGCCTGTGAGTCAATGTGGAGAGCTGAAGAGTCCTACTTACCAGAGTACTTCTAGGAAAATGCTTTCTATGGAACTTTACAAACATGGGTGAAAGCATGGTATGTTCATGAAGAGCGACATATGTGTACCCAGTTTTGGCATCTATTGAAGGAAAACATGAACTCGACACTATCTTATTCCTCTCCAAGAATGGATTTGCGCCTCATTCTCCAGGCCATGCGTGAAGCAGTTATTGGTGACCCTAGTCCCATTGAAGATCGCCTCAGATATATCCGTAATGTCCCAAAAGAAGGTCTAATTCTCTTCAATGAACCATCTGCACAACTTGTTCCCATGCCAGAACCAGTCTTTGATCAAGACCGACGTGAAGAGATACGACAAGGGAAATAAAATCTAGTACTTCAGGTAGAAGAAGGTGAAGGGTCCAACCCACTTGACCCTTTGTCAAATCATTTGGATGTTCCTACGGACCATGGCACATGAGTTGTTCGTGATACTGGTCCCCATACAAACCACCCTTACTCTGGGCCAATTCAAACTGTCCAACGCAACATTGGCACAAAAGAAGAACCAAAAATAGCTATTGTAGGTAATTAATGGACTAACATAGAAGTTTCAAAGATATTTGAGTTTTTAAAAGACTACCAAGATGTCTTTTCAAGAAGCTACAGTGAGATGAAAGGCGTTCATCCATACCTAGGCAAGATGCATATTAAACTGGTTGACAACGCTCGACCGGTCAGGAAAAGGGCATATAGGATGAATACAAAGCTACGGGCACGCGTAAAGGAAGAAATTGATAGCATGCTGTGCGCTGGAGTGATCACCCCCATTGATGAATCCGAGTGGGTTAGTCCCATGGTGATAAGTATAAAGAAAGATGGACGCATTAGAATTTGCATCAATTACCGAGTACTTAATGCATATTGCGTCACTGATCCATTTCCAACACCATTCATAGAGGAAATACTTGAAGGCGTCGCTGGATGTGAAATTTATACTTTCGCAGATGGATTCTCTGGGTATCATCAGGTCCAGATCGCCAAGGAGGATCAACCTAAGACTACGTTTGCCACTGAATAGGGATCCTTCGCATATATTGTTATGCCTTTTGGATTGAAGAACACACCATCTGTATTCTCACGTATAGCCATTGAAGCCTTTAAAGATTTCATCCATAAGTTTCTTTAAGTCTACTTGGATGACTGGACAATCTATGGCTTGGTCAAGGACCATTGCTCTAATCTACAACTCATGCTTGAGCATTCTCGAGTCCTACAAATACAACTAGATCTAAAGAAGTGTCTTTTTGCCACACCTTTCGGTTTTCTTCTAGGACATTATTTGTAAGGATAGACTTTCGGTAGACCCGGCAAAAGTATCTGTCATTCTTCGCCCCCCAACGCCAAAGTCTCAGCGTGAAGTTCGCACCTTTCTAGGACATACAAGTTATTGTAGGAAATTCATTCGTAGGTATTCAAAGCTTGCCGCACTTCTGGAGGAACTCTTAAAACATAATGAGCACTTCATCTAGTCTTACTCCTGCCAAGAAGCCTTTGAGGCCTTAAAGGACAAATTGGTTACCGCTCCAATCCTCTAGTTCCCCGATTGGACAAGACCATTCCATGTCCATGTTGATGCTTCTGGAATGGCAGCTGGTGCAATCCTTGCACAACCAGGTGAAAGTCACCTTGATCACCCAATCTACTTTGCTAGTAGGAAACTTACTCTAGCTGAGCGGAATTACACCACCATGGAGCGCGAAGCATTGTCAATGGTCTATGCTCTGCTGAAATTTCGACAATACTTATTGGCAACTCCTTTTGTATTCTATACAAATCATGAAGCTTTAAAGTATCTAGTAAACAAACCTGTGCTGCATGGACGAATCTACCATTGGATAGTGTTGTTTTAAGAATTTCAATTTTTTGTCATGGTCAAACCAGGAAAAACTAATTGTGTCCCTGATCACCTCTCTCAAATTGATTCCAAAGAACCACCGCGTGCTATTGAAGATGACTTGCCTGATGTTCAACTATTTTGTGTTTCTCTTGTACCTGAGGAGTTGGAAGATATTGCAACCTTTCTAACTACTGGCTCAATACCCGACTATCTAACTCCTCAACCCAAGAAACAACTTGCGGTCCGCACCGCACCCTTTCAGCTCATAGGAGGGATCCTCTACAAGCTTGGCCGAGACAAAATTCTTCGGCGTTGTGTCATGAAACATGAGCCCTCTGAGGCACTCCAAGAAGTTCATGAAGGCATTGCAAGTGGACACTGCTGGAGAGGCTACCGCGCGCAAGGTTCTGCTGGCCAGATTATGGTGGCCTACCCTTTTTCAAGATCCAAAGATATATCTTAGGAAGTGTGACATTTGTCAATGCGTAGGAAAACCAAATCACCTAGATGCCATGCCTTTACATCCAATTCTATCTCAAGAACCATTTGAAAAGTGGGCCATTGATTTTCTTGGCCCCATCAGTCCAGTTGGACGACAAACAGGTTCCCGATATATCATCATAGTTGTAATGTCCCACCCCTATCTGAGATCAATTTTATTTATTGGTTTTCTATGGTTTAGCTGATACTTCGTGCATTTTGGGTTTTTTGCATTTGACATAGAAAACATACATATACATATATTCAAAAATAACAACAAATAGAGATACCCAGATGTTTATATTTGATGTAAATGCTCTATTTTGTGTAAAGAAACAACACCCATATGAAGAAATGACCCAAACATGGAATATCTCACACACCCATTTCGCTCTCCAAATGTTACAAGGCTGGAAATGAAGGTACAGCAGACTGTGAATGCTCATAGCACATCAAATGTTACCCAGCTTACAAAATATACATCAAATAATAGCCAAGAGTCCCTGGACACCTCAAATGGAGGTCTGGAAATGCATCAAACATAGTACTGGGAAGACAATACAAGCCCACGCCTCTCCTTATGCAAAGTATGACCTGGCTGGAAATGCAACAACATTCAATACACTCCAAACTGCCTCAAAACTTTGTTAAAACCTACTGTTTATGACTGCAGATCTTCAACACCAGGCTGGAAGGAAATGTTCAAACCAAACACCCCACAAAATCACAAAATTTCACTGTATGGAACGGCCCTGGGTGGATATGGTACGGCCAGATTATGATGCTAAAGCATATCAAAACCACTCCAAAATGCAGTCCATAACTTGTAATATGGTCTTCAATACCCCTCTGCAATTATAGTGACAAAAAGCTGACGATATCTCCTTGAAATCCCTTCAGTGACAATCCAACTTTGTGCAATGAAGCTCAATGGCGATCCCTGCAATGAAGCTACTCAAACCAACACCCTGAGAGTGTCTTCCAACCCCACAGATGCTCTCAACAAAGGAGGTTTCCATCTCCAATGTAGCTGGTTCAAAACCCTTGCTCTCACGAACAAAGCTCAGACAACATCAGAAATATGCAAGTAGTGAATGAATGAAATGAAGTTTCTTTTCTTTCTTTTATTTCCCTTGCCTCTACACCACTTTTGGATTCTTAATATTTTAACTTTTAATTATCCTCCTCATGCCTTGGGCACCCACATAAAGTGACTTTATAAACTTAAAATATCTCATAAAGTTCATAATGTATTATAAAGTCAATAATAATAAACATGTTAAGTTATATATTTAATTTAACTTAACTATGTCGATTATTAAAATATTAATTCGAACAATCTCCTCTAGCCTCCCTAGTACCATTGAGTTGGCCAATGGAATGTCGACATGATTTCCAGACAGTCGCATTGACTCGCTCGGAGTCTCGTGAGCCCTTGCTATAAATAGTAAGTGTTGCCACGAGGTCTGAAACTACACCAGAAAGAACAACCCCAACATGGGTCCCCTAACCATCCATGTTAGTCTACGGAAACCCGCTAATAGACCAACCTTAATCTTCGAACTGCTTAGGAAAGGGACATTACAACAGCAACTAATTATCTCACACACTGGGCTACAGCTATGCCAATGAGAGATCGTACTATTGCTACTGCTGCACACTTCATTTGGGAACATGTCATCACTCGGTTTGGATGCCCACTAAGTTTTACTAGTGATTGCAGTACCCACTTCCTAAATGAAACTATTCGCATCTTGCTGAGTTCAAAATTGCTCATCACAAAACAACACCGTATTACCCCCAAGCCAATGGAATTGCCAAGGCATTCAATAAAATCTTGGGCACAACACTGACGAAAATTTGCAATATTGGCCGAATCGTTTGGGATGATAGAGTATCTGCAGTACTTTGGGCTTACCGAACAAGCTATAAGCGCTTGAACAAGAACACACTGTTCAATTTGGTATATGGCAACGAGGCGATTCTACCTGTTGAATTCTTGGTACCATCTCTTCGTATTGTGCACGTTGGACAATTGGATGAGGACTCATCCTTGAAAGCACACTTGGATACTTTGTTACAGCTAGATGAAATCCGTTTCCTTGCTCATTGGAGTCAAGATGTGGAGAAACGCAAACAAAAAGCATGGCATGATCGACACATCAAGCATAAAACATTTACCCCTAAGATGAAAGTCTTGCTATGACTCCAAGTTTGCGTGTCATTCTAGAAAACTTTGAATTCACTGGGACGGTCATTTTATAATTCATAGCATTTGACCTACTAACGCTTGTCGATTACAAAGGTTGGATGTCCAATTTCTTCCTGGACATTACAAAGGAAGCCGGCTAGGACCGTATTTCACGTCTGAATAATTTAGATTTTGTAACAATAAGGCTTATGCCATTAGTCTAGGATTTCTTATTTTCAATAAAAACGTTGCCTTTGTTGTGAGCAACATTTCTTTAATATAGATTAGCTTAAGTTTTGTACTTGTATTTTCATGGGGGGCCATGACACAATTTTAGTGTGGGGTAAAAGGTATTTGTATTCATGATTAAAGATGCACGCGCAAGTTACTTAAGGCGTGCAAGTTATTTAAGGCGCTCAAATTACATAGCCCTAGGATGGGTATTCCTGCCAAATAGTTTGAAAATTCAAAATAAACAAAACAGTGGTCTTCCACTCCAAAGAAAACCACGGGACACAGTTGTCTTCCACTTTAAAGAAAAGTGCGGGACACAGTTGTCTTCCACTTCAAAGAAAAGTGCGGGATGGGACATGTCATTAATGTGAAAAAATAGTGGTTACGATACATGTGCCAACATCGTGACAACACAATACTATTAAATACATTTATGGCGAGAAGCGACGGTCGAAAAATGGTGGCCGTTAAAAATGCATTAATGAAGAGAAGTGATGGATGAAAGGAAAGGGGGTAGTAAATGCAGGTTAACCCCCTCAAGCCTATAAAAGGACAAGGAAGCTCATTTCTTACTTTTTACCTTTCCTTCCATCTACGATTATAGAACCGAAGAATGAAGAAAGCCAGAGTGATTCCAGAGCAAGTACAAAAAAAAACGCATCACAAATCTGTAAATAGTTATTAGTAGAGCATCAAGCTACGTAATCAAAATATAGGGCTAACTCCAAAACACGACCACAACAAGGAGAACTAGTAGTTGCAGGTTGTAGAGGTAGACGTTTGCCATTAGAGAGAAGCGAAGCAAGAAAAGCCAAAGTCATTGACACACCAATCATGTATTCCTTTGGGAAAGTTGGACGGCCACGCCTCAACCTTCGGGCTCCTCGGAGGGTGATGCGGCCTACAAAGAAGGCTTTAAGGATTGATCCATTGCCAATGATAACAGAGGAAGAGGAAGCACTGGGGGGAAGCAGTACTAATTAGGGAAGAGACACCTGAAGAATAGGCACAACGTGCGGAAAGAGAAGAGGTAGTATGGCACGCCAAGCAAAGAAGGCACAATCATCTCCACCTCCGCCATTGATGATTGAAGAAATGCAGTACCTAGAGACAGTGTTACGCGCAAAAAACTAGGTCTCAAAGGTACCTTCTTGCAGAATTTTCAACTACAATCACCGTCAACCTAGGAATGAGGTTGAACTGCAAAACGACTACCGGGTTGAGCACGAGAACACCAAAAACCAATTGGTGTATGACCTCAAGATTTTCAATGCTTTGGACACTGCGGGGTTGTTCCAATTGTTCAACCTTCCATACTTTGGAAAACCCATGGAGGCAATCAAGTTTCTACTCTCGCCCATCCATCAGGACTACCTTTACTTCACTGGGTGCAGCATAAAAATTATGCCCGAGAGGATAAGGTGTCAGCGCTGCAGTGTTTGGGAATGAATGTAGCATTTGACTTGGAGGACTCCGATGAGATTGGAAAGACCACCACGCCGCTAATGTACCAAAAACAGGGCCACGCCATGCATATCAAGAACTTGCAAGATCCTACCCTTCGAGTGGCGGCGTGCATCATAATGACCAAGTTCGATGGCATCGATCGTTGGAAAGAGGTAGATGTGGCCCACCTCTACATCACCCACCAAGTTACTAAGGGCTTGAAGTATAATTGGGATATGTACTTTGCCTACAAAATCATTGAGGATGCAGAGAAGACCCATCAGATACCCGATCATAGGTTCTCATGGGGAGTATTTTTGTTATTAATGGTGTTTGATGAGATTGGTGTACCTGATTACACCATGGGAGCGTTGAAATGGGCATACCCGCCCAAGCACAAGTCCCCTTTTGAGCGCTATAAGGCGTTCACATCCCGGGGCACATCACCCCCAACTGCGAAATAAAGATCAAGTCTTGGTTCGATGGAATGAAGGAAGCATTCGGAATTGAATGGCGCATTCCAAAAGACTTGCCCACCCAGGCTGGTGAGCAAGCTCAGTTCATTGTGAAGCAACATTTCTCTTTGGTGTGCATCAAAATGGTCCCTTCTAGAGAACTCTCTGCATGGTTGAAGCTACCCCATGCCTTTTCGGCGTGGTACTTCGTCGATTCAGTGAAGCGAATTTATGATGCATAGCCTATCACCTTGAAGGCAGACAAAATCGACTTGGGGATTCACACTCTCCGGAAGATGTACGTCTATCTAGGCAAGAAGGCCTACAGGGAAAAACGGGAGACTGACCACACTGATCTAAAGGTCAAACATATAATCGTGGGAGAATAGGTGCATAATCTATTCTACATGTTGCAGCCTAGGAAGAAGAGTTCAAAGGGCGTAGAGCATACATGAGAAAAGCTCCCACCAGTACCTCAATTGGTGAATAAGTAGGTTGGGCACAATGTCAGCACAAGCTCACAGCAAGATCCTCCAAAACGGCAAAGGACTGCCCAGACACCGCCTTCTAGACCTTCACCACCTAGACCTTCTCCTCCTGGACCTTCTCCACCCAGACCTTCTCCACCCAGAACTTCACCTCCATAGGTTCCTCCACCCCTGCCTTCACCTCTGCACATTCCTACAACCCCGACTTCACAGGCATCACCCCCAACAGTTTCGCCTTCAGGGACTGTACCACAGAAAACACCAGAAAAAAAACCAAAGCAGGAAGAACCTACAATCCATAAGGAAGAGTCCAAGGACTCTGATTTTGAGAAGACACCCTCTCTGACTCGAGAGGAGACCACCTTTGAAGACTCATCATTGGACATTACAGGCCCATTTGGTGAAGAGGGGGATGGTGATGATGTTCAGCAGATGAGTGGAATGGCTATCGAGAGCACTTCTTTAGCTACCGATACAAAGGTCAAGATTTTAGAGCGCGACCCAAAAAGGAAAAGGAGTCTATCAAGTCTGAGGGAGAACTACCCACAATTGATGCATCCACCAATCTGCACGCTCAGTATCAAATGGGCGTCCATGACAAGATGCTATACCTATGACCGCACTTCCTCCCACAAGATGCAACCCTTGACTGTAATGTCCTCGATTTGGAGGCAGAGTAATTTAATTAAATTAATTGATTAAGTTGTCCAAAATAATAATATTTCATAAGAATGATTAATTGATTATTTTAATTAAATTAAAAGTGGAATTAAATTAATTAATTGTAAGAGTATCACAAAAAATAAATATTAAAAGGTGACCTTATATTTAATTAATTTAATAAAAGTGACTTAAGTTAAATATTATATCATAAAATCACTAAAATAAAACAATATTATTTTTTTGAAGCTTTTAAACGGATAGGCCTCATCTTGGAGAAAAAGTATAAAAGCAGATCAAATCAAGCTTCATTCATCCAATGTTGACATTTGCTTTGATATGTTCATTTATGGAGCCAAAAGTTTTTGCAGATTTCTGATTGTGATCTTTGGGAATGATACCTCCCATCGATTGGCATAACTGAGGTGGTGAAAGATTCCTCCGAAGGGTTGCAGCTGAGAGAAAGATACTACAGTCTTTCTATTGGGCTTCATTTGGTGGCCATAGGCCAAATTTTTTGACATCTTGCATATTTAGTTGGAGATCATTAGTGGCATCATATTTGCATCAACTAGTAGCATTGAAGTCATATTGGAGGCAAGTGAAGTTTGATATATATACTTGCAGAGGTCTGATATAAAAGTACAATCATCTTGGCAGCCATTGAAGACCACGATTTCACTCTTGAAGGCCTCACTTTGCATTGATTTCACCTTCTATCTTGGGCGCCTCATTTCTTGGGTCATGGCAACAATATTTGATGCTTGAGAGGAGACCAAGAAGCTGCTACTTATTTATTATTGGCATTCATATCAGAACAGGGGCGATTTGGAGAAAGGTTCAATTTGACAAAGAGGAGGCACATTTTGGATTTCTAATTGATTGCTTCTTCATCATCAGCCCTAGGCACATCATCTAGGTTCTTTATATGTTGCTTTGCATTCATTTTCAGTCATGTATGTTTAAAGTGTGAGAGGCTGCCATTGTACTCAGACTTAAGAGTTTTTTTTCATAATATTGTAAAGCCAAGAGTCTTGGCTGTCATACATCTATTTAGATCATTAATGAAGGAGTTATAAGTTGCCTCTCATATGGTATATATTGTTCATGCTCACATTACACTTTTTAGATTGCATGCCAATTGTTTGACGAAATGTCAACTGGCTGTAGGTGCACATTTTACATGTAAAGTTCATATATTTGCATGTGAAAATACAAAAAATAAACTTGCATTACATTCCTACGTTGATAGTAGTTAGTTTGCATTATTCTAAGGCATTCAAACATATCATTTGGCATCAAACAAACACTCAAAAATTTATAGGAGCAAGCTGGAAGGTTACATGACAAGTGTTTGACAATATTCCTTGAAGATTTAATTAAGCAACTTGAGGGCAGATTTCATGGGATACTACATTGACACAAGGCAGCAAATGTCCTCCCTGTTGGACATGTACAATGAGGAGCACCATTTTAAGCTCCCTCCAGACACCTCCTCTTAGGTCCTCAAGCTCCAGTGCTACCAACTCCACTATGGGTTGATCCCCAAAAGATCACCCCTCTGCAAGCCAGTGCTACATTTTTGAAGATGGCTTTTGAAGTTGCGGGCCAGAATATACTATCAAACTCTGATGCGCACGACGCAAAGAAGAAACATGGCCAGGTGGTGGCTATGTATGAAAAAGAGGTTGTCGCCCAGAAATCACTCACGGAAGAAGTGGTTGTTTTGAAACAACAAATAAAGGAGGCCACCAAGGCCAAGGTCAAAACTTTAACTTTGTGAAAGTCAATTTTGGGCCAAGAGCCAACATTAGCGGATGGAGTGCCTCTAGACGAGGACGCCATAAATAAATTTGAGACCTTAGTGAATCTCCTTTTGAAGCATTGCAAAGAACAGCCTACGCCAAGGAACAAGGCACTGGTATTAGCAAAGCAATTTGCTAAGGTGGTAAAAGAGTGTAAGCGCACCCTTGAAAGAGTTGAGGAAGTCATCCCTATCTTGGACAAGATTTTAAAAAGATTGGTGCGACCAAATAAAATCTTGGAGGCTCGATTCTATGCAGAGGAATCCTAGAGGCAACAGATGGCAGATGTTGCACTCTTAATAAAGGATCGTGCCAAGCATGCAAAGGCATTCAAAGATGTTGAAACTATGGAAGAGAACATAAAGACGCATCGACAGCAACTGCATGTCAATTTTGCAGCCCTCCGAGGACAAGTTGTCAGTGAAGTCTCGACATTGGAAGAAGTTCAGAAGGATGTCAACACGTCCTTGGACGAATTGGTCAAAAAGACCAACGAGAATTTTGACCAACCCGAGGAGATGAAATCTAAAGCGCCCATTGATGAAATAACTGCAAAGTTGCTCAACACATTGTCACATTTGGACAATGTTAAGAAGCAAATTGAACAAACAGGGCCTGAATTTTTGGCGGAGGCCACAACCGAGACTTAATCCACGACGGACTACGAGCATAGTGTGGGGTGATGTTGGACCCCAAATTTTGGCTAAGTATTTTGGTGCGGAACCGGCACGACGCAAAAGGAGTATAGTGCAAAGATACTAGGGCGTGGAACTAGACTGGCGCAATAGGACCATGGTGTGAAACCAACGAGGCACAAAAGGACAAGGGCGCAGAAGCACCATCACAAGAAGACCCAATCAAAGACAAGATATAACTACGAGGGACACGAAAGCATAGGACTCAAAATAGTAGAAAAAAACTTGGGGAGCGCATGGGAAGCAGGAGATGGTTAAGGAGCGATTCACAAGGGCCATCCAGACCTTATGCATCACGAGTTTTGCATCGGCCCACAAAGAGATAGACACATGGCAGAAAGGATCTAGTATATAACAAGTATATAGGGGGCGCAAAGGCCTAGGTCCTTAGGAGAAACCAGTTAATAGATTGCCATGACTCTCAGTCCATGGAGAGTTCGTTAGTCGATCACTCATGTCATTTATTTTGTAACTACTTGGTCAGGGAAAAACAAGTATAAAAACCCCTGTATGAAAGGATTGTGAAGTGATGGATATTGGCTATCATCTTGCTGAAATATAATATAGAGTTACTGACACTACAATCAGTTTTGATGTTCATGTTTTAATCCACTGATACTTATAAACCTGTTGGTAGGTTTGTAATGAGTAACTTGTAGGTGTAGCTCATCATGATGTTGATACAACTTTTACTTTTAGAACTTGCATTATAATCTTTGAACTCCATGGCATTTATCTATGTAATTATAATTGTTGAGCTTAATGAGACAAGGACCAAAGTAGTGTATCTCTTTTTCTATGTAACTTTTAATTAAATATAAGTTCAAACTCAAGAATATGACTAATATGTTATTGCGCAACATAACCCATGGGAACCGGTCTCTTGCTGCACACTTTGGATGAGTGCGCAAGACCATAGTCTTGTATGAAGGGCCAGCACGCTAGCTCGTTGGGGCTACACTTGATCGCTTGAAACATTATTAACGAATAAAAACTCAACAAGCTTCCTCTTTCCTGAAAGCTTATTCTTTCTCTAGATGCTTCATTTCTCTTTCTTCTTTCCGAAGCTTCATTTTATCTAGAAGCTTCCTTGTAATTTATAATAGTGTACAACATATGTACAGTTGCAGCCATCTCCTCTCGTGCCTATTTGTTGTATTGTGCTCTTTGCTTATAGCAATATTAGGAAGTATCCTAAGACTTGGGATGAAAATTTGACATATATTCAGCACTCATACAATAAGGCAGTTCATTCCGTCACTAATAGATCTCCTTTTGAAACATGTTTTGGGTGCTTACCTCCAAGTCCATTTGATGTTGTGATGGGACAGCCAAAAAGGAAAAAAGGAGTGGATTTAGTAATCCACAAAGCAGGAAAAATCATTGAGAAGATCAGCCATATACACCTCAAGTGCAAGAGAGGTTGAAGGAGCCTCGAGTTAATTACAAAGCAAGACATAATCAACATAAAGTTGAGCACAAGTTCCAAGTTGGGGATGAGGTGTGCATTTACTTAAGGAAAGAAAGACTCTTGAGGTAAAGCTAAGAAGCTAAAACCACTTCCATTTAAGATTCTTGAATAAATGTGCATTAATGCATTCAAATTAGACATGCTTTCGTACATGAATTTATATTCAATTGTGAATGTTGGGAACTTATGTCTCTTTGAGATTTCTACACTAGATGATAAATAAGGTGGTATTTTGTCATGCCCCCTTTTCCGAATTAATCTAATCAGAGGACCATATCCTAATCCTTATTTCCCATAGGCTAAGGGATAAAGTTGGGGAAATGATTTAATTATAATATCTTAAGAGGTCCTAAGTCACTTCATTTTTTATAACATGGTAAAAGGACACTTATGTATCATTATTATAAAGCGGGCCAAAAAGTATTTTATTAAAGTGTTTTAAACACTTTTAGGGTTGGAATTATATGGATTATTATAAAAGGATGAGTTAGGCTCAAAAGAAATTATTATTCATTAATCATTGAAATCAAACCCTATACTAGAGCTTGAGCCTTTGTGATAATCTTTTCACCCAAGGACAAAAACCCTTTGGTGTGCACGATTGGATGACGGAAGCCTTCTAATTTCAGTTGTGGTGATTCCATCTAGAATTCATATTTGTACCAAAGGATTGAAATTGATTCCATTTTCAGTTTGCTATAACGCTACTACAATTATCCATACCGTTGCTATAGTTATACGTATTGTCACTATAGTAATTTTTTACCCTTCCATCAGTTATATTTATGATCAGATGTTCAATGCAGATTTGTAATGAATGTTTTTTGTTATATGCAGTAAACTTGGGTTGTACTCTGCATATTATATAACCAGGTATTTCTCTGTGTTATTTCAATAACCATCTTGTCATCAATATTCATGAGTATTCAGCTCATTACAATAAAAGATTTCAGTTGCATTGTATTTTCAGCTTATTGAAATAAAGAAATCTGTGGGGTCTTGGTGTTATCAATAGGGTTTAAAACATAGTTGCTAGGAGATGGTATGCGTACGTGTACGCCAATTTTTTGAAAAATAGGAGATGGGTATAGGGAAATGGCAATATATATATAAACAATTTAGAAAAATATATACCATATTAAAATATTTTAAAAACTAGTGTGAAAAAATATTATACAGATATAATAATTGTAAGAAAATATTAAATATTAAAATTGAAAAACAAATGTTGAAACTATTAAAATTTTAAAACATTTTTACAAAACTAAAATTAAATAATTAAGTTATAAATATTTAAAATTTCTAAAAAGTTAAAATAAAATAATAAATATTATAAATGATAAAAACTTAAATTAATAAAATTTTAAAAACTCAACTTAAAAGTTGAAATAATAAACTTGATTTAATAATAATAATCTAATAAAATTATAAACATGTTTAAAAAATGAAATGAATGGCAAGGAAGGCCATGGCTGTGAACGGCACAGGTCTACATTGTCGTGAACGACAATGACATGTGCATTGTTACACAGGCCATTGCCGTTCACAGCAATGCAGGCCAATGTCGTTCATGGCCATGGCCTCCCTATTCGTCAACTATACAAAAGAGCTTCATGACTGGTGAAAGGAGACATCACACTGTAACTACATACTCGGGAACTCAGGAAAAACCTCTCGAATGTACAACCGTATGGTGTTTCATGGCAACCACTGCCCTGTTAAAAACTCTACCTTAGAAATCACGACTACATTGAATCATACTGCAAAAAATTCATTTTTTAGGGTACACGTTTTTTGCCAGGAAATGGTCAGGAGATGGCATATGTCTCCAATAGACAACCCCAAGTATGGGAGACATCTCCGTACGCGTCTTCCGTACCCAATACGCATCCCAGTACCCAAGACACATCTTAGAGGGTGAAGGACACGTCTCCCTGCAACAGTAATTTAGAATATTAATCTTTTATGTTGTTGCTTATTATGTTATTGATACCCAATATTGGAAAAAGAATTCACAAAAAAATTAGAGTTTATAAATATTGGGGAAGGGACATTACAGTGGTATCAGAACTATGATCTTGCCAAGCTACAAGAAACTTTAATTCAATAATATCTTATGCAAGTCAATGGGAAAGAAATCAGGTATTATCAAAGAGAAAGAAGGGCTCAATCACCAGAAATAGAAAAAGTTATGGAGGACGGGGAAAAGAGAGATTAAATGAATTATTTGCAAGAAACTATCAGCTGGGATCAAAGGGATTTGGAAAGAACAATCCAAATGACATTGAGAAAATCCATGGTAGAATTAGTACAACCTCTGCAAAATATTAATCATAGTAATGCAAATCAAGGAGAAGGAATCTCTTCAGCTAATGAGCGGGCCTCAATCAATCCCCCTTCCAAGACTTTTTGAGCAAAATTTCTACAAATACAAGAACACCCAAAAGAGGTAGAGCCCCAACATCAAATAGGTAATGATTTTGCAGCATAGCATGCAAAATATGAAAGACTCAGCCTTGCAGTACAGCAAGCATTGACTTTCCAAGAGTTTTGTGATCTAAGAATAAAGAATAGTACATGGAGGAGAACCCAACAAGATCAGCCCCATAAATATATCCAGCAACATTTGGGTAAGATTAAAATTCCCTCATATGATGGATTTAATGAATGTTCTACCAAGGCTTGGTTGTAGAATCTGGACACTTACTTATCATTGAATCCAATGTATGAAGAAGAGGCAATCAAATTTGTTACCCTTCACTTGGAAGGAGTGGCACATGGGTGGTGGTATCATGGTATGGTCATCCAAGGGCATGGTTCCACTACCACACTAAAAAAATTCATCTAAAGGTTGACAGAAAAGATCCAGAAGTCCACTTCAGAGAGTTAGCTTAGCTCAAACAATAAGGAACAATGGATAGCTATATTGCTGAATTCCAAAGATTATCAGTAATGGTTCTTGATGTGACTAAAAGCAAACTTATTGTTTTATTCATAGAGGAAATAATGGAACCACTGACGGGTTTGGTAAAAGTGTTTGATCCTCTATCTTTGCAAGAAGCTATTACGAGGGCTTTGAACTTCGAAACTTCAACACCCAAGAATAAACATTTTACAAAGACACCATATGTTGGTCAGCAAAAGACATCAGATTTTGGGCAGCAAAAGAAACCATTTCAGCAAGGAGTTTCTCAACAGAAAGAGCTGCCACAAAAACCAAGTAATGAGGTAGAGACCATAAACGAACTCGGGAGAAAGAAATTGTGTTTTACTTTCAAGGACTCATGGGAGCATAGGCACAAATGTCTTGGGCGAGGACAGGTGCATTACATAGAAGTGATATCAAATGCAAAATTGGAATCAAAGGAACTTGAATCAAAAATTGAAGAGAAAAAACTAGGACCTAAAAGAAAGGAAGAAGAGGATATTATAGGAGGCACCCTTACTACACTTTCTGATGCTCCTAGATATCACCCTTTTAGAGTTAATGGAGTTCTCCATGGGCATAAAATCACAGTGGTGATTGATAGTGGGGCAACCCACAACTTTATAGATGAAGAATTGGTAGTTAGAAGAGGTTTGAAGACAGAGGAATTTGATGGCTTCAATGTTATTGTGGCTGATGGCTATATTATCCCTTGCACCAAGAGAATTCAATAGTTGGATATCACGCTTGACACGCACAGGGTGTGTGATGACTTCTATGTTGTGGGCATAGGAGAGACAAATATGGTATTAGGGGTGCATTGGTTACATTTGCTTGGGGAATTCACTTAGAATTATCAAACCATGGAACTGAAAGTCAAATTAGATGGGAAAGAAGTGGTGCTTCAAGGCATTGCTAATGGCTCCTAGAGTTGTCATAGCCAAAAGGATGGAGAGATCAATTCATCGAGGACAAGTAGCTTGGGCAATGCATTGTTTGGTGAGCACCATAGCTTCGCCCGCAGATAAGAAATCCTATCACGTGGATATCCAGACTATTCTAGACAAGCATGGCATAGTATTCAGTGGTTTACTTCCAAGATTGCCTCCTAATAGAGGAATTCAACATATAATAGAATTGGAACTGGGTTCTAAGCTCGTGATGATTACACCCTATCGCCATCCAAGAGGGTACAAGGAATAAATTGAAAAAGCTATCAAGGAGTTTTTGGAGATGAGCCAAATTAGGCCTAGTTCTAGTCCCTTTGCATCACTAGTAATCCTTGTGAAGAAGGATGGTGTTGACGCAATGGATTGCACCCAGGGCAGGAGGCCGAGCTCCTGCCTTCAACACGCAACAATGGAAACTCCCCTCTCACCTGTGGGACTGGCGAAGCTGGAGGGGAGAGTCTCTAAGTAAGGGCTAGCTCCCTTTGATGCATCTGAGTTGTTCCAATAAGTGCTAATACAGGTATATAGATATATAATGGGCCGGGGGGGGGGGGGGGGCGGCGGGAGGTGAAAAGGGAGAAGGATTACAGGAAAACAAAACTACTCTAAAAGAGGCGATGCACCAAATGATTCGACCTACTCACACTCACACTTGAAGCCAGACAAACACATACGTACACTTCAAACTGGCAGAAGGACTAGGTTACAGGAAGCTTAACAGGGAGGCTTTAATGGAACACACAGAAAACAGAGACTCACCAAAGGTGCTGTAGAAAAGCACACTGTATAGCAGCTTCTTCTGTCTCTGCACTTCCAAATACAACTCTCCTTGTCACCTGCAGAAATGGCACCTTATAGGCACCAGGTGTGTTGGTGTTAAACCTGTGGAAGCATTAAGAAGCAATGACTAAACACAAACTAACACTCAGACACACACAGAGATATCTAACTAGAATAGAGGTAAAAATGCGTTTATTGATTTTAGGTGAAAATTTGCCAAGGCTTCGCCTTACAAATGTGAAAAAAGATCCTTTTCAAAATGACAAGTATATCATATATAGGGGAAGGAAGGAGGCCTTTTGGCGCCCTTTTTACAAATGACCCATGTGTGCTCCGATCATTGGGAAGAGTAAGCCGTTTAAACATCAATGAGAAATTATGAGCCACGCCCTTTGTCTGCTTGCAAGACCGCTCCTTCAAGGTGATTACGTGGCTTGTCTGCTCATTAATGCGAAATGAAGAGAAACGGGTCGCACCGTTAGCCGTTTGCACCTCCTAATAATCAATTCGCAGACACTGTATCACCTGCCGGAGTAACTTCTTGAATCGGCACCTCCCTTCGCCACTTGGACTATCTACCTGTTCTTTCACTTGGCACTTTTCTCTCTTTGTTCTCTGGGATCTTTGTCTTCTTCCTGTTTTGTCTTCTTCTGGCTCGTTCAGCCCTCGGGCTATCTTCTGGCGGGTCTCTGCGTTCCTTGAGCTCATCTCTAGTTGGCGTTTAGGCAATTTAAAAGCAAACGGCTATTTCACCGTCTTAAATTTGACGTCTGCACACCCGTCGTCGTTTGAAAAACAACGACTAATCCATCTTCTTAAAGTTGACGGCTTCCGGGACGTCATTGTCCTTGGCGAATTCCTTCGGGCCTTTTCTGTGGCTTTTTCTTTGTTTCGGACCCTCCCGAAGGGGAAGTGTCCCTTCGGCTTTGAAGAAATGCCCTTCATTTGGCTGGCTGAGAGCCCCCCGCAAGGGCACCTGCCCTTTGGCGGCCTTTTGTCTCTTCGGCCCTTTCTGCGGCTTTTTTGCTTCGGGCTTTTCTGCGGACAATTTTCCCGCAGACAAAAAGTCTGCGAGAATTTGTCCCGGTTGCTCGCCATTCCTTTGAGTCCTTTGGCTGCAGCCTCCCCCGAATTCCTTCAGACTTTTTGTCCGAAGGAATGAAGGATTTTGCCTTAACAAAATTCCGAAAGGTCCAAACCGCTTCTTTGTGGCCTCTTTGAAGCGCTCCCTGCCCTCCGCAAGGGCACTTGCCTTCCGGCTTTTAGGACGCTCCCTTGAACCAAGCCGTTGAACCGATCGATTGAACCAAAAATGGTTCAACGGTTCAACACTGTGCGCCGAGCCTTTGAACCTTCCGCGGTGAACCAAGTGATTGAACCAAGTGTTGAACCCGCCGATTGAACCAAGCGATTGAACTCGCCGATTGAACCACGCGTTGAACTCGCCGATTGAACCAAGCGTCGAACCAGCCGATTGAACCAAGCAATTGAACCAAGTCTTGAACCCGCCGATTGAACCAAGTGATTGAACTCGCCGATTGAACCAAGCATTGAACTCACCGATTGAACCAAGCGTTGAACCCGCCGATTGAACCAAGTGTTGAACCCGCCGATTGAACCAAGCGATTGAACCGAAGGCGTTGAACCGGTTCAACGGTTCAAAGGTGCTAACTCTTGGAAAGATTATGTCGTTGAGCCACTCTTCCAACCTTAAGGAAAAGTATCTTCTGAACCATTTTAGCCCTCTTTCCTTATGAATTTCTTCAGACAAGAGTTCGAAGAAGCTTTGTAAAACCTTGCACTCTCTGAACTGGTTCTTCGTCTGCCAAAAAATACACCTGCAGAGTCCGTAGAAAATCAAGCCCTGCTGAGTCCGTAGAAAATCAAACCCTGCTGAGTCCGTAGAAATAGACCTGCAGAGTCCGTAGAAAATTCCTGGACTTGTGCAAAATCAAAAATGAATTGGCCTAAAACAGCAGAGGAAGAAGGGGATTGATTTTTGGCCTGTTAGACCAAAAAAAATGGTCAACAGATGGTACTATGTAGATGTGTATTGATTACAGAGCTTTGAACAAACAGACAATCAAAAATATGTACCCCATTCCCATGATCGATGAGTTAATTGATGAGTTGCATGAAGCTATGTATTTTTCAAAGATTGATTTGAGATCAAAGTATCATCATATTTGTGTAAGGAAAGAGGATGTGCAAAAAACAACTTTCAAATGTCACTGGGCACTTTGAATTTTTAGTCATGCCTTTGGGATTGACAAATGCTCTAGCAACTTTCTAGTTGTGTATGAATCATATTTTTAGTAGCTAATTGAGAAAATTTGTTTGTATTTTTTGAAGACATTTTGATTTATAGCAAGACTTGGGAATATCATGAGGCATTTGGATACAATTCTAGGACTTTTAGAACAGCATACTCTCTTTGCTAAGAAGTTTAAATGTGA
Organism: Torreya grandis; assembly: GCA_037957365.1. NCBI lineage: Eukaryota > Viridiplantae > Streptophyta > Pinopsida > Cupressales > Taxaceae > Torreya > Torreya grandis. The sequence goes on from JARHVA010000791.1 coordinate 2,159,834, forward strand.
GTTTGGGATGAGGGAAATTTTGTACTTGGGCCATGTCATTAACACTCAACGAGTTCAAGTGGATCAACAAAAGATCCAAGCTATTTTGGATTGGTCTCCTCCTACCACATTGACATAGTTGAGAGGTTTCCTTGGCCTTTGCATTTATTAAAGAAGGTTTGTCAAGGGCTTCTCACAATTGGTTGTTCCATTAACAGAACTAACGAAGAATAAAGGTTTCAGCTGGTTAGAGTCAACACAATGAGCTTTTGACAAGATCGAGGTAATGAGTTCATGTCCTGTCTTAGCTGTTTTGGATTTTTCACTTCCATTTGTATTAGTGTGATGCATCAGGAGAAGGAATTGGGCCAATTTTGAGGCAGCAAGGGCATCCCATAGCTTTTGAGAGTTGGAAACTTAGCGAGACAGAAAAAGGATTTTCAATCTATGACAAGGTGATGTTGGTCATAATGCATACTTTTACAAAATTCAGGCCGTACCTAGAGTGTTGCAGATTCGTGGTTAACCTTGACCACAATAGCTAGAAATTCTTCCTCAACCAAAGACATTTGAATGATAGGCGGCAAAAAATGGATGAGTAAGCTTTCGGCTTATGATTTTCATATAGAGTATGATAAAGGTAAAAATAATGTTGTAATTGATGCCTTATCTAGAAAACTTACTCTATGCTCTATATATGAAATCTTTGTTGATTGGAAGGTTACTATCATAGCACATTATGCAAAGAATATTTTTACTATTGATATCTTTGAGGACAAAATACAGAATGACAGGTATAAGATAATAGATGACCTCAGCTTTTACAAGGATAGAATTTATCTCGTCCCAGAATCAAAACTGAAGAATAAAGTCTTGAGAGCAGTAAATGATACACCATTGGCTGGTCACCCAAGGTATTTCAAGACATATAAGCAAATCAGGGAGATATTTTTTTGGAAAGGCCTCAAGGGAGAGGTCCTTCAATACATTAGAGAGTGTATTGCCTACCACCAGAGCAAAACAGAACAGGTATTTCCAGCAAGTTTGTTGCAGCCCTTACCGATTCCAAGTCAAATATGGGAGAGCATCTCTATGGATTTCATTATTGATCTTCCAAAAGTTCAGGGTAACAATTGTATATATATTGTAGTTGACAGGGTTACTAAATGCACTCACTTTTTTGTTGTTACATCCGAGTTTAAGGCACCACAAGTGGCCGACTTGTATTTCATAAAGATATTCGGGCTTCATGGGTTGCCTAAGAACATAGTAAGTGATAGGGACAACATGGGCCTTAGTTTATTTTGGCATGAGCTCTTTCTTTTGATCGGAACCAAGTTGACTTCTAGTACCAGTTACGCCCTCAAACAAGATGGGCAAACAAAGATTGTGAATAAGTGGATTGAGGGATATTTGAGGAACTATGTAGCAGGGCAGCAAACGGCTTGGATCAAATGTCTCTATATGTTGGAGCATTGCTACAAAACTCACACCATATGTCAATTGGTATGACTCGTTTCAAAGCCTTGTATGGTTATGATGCTCTTTCTTTTGTGGACATCATAGACAATAGAGTGCTAGGGGCAAAGCACTTGGTCCCACAAAGTCAAGAAATGTTGGAGTCACTCAACGAAAACCTCTAACGGGCACAGAATCAACAAAAGTTATAGGTAGACCAGCACCGTATTGAGAGAACTTCTGGGATTGGAGACGTGGTCTTCTTTAGATTGCAGCCCTATAAACTGTCTTCTCTCAAGAAAAATGGAGCTGATAAGCTCAAACCCCACTTCTATGGGCCTTATAGATCAAACAAAAGATTGGGGAGGTTGCTTATGAGCATAAGTTGCCAAAACACAGCGAGATTCATAATGTATTTCATATTTCATGCCTCAAAAGGGCGTTGGGACAACACATCACTTCTTCACCTGAGTTGGCTCCTTTGGATGTGAAGGCAAATTGATCTTGGTTCCGGAAGCCATCGTGTATATTAAGGTGAAGAAACAAAAGCTTAACGAAATACTTAGTGCGTTGGAAGGATCTCCTAAAAAAAAGGGTACATGGGAACATGCAGAGATTCTTGAGCATCCTAATATGCAATTGCTAGAGGGCAAGCAATTGTATGATGAGCAAGCTGTCATGTCCCTTTTTGCAAATTAATCTAATTATAGGACTCGTAACCTATTCCTTATTTCCCATAGGCCATGGGATAAAGTTAGGGAAATGATTTAATAATAATATCTTAAGTGGTCCTAAATCACTTCATTTTTTATAACATGGTAAAGGACACTTATGTATTATCATTATAAAGCAAGCCAAAAAGTAATATTTTATTAAAGTGTTTTCAATGCTTTTATGGTTGGAATTAAAAGGATTATTATAAAATGAGTTCGCTCAAAAGGAATTATTATTCATTACTCATTAAAATCAAACCATATTCCAGAACTTGAGCCTTCATTTTCATCTTTTCACCCAAGAACGAAAACTCTTTGGTGTCCAAGATTGGAGGATGGAAACCCTCTAATTCTTGCTGTGGTGACTCCATCCAGGGATCATATTTGTGCCAAAATATTGAAATTTAGTCTATTTTCAATTCGCTACATTTTTACTATAGTGATCTATACCACTGCTAGAGAAATTTTGTACCCTACCTACCATCAATGGTATTTATGATCATGTTCAGGGCAAATTTATAATGAGTGCTTTTTTTTGTATGTCCACAGTAACTTGGGTTGTACTCTGCATATTATATAACCAAGTATTTTTGTATGTGTTATTTCAAGACCCAGCTGTCTTGTCATCAGTTTTCATGAGTATTCAGCTCATTACGATAAAATATTTCAGTTGCATTGTATTTTCAGCTTATTGAAATAAATAAATCTGTGGGGTCTTGGTGTTATCAGTAAGGTTTAGAATATTAATCTTGTATGTTGTTGCTTATTATGTTATTGATACCCAATATTGAAAAAATAATTCATACAAAAATTTAGAGTTTATAAATAGTGGGGAAGGAACATTACATCTTTTGTTGCATTTCATTGAAGACCTTGCACTTGATGCTCAAGAAGAATTGTACAAGGATGTTGTTTTTCAAAAGGTGAGAACATCAAGGCGAGAAGAGTAGGAAAGTTGGAAAGTGGGATTGAAAGGATAATTGCCAAGCAAAGCCAAATGGTATTCCAAAGACAAAGTGGGGAAATCGCATCATGAAACATGATGAATCCAATTCATTTTATGACACCAAGTACGCACTAGTTTGTATGACTGAGTAAAGTAAACTAAGACACTCTCACTCACTCCTAAGACACATTTCAGTAAGAACATAGAATGCAGGTCAGTGTAGGCATAAACAGATGATGCAAATACATTTTAAGGTAATCAGGACACCTTGGGGCCATATGCTAATGCTTAAATCTGTATATATAAAGACATAATTGCAATCCACAAAGAGGAGCAATTGAACTCAGTTCTGCTGGTAAATTATCAGACGGGGTGCAGGATTTGGGAATGTGCATTCAGAATAGATTTTCACCAGCTCCAATAGACCCGGTATAACTCAAAGAAGAGGTTAAGTATCTGGTGACTTAACAACACTATCCTTTCGCTTAATACATCTAATGTCTGGTTTGAATTTTCTTGCCCTGTTCTTCATGACAATTTGGGTCAAGGAATTTTGTTTAGTAGCTATGGATTTAGATGCTTTGTTATGTTTGAGCAAAAGCTCCTTGAATATGGGCAAGTTAAAGAGATATTGCATCACCAGGCTTGAGGGTTGCCACTAGTTTTAGTACTCCTGGCATAATAAAATCGATCATCTCAAAGTGGAGCTTCTGCAATAAAAAGGATGATCAACTGAACTCTGGTGACAGTGATCTGCAAAACCCCAGTTTGCATCTTTCAGGCACTGGCTGTTTTACACTCTAATATGATATTTTTTTTCTTAGCTAAACAAGATCAGCATAATGGCCATCAACATACACAACAGTTGTTACATTTCAATTTACAAAGGAGACAAACACTTTCAAAAAAGATCCTGCATTTTCCTGCAGTCTGTTCCATAGTTACCAAGTTTGGAAATCCGGATCCATTCGGGAGGGCCAAAATATCCAGAATTCTTGAAAAAGTTTGGAAAAATCCGATCCAGAAAATATACATATAATATATATGTATATGTGAGCATAATTTTACAAATATCCAAAATTGACAAATACATGAAAAACATTTTTTATTTATTTTTGAAAAAATACAGGGCCGACCCAGATGAACTTATCCGGGCTGGCCAGAAAAACCAGATCCGGCTGGACTTTGTGCAGATCCAGCTGGATTTGATAACTATGGTTTGTTCTCTTACTCGATAATTATCCACCATAATCTAGCCATACTAAAAAGCATCATATGTTGAAGTTCCATTTATAGAGTAATATTTTGGGCATTTTTATTTAAGGGTGTGATAGCCAATTACAAAAACTTCTTGCTTTCTTTAAAGTTTTTGCCTACTTTTTTTTCAAATTGTGTAGCCAAAATTCATTAGGAAAGCATGCAAATTAACCAAAAAAAACCTCGGCTTCACTCTCACTCACTGAAGGTATGCATGTCAAAACAACAAACCACCAAATATATATGAAGAGGAATAAAAATGAAAATAAGGCAGAGCAATGCAAACCTTGCTAAAAAAAAGTGGCCGAAACCGCTTATCTTTGCTCCTTATTATTAGATTGTCTGACTGCAAATCAATAAACGCCAAAGCATAATTTAAATAAGGTTGTTAAAATGTAAGAAAATTCACTAAAAAAAAAAAGAAAGAATGTAAGGGATCGTAGATACAAAAGATGCAAATTATATCATTCAAGTAAAGATTGTATAGATGCAAAATATCCCATCATACAATTCACAAGGTAATTCTTGCAAACTTTAACTCATAGAAATTTAAAAACCCATATCAGTGCATTATCATATACTTGTTGATTTATGTGATAACAATAAGACCACAATGAAGCCAAGTTATCATGGCCTGAAAATAGGTCTACAGTAACTGCAGAAACAGCGCATGCATAATCAGAATCATGGAAGAAAGCTTTAAGCTCACCAGCCAGAAAGAATTGTAAATTAAACAAGAAAGGTAAGGACGATGCCACCTAAACCTCAAGACCTCAGGCTTAACCACCAGAGAAACCACCACTGTGAAGAGTTTGGTCCAGCCAAGAGTTATGGAAGATAGGATGTGAAGGAATTATGGATGGAATATGGCATTATTTTGACCACCTTAAACAAGGCTCTGAGGCCAACCTGGGAGGATGAGTTTCACTTTAACTAACATCTATTAATGCCCCCCTTTGCAACTCGTTTGACACATCATTCATTGTTGTTTTCTCCCTCATCTAATGTTGCATTAACAATAGATTTACAGTTAACTGGAAAAATTGTTTGGCTTTTTCAATTCTATTCCATCTCACAAACAAAACTACTTATCTCATTTGATGCTCACAATCAATGTCATACAACTAAGGTATTCTCTAATAATTTTGTGTGGTCTTTGTGCAACAATTTTGTCGCATTAGATAGCGAATGCTCTCACAGTCTATATGCTAAAGTAGGAGAGTTTCTGGAAAACCCTATGTGGTGTTTTTTTAGCCAACATTTTGAATCCCACTCCAAGATCCATCATCAAGATGAAAGAGGAATAATTATGGATTGGGGCCTCAGTTCTCATTTTAAAGATAACATTTGTAAAGTATGTTCTCATTTTAAAGATAACATTTGTAAAGTATCATGATGACAATAAGAGAAAACCATAGGAAAAATTTAAATGACATGGTTAATTCATTAAATATTATAACTATTAGTTCAAAAAGTAATAAATGAACTAGCCATTAATAATACTTAGTTAATTAGTTATACCACTAATCAAATGACAGTGGTTAACTCATTAATTGTTATAACAAATAGTTCTAAATTATTAATTGAACTTGTTATAATAATCGATTAATCACTTGGCTCCAAGCTTAGCAAATTGGAACTTGTTATAATGAACTTTTCTTTTATGGTTGGAGTTTTGAGCAAATTGATAATTGATCTCCAAGCTTGGCTCAACTCCAAAACAGCATTCTTATTTAGCTTGTTTGCAAATCTCCACCGCTTCCCTCAATAGTCTTTTGAAATAGTGATCCTCGGTGACCAATACCTTAGATTTCAGAATATAGATGTGGTGATTATTCTTAAAAGAGTGTTCTGCCATTGCCAACTTAACTACCCTCTACCTTTTGATATTACTATCATGTTCATTAAACCTTGTGATGATGGAACATTTTTTTTTCACCAATATAGGACACCTCATAAGAGCAATCAATGCAGTACACATCACAATTTTTACTTGGTTCTAAACGATCCTTAGATGCCTTAATCAACCCCATGAGCTTTTTGTGGGGTAAAAAGGTTGCTCTGATGCTCCTACCACTCAAAATTTTTAAGATCTTGTTGGAGATGCCATCCACAAAAGAGTTAAAAACCACGGGAATCCCTATTTAGCCATTCACCTCCTTTCTCTATTCATGGCTTCTTGCTTGATTAAGTCACTAGCAATTTGTTTCCCCTTGTAGTCATTTTCTTGAAGAACTCGGGTAAATGTTTAATCTCGTGCTCTAAATCATCATCATCATAGGTATTGAACATGCTTGTGGTTAATACCCCACTTTATATGTCAGTTAATGATGGGAAGTGGCATGCAAATATAGGTCCATATGAGTCGATTTATAGTAAACTTGACGAGCCAAAGTTTCATCCAATTTCCTTGTAAGGAGGAAATCTAGAAAAAGCTATCTACCATCCGATTCTAACTCTTTAGTGAGCCTTATATTTAATCCATAAGATTGGTGAGAAGGTTTCTGGAAATAATTGTGTCAGGGCTTTTTTATGAACATTTTGGATCACATTCCATGATCCATCCTCAAGTTTGAGAAGATATCTTCTCAATCTTGATGATGACTCATGGAGTGTGATCCAGAACGTTAATAAAAAAACTCTTACACATTTATTTCTAGAAACCTTCTCAATAGTCTATAATATTGTTGATGTGGGCTTGGAACTTCTCTAACTTGTCTTTACCATGTTGCCAGCTCAAATTGGTGTCATCAACATATCTTTTCCACCATTTTGGTTTTAATGGAAAAGAATGGAGACCAATTTCCTCAAGATACTCCAAGAATAGATTGGCAACAACCAAAGAAAGGGATCACACCACATCATCTTATATTTGTTTGTAAAAGCCACCGCTAAAAGGGAAGAAATTTGACCTCAAACATAATTCTAACAACGAAAAAGTTCATCGTCAATGCATCTCTTGACTTTCTTAACTTCACCAATAGGTACCTTCGTGAAGAAAGACACTACATCAAAACTAACCAAAATCTCCTCATCAATAATCAATTTATCTTTTATAAATTTAGTAGAATTCATGGGATCTTTAATGAATGAGGATGTTCTCACTACCAATGGATTGATTTTCTTAGCAAGGACAGCCACCAAGTCATAAGTCGGACAATCAATGGTGTCCAAAATGGGTCTTAGAGGGACCCCTTTTGGGGCCACCTTAAATTCTAGAGGTGATCTTTATTTAGGAATGAGGTGTTTCTTTAAACTATCATCTGACAACAATTGTTTTACGGATTTTTTCACATTCATCGTAATTTGGGACTTGAGATCAAACATATTCCCAGACTTCATGTTATTTTGTAAATGATCACACATCTTTGTATCATAGTCTATCTTATTCAATAGCATTGATGCACTTCCTTTATCAGCTTTTATAATTGCAATGTCATCATTCATGTCTAACTTTCTTATCACATTCTACTCATCTCTATAAATGTTGCACTTTAGGAGTTTAGCTTTTCTTAAAGCCACAGCAAAAATTTGCCTTATCTTGTTTTCCAATTCATTAGGTAGGAACCTTACCACATTCTCAATTTCAACTAAGACATCTTCCTTTGGAATGTATCTAGTCGCAATATTAGAGGGGCACTAGCAATTTATTATCCCAATCATCAATAGCACTATGGTATGATACTATTAATCGTGTGATGAGGCTATTCCAATGGTTATTAGGCTAGATTCCTTCAAAAACGACACTTCGCAAATGTTGAAATTTAATATACTATTGAAAATGTATTACATTTTACATAACCAATAAAAAATGTTGTTTTATTATGAAACGATGTTATATATTGCATGATGAGTCCCTCAACTTGTGTAATATGTCATGTTGAATTATGATACTCATATTAATATAATGTTATACAATGAAGTATGATTGGTAAGTTGAACCATGACCAAATTATTGTAGCCATGTTTGGTACTCCGAGTGCAAAAAGATTGGCAAGGTTTGTTCTACTCCCAAGCTTGGTTATGAGATCAAAACCAAGGGGTACAAAATTTGAACAATATAAAGGTAAATGGAAGTAGAAATCCCCTCGTAAGATTCCACAAGAGAGGTCTCACAAACCAAATAGGCATTCGGCTTGGCTGTGACCTAAAAATGGCCTCTACCTTTTACCGTTTTACAAGGCAATGTCCATTCAATCTAAGCATATGATAAATTATGAGAATGTTGTGGTACACATGCTAGATAGCATTAGGAAACATATTCATGGTAGACATATGAAGTCTTTCCTTACTAGTTTTAGGCCTAGACCCCTTATGAACATAGGAATATTAGATATTTGTGCCATTAAAAGTGTGCCCTCTTTGTTAGTTATTGTATCGGTGCACATATATTGTCGCCTCTATAATGTGGACCACTCTCACACACCTATATTGCATGCAACACATAATAATATTGCATAACTTCTTACATGATAAGATGGATATGATCTCTGATATATGGAGAGCATTTGGAAATAAAATAGGATATATGTAGATAGAGCACAGTTGGAAAGCACAATAATTGATTTTAAGGGGACAAATGAATTGTCAGGTATTCAGCTGGCTCTATCATTATTCAAGATGCCCTAGTAAATTCATTTTATATCTGTGGTGAATGAGAATGAGCTGTCAAAGCATAAATTTAGCCACTCCTTGAGTGTCGATCATCATCAAATGTTGTCCATCATGGATAGCATTGAGTGGAAGTTCTGATCCTAAGTAACTTGCATGGAATGCTATAATGATGCATTTGCACCTAGCATGAAGGAAATGCCATTTGCATTGCCCCTGGTTCTTTAGTATGCTTGCATACATTTTGCATAAAAATAAACTAGAATATACCTCGTCATAGCAGCAATAATAATGTGAGTGCAAATAAACTTATCTCTCTCCCCCTTGTGTTGCCTTCACAGATTACAAACAAGAACATTTTTGTTGGTACCCAAGGGCCAACGCCTTGGTTTGTTACATTGACAATGGGATGGATTCAAGGAATGTTCTTAGGATCTAGTTGCCTTTCTATCTTTGAAGATAATGAAACAATGCCATTCACAATACACTCAACGAAAATATTAAAGTTGTGTTAGTCAACTACTACAGCATAATTCTCAATCATTGTTGAAAAAATAAGAAATTGGCTGGAATGTAGCTATGTTGCTACAACATCCAAGATATTTGATAGATCATTCGGGTGGCATGCCTTGTTGACTAAACAAGTTGCATACAAATAATGAGGCACATAGAGAATGGGAGCACTACTTCTAGATCATGGCAGGAACAAGGATGGTTGGAGGAAGAAATTTCGGAGCCACCATAAGTTTGGCTTACCTTTCCATAAAAATAATCATAAAGAATCCAAGGGAAGATAAAGGCAACTACTTCCAATTTGGAAGAATGACAAGAAGCTAATGATGGGTTAGCTTGAACTTACCACTAGGGCTAGATATTTTTAAGTATCTTATGGAATAAAAAAGGACGCATCCAAGAGAAGATAGACACGATTTCTTTTAATTTGTAACAATGATAACAAGCTAATGATGGATCGAATGTAATAATGTAATAAATCAAAATATTTTATCTCACCAATTGATCACCAACTGACCTCTTATGATGCCCTAGGCAAGTCACCCAAAAGGAATAATTCAACCAATAAATCTCCCAAGCCCTCAGTGGGGTCTCCGTGTAGCGCGGCCCTCTCAAGAGGGGTCTTCTTCTTGACACAACAATTTGCCACCCAAGGGAATGGCACAAAACCGCGCTAGCAATCTTTCAATGCGAATCATCAATCTCCAAGACTTGCAAATTATCCGAAAACCAGCTCTCTCTAGGGTTTGCAATAATTCTTGATGAAAGTGGTGTCCAAAAACACCCCTGTAAATCTACTTGCATGCAATCATGCAATTTGGAATCTCAACTATAGCCCTTGAATAGAGTTGCCCAAGAAGTAGGAATGAAGGTTTTCATCCCCAAACCCTTAACACCTTTGAAGGTTTTCATCATTAAGCTGTGATGAACAAGCTTGACATACTTAATCAATGATTCAATATCAAAATTAGGCATAACCTTCCAATTGAATTCTCAATTGCTTTTTATAAGCATCCCCCAAGGGTGGCACCCAAGTTGGAGGAATGCGTCTTTTGAATCATAAGAAACTTTACCTTTTTAAAACTCTTTTTAGAGGGTTTAGGCTCTCATGACTCTTAAAGGTCCCCTGCTTAAGTAAAAATTATATGAAAAGTACTTTTTACATAAATCAACTGAAAATTAGAATACTTAAATACTTTTCACCTTTTTGCTCTTAGAATAGTTCACTCAATGTTCCCTCCTCTTTTTTTCCCTTAGCCTTGTGGGAACAAACCAAGCTAAGGGTCCATAAGCAAGTTATGCCAAAAAGGACAACATTACAGGTTACAAGGAAATATAATTCAAAATTATCAATATTATTTTTTTTAGTGGAGCGATTCACCTAAGAGGGTTTTTAGGGTCCTTTTAGGCTCTAAACTTAGAGGGAATAAACATATATTTTCTAATTTTTATTCTGAAAATTATTATATTAATTTTCCCATATTGGCGACTTGCTTTGGGAGACTTGGAGGGCTTGTTGAAGGGCAAGTTGAAGGATTTAATACTATATATTTTTCCAAGTGTGGCGACTTCATTGGAAGGGTTAGTTTGACAAATTGCAGCCATAATGTGTTCATTGGAAGCCCTAATATTTTGCATAATTATTTGGGAGTTTTTGCAATGGTTTCAAGGTAGATTTAGAGGAGAAAATGCAACTGTATCGGTTAAATAAACTAAATATTATTAAAGTGATAAATTTTAGACTCTTCGTCATTTCCACCTTGCCACAAAAGAGGTATTTTATTTCAATTTTATATTCAGCATTTTTGGAGTTATATTGGAGTGTTTGTTGCGTGGAATTTCGTCATTCCTTCCAACTAGGATTTGCTGGTTTTGGAGTTCAAATTTTAGATTGTTTCAGTTTTATATAAGAGTTTGTTGGAAAACTCCTATTTTGCTTAATTGTCCAATTTGAGGACATTACAGTGGTATTAGAGCCATATCTTGGCTATATTGTGGTGTGAGAGTTGTTGATACATGAGTGGCAGTAAAGAGGGCAAGTATTACGTAAGGAGTAGTAGGAGGGGAACAGGACTTCCACCAGTTGAGCCACTTGAGCAAGAATAGGTAATGGGTGACATGGATCACCAGGAAACAGAGAGGGAGAAGAGAGATAGGATAACTGAGGAGAGGTTTGCGAGATATTCTCTATCTCAGGAGCAGATGACAGTCGTGATAGAAGGGTTTCTTCGTACCCTAAATGATATGAGTGGCTTAAAGCCACTCAATGGCGATAGTGGTGTTTCAAGGAGCAGGCCAGATACACATATACCCCCCTTGGAGAATGGAGCATCCACACATAGGCCTACCCAACCTACATTTGTTCAGAGGGAGGAGCCCGTGCCAATGAGGGAGGGGTTACCTGACCCACGTGAGGAGTTGGAGAGGGAGATGGATGAGTATGTTACTTTACCCGCTACAATGAGAGGGGCTATGAATTTTTTTGAGTTTTCAGCTTGGAAACGGGATCATGGTGGGCCCAGGATCAGTTAAAGCCACAGGTCAGCCAAGGTGATCTCCAACATGTGTTGGGGAAGTTATCCCTTTTCACTTTCGATAGGTCACAAAGGAGCTCAATGAGGGCTTGGATTCAAAAGGTGAACACCTTTTTACTTTGACTTATGGCAGAGGAGGAGGTTGTAATTTTTAACAATCTCAACACTCAAATGAAATACTAAATATATTACAACACAAAATACAATATTCTTTTTTGGTGAGAAGGAATAACTCCACAATCGTTTGCCACTTTAAAGGGGCTACCTCCTTATCAGAGTATTTAACTCTAATTGATTTATATTTTGCTTGGATAATTATAATGGCCTATGGCTCTTATTTATACTATTTTAATCTATCTCACTTTTTCTTTCTATGCATGTAGGATTATTCCTCTAATACATTACTACTCATATTACTATTACATTCCACTATTCTACCCCAATATACATTATATATTCATGTATAGGTATATTACATTCCATCCCCCTTGACATGTTTCATCCTCGAAACATGCTAAGAATTGCACATCAAAAATATGTTGAGGACTAGATGGAAGCCCTGCCATGCATTCATTTTTGTTTCCACTTCTTAATCCTATGGTGTGATAGGAGCATGTACAATTCTAGCGTCAATGGAATCACTAGAACATTAGGTGGATGTTCAAAGGGGGCAGAGGAATGAACATCAACAGAAAATAAGGCAATCTGGAGGGTACAATCGAGCATTGAAAGTTGAAACTTGATGATTAGTTGCTCGAAGCTAGAACAAGGGAACACAAAATAATATGCCTGTGGACTCAACTTGAGCTTGTCAGTAGTCTTTTTTGCGCTCTTCTGGTGCCAACTCAGGTGTTATAGGTACTTGTCCAGGTGCTCTTAATGCCAGCTCAGGGGTTGTGGGTGCTTTTGCCTTCTGAATGGAAAAGTTGGTGAAGAGAAGACCAACTGAATCAATCTCTGCCAAGTGATGAAAATAAACTTACCATGCACTCCAAATATTTGTGAAATCTAGTCAGGTGGTGATTTCTACTTCATATTCTTCAACTATAGGAAATAAATCCACATACCATTCACTATAGTTATGCTCCCAATCTAACCATGCATTGATTTTTTCATCATATTGTGTGGTTATATGGAAGTGAAGCTCAATCTATCTAAAATAGCATTCATATTATTTAATGAATGCATTGCTCTAGATAAAATAAAGGCTCCATGACAATTTTTTTTTAATACAATTGAGGTAGTCACTAAAATTGCAATAACTTTTACAATATTGAACGAAATTTAAAAATTCAAACTATTCTAGAAAGTTGGAACAGAGGCGCACCAAACCCATAAATTGTTTGGCTCAATTCGCTACCAGTAGAGAGCATTTTGAAGAAAAATAGTCATATTTTTTTTTAGGACAAAAAATAAAAAATTGAACTTCTTAGACTTTCTCCATGAAGCTCCCAAATGTGCCTGCAATAAAAACACTCTCCACAATATCTCTATAATTTCAACAAATTCTACTCCCAAAACCAACTTCTTACAAATAATCTCTCCAACTCAATTGTAGATTACTCTCACACACAAACCCAAACCATATAATGAAACTAAATCTCTTCTCAAAAATTTAAAAAAAAATAACATATTTTTTATCCATTTTCTAATCATCAAGATCCCGTTAAGGCAAGGTGAGAGCATACGGCGAACAAAACTACAAACTCCTCATAATAAATAACTCAAATTCTACTACAATAGAAAAAAAATGGGTTTAAAAAGATCTCTGATACCAAATGTTAAGAACCTTAACACTCATAAATGAAATACTAAATTTATTACAACACAAAATACAATATTCCATTTTGGTGGGAAGGAATAATTCCATAATTGTTTGCCACTTCGAGAGGGCTACCTTCTTATCAAAGTATTTAACTCTAATTGATTTATATTTTGCTTGGATGATTACAATAGCCTATGCCCTCTTATTTATACTATTTTAAACTATCTCACTCTTCATTTCTATGCATGTGGGATTATTCCTCTATTACATTACTATTACATTCCCCTAATGTACTTCAATATACATTATATACCCCTATATAGATATATTACAGTAATGTCCCTCTTTTAAACATAACTTGCTCATAGACCCTTAACTTGGTTTTGTTCCAACAAGACTAAAGAAAAGAAAGAGAAAGGAATTATGAGGGGGCTATTCAAAGAACAAAAAGGTGAAAAGTACTTAAGTATTCTAATTTCCAGTTGAGTTATACAAAAAGTATTTTTTATCTAATTTTCACTAAAGTTGGGACCTTCTGAGAGTCATAGACACTTAAGTCCTAAAAGTGAATTTTTATGAAAACTTTTTAATATATATATTTTTAAAGAAAAAGATAAACTCTCCCTCTTTATTTTGGGCACCACATTAGGAAAAGAGATATAAAAGAAAAGGAAAAGCTCATTTGAAAAGGTTATGCATTTTTTATATTGAAATTCTTTTGCAAGTATGTCAAGCTTGAACAAATGAATTGAGGATGAAAACTTTCAAGTGCATCAATAAATTTAGGGACGAAAACCTCCATTTTTTCCCATAGGACAGTTATATTCAAGGGTTGCAATTGCACTTCGACTTTGTATAGTTATATGCAAGTGGATCTACAAAGATGTTTTTGGACACCACCTTCAACAAAGAATTATTACAAACCCTCCAAAGAGTCGAAAATTCATAATTTGCAGGTCAAAGAGGTGGGCAAACTCGGTTGAGGAGCTTGTTGAGTTTGGAGGCCATCCCAAGGGAGTGTGGCAACCCCTCTCAAGAGGGCAAATTTGTCTACGAAACTCTCCTCTAGGGTCAAGGTAATTTTCATAATTTACTCTAACTATTGGCGAGTTGTGGGTCAAATTGAAGGTTTGGAAGGTCAATTTATACCCTAGGAATATTCAGAAATTTATTTATTTTTTTGACAACTTGGGTGACTTGATTGGAGAGATTTGAGAAGTGTTTAGAAGGGCAAATTCCAAGAAATAAATATCAGATTTATTTTCCTATTTTTTCTAAGTGTGGCAACTCACGTGTGGATGTTTTTGAAGTGCTTTGTGATTGGAAAACACAGCTGTACTTTCACATAAAAATCAAATTATTTGTTGAGGTATTTTCAGCCACTTAACCAATTTATCTTGGTCAAAAAAGTACCTTGCTTTCAGTTTATTTTCAGCTATTTTTAACATGTGTTGCTTGGAAATTCTATAAATTTTTCAGTTAGGGTTTGTTGGTTTGTGGAGCAAATTTTTAGTTAACTGGGAATTTTTATTCAAAGGTTTGTTGGAAAACCCCAACTAGGTCTCATTGTCCAATTTGCGGACATTACAGAGGCCATTCAGTTTGCCACATTACATTTAGAGGGGGCAGCCCACGATTGGCGGTACCATGGTTTGATCACACAAGGACATTAGCACATACACTCCTATGAAGAGATCAGTAGAAGATTGATAGATAGATTTGATAGGGCGGATTCAAAATTTTATTTCCATGATTTAACTCAATTGAGGCAAAAGGCCTCAGTGGATGATTTTGTTTCAGAGTTTCAGAGACTTTCGGTCATGGTGACTGACATATTAGATAGGATATTGGTGGTGTTGTTCATTGAGGGCTTGATTGATTCCTTGCGGGGATTGGTCAAGGCATTTGATCCACCTTCTTTGAGAGAGGCCATCCAAAAGGCCTATGATTTGGAGTCTTCTACTCCAAGCAGCAGGTTCACACCTTTGGGGCAGCAAAACAGTATTTTTTTCCCATCTATAGGGTAACATAGAGGTGGCAGTTTGGGACAGCCAAGGGGCAACTACACAGGGCCTCCAAAGGCCACTCATGAGAGTCCATTGATAGAACAAACCAACTGGATTTGGGGCAACAAAAGGATCTACCACGTAGTAGCCTTGAGGTGAGAAATGAATTGAGAAGGGTCTTTGCTTCACATGTAAGGATCCTTGGAAAAAGACCCACAATTGTTGTGGTAAGGGGCAAGTACACTACATTGAGGTGCTTTTCAAAGAAGAGAATGAGGAGGAAGAATTTGGGACAGCCACCTATAAGGAGGGAACATTGGAGATAGAAGGAAAGGAGTTGAGTGGCACTTTGGCATCACTTTCGTGGGCTTCTAGGTATTATCCCTTTAGAGTGAAGGGATCATTAGAGAGTATACCGGTCACTATACTCATTGATAGTGGGGCAACCTACAACTTCATTGATAGAGGGCTTATGGCATCATGTAGCCTACAACCCATAGAGTTCAAAAGGTTTAGAGTCACAGTAGTGAATGGGTTCACCATCCCTTGTATTACCAAGGTTTCAAAGCTTAGTCTCACCTTGGAAAGGCATGTAATGTCCACCTTTTTGGCGTGGCTTGCTTTTGGACCTTAGCTTGGTTGTTCCCACAAGGCTAAGGGAAGGGAAGAAAAGAAAAGCGAACATCGAGGGGGGGCTAATTCATGAGCAAAAAGGTAAAAAGTACTTAAATGCTCTAATTTTCAGTTAAGATTGCAAAAGGGTACTTTTAATCTTATGTTCACTTAAGTTGGGGTTATGAGAGCCTAAACTCTCAAAAAAGAAGTTTTAAAAAGAATTTTGTGCTTATATTTTAAAAGGTACATCCCTCCAACTTCGGCGCCACCCTTGGGGGTGAATATAAAATCAATTAATGAGTCTTTTGGAGAGCATATACTGAATATTGAATTGGAATCTTTGATCAAGTATGTCAAGCTTAATTAACATATCTTGAGGATGAAAACCTTCAAGGAGTGACACAAGTTTGGGAACGAAAACCTCCATTCATACTATTTAAGAAATTCTATTCGAGGGCTATAGTTGAGCTTCAAAATTGCATGTTTACATGCAAGTGGATCTACAAAGATGTTTTTGGATACCACCTACATTGAGAAATATTGCAAACCCCATCGAAAGTTGGTTCTTGGTGAATTTGCAGGTCTTAGAGAGTAGTAACTTGCTTTTGGAGCTTGCACGTGGTGTTAAAAGCCATTCTTTGGCGTGGTGACTTGCCTAGACGATTGAGTAAGCTAATTGGAGGGGTTCGTTGAAGCCTAAAAATATTGCATAATATTCTACTTGATTTTCCAGCTTTGGTGACATGGATTGAGGGCTGATCTTGGGGATTTTAGAGCTAATCTGAGTGTTCTGTTGAACATAACTATCTACTGAGAGGGGGGTGAATCAGTAGATGATCTAAACTAGTTCATTTAAAAACTTTTTACAGAAAATATGAATTCATGTGTAAATCAAAGAACAAATGCAAAAGTCACACACAAAAACACATAACACTAGATTTTACGTGAAAAATCCAAAGGGAAAAACCATGGTGAGAATGAACTGCTAGAATCTACTATTCTAATCCAGTCTTACGGGCAAACGTCACTGGTTACATTCAAGAACACCGATCTTTAAGAGACACCAATCTCCTTTCTAAGCACCAACCCAGTTTGTATGTAGGCACCACCCTACCTGAACTATAGAGCTATAACTCCAATGTTCAAGATGGATTCACAAGTGAATCCAATTCAATGTTCTTTGTTACAAGTCTAATCTGTAACTGCTCACCTTCTTCTCATTGTCTGTGTGCTCTATCTTCCTGCTTGCTTAATCTCTGTCTGCATGTCTCTCACTCTGTATCTGCATACATCTGGTTATGTTTTATTCAGATACACTTCATTCTCCTTTTTTCTTCTCTACGTTTTACTTTTTCTGCATATTTCTTTTATCGACAACCTTTTTTCTCACTCTTGAAAACGCAGTAGCAGCAGTGACAACTGTCCATAAAGTCCTCTTGAAGTCATTTATATTCAACTATCTTTTAGGGTTTTTCATCTTCTCCTTGCATTCACACCCAGCTGCACTGAACCAATTCTCATTAAAGATGGCTTATAATTGCACGTTTCTCATGCCTCAATTTATGTGTCAACCTACAATGGTCAAATCTCTTTTCTTCATTTGATGACTGCTTAGTTTATCTCATAAATGCATAGCTTCCCCAATTGAAGATTGATCGGTTGAATCAATCAATCTCGAGCCCCATGTAGACCTTTTCGAGCTCACCGTTTGCCTAGTCCTATCTTTAATCAAGAATTTACTCATTTTGTCTTTGGCGCCAATCACTGTCTATTTTGAGTCGTCTATTGTTTTCCCTACTCTGGAACCGTCGATTTTTATCTCATGTCTCGATCTTCTCTTGGTTCGCTTTTGCTCCTTTCTATTCGAGCTTTCTCTCCTTCTATCTTTTCCTATTCAGGCTCTTTATATCCAGCTCATCTTCATATTATTTCTTGGGCTCTTCTCTTTCTCGGGCTATTTTCCTGAGCTTATCTCTCCTTCGGATTTTCTTTTCTTCAGACTTTCTTTTCTTCGGACGTTTTGTCCATCTCTCCTTTTGGTCTTCAGGCTCTTTTTTTGAATTTCTTCGAATTTTTTGTCTGAGTCTTTTCTCTCGGGACCTTTCTCCGAAGTTACCATTCGGTTTTTTTGCAACGGTGCACTTGCCCTCGGGCTCTTTCAAAACTACCCTTCGGCTTTCCTTTCGAAGGTCCTCTTACCCTTTGAGCTTTCTGAAAAGTGCCCTTCGATGTCTTTGGAAGGGTTCATATACCCTTCGGACTTTTCGACTTACCCTTTGGCTTTTTTCAAAGTGTCCTTCGGCCTTCTCCAAAGGGTTCACATACCCTTCGGACTTTTCGACTTACCCTTCGGCTTTCTTCAAAGTGTCCTTTGGCCTTCTTCAAAGGGTTCACAGACCCTTCAGCTTTCTATTAAGGGACATTTTTCTAAAAAGGACTTGACAATTTTTCTGAAAAAATTGTCCTTGCCACTTTTTCCGAAAGAATTCCTCTAAAGGAATTCTTCAAGACTATTTCAGGTTTTCCATCCTTCTTGACTTATGTACGTATGAGTAGAGACACTCAAAAATCCCGATTGCCTCTTCTAGACCCTTTCAGGTTTTTTACATTACTTGACTTATCAACTTGAGAGAAGTAACATGCTTGCAAATCCCTAATCACCTCTTCGCTGGACCCTTTCGGGTTTCCCACATTGCTTAGCTTATAATCATAAGAGAAGTAAGATGCTCCCGAAACCCCGATTACTTCTTCTCTAGACCATTTCGGACTTTTCACTTTGCTTAGCTTATAATCACAAAAGAAGTAAAGCACTTGTGAATCCCCAATCACTTCTTCGCTAGACCAATTCAGACTTTTCCCATTTCTTGACTTGAGAAATAAAGAGAAGTTAAGTCATGTCGAAACTCCAATTTGCATTGCTTGGCTTGACACGTTCGGACTTTTCATCCAACTTGACTTGACAAGATTGTGCAGTAAAAGCAGTGGAGAAATCCGATTAACACTGCAAGTCTGTTCAACTCACCCTTTGGCATTAATGCAGATAGCACCTGCTTCCTTTGACATCAATGACAATATCACAGACATCAATGACTATTTCCAACATGTTCATGAAGCATTAAATATTGCATAATATTTCATATTATTTTTCAAGCTTGGATGACTTACCCTAGGAGCCTTTTGTGGGTCATTGGAGGGTCATTGGTAAGTTTGAACAATCTGAATTATTTTATATAATTTTTGGAGGTAGGGCGAATTAGTTTGAGGAGGATTTGGACATCTTCGAAGGGTGTTTAGACTCTGTTTTGGAAAGGTACAACCATTATTTTATTTTTGATTTATTTGGCCAAAAATCATAAGGTTTTGAAGGTTTTTTGGAAGGTTAAGGCAAGGGTTTTAATTCTGAAATTTTGCCCTTAAATTTTGAGCTGGACGATTCACTTGGAGGTGTGCAAGGGTTTAGGGTGTCTTATTTCGCCCTAAACAATAAAGCATTACTTGATGCTAAAATTGGTGAATTTTATAACCTAATTATGGCGACATGGTTTGGAAAAAATAAATCATGATTTAGGCCCTAACATTGGCCAATCTTTATATGATTCGTATGCTCAAATTTATCTACAATTTGTCTTCAATTGTAGAGGGTTTTCTAAGTTGGAATTAGTGACAAGAAAAGGAAATTAAAATCAGCTTGGTGGCGTTGAGGGTTTGGAGTGAAAAAATACATCAATTCAGCGCCTTGTCTTCAATCGATGTGAAGCCAAAGTTGGCTAAATCTCATAAAGTATTTTTCTAATTATTGTTGAGTGATTAAAAGTGTGAGATTTTCAATTTAGTGATGCATATAAAACCCGAGGGTTGACAGGTTTTAATTTTAAAATTTCATATTTTATTTGGAATTTATTTAGTAGTTTGTTGGAAAACCCTCTTTTGCATCATTGTCCCAATTCCGAGACATTACACTGGTATCAGAGCCATATCTTGGCTATTATGTGGGGTGAAGGGTTTGATATATGAGGGGCAACAAAGAGGTTAAGTATTAATTGAGGAGTAGCAGGAGGGAAGCAAGGCTTCCACAATTTGGTTCGCTTGAGCAGGTTCAAGCCATAGGTGACATGGGACACCAGGAGACAAAAAGTGAGAGGAGGGACATGTTAGCCAAGAAGAGGTGTAAGAAGTATTCTCAAAAA
Source organism: Torreya grandis (assembly GCA_037957365.1). Classification (NCBI taxonomy): domain Eukaryota; kingdom Viridiplantae; phylum Streptophyta; class Pinopsida; order Cupressales; family Taxaceae; genus Torreya; species Torreya grandis. Next base: position 2,180,418 of record JARHVA010000791.1, read on the forward strand.
AATGAGAGGATGACAATAATGATGGAGGGGTTTCTTCGTTCTCTCAATGAGATGGGTAGCTTGAAGCTACTCAATGGAGATAGTTTTGCCTCAAGGAGCAGGCCAGATGCACATACACCCCCTTCGGAGAATGGGGCATCCACACGTAGGCCCACACAGCCTACATTTGTTCAGAGGGAGGAGCCCGCACCAACGAGGTAGGGGTTACTTTGCCCACGTGAGGAGTTAGAGAGAGAGATGGATGAGTATGTAACCTTGTCCGCGACATTTAGGGAGGCTATGACTTTTTCTGAGTTTTTAGCTTGGTAACGGTGATAGAGTGGGCCCAAGATTGGTCACAGGCAGAGGGGCAGTCAAGGAGATCTCCAACATGCATTCGGGAAGTTCTCTCTCCAAATTTGATGGGTCACAAAAGAGCTCAACGAGGGCATGGATTCAAAAGGTGGATACATTCTTTTCACTTCGACCTATGGCAGAGGGAGAGGCCATTCAGTTCGCCACTTGGCAATTAGAGGGAGCAGCCCACAATTGGTGGTATCATTGTTTCATCATGCAGGGGCATTAACAATTACACTTCTATGAGGAGTTCAACGGGTGATTGATTAGGAGGTTCGATAGAGCAGATTCGGAGCTTCAATTTCATGATTTAGCTCAATTGAGGTAGAGGGCCACGGTAGATGATTATGTCACAGAGTTTCAGAGACTTTCAGTCATGCTGACTGATATTTTGGAAAGGAGATCGGTGGTGTTGTTCACAGAGGGCTTGGTTGACTCCCTAAGGCGATTGGTCAAGGCTTTTGATCCACCTTCACTGAGCGAGGCCATCAAAAGGCCTACGATTTGGAGTCTTCTACTCCAAGGGGCACATTTCCGCCTTTAGGACAGCCAAAGACTACTCTTTTTCCACCTATTGAGCAGCAGAGAGGTGGCGGTTTTGGGCAGCCCAAGAGTAACTTTGCAGGGCCTCCTAGGGCCAATCATGTGGGTCCCTTTACTAAACCAAACCAACCAGGTTTGGGGCAACAGCCGGAGCTACCACATAGTAGCTTTGATGTGAGAAATGAGCTAAGAAGGAATGGTCTTTGCTTCACATGCAAGGACCCTTGGGAGAAGGGCCATAATTGTCGTGGCAAGGGACAAGTTCACTACATCGAGGTGCTTTCTGAAGAGAAAAATAAGGAGGAAGTTGGAACAGCCAACTATGAGGAGAACACTTTGGAGATAGAGGGAGAAAAGGAGTTGAGTGGCACCTGGGCATCACTTTAAGGGGCTCCTAGGTATATCCCTTTAGAGTTAATGGACAATCTATGGAGTTCAAAGGACTCAAGAGTCACAGTAGCCGTTGGACTCACCATCCCTTATACAACAAAGATTTCAAAGCTTAGTCTCACTTTGGAAAAATGTGGTTGAGGATGATTTTTATGTGGTGGGCATAGGGGAGACCAATATGGTCCTTGGTATTCAATGGTTGCACTCACTTAGTGAGTACACCCAAAACTACCAAACCATTGAGCTTTAATTCAAGATAGCAGGTAAGGAGATTGTTTTGAATGGTTTTAGTGATTGAGAGGCCCCTTCTTATAAGGCAAATAATATGTTGGGAGGATGTCTCATGAGCATGAGGAAGGTGGAAAAGAAGGCTGCCCCTAGACATAAAACGCAACTGTTTCATTCCAAATTGGAACCCTCTATAAGACATTTGGTAAGTATTGCAAATATGCTTTGGGCAACACCCTATTCCTTCTTGCAAGGGGGGAAGTAGTGGTGTTTTACGGAAAAGAGGACAGCCCCATGGCTTTTGAAATTGCTTGAGGACAAGCAATTTTGGGTGGGGAGGATTGTAATGCTCCCCTTTTTGGCGTTACTCGATTTTGGACTTTAGCTTGGTTGTTCCCGCAAAGCTAAGGGAAAGAAAGAAAAAGGAACATTGAGGGAGGGCTAATTTATGAGCAAAAAGGTAAAAAGTACTTAAGTGTTCTAATTTTCGGTTGAGTTTGCAAAAAATGTACTTTTAATCTTATGTTCACTTAAGTTGGGGTCATGACAGCCTAAACCCTCAAAAAGAAAGTTTTAAAAAGATTTGAGTGCTTATATTTTAAAAGGTACATCTCTCTAACTTCGACACCACCCTTGAGGGTGAATATAAAAGCAATTGAGTTTTTTAGAGAAGATATGTTGAATATTGAATTGGAATCTTTGATCAAGTATGTCAAGCTAGATTACCAAATCTTGAGGATGAAAACCTTCAAGAAGTGACAAAAGTTTGGGGACGGATACCTCCATTCCTCCTACTTGGGCAGCTCTATTCAAAGGCTATAGTTGAGCTTCACATTTGCATCTTTACATGCATGTGGATCTACAAACGTGTTTTTGGAAACCACCTATATTGAGGAATATTGCAAACCCTATCAAAAGCTGGTTTTTGGCGAATTTGTAGGTCTTGGAGAGTGGCAACTTGCTTTTGGAGTTGCACGTGGTGTTGAAGGTCATTCCTTGATGTGGCGACTTGCCTAGAGGGTTGAGTAAGTTGATTGGAGGGGTTGGATGAAGCGTAAAAATATTGCATAATATTCTACTTGATTTTCTAGCTTTGGCAACTTGGATTGAGGGTTGATCTTGGGGATTTTAGCGCTGATTTGGAGTGTTCGTGAAGCATAAAATATTGCATAATATTTTATATTATATTTCAATCTTGGGCGACTTGCCCTAGGAGCCTTTTGTGGGTCATTGGAGGGTCATTGGTAAGTTTCAACAATCTGAATTATTTTAAATAATTTTCTGAGGTAGGATGAACTAGTTTGAGGAGGATTTGGACATCTTCGGAGGGTTTTTAGACTCCATTTTGGAAAGGTACAACTGTTATTTTATTTCTGATTTATTTTGCAATAAATCATAAGAGTTTGAAGGTTTTTTGGAAGGTTAAGGCAAGGGTTTTAATTCTGAAATTTTGCCCTTAAATTCTGTGTTGGCCAATTCACTTGGAGGTGTGTAAGGGTTTAGAGTGCCTTATTTGGCCCTAAATAATAGAGCATTATTTGATACTAAAATTGATAAATTTTATAACCTAATTCCAGCTGGTTTGATATCAAAAAACTCTGATTTTCTGAATTATTTCATGCAATTTATTCCTAATTGTGGCAACTTGGTTTGAAAAGATTTAATCATGTTTTAGGCCCTAACATTTTTATATGATTCGTGTGTTACAATTTATCTTCAATTTGTCTTCAGTTTTAGAGGGTTTCTGAGTTGGAATCGGTGACAAGGAAAGAACATTAAAATCAGTTTGGTGGCATTGAGGGTTTGGAGTGAAAAAATACATCAATTCAACTCCTAGTCTTCAATCAGTGTGACCCATAGTTGGCTAAATCTCATAAAATACTTTTCTAATTATTGTTGAGTGTTTAGAAGTGTGACATTTTCAGTTTGGTGATGCATATACAACCCTAGGGTTGGCTGGTTTTAATTTTCAAAATTCAAATTTTATTTGAAATTTATTTAGGGGTTTGTTGGAAAACCCTCTTTTGCATCATTGTCCCAATTTTGCGACATTACAGTGGTATCATTGCCATATCTTGGCTATTCTGTGAGCTGAAGGGTTAATATATGAGTGGAAACAGTAAGGTTAAGTATTAATTAAGGAGTAGCAGGACAGAAACAGAGCTTCCACCAATTGGTTTGCTTGAGTAGGATCAAGCCATGGTGGCATGGGACACAGGAAACAGAAGGTGAGAGGAGAGACATGTTAGCCGAGGAGAGGTTTGAGAAGTATTCTCAAACTCAAGAGAGGATGGCAGCAGTGATGGAGGGGTTTTTTCGTTCCCTCAGTGAGATGGGTGGCTTGAAGCCACTCAATGGAGATAGTTGTGCCTCAAGGAGCAGGACAGATGCACATACACCTCCTTCGGGGAATGGGGCATCCACACGTAGGCCCACACAACCTACATTTGTTCTAAAGGAGCCCTCACCAAAAAGGGAGGGGTTACTTTGCCCACGTGAGGAGTTAGACAGAGAGATGGATGAGTATGTCACCTTGTCCATGACAGTTAGGGAGGCTACAGCATTTTTCAAGTTTTCAGCTTGGAAACGGGGACACAGTGGGCCCAGGATCAGTTAGAGGCAAAGAGGCAACCAAGGAGATCTCCAGCATGCGTTGGGGAAGTTATCTCTCTCCACATTTAATGGGTCACAGAAGAGCTCAGCGAGGGCATGGATTCAGAAGGTGGATACATTCTTTCCACTTCGACCTATGGCAGAGGGAGAGGCCATTCAGTTCGCCACTTGGCATTTAGAGGGAGCAACCCATGATTGGTGGCATCACGGTTTGATCACGCAGGGTCATCAGCACATACACTCCTATGACGAGTTCAGCAGAAGGTTGATTGAGATGTTCGATAGAGCAAATCCAGAGCTTCATTTCCGTGATTTAGCTCAATTGAGGCAGAGGGCCTCATTAGATGAGGCTCACAAAGTTTCAGAGACTTTCAATCATGGTGACTGATATTTTGGATAGAAGATTGGTGGTGTTATTCACAGAGGGCTTGGTTGACTCCCTAAGGCGATTGGTCAAGGCTTTTGATCCACTTTTACTAAGAGAGGCCATTAAGAAGGCCTACGATTTGCAGTTTTCTACTCCAAGGGGCACATTTCTGCCTTTGGGACTGCCAAAGAGTACTTTTTTCCACCTACTGGGCAGCAGAGAGATGGTGGTTTAAGGCAGCCCAAGAGTAACTTTACAGGGCCACCTAAGACCAATCATGTGTGTCCCTTTACTAGACCAAACCAACTAGGTTTGGGGCAGAATAAGGAGATACCACGTAGTAGCTTTGATATGAGAAATGATCTAAGGAAAGGTCTTTGCTTCGCATGCAAGAACCCTTGGGAGAAGGGCTAAAATTGTCGTGGCAAGGGACAGGTTCACTACATCGAGGTGTTTTTCAAAAAGGAAAATGAGGAAGTTGGGAGAGCCAACTATGAAGAGAACACTTTGGAGATAGAGGGAGAAGAGGAGTTGAGTGGCACCTTGGCATCACTTTCAGGGGCTCCTACGTATATCCCTTTAGAGTTAAGGGATCATTGAAGGGTACACCTATTACCATACTAATTGATAGCGGGGCAACTCACAATTTTATTGATAGAGGATTGGTAACATCATGTGCACTACAATCTGTGGGGTTCAAGGGATTCAGAGTCACAGTAGCGGCTGGATTCACCATCCCTTGTACAACAAAGATTCCAAAGTTTAGTCTCACTTTGGAAAAATATGTGGTTGAGAATGATTTTTATGTGGTGGGCATAGGAGAGACCAATATGGTCATTGGTATTCAATGGTTGCACTCACTTGGTGAGTACACACAAAACTACCAAACCATGGAGCTTTAATGCAATATAGCAAGTAAGAAGATTATTTTGCATGGTTTGAGTGATGGAGAGGCCCCTTCTTCTAAGGCAAATAATATGTTGGGAGGATGTCTCATGAACAAGAGGAAGGTGGAAAAGAACGCTGCCCCTAGACATAAAACCAACCTGTTTCATTCCAAATCAGAACCCTCTATAAAACATTTGGAAAGCATTGCAAATTCTGATTTTTGTCATACTTATATTAAAAGGGATGAGAAGAGAATGGATTGCCAAGGGCAACCCAAAATATGCTTTGGGCAGCACCCTATTCCTTCTTGCAAGGGAGGAAGTAGTGGTGTTTAAAGGAAAAGATAACAACCCTTGAATTTTGAAGGGATGAAAGTCACTAGCAGCTGTTCAAAAGGTCCGAATGACAAGAAAGGAAGGTCCTTCTGCTTGCAAAAGAAGAATAAACATAGATGGGCTCACCTATGCACCCTTGGGGCCATCAAAAACAATTGATTTTGCACATGGCAGCCAAGGGAGAGAGTGGGGAAAAATGGTAAGAAATCTGAGATTTGTTATTTCAATTGTTTTGAGTTAACAAAACAATTTCAGCCACATGAAAGAATAAAAAATTGGAATTTTATGGTACATTACATCCCATATTGGGGGAACTTTGCACCAAAGTACATTCTAAAAATTGTCACATAGAAAAATCTGATTTTGAGGGACAGGTACAACAGTATATGGAAGGCCAAAAACCTGATTTTGTTGGTAAGTTTCAGCTAAGGGTGCATTTTGGATATGTGCATAAGTATGCTTTTGGTTTAATCAAGCTTGGGAGGTACAACTCTATGTTGGGAATTGTTGGAGGCTTTCGTTTGATCAATTTTACATCTTTCCTATGCATAAACGAAGTGATAGAAGACACCCTCAAAAGAGGTTGTATCTATGTACCATTATCACTTAAGGTATGTTGTATGATAAGATCATAGTGGCTTATTCCCAAATTTTTGAAACGTTTTATGGAGGTACATTAATCAACTTGAGAGACTATATAAAAAGCAAGCAAGCATGGCATGCCTTAGTTCTTTTGGGTTATGAGGAATTCTTGGAAAATGATTGACATCTTGAACCTATGGGGGCAGCCGACAAGATACATGTTTAGCAAGTGGAGAGTTCAAATTCAAGATTCTTTTTAGTGGGAAGTCATTTCAATGGGAAGATGCATTATGAAGAATGTGGGGACAGCCCCATGGCTTTTACAATCGCTTGAGGACAAGCAATTTTCGGTGGGGAGGACTGCAATGTCCCCCTTTTTAGCGTAGCTTGCTTTTGTACCTTAGCTTGGGTGTTCCCACCAGTCTAAGGGAAGGAAAGAAAAGGGAACATTGAGGGGGGGATAATTTATGAGCAAAAAGGTAAAAAGCACTTAAGTGTTCTAATTTTCAGTTGAGTTTGCAAAAAATATATTTTTAATCTTATGTTCACTTAAGTTGGGGTCATGAGAGCCTAAACCCTCAAAAAAGAAGTTTTAAAAAGAGTGAGTGCTTATATTTTAAAAGATATGTCCCTCCAACTTCGACGCCACCCTTGGGGGTGAATATAAAAGCAATTGATGAGTCTTTTGGAGAGGATATGTTGAATATTGAATTGGAATCTTTGATCAAGTATGTCAAGCTAGATTACCACATCTTAAGGAAGAAAACCTTCAATAAATGACAAAAGTTTGGGGACGAATACCTCTATTCCTACTACTTGGGCAGCTCTATTCAAGGGCTTTAGTTGAGCTTCAGTATTGCATGTTTACAAGCAAGTGGATCTATAAAAGTGTTTTTGGACACCACCTATAATGAGGAATATTGCAAACCCTATCGAAAGCTGGTTTTTGGCGAATTTGCAAGTCTTGAAGAGTGGCGACTTGCTTTTGGAACTTGCATGTGTTGTTTAAGGCCATTCCTTGCTATGACGACTTGCTTAGAGGGTTGAGTACGCTAATTGGAGGGGTTCGTTGAAGCCTAAAAATATTGCATAATATTCTATTAAATTTTCCAGCTTTGGCGACTTGGATTGACGGCTGATCTTGGAGATTTTAGAGCTTATTTAAAGTGTTCGTGAAACATAAAATATTGCATAATATTTTATATTATTTTCCCAGCTTAGGCGACTTGCCCTAGGAGCTTTTGTGGGTCATTAGAGGGTCATTGGTAAGTTTGAACAGTCTGAATTATTTTATATAATTTTTTGAGGCAAGGCGAATTAGTTTGAGGAGGATTTGGACATCTTCAAAGGGTTTTTAGACTGTTTTGGAAAGGTATAACTGTTATTTTATTTCTGACTTATTTGGCAATAAATCATAAGGGTTTGAAGGTTTTTTGGAATGTTAAGGCAAGGGTTTTATTTCTTAAATTATGCCCTTAAATTATGAGTTGGGTGATTTACTTGGAGGAGTTGTGCAAGGGTTTAACATGCCTTATTTAGCCCTAAACAATAGAGCATTACTTGTTGCTAAAATTGGCGAATTTTATAACCTAATTCTAACTGGTTTGGCATGAAAACAAGTTCGATTTTATGAGTTATTTCATGTAATTTATTCCTAATTGTGGCGACTTGGTTTGGAAAGATTTAATCATGATCTAGGCCTTAACATTGGCCAATCTTTATATGATTCGTATGCTGAAAATTCTCTACAATTTGTCTTCAGATGTAGAGGGTTTTTTGAGTTGGAATTGGTGAAAAGAAAAAGACATTGAAATCAGGTTGGTGGCGTTGAGGGTTTGGAGTGGAAAAATACATCAATTCAATTCCTTGTCTTCAATCAGTGTGAGCCATAGTTGGTTAAATCTCATAAAGTATTTTTCTAATTATCGTTGAGTGATTGGAAGTGTGGGATTTTCAGTTTAGTAATGCATATACAATCTTAGAATTGACTGGTTTCAATTTTTAGAATTCAGATTTTATTTGAAATTTGTTTAAGGGTTTGTTAAAAAACCCTCTTTTTCACCATTGTCCCAATTTGGAGACATTACAAGGCATGTGGTAGAGAATTATTTTTATGTGGTTGGCATTGGGAAGATCAATATGGTCGTTGGTATTCAATGGTTGCACTCTCTTGGTGAGTACAACCAAAACTATCAAACCATGGAGTTGAAATTCGAAGTGGTTGGTAATGAGATCATTTTGCATGGTTTAAGTGATAAAGAACCACCTTCATCTTCATCAAATAGCATTGCATTTAGACAACTCGTTAAGGTGCGTTAAGGCATTGAGTAGCATGGTCATCAACCAACTTTGTAGTGTATGGAGGCAAAAAAATAGTGAGAAGGCCACAAAGGTTGCAATGTCCCCTTTTTTGGCATAGCTTGCTTATAGACCCTTAGCTTGGTTTTGTTCCCACAAGGCTAAGGGAAAGAAAGAAAGAAAGGGGAACGATGAAAGGGCTATTCAAAGAGCAAAAAGGTAAAAAAGTACTTTAAATGTTCTAATTTTCAGTTGAGTTGTGCAAAAGTACTTTTGGTCTGTTTTCACTTAAGTGGGGGACCTTTAAGAGTTATGGGAGCCCAACCCCTCAAAAAGGTAATTGAAAAAGTAAATTTCCTTGCGATTTGAAAAGTCCCCTCCCTCCAATTTGGGCTCTACCTTTGGGGATGGATATAAGATGAAATTGAAGATTCAATTGAAGGGTTATGCATGTTTTGAATATTGAATTGTGGATCAAGTATGTCAAGCTTGTTCACCGTGACTTGAAGATGAAAACCTTCAAGTATACTAGGGTTCAAGGACAAAAACCTATATTTCTTCATTGTGGAAAGCTTTATTCAAGGGCTATAGTTATGTTTCAGATTTGCATAGTTGCATGCAATTAGTCTTATAAGGGTGTTTTGGAACACCACCTTCATTCAGGGATTGAGCGAACTCCTTAAAAAGCTGGAAAAACACAAAATTGCAGGTCAAAGAAGGTGGGCAAATACCTAGGGCAGCAAGGAGGTTTCTTAGACTTGGCAACTTCTCTTGAGTGCTGGTCAAGTGCCTTGGGACATGCTTGAGCTTGCTTCGATAGTGGAAAACAGGTCAAAAGTTGATAATGATATTTCTAATATTATTATTATATTTTTTTAATAGTTTTGCATGTTGAATTTGGGTGATTTGAGGGCTGGTTACAAGGAAAAATAATTATTAATATTATTTTTCCTGGTGGAGCAATTCACCTACGAGGGTTTTTAGGCGCTTTTAGGCTCTAAACTTGGAGGGAATAAACATATATTTTCTAATTTTTATTCTGAAAATTATTATATTAATTTTTCCATATTGGCAACTTGCTTCGGGAGACTTGGAGGGCTTGTTGAAGGATTTAATATTCAGATTTGATACTATATATTTTTTCAAACGTGGCGACTTCATTGGAAGGGTTAGTTTGACAAATTGCAGCCCTAATGTGTTCATTGAAAGCCTTAATATTTTGCGTGATTTTTACATAATTATTTGAGAGTTTTTGCAAGGGTTTCAATGCAGATTTGAAAGAGAAAACGCAGTTGTACCGGCATAATAAAATTAGAATTATTGCAAGGGTAAATTTTAGCCTTTTCACTATTTCCACATTGTCAAAAAAGAGGTATTTTATTTCAGTTTTATATTCAACATTTTCAGGGTTATATTGGAGTGTTTGTTGCTTGGAATTTAGTCATTCCTTCCAGCTAGGGTTTGCTGGTTTGGGGTTGAGATTTCAAATTGTTTCAGTTTGATATAAGGGTTTGTTGGAAAACCCTTATTTTACTTATTTGTCGCATTTGGGAACATTACAAAGGTGAAAAGGTGGATTCTTGATGATGTATGGTGGGAATGTGTAGAGTATTTGCTTAGTTTTACTGAGCTCATACTCGGCATGTTGAGATATGTGGATATGGATCATACATGTTTGGGTGAGGTTTATGATGGAATTGACTGAATGATTGAGAACATTCGATCCATCATAAATGCCCAAGACCAGGATCTTACGGAGAGGTTTTTCAAGGAAGTGCAGTCACATCACATTAAAAGGTGGAACAAAATGACCACTCCATTGCATCTTCTTGCTTTTGCCTTGACGCCCAAATACTCAACACAAAGATCCTTTCTTTGCCCAGTAGGGTCCCACCATAGAGGGATGTTGAGGTTGGTGAGGGATATAAGGCGGCATTTTCTAGACTTTTCCCTAATCCAGAAGTAGAAGACCAAGTTAGGGAAGATTTTGTGCATTTTATAACCTCTGCGGGTCACTCCCTTGGTGCTATTCGTGACAAGTACAAAATAGACACTCACTTTTGGTGGTATCTCCATGGGCAAGCATCCACCCACCTCTAGCGACTTGCAATAAAAATTCTATCACAAGTAAGATTTTAATTTTTTTAACTCTCTACTCTTCTTTTTGACGTTTTGTTTTAACTTTTAACTTATATAAATTCTAAATGACTTTGTGGCTTGCCTCAATAGGTTGCAAGTTCCTCCTCAAGTGAGCATAACTAGAGCACCTACAGTGTTATCCACTTAGTTAACTGCAACAAGTTGGTAGCGAAAAAGGCGGAGGATTTGGTCTATGTGCATTCCAACTTGCATGTTCTCTCACACAAACAACCTAAGTACAAGGCAAGGGCAACAAAGTGTTGGGATGTGGACCCAGAGACTACTAATTTGGATGCCTTTGTTGCCTTCTAATGTCAATGGATCCTTAAAAGTCTCAAACTTTTCTTTATATGGCTTCTCCCTTCTTAGTTGTAGCCTTTTAATACAGGTCTGCTTATGAGTTTTGATCTATTTCAAGGTAATTCAAACTCAAAGCATTACAAATTGCTTCTAGACACTTATGCAACTGTGTTTCTTATCAAACAAAAAGTTTTCTAACCCTTCACAATCCCAATCCTCAAATGGACTTGATGAACCATAGATTTCTGGCCCTTTTTAGACCTACTAGGTCTGCAACAACAACTCAGTTTTCAATAATATCTTCTTTTAAACTTCCCAAGGTCTGAAATCAATTGTAATAGAGGGTATTCTGGCCAAGGAAGACATCTACCAATTTCCAATGGTTTTGGATGAGTAAAACAAAAATTGTAGGTGTTTCTAGTTACCAAAACCCTGTTTTTAGGTCTACTTACACAGAACAGAAAATTCAGTCTTCAATAACTTAACTTGCAGAGGATTTAAAAGGCTACAACCTTTTTGATCACTTAGAATACATCATCACCTACCTCTCTACCAATTTTCATAAGAAGCCAAGGGTTCGTTTTTGAGATATGACACTTTTAGGGTCATAAGCCCTGACCTAGGGTTTTGCTGTTCCTGCAGGACTCGAGAGCATTACAAAATGGATTTCTCACGTTTTAAAAACTTTCAAAGGTTGATTCCACTTGGAAAAGGTTATAAACTCATATACCTTCTCCCACCATTCAATTTATTCCATGCTAACAAAATCAAGTGAATGTAACCCTTTTCCAGACCTGCAGTACACAAAATTTTGTATTTTCTTGACTCTGTCTGCAAGTAACCACTTCAAAGCACAAATGAATTCAATTAACCTCAGACACATGAAAACATACATTCATAGAGTATAATAGAACACTCAAGGATCCACTACAACTCTGTTTTAGTGATATATTCTTCAAAAACACTATACAGACCTTTATTCTCTTAGGCAGATTAACAACAAATCATAGACCTACAAATTTCAGTTTTATACATGTTTCCTTTCTTTGTGAAGCGCCTCCAAGCTCGGTTCTCTATCCCCTTGAACTGAATGTCTAAACTTGGTTTCCTATCCCAAGAATTCCTCAACCACCCCTAAGACTCATCAACATGCTTTATTTAGTCCAATTACTACGTTGAGTAAGGCTTATCAAGATATAATACATAGTTTTAACCATTTACAACCAAGGTAATAAGTAAATGATTTTTACAACATACTAATAGACCCCAAGGACCACTCACCTAAGGACCATGATTCTTGAAACACACTAGAAATCACCAAATAGGCCAAAACCAATTCAAAAATTTGAATTATTAGTTTTGGCAGGAAAATCTCATAATACCCCTAAATGATCTACAAACCACAGCTGAAGCCTATGCAGGTCTTCTTATTGACCCAATAGGACCTACAAGACTTCCTAAGATCACAAACTAGTACAATTGAGCTATATACAATGATGCATCTGCATCACCTTCATTTCATTTCTTGACACAGACCTAGACAGTGCTTCACCCGACTTGCATAGTGGAGCTAGTGGGAGTGGCACTGTTGCTGCTTGTGGTTCTAATGAACCACATGTTGACGAAAACATTGCAGTTGAAGAGGAAAATAAATATAGTGAAGCATGAATATGCTGAGTTGTCTTTATTTTTGTCCATACATTGTAACATTTGCACTATGTACCTATTATTAAACTAGTCTATGTTCGACTGTTGAATATTATGATATTTGGCATTGAATTATGACTATGTTTTGTGGTTATTTAATTTATTTTGTTTCCTCTATAAATATTACTGTTGATGCAGTGGATTGCACCCTGGGCAGGAGGCCAAGCTCCTACCTTCCACACGCAACAATGGAAACTCCCCTCTCGCCTGTGGGACTGGCAAAGCTGAGGGGAGAGTCTCTAAATAAGGGCTAGCTCCCTTTGATGTATCTTTTAGGTCCTAGACTTCCTAGTGCTAACAAATAAATGAAAAAGGGGGGGGGGGGGATGAAAAGGGAGAAGGATGCTGAAAACAGAACCTAAACCTAAACTAAAAAGGTGATACACCAAAAAAGTTGATCCACTCAGCCCGAATATACACTTTTCACCAAGAAGAAGCTCCCATACACTTCATCTGATGTGGGAAACTCTTTTGTATCAATGAGTCAGGGGTCCGTCAAGATACAGGGAGGAAGAAATTATCAAAGGTGTTCTGAGACACACCTTGGCAGCCTATTCACATGCGCCTATATTCCTGCTGTAGACACTTCTAGCAGACCTACAGAAGAAGAAACTTCACAATGCACTAGACATGCTGGAATCGATCTGTGAAAAGCATAAAAGAAAATAACTTAATACAAAAAGAAAACATAGACATATGCGTGAGTGCAAGTCCAAATGGAGGTAAAAATGCTAAGTCTTGATTCAAGGTAAAATCCGATAGAGTTCTGCCTTACAAGCCTGAGAGATTTTTGGGCAGAGCTTTGCCTTACAGGCTAAGAGAATGGATCTTTTTTCAAATGAGAAGTTTTATAATATATAAAAAGAGAAGAGAACTTGGCGCTCCTTTTGCAAGTGGCCCATGTGCGTTTGTGAGCCTCGGGAAGAAGAAGTCACTATTACTGATGTCATTCTTATAGAAGAGGCCTGTTGGAACCATGTTGTGTAATCGCCGGTCTTGACTTTGGCGTTCAAACATAAATGTGAAAGCACGGGCCGCGCCTCTTTTCTGCAGACAAGACTGCTCCTTCCAGATACTTACGCGGTTTGTCTGCTTATAAATGCAAATGGAGAAAACAGGGCGCGCCGCTCACTGTTTGCGCCGTTTGATGACCATTTGGCAGTAACTTGCCTCCCTTTTGCCACCTGGACTGTTTGTCCGTTTCTGCACTTTGTCTTCTTCTTGGTTTTGTCTCTTTCTGGCTCCTTCGGCCCTTGGGCTATCTTCTTGGCGGGTCGCTGATTTCCTTGGGCTCTTCCATTATGCTTTTCAAAATCAACGGCTATTTCACGAGCCTTGAAATTGACGTTCGCGCACTCGTCACTGCGTTTGAACTTCCAACGACTAGTTCGTCGTGCTTGACTTTGACGTCTTCAGGCCCGTCACCCCTTGAAATTTCTTCGGCTTTCTCTTGATTCGACCTTTTCAGTCGCTCCCTTTCCTTCGGACTTCTTGTTTTGAACCTTCCCGAAGGGAAGGTGACCCTTCAGCTTATGGAGATGTGTCCTTCATTTTCACCGAGAGTCCCCCGCAAGGGCACCTGCCCTTCAGGGTCCTTTGGCTCCCTTGGTCTTCGGCTAATTTCCCGCGGACAAAAAGTCCGCAAGAATCGTCTTGCTCGTTCCTTTCTTTCGGAGACTTTTCCTCGGGCTTTTTTCCGCGGCCGATTTTCCCGCAGACAAAAAAGTCCGCAAGAATTGTTTCGACCACTACAATTGCCTTTGGCCTTTTGAATTTCTCTTTCGGGCTTTTCTCCCTAATTTCTTCGGACTTTTTGTCCAAAGGAATTCCTTCGGACAAAAGTCCGAAAGAAATCGTTCAATGCCTTTGCCTTGGTCTTTTCTTACTTTTCTTCGGCTTTCTTGCTCATAGCCCTTCCGAATTCATTCAGACCTTTTGTCCGAAGGAATTCCTTCGAACAAAAAGTCCGAAAGAATTATGCCCTTGTCTTTTCCGCAACTGCCTTCGAAAAGGGCCCTTCGGGAAAATTGGAAACGACCCTTCCGAAGGGCACTTCCTATGCCTTAAACGAATTTCTGAAGGAAACTTACCTTTTCGGCTTTTCTCTATGGCCTCTTTGCAAATGTTCCCTGCCCTCCGCAAGGGCACCTGAGACCCGAACTGCCCTCTGCGAGGGCACCTGAAATAGTCCATTTTGCGCCTAAGTGTCGGGGACTCGTCTCTACCTGCAAAGTCCGTAGAAAACTTCTCTGCATAGTCCGTAGAAATGGGCTTGCAGAGTCCGTAGAGATGGACCTGCAGAGTCCGTAGAAACTAGACCTGCAGAGTCCGTAGAAATGGCCCTGCAGAGTTCGTAGAAACACCTGCGGAGTTCGTAGGAACTTCCCAGACTTGTGTAAAATAAAAAATTACTGGCTCAGGACAGCAGGGGACAAAAGGGGGGACTGATTTTGGCCTGCAGGACCAAAATGGTCAACAAATTGGCGACTCCCAGGGGAAGCATGCCTGCTATGCTTAGAGACCAGTTGCCTTTAAGTCCATTGGGCACGGAGTCAGAATGCAGCTTTGAAGAAAGGTTAACAACAGCCTTGAGAGATCCCAGAATCAATCATGAAGCCTTTTACCCCACACACAAAGGAAAACACACACAAGGCTAAAAACACTACTTGTGCAAACTGCACTTAGGGAAAACAGGAAAAAAAACTGAAAGCAAATTACTATATACAGCTAACCAGGTATATTTGCCTCCCTCCTGGATCAAAGAGAAAATTTCTTAAGTCTCATTCCTGGCTAGGAAACTTATGGTGCCAGACAAGTGGCTGAATGGAATGGAGACTTGGTGACCTGCTCCTCTTGCCTGCCACCTTGATTGGCTCGCATCCGAGTGGATCAGAATCAAACATGCTTCCAACATACATGTATTCTTTTTGTTCTTGGAAGCTTGTTGAATGCTGGTCGTTCATGCTGGTGCATTTCTTCAAGAAATCTGTGGTTGTTGGTTCATAGCCATAAGCTCTTTGATATGCATAGTCCCTTTGCAATGCACCATGGTTTGACCCATTTTCTTTTGCTTCGTTGAAGACCTTGTCAAACTCATCCTCTGCTCCCTCATGACCTTCTTGAAGAAGGGTGACTGTTGTGATGTCTAAAATGGAATCACAAACTGATTGCTCATCCCACAGATCATCGCCTTCTTGCTCAAGGCTCTCTTCTTCAAGGCTTTCCTCCTGATTCTCCTCCAATTCAGGATCCATGGCATAATCATCCTCCTCATTGAAGCAACAAAGAAGTTCATCAAACAAGGGGGAGAAACTCACCATGCTTACGTTCCTCCTCGTATTGCTGGAAAATCTGCATGTATGTGTGCCCTGCGTCTTCTCCATTGTTGATGATGTCTTCACAAGGAGCATCGATGATTTCTTCTTGATTGTTGCTCATGATAGCCTCTTGGAGAGATGCAAATTGGATCTTTTCTTCCTCACTCGCCTCCTGCAAAACAGATTCCTCCTTGAGAAGGGGTGAAGTGAAAAAACCATGTGGAAGAGGAGGCAATCCTTGAGCTAGAATCGAATGATTCTCCTCTTTCCATTTGGCTAGCACTTCATCTGTATCAGGGGTGGCCTGATAGCTCTCTTGGAGGTGTGTAGATGGAATGTGTTCAGACAGGTCCATCACACGTTGGCTAAGGAATCTCACTTTGGATTCCAACTCTGCAACTTTCCTAGCTAGATCTTCTTGGAAGAGCCTTTCTTGGAGGTCACCAGCATCATCATGATGAGTAGGAGCAACTTCATCTTCTTCGAGGTTTTGAGCAAAAAACTTTCTCCTCCTTCCTGCCCCAAGATTCCACTGTTTGTTTCCAACTCATGCCTTGGGATTGGAATTTTGCCCCTGTGAACAGGGAGCAACTTTGTCTTCTTCAAGGTCCCGAGCTGGTTCATGACTTTCCTTCTTCCAACTTGGAATTTGGAGATCATGTTGAAAGACTTGAGGAGGTCGGGGAAGATTTGGGAGGGTCTGCTCATGTACACGAAGAGCTGCTTTAAGAGAGATGTGCTGGTTTAGAACATTCCCTCCAAAGGAAGATTCACAATCTAAGGAATTTAGAAGGTTCATCTCCATGGGAGGTTGGTCTAGTTCCCTTTGATGTTTGAAGGCTAGGCGAACGGGGTTAAGAGCAAGATTGATTGATGCATCAGATGAGCTAGAATGAGCAAGTGCTATCTGATAGAAAGGATTTGGTGCACAAGAGGGGGCTTTCTTTAGAGTAGGAGGGGGCACACAAGGTTGGCTGCCTTGAATGAATGGACTCTTCCATTTTGCTACCTCCTCTTCCATGGATAGCAAGGCCTGAGCTTGCCTAAACAAACACTGCTCTTTGTACATCAGTCTTGTTGATATCTACACTGCTCATCCAGTCTGTCGATCTCCATTACTTGCTTCTCAAACTCCAGCGCTACCTCCCTTATCGTTGAAGGGCAACTAGGAGAGCTGGATTGTTTAACCAGCTGATTCAACTCAGAGTCGCCATTGGTGTTAATGAAAAAACCTCTAAACGCTGGTTGGTTGAAGAACACACCAAAAATTCTTCAACTCTTTGGACAAAACTTGTCCTAGTTGATCCCACCGGGCGTGCCAAAAACTGTTGACACAGTGGATTGCACCCTGGGCAGGAGGCCAAGCTCCTACCTTCCACATGCAACAATGGAAACTCCCCTCTCGCCTGTGGGACCGGCGAAGCCGAGGGGAGAATCTCTAGATAAGGGCTAGCTTCCTTTGATGTATCTTTTAGGTCCTGGACTTCCTACTGCTAAAAAATAAATGAAAAATGAGGGGGATGAAAAGGGAGAAGGATGCTGAAAACAGAACCTAAACCTAAACTAAAAAGGTGATACACCAAAAAAGTTGATCCACTCAGCCCGAATATACACTTTTCACCAAGAAGAAGCTCCCATACACTTCATCTGATGTGGAAAACTCTTCTGTATCAGTGAGTCAGGGGTCCGTAGAGATACAGGGAGGAAGAAATTATCAAAGGTGTTCTGAGACACACTTTGGCAGCCTATTCACATGCGCCTATATTCCCGCTATAGACACTTCTGGCAGACCTGCAGAAGAAGAAACTTCACAATGCACTAGACATGAAGGAATCGATCTGTGAAAAGCATAAAAGAAAATGACTTAACACAAAAAAAAAACACAGACATATGCGTGAGTGCAAGTCCAAATGGAGGTAAAAATGCTAAGTCTTGATTCAAGGTAAAATCCGGTAGAGTTATGCCTTACAAGCCCGAGAGATTTTTGGGCAGAGCTTTGCCTTACGGGCTAAGAGAATGGATCTTTTTTCAAATGAGAAGTTTTACAATATATAGAAAGAGAAGAGAACTTGGCGCTCCTTTCGAAAAAGACTTTGGCGCTCCTTTTGCAAGTGGCCCATGTGCATTTGTGAGCCTCGGGAAGAGGAAGTCACTATTGCTGATGTCATTCTTCTAGAAGAGGCCTGCTGGAACCATGCTGTGTAATCGCCGGTCTTGACTTTGGCGCTCAAACATTAATGTGAAAGTATGGGCCGCGCCTCTTTTCTGCAGACAAGACTGCTCCTTCCAGATACTTATGCACTTTGTCTGCTTATAAATGCAAATGGAGAAAACAGGGCGCGCCGCTCACTGTTTGCGCCGTTTGATGACCATTTGGCAGTAACTTGCCTCCCTTTTGCCACTTGGATTGTTTGTCCGTTTCTGCACTTTGTCTTCTTCCTGGTTTTGTCTCTTTTTGGCTTTGTCGCTTTCTGGCTCCTACGGCCCTCGGGCTATCTTCTTGGCAGGTTGCTGAGTTCCTTGGGCTCTTCCATTTTGCTTTTCAAAATCAACGGCTATTTCACGAGCCTTGAAATTGACGTTTGCGCACCCGTCACTGCATTTGAACTTCCAACGGCTAGTTCGCCGTGCTTGACTTTGACGTCTTCCGGGCCATCACCCCTTGGAATTTCTTCGGCTTTCTCTTGATTCGGCCTTTTCTGTTGCTCCCTTTCCTTCGAACTTCTTGTTTGAACCTTCCCGAAGGGAAGGTGACCCTTCGGCTTATGGAGAAGTGTCCTTCATTTTCGCTGAGAGTCCCTCGCAAGGGCACCTGCCCGTCAAGGTCCTTCAGCTCCCTTGGTCTTCGGCTAATTTCCCGCGGACAAAAAGTCCACAAGAATCGTCTTGCTCGTTCCTTTCTTTCGGAGACTTTTCCTCGGACTTTTTTCCGCGGCCAATTTTCCCGCGAACAAAAAAGTCCGCAAGAATTGTTTCGACCACTACAATTGCCTTTGGCCTTCGAAATTTCTCTTTTGGGCTTTTCTCCCGAATTTCTTCGGACTTTTTGTCCGAAGGAATTCCTTCGGATAAAAGTCCAAAAGAAATCGTTCAATGCCTTTGCCTTGGTCTTTTCTTACTTTTCTTCGGCTTTCTTGCTCATAGCCCTTCCGAATTGGACCTTTTGTCCAAAGGAATTCCTTCGGACAAAAAGTTCGAAGGAATTATGCCCTTGTCTTTTCCACGACTGCCTTCGAAAAGTGCCCTTCGGGAAAATTGGAAATGACCCTTCCGAAGGGTACTTCCTATGCCTTAAACGAATTTCCGAAGGAAACTTACCTTTTCGGCTTTTCTCTGTGGCCTCTTTGCAAATGTTCCCTGCCCTCTGCAAGGGCACCTGAGTCCCGAACTGCCCTCCGCGAGGGCACCTGAAATGGTCCATTTTGCGCCTAAGTGTCGGGGACTCGTCTCTACCTGCAGAGTCCGTAGAAAACTTCTCTGCAGAGTCCGTAGAAATGGGCCTGCAAAGTCCGTAGAAATGGACCTACAGAGTCCGTAGAAACTAGACCTGCAGAGTCCATAGAAATGGACCTGCAGAGTTCGTAGAAACACCTGTGGAGTTCTTAGAAACTTCCCAGACTTGTGCAAAATCAAAAATGTACTGGCTCAGGACAGTAGGGGAAAACGGGGGGACCGATTTTGGCCTGCAGGACCAAAATGGTCAACAATTATGTAATTAATTTTGCCTATATGGCTATATTTTTATATTTTATATTTTTTATTTTATACATATATTTTTGTACGGTCATATCCAAAATGTATCCAAACCCAAAAAAAATCCGCATATCCACGTATCTGATTCTCGTACATGTATCTGTATTGGCAAACCAAATTATATCAGATAATTGAAAATCCTCTTAGCTAAAATATGAAGGGTCTAGATAAACTAGGGTTACTGGATAGGCATAATTGAATATCAAAAATTCTTGCCTAGGATAAATGCAATTAAAATTAAATAATAGATATGAATAGCCACAACAAAGAGAAGTCAAATCATTCATTCATTGATCCAAATTTTGGATCATGTGTTGTTGGCAAAGTGAGCTAACTAATCCACTATACTCGAAAGATATAATATGCCACTTGTAACGCTTCCTAAGTAGTAGTTTCCTGTAATATACACCCTAGTTTGGAACAATTTTTTTTCTCAACACCCAGTAAGATTACTGACTTCTAGTGAACTGACATTTTGTCAAACACTTTTTTGTTTGTTGTTTTGGTGTATATTTGAATGCATTTCAATGTATTTTTGTTTGGGATCATTCAATATGCAATTGGTAATTGAAAGTACATAAGAAACATCTCAAATTTGCAGATAAACAGCATCGACATTATAACAAACACTTTGAATGCAATAGAAATGATAATGAAACACAAATCTGACCTTGAATCC
The DNA here is from genome assembly GCA_037957365.1 of Torreya grandis. NCBI lineage: Eukaryota > Viridiplantae > Streptophyta > Pinopsida > Cupressales > Taxaceae > Torreya > Torreya grandis. The sequence continues at coordinate 2,200,893 of JARHVA010000791.1, forward strand.
GGCAATAATATATTGATATGTGATAGAATTGCTTGTTGTTACAAAGTTCAGTCATCCACCATGGAAATACAATGCCAAAAGAACACTCCACAAATGAAAATATGAAATTCCCAAGTACACATAAGTTGTAGCATGATATTAGAGTGCTGTCATAAATGTTTACTCCTCCAAATCCTTGATCTTTGCGCTGAAATATGCTTTCACCTGGTACGCTAACCTCAACTTCATACAACATAAAGGTGGAGAAAACAATTTAAAAAACTCCCAAATGAATGCCCAGAATAGTACAGCCAATAGAGAAATTGGTAAAGCAAACAATAGATGGTACGGCCAGCACTAAGACCCACACGTGCCAGCAATGAAAGATGATTAGCAATATGTCTTTCAATTAATTTCTGACCTGCACACTTAACTTCTGAAAATCTCTGAAATAACAATCTCCAATAAGCACACATGTAGCTCCTGGATGAAGCCACCTGTAAAGCAATCCTTGGGTGATATTTCACACCTATAGATTACTGAATCTGAGATGATTATCGCTATTCAAGATCAGATTTCTGCCTGAAACCCTTGTTTCTTCTTCATAGCAAAAAAGCTCAAGTATTTGTAAATTCCAATCCCCAAATGAGCTTTTTGAAAGCTTTTATACCCCTCCCAAAAAGCCACGATTTGTTCTTGGCTTTTTATCCATTTAATATTAAACATTTACTTTGTTGTTTAAAATAATATTAAACCTCAAATAGACGTCCCCTTTTGACTTTATTTAATGACCTTATGATTAAATTAAATCATATATATAATAAAAGTCATTAAACACCAATGATAATATCCACATATAATTTAATTATTATTAAAGTTAATACTTTAATAATAATTAATAAATCGTAACTCTATAAAAATCCAATATATCAACCTTAAACTGATTCTGCCAACACCCGAGGTTACCCACTGATTCTACTACTCATTTGAATGGCTTACTATAAATAGTAAGGTTGGACCCAAATGTCCAAGTGACTTACTAAAAATAGTGAGTGCAAACAGAGCCTAAAACACCTCAGGAAGGTTGTCCCTAAATATCACCACGCACTGGAGAAGAGAACACAGGAAACAGACATCCAAAAGGACCTCTGGAGACCCAAGAAACTCCCAAATAAAGCCCTCTAAACACTAACATTAGCCTACAAGGGCCGTTAATAGGCTAATCCACCAATACACTAATACTAGCTAAAGAGGGGACATTACAGTCCGTCCTCCCCGAAATTGCTTGTCCTCAAGCAATCTCAACTCTGGATGCTGTAAAATATCCTCACTCTCCCATGTAGCATCCTCTACCAATAAATCCCTCCACTTGACCAAATATTCCTTGATGATTCTTCTCCTCAAACGGCGCTCCTTGAAATCAATGATAGCCTCAGGTATCAGAATCAACTTCCCCTCTTCATCAAGGGGTGGTAATGTTGTAGAAGGGATAACATTGTGTCCCAATGCCTTCTTGAGGCGAGACACATGAAACACATTGTGCACTCTACTATCTGCCAGTAGCTCTAGCTCATAAGCCACCTCTCCAATACGCCTAGAAATCCTGAAAGGACCATAATACCGTGGCTTGAGCTTCTCAGCACCACTCTTCCTGAGAGTGGATTGCCTATAAGGTTGCAACATCAAGTAAACCATGTCACCAATCTCAAAAGAACGTTCAACTCTATGCTGATCTACATACTGCTTTTGTTGATTCTGTGCCTTCTGAATATTTTCCCTCAAAAACTTCATAATATCTTGACTATCCTGTAACAAGTCTTTGGCACTCGGCACTCTACTGTCTCCAAAGAGCAGATCTACGAAATTAGGAGCGTCGTAACCATAAAGGGCCATGAATGGTGACATGGGGACAGACATGTGGTAAGTTGTATTATAACAATACTCACACAAATGAAGCCACTTAACCCATGCCTTCTGCTGCCCTGCAATATAGTTTCTGAGTATCCCTCCACCCACTTATTAACAATTTCTGTTTGCCCATCTGTCTATGGGTGATAGTTGGTACTCGGAGTAAGTTCTGTGCCACTAAGTTTGATCAACTCCTGTAAAAAATGACTCATGAATTTGTTGTCCCGATCACTAAGTATATTTCGAGGTAACCCATGGAGTCTGAATACCTCATGAAAGAACAAATCAGCAACTTGCAATGCTGTATAAGTGGCTGAAATAGGGAAGAAATGGGCAAATTTTGTGAGCCTATCAACCATAGTTACCATGTTCGAAAAAATCGGTTTGTTCAGAAGGGGGAAAAAGTTCGGAAGTTTGGAATTTTGAAAAAAGTTCGGTTCGGTAAGTTCGGAAGTTCGGAATTATATATATATATATATATATATATATATATATATATAAAGTTCGGTTCGGTAAGTTCGGAATTTTATATATATATATATATATGCAAAATATTTCAATCTACTAAGGAATAAACATTAATTTAAGTTTAACACTTGCAAAAATGAAAAATGCATAAGAATTTCAAACTTGAATTACATTAAAAGATAGCAAAATATTCATAGTTTAGAGCCTAAGCTCAAAATTGATATAGAACTTAAGTTTCAAACATTTGCAACATCAAACCCAGCTTCAAAATCAAAACTAGCACTAGCACTATCACCATCGTTCATTCATTCATTCATTACTTCAAAGACAAAATGTACATTCAAATCTAGAATAAATCATCTCGATTGCCCACAAAATCATGAATGCCACTCCCATTATTTTTCAACTTTATCATTTACTGACACTTTCTCTCACAAGGGCTCATTGGTGCATTGAATCTCACAGAGTGCATGCCTTAAGGGGTGCACTGGGAATGGGGTGGGATCGGCTTGTGACACTTGCGAGAGATATTTTCATACTATTCTATCACGCATACATCCCTTCATGCAGCCTTCATACCTCCTATGATGTCTCCTTGAAATCTTGAAACCCTAAAATATGGCTAAGTTTGAAACCCTGAAACCCTGGAATCTGACTAACTTTGAAATATGATAGGATACTCCAAAACCTAGAATTTGCATTATAGCTCCTAGCGGTCCGAAACCCCTCTCAAACATCCTGAAAGTATATAAATAAAATATAACTTAAAGTATAAGAAACTAGATGTAAACTTATACTTAAATGTTTATTTTATTTATATACTGTTGGGTTCGGAAAAAAAAAAGGTTATTCGGTCAAGTTCGATCGCACAAATTCGGTCCATGCCATTTGTTCAGTTCGAACCGAACATGAGCCATGTTCGGTCGAACATGGTAATTATGCTATCAACCACAACATAAATACAGTCCCTGCTTTGGGCTTTAGGCAAGCCCGTGATAAAATCCATCGAAATGCACTCCCATTTCTGATTCGGAATAGGTAGGGGCTGAAGTCAACCTATTGGGAAAGAGTGGCCCTGTTTGTTTTGCTAACATGTAGGGCACTCTCTCACATACTTAAGGACCTCTGATTTGAGCCCTTTCCATGTGAAGCGTTCATGAATCTGCCTATACGTTTTGAAATATCCAGGGTGACCTGCCATGGGAACATCATGAAAAGCTCTGAGGATCCTCTTCTTCATCGCTGATCCTCGCACCAAATATATCCTTCCCTTGTAAATGATCTTATCATTTACAACAGAATATCTCTCATCATAACCTGTACCATCAATGATCTTCGAAGCCCACTCATCCTTAACATACTCATCTGAAATCCACTCTTTCCAATCAGCTGAAATCTGCCCAATGGAACATGTTGACCATTTTTGGCCCAACAGGCCAAAAATCGGTCCCCCCTTTTTTTTCCATGCTGTTCTGAGCCAGTACTTTTGATTTTGCATGAGTCTTGCAAATTTCTATGGACTCTGCAGGTTTTCTACGAACTCTGCAGGTCCATTTCTACGGACTCTGCAGAGCTTGGTTTTCTACGAACTCTGCAGGTCCATTTCTACGGACTCCGCAGAGCTTGGTTTTCTACGGACTCAGCAGTGAAGATTTCTACGGACTCTGCAGAGCTTGGATTTCTACGGACTCAACAGTGAAGTTTTCTATGGACTCTGCAGGTTTCTACGGACTTCACAGGGACTTCTACGAACTCTACAGGTATAGTCTTTCAACAGAAGAACCAGTTCAAAGAGTCCAAGGTTTTACAAAGCTTCTTCGGACTCTTGTCTGAAGAAATTCATAAGGAAAGAGAGCTAAAATGGTTCAAAGACACTTTTTCTTAAGGTTGGAAGAGTGGTTCAACGACATAATCTTTCCAAGAGTTAGCATCTTTGAACCGTTGAACCATTGAACTGGTTCAACGCTTTGGTTCAATGCTTTGGTTCATCGCTTTGGTTCAATCAAATAGTTCAACGGCTGAGGTTCAACAACGCAAAGTTCATCGGCAAAGTTCAAATGCTTTGGTTCGTCGGCTTGGTTCAATGTTTCGGTTCAACGAGCTTGGTTCAACACTCGGTTCAAAGCTTGGTTCATGCCTTGGTTCAACAACCGTTTGAACCATTGAACCGGTTCAATCAATTGGTTCAACGGTTGGTTCAAAGGAGTGGTTCGATCAAAAGTTCAAGCCTCCCGAAGGTCAATAGCCCTTACGGAGGGCAGTTTTGGGTTCAATAGACCTTTGCGGAGGGCAAGGAACACTTTTGAAGAGGCCACAAAGAGAAAGCCGCAAAGGTAAGTTCTTTCGGAATTTTGTTAAGGCAAAGGCATAATTCCTTTGGATTGTTAAGTTCTTGCCTTAACAAAATTCCGAAGAAAGAACTTACCTTTCCTTCGGACAAAAAGTCCAAAGGAATTATGCCTTTGCCTTAAAAAAATTCCGAAAGAACTTACCTTTGCGGCTTTCTCTTTGTGGCCTCTTCGAAAGTGTTCCTTGCCCTCAGCAAAGGTCTATTGAACCCAGAACTGCCCTCCGCAAGGGCTATTGACCTTCGGGAGGCTTGAACTTTTGATCGAACCACTCCTTTGAACCAACCATTGAACCAATTGATTGAACCGGTTCAATGGTTCAAACGGTTGTTGAACCAAGAAATGAACAAAAAGTCCAAAGGAATTCGGAAGGGCATTTTGAAGGCAGCCAAAGGAATTCAAAACGCGCAGAAAGACCAAGGCAAGAAAAAGAATTTCTTCGGACTTTTTGTCCAAAGGAATTCCTTCGGACAAAAAGTCCGAAGAAATTCGGAAAGGAAGCCGCGAGCCCAGGAAAGCCCGAGGAAGAACTCCGAAAAAGTGACAAGACAATTCTTGCAGACTTTTTGTCTACAGGAAAATGTCTGCAGAGAAAAGCCGAAAAGACAAAGGCCGCCGAAGTACCCCGAAGGGCAAGTGCCCTTGCGGGGGACTCTCGGCTGCCAAACGGAGAGCACTTCTCAAAACACCGAAGAGAAAAGACCGCAGAAATTGCCAAGGATGGTGACGTCTCCGAAGCCGTCAACTTCAAGGAGATAGACTAGCCGTTGTTTTTCAAACGGTGACGAGCCCGCGAACGTCATTTTTACAGCAGAGAAATAACCGTTTGACCTTTGAATTCTTGAACGCCAACAAAGAGCCTAGAGAACAAAGAGAACAAAGCCAGCAAAAAGGACAAAACCAGGAAAATGACGCTGGAAAAAGACAAAGGTTGAGAATGAACTCAGCGACCTGCTATTAAAAGAGCCCAAGGAACCAGCAAGGACGAGAAGATAGCCCCCGAGGGCCAAGGAGCCAGAAGAGTCAAGGCAGGAAAAAAGACAAAAGTGCCAAGTGTAGAAACAGACAAATAGTCCAAGTGGCGAAGGGAGGTGTCGACTCAAGGAGTTATTCCAGCGGTTGGAACAGTGCTCGCCAAGTGGTCATAAATGGGACGCAAACAATGAACGACGCGGCCCATTTTTTCTCCAGTTTTGCATTTATGAGCAGACAAACCGCATAGGTGCCTTCAAGGAGCAGTCTTGGTTATGGGGAAACGACGCGGCCTATGGTTTAAAACCCCTGAAGTCAGAATCAGAACCGACATAGCATTTATATTTTAGCGGCTTCCTCTTCCCAACGCTTTTGGGGCACGTATGGGCCATTTGTAAAAAGGGCGCCAAAAGGCCTCCTTTCTTCCTCTATATATTGTAGACTTCTCATTTGGAAAAAGGGATCTTTCACATTTTGTAAGGCGAAGCCCTAGCAAATTTTCACCTGGAATCAATAAAACGCATTTTTACCTCTATTCTGGTTAGATATCTCTGTGTGTGTCTGAGTGTTAGTCTTGTGTTTAGTCATTGCTTCCTAAATGCTTTCACAGGGTTGACACCAACGCATCTGGTATCTATAAGGCGCCATTCCTACAGGTGACAAGAAGAGTTGTACCTGGAGCGTAAAGACAGAAGGAAGTTATTACAGTGTGCTTTTCCTACAGCACCTATGGTGAGTCCCTGCTTCTGTGTGTTCCATTAAAGCCTCCCTGTTAAGCTTCTTGCAGTCTGGTCCTTTTACCAGTTAAAGTGTATGTATGTGTCTTATGATTCAGAGTGTGAGTGTGAATAGGTCGAGTTATTTTGGTGCATCACCCTCCTAGAGTAGGTTTTGTTTTCTGTAATCCTTCTCCCTTTTCACGCCCCCCACTATATATATATATATATATATATATATATATATATATATATATTAGCACTTATTGGAACAACTCAGATGCATCAAAAGGAGCTAGCCCTTATCTAGAGACTCTCCCCTCCAGCTTCGTCAGTCCTACAGGCGAGAGGGGAGTTTCCATTTTGACGTGTGGAAGGCAGGAACTCGGCCTCCTGCCTTGGGAGCAATCCACTGCGTCAACAGAACACAAGTGTGGTCTCCGAGATAATACATCAGCAACTATATTCTTTTTACCTTTGACATACACTATGTCAAAGTCATACACCTGCAACTTACTAACCTATTTATGCTGCCGGTCATTGAGATCACGCTGATTAAGGAAATGTTCTAGGCTGTTATGATCTGTTTTAACTACAAATTTGCTGCCCACAAGACACTGCCTAAACTTAGCCAATGCATGCATTGTGGCTAACATTTCTTTGTCATAGATGCTATAACTCTTCTATGCATCCCTTAATTTTTTGCTCTTGAAACATATGGGATGCTTATCTTGCATCAACACAGCACCAACACCCTCGCCTGAGGCATCGCATTCAAGCTCAAAGGGCCTAGAGAAATCTGGTATAGCAAGAACTGGACATGAACTCATCAACTGTTTGAACTTCTCGAAACACTGTTGAGCCTGATCGGTCCAAACAAAGGCTTCTTTCTTTGTCAAGTCAGTAAGAGGCGCTGCCTGCTATGAGAACCCCTTGACAAAGCGTCTGTAAAAACCACAAAGCTCAAAGAATCCCTTAAGCTGGGTGAGATTCTTGGGAGGTGGCCAGTCAACAATAGCCCAAATTTTATCCGGATCAACATGAACACCCTCTGCACTGATTATGTGCCCCAAATGCAATAACTCTGTCAAACCAAAAGCACACTTGGACTCCTTGGCATACAAGGACTCCCTCTCCGAAATGTCTAACACCGTATCTAGGTGTGCAAGGTGCTCATCCCAAGCCCTGCTGAAAACCAAGATTTCATCAAAGAACATGAGGACAAACCTCCTCAATTGATGCTAGAAAACCCTGTTCATACAAGACTAGAAAGTGGCAGGAGCATTAGTTAAGCCAAAAGGCATAACCGGGAACTCGTAGTGTCCACAATGAGACCAGAAAGTTGTCTTCTCTACATCATGCTCCCTAACCTGGATCTGATGGTAACCAAATCTCAAATCTATCTTGGAGAAGAAACACGCTCCGTGAAACTCATCTATGAGCTCATCAATGCATGGGATTGGATACTGATTTTTTATGGTTCTCTTGTTCAAAGCACGTTAATCAATGCACATAAGAAGCGTTCCATCTTTTTTCTTAACCAAAACTACGAAAGATGCAAAAGGGCTTTTACTTGGCCAAATATGGCCCATGTCAAGTAGTCCCTGAATCATCTTTTCTATCTCATCCTTTAATCTCTTAGGATGCCTGTAAGGTGTGATGATGATGGGATTTGCACCCTCCTCCAACTCTATAATGTGCTCTATGCCCCTATCTGGAGGTCTCCCAAGTGGTATATCACTAAACACCTTTTTGTGTTTTGTCATCAATGCCTGTATGTCAGGAGGATATCTAGGCTTCTGCTGCTCTAACTGTGTAGGCATCAAATGACACTCTGCAAACCACTCCACTTGATCATGCCTGATCAATCTCTCCATCCTCCTGAAAGAAATTACCTGAAGACTACCATCTACTATTCCCCTCAACACATGCTTCCTGCCCTTTACCTCAAACTTCATTTCCATTTTGTGCAAGTTGAGGGTAAACTCTCCAATGGCATGAAGCCACTTCATGCCTAAAACAATGTCCATCTCACCCATACCAACAACATAGTAATCAGCCTGGAAATCATAATCATTCAGCCGCAAGGTGAGATTGGAAATCCTGTTACACGTGAGAGTGAAACCATCAGCTACTCTCACTCTGAACACCTCAAATTCTTCTGTCTGGAGTCCATGTCTAGCAACCAATCCCTCATCAATAAAATTGTGAGTAGCACCAGTGTCAAACAAGGTGATTACACATTGACCTCCCAAGACTCCCCTAATCCTGAAAGAACCCTCTCGTTGGATGCTAGAGAGATGTGTTGCTGGAGTCTTTCCCTCAACCTCCTTTTATGACTCTTCTGATGCATTTTCAACCTCACAACCATCTGGATCAAATTGCTGATCTGAATTTTCTGAATTAGAATCATCAGCATAATACCACTCCATTTGATTTGCCTCCTTTTTCCCAAGGCCCCTTGAATTTGAAGCATAATTTCTTTCTCCTTAAGTCATTAATGGTTTCATCGTTAGGTTTATTTGCTGATTTCTTTTGCTGATCTGAAATTCTTGGACGAAAACTGTTATCCTTGCTAGAAGAGAAAGTTTTTTGTGGAAACTTGCTTTTTGGGGCAGCAAGCTCCATGGTTCATGCCTTCTTCATGGCCTCCTAAAGGGTGGGAGGATCAAATACCTCGATCCAACCACGTAAGGGCTCTAAGAGTCCCTCACTAAATAGGACCACAAGCCTCCTCTCCGTAATGCTGGGAACCATCACCAACAATCTCTGAAACTCAGAAATATATGACTCCAAAGAGCCAACCTATTTGAGCTCCTTGAAAAACATCTCTGGGTCATGTTATCACTCTGGAGTGCACCCTGCTTGAAGATGTGCAAGCACACCCTCACTCCAGCTGATACAATTGGAACTTCTCAGAGTGTGGGTGACTCTTTGATGAGAAGAACCTGCAGAGAGGGCTGGTTCCCTTTAGATTTTTCAATAAATTTGATTTTCTGGATGGAAAATGTTAACGCAGTGGATTGCACCCTTGACAGGAGGCTGAGCTCCTGTCTTCCACGCATCACAATGGAAACTCCCCTCTTGCCTGTGGGTCTGGCAAAACTGGGGGGAGAGTCTCTAGATAAGGGCTAGCTCCCTTTGATGTATCTCTAAGGCCCTGGATTTCCTACTGCTAACAATGGGGGGTGAAAAGGGAGAAGGATGCTAAAAACAGAACCTAAACTAAATGGTGATACGCCAAAATGTTTGATCTACTTAGCTTGAGCCTACACTTTCCACCAAGAACAAGCTGTCTTACACTTCATTCGATATGAGAAACTCTTCTACATCAGTGAGTTAGGGGTCCTCTTGAGATACAAGGAGGAAGAACTACCAGAGGTGTTTTGAGACACACTATGGCAACCTGTTCACATGCGCCTATACTCTGTTGTAGACACTTCTGGCAGACTTGCAAAAGAAGAAACTTCACAATACACTAGACATGTTGGGATCGTTTTGTGAAAGCATAAAAGAAAAATGACTTAACACAAAACAAAGCCATAGACATATGCAAAAGCATAAGCTCAAATGGAGGTAAAAATGCTCTGTCTTGATTCAAGGTAAAATACGGTAGAGCTCCGCCTTACAAGCCAAGAGATCCCTTTCTCAAATGAGAAGTTACAATATATATAGAGAGAGAGGAAGCAAATGGCGCCCCCTTGGAAAAGACTTTGATGCCCTTTTTTACAAGTGGCCCATGTGTGTTAAGAGCATCGGGAAGAGAAAACTGTTGAAAGAGAATGTTGTGTTGGCTACCAGTCTTGACTTTGGCGTTCAAACATTAATGTGAAAACATGGGCCGCATCGCTTTTCCTGCAAACAAGACCGCTCCTTCAAGACATTCACGCGGTTTGTCTGCTTATCAATGCAAAGTGTGGAAAAACATGCCGCGTCTTCACTATTTACGCTCCTTGATGACCACTTGGCGGAGACTGTTCCAACTGCAGGAATAACTCACCTCCCCTTTGCCACCTGGGTTGTTTTGTCCATATTCATTTTGTCTCTTCCTGGCTTTGTCTTTTCTTGGAATTTGAGCTCTCGAGGCTATCTTATTGTCCTTTGTTGGCTCCTTGGGCTCTTTCATCAGCAAGCTGCTGAGTTCATTCTTAACTTTTGTCTTTTCCCAGCTTTGTCTCTTCCTGGTTTTGTCTTTTCCTGGCCTCGTGAGCACTCGAGGCTATCTTCTCGGTGGGTCGCAAAGTTCAATCGCAGCTTGTCCTTAAGCTTTTCAAAATCAACGGCTATTTCACCGCCTTAAATTTGACATCTGTGTACCCGTCACTGGGCGTTTGAACCTCCAACAGCTAGTTCACCATGCTCGATTTTGACGTCTTCGGACCCGTCATCCCCTTTGGCAATTTCTTTGGCTTCCTTTCCTTCGGCCAGGCCTTTGTCTTTTAACTCTCCCGAAGGGAAGGTGTTGACCATTTTTTGCCCAACAGGCCAAAAAATCGGTCCCCCTTCTTTTTTATGTTGTTCTGAGCCAATACTTTTGATTTTGCACGAGTCTTGCAATTTCTACTGACTCTGCAGGCAAGCCTTTCGGCACATGAAGAACCAGTTCAAAGAGTGCAAGGTTTTGCAAAGCTTCTTCGGGCTCTTGTCTAAAAATTCACAAAGAAGGTTAGCATCTTTGAACCGTTGAACCATTGAACCGGTTCAACGCCTTGGTTCATCGCTTCGGTTCAAAGCCTTGGTTCAATTGGCAAAGTTCATCGCTTGGTTCGAAGCCTTGGTTCAATCAGTCAGTTCATCGGCTTGGTTCAATACGTTGGTTCAACGCTCTTGGTTCATTTGCCTTGTTTCATCGGCAAAGTTCAACGCAAAGTTCAACGCCTTGGTTCAACGCTTCGGTTCAAAGCCTTGGTTCAATCGGCAAAGTTCATCGCTTTGGTTCAATCAAACGGTTCATCGGCTTGGTTCAACGCGTTGGTTCAACGTTTTGGTTCAATGCTCTGGTTCAATCGGATGGTTCAATCACTCGGTTCACTCAGCCGGTTCATCGGCTTGGTTCAATGCGTTGGTTCAACGTTTTAGTTCAACGCCTCGGTTCATCGGCAAAGTTCAACGCTTGGTTCAAAGCCTCGGTCCAACAAATGTTTGAACCGTTGAACCAGTTCAATCAATTGGTTCAACAGTTGGTTCAAAGGAGCAGTTCAACGTCAAAGGTTCAAGCATCCCGAAGGACAAGTGCCCTTGCGGAGGGCAGAGAACACTTCAAAGAGAAAGCTGCAAAGGGTAAGTTCTTTCGGAAAATTTTCTAAGGCAGTCAGCAGAGGCAAGGAAGAAACCCGAAAGCAAAAGACAAGGACGATTTCTTCCTTGCCTCTGCAAACTGTAAACAAGAAACCCGAAATTTTCTAAGGCAGTCGGCAAAGGCAAGGAAGAAATTGTCTACAGCAGGAATATAGGCGCATGTGAATAGGTTGCCTAAGTGTGTCGCAGAGCACCTTTGTTAGTTCCTTCCTCCCTGTATCTCTACAGACCCCTGACTCACTGAAACAGAAGAGTTTCCCATGTCAGATGAAGTGTATGGGCATTTCTTCCTGGTGAAAAGTGTATGTTCAGGACTGAGTGGATCAAACTTTTTTGGTGTATCACCTTTTCATTTTTAGGCTTAGGTTCTGTTTTCAGCATCTCTCTCTCCCTTTTCATCCCGCCCTTTTTCATTTTATTTGTTAGCAGTAGGAGAAACCAGTGCCTAAAAGATACATCAGAGGGAGCTAGCCCTTATCTAGAGACTCTTCCCTCTAGCTTTGTCGATCCCAAAGGTGAGAGGGGAGTTTCCATTGTTGCATGTGGAAGGGCGGGAGCTAGGCGTCCTGCCCCGAGTGCAATCCACTGCGTCAACAGAAGGTGTCCCTTCGGGGCTTGGAGAAAGGTCCCTTCATTTTTGCAGAGAGTCCCCCGCAAGGGTACTTGCCCTTCGGGGTCCTTCGGGCTCCTTGGTCCTTAAATCCTTCGGACAAAATGTCCGAAGGAAATGTTCCTTTACGTTTTTTTCCCGCTTGCTTTCAGTCGGCTTTCCCTTCGGTCGGGCTTTCTTCTTTGGGCAAATTCCTTCGGACAAAATTCTGAAGGAATTGCCTTAACATTTTGCTGCGGGATTTTCTTCCGGAAGGATTTCTTCGGACATTTTGTCCGAAGAAATTCAGCCTTTGCTTTCTTCTATCTGCTCCGAATAAATTCAGCCTTTTCTTTCTTCTATCTGCCTTGGTCTTTCTTCCGAAGGAAAACTCTGCCTTTTTGGCTCTCTTTCTAAGTGCTTTCCTGCCCTCCGCGAGCGCTGCTTGGTCTCTAAAATTGCCTTTCCGAAAAGTTGCAAAGGCCCTTTTTGTTGACCATGTGCCCTCTGCAAGGGCTCCCGTACCTTCGCGAAAGGTACCCTGCCCTTCGGATTTCTCGAAAACGACCCTTCTGAAGGGCCTTGGCTTTAAAACTTGCTTCTTTGGGTGGACTTTTGGATTCTTCGAAGTATTCTTTCGGCTTAGGCACCTTTGGCATTGTCCTTTGCCTTGCGGACGAACTCGTTAGCACTTTTTCGGAGGGCTCTTTTCCAAAGTAAAATACCTTTTTGATGAACCATTCCTTTGGAATATCCCTGTTGTAGCAAAAGGCCATTACCAAAAAGCAATGTATTCTTTCTTCCTTGGCTTATGTGTGCGTGGACTTTCTAAAAGGCAAGAGACAATCTACCCTGTGGAAGAATTGTCAACAGAAGCTTTGTAAAATCCTTGCATCCTTGAACAAGTCCATCTTTTTGCCAAAAGGCTTGTGCAAACCAAATTCACGACTGATGGCTTCAGATCAGCAAGGGAAGGAGACCAATTTTGGCCTGCAGGGTCAAAATGGTCAATAGAAAAGGGGAAGGGAAAACTGAAAAAGAAATCCTATCTAATGAGGTGATGCACCTGAATTGTTCAAATCCTCTGAAGTTACTGAAATCAATGCACACATATAATCAAATGAAATCTATTATTTTGTCACGCATAAATATTTCAGATGAAAGGTTGAAAACCTCTTCAAATGACCTGCAAAAGGTTGAGATAGAGAAAGATAGGTGACGAAGGGACCTGCAAAAGGAGAAAAATCTCACTTATACGTTGATGCACAATCAAATACACACTATTCTTCTTTCCAAAACTCAAACTCAGAACAGAAATTCTTTATTGATCACTGGTCCAGCTTACAATTTCTTTCTTCAAACTTCAAGGACGATTCTAAATGGCTTGATTAAGCCAATAAATAAGCTTTCCAAAATCTAAAATAGCCTTAAGTGGAGTTCTAAAAAGGGAAAGGGTTAGTCTTGGTTAATTAACTCAAGACTTAACCCTTTTACAATGCTTAGAATATTCAATAAAATCTTTTCCCTTTACAAAATCTGCATGCATCTCCAAAATTTGGCGTAGAAAATAAGTGGTGGAGCCAAGTTTGAAAGATTAATTTTTAAAATAAACAATACTCTTCAAAAATCTTCAAACATGCATGAATCCAAGGTTGGCGTAGAAGTATGGATGGTGGGCCCATTGAAAGTCAAACTTCTCCTTTGCATAGAAAACTACGCTAAATCTCTAAATAAGGAACTCCATTTGATTCGTTTGAAAGCTGAGCTAGAGGAAGAGATATTTCCGTTTGCATGGAAAACAAGGAAGATGTGTAACAAGGTTATCTAGTCAACTCCAATTCAAGACCAATCAACCTCCGATGGTCTCCACTTGCATGCAAAGCTATGCCACATCCTGAACGGAGAACTCCGCTTGAACTGCCTGAAACGTTGAAAGCTTTGGATTGCATGAAAACCAAGGAAAAACGTGATTTCGTCAAACAGTCAACTGAAGCTTTGACCAGTCCACTCTAAATAGCTCTTGCTTGCATGGACAAGGATCTTGATGAGTGAGAGATGCGTTCAGATTGAATTCCTTGTTATTCCCCGGCCTTCTGCTTTAGTTTCTCTCTTTTGTGCATGCATTTCTTTGGCACTTATTTGTTTATGGCTTTTGTCTCTATTTGCTTACCTATTTTCTCGGACAAAATGTCCGTGACTTTCTTGTGCAAATTTTCCCTTGGTTATTTCCCTGTGTATTTTCTTTCCAATATGGAGTCAGGTATTTATTCGAGTATTTGTTCAGTCAACTTCCCGTGGACAAATTGTCCGCGGGAATTGTTTTAGACTTCTTATTTGGATTTTATTGCCTCTCGGACTTTTGTTCTTTCCACTTTCCCGCGGACAAAATGTCTGTGGGAATTGTCTAAGACTTTCCCTTGGTTGTTTGCTTTTGAGCTTTCCCAATCTTTTTTGAAGGAATTCCTTCGGACTTTTTGTTCGAGTCTTCATCTTGTTAATTCCTTTTTCCTTCGGACAAATTGTCCGCGGGAATTGTTTTAGACTTCTTATTTGGACTTTATTGCCTCTCGGACTTTTGTTCTTTCCACTTTCCCGCGGACAAAATGTCTGTGGGAATTGTCTAAGACTTTCCATTGGTTGTTTGCTTTTGAGCTTTCCCAATCTTTTCTGAAGGAATTCCTTCGGACTTTTTGTCCGAGTCTTCATCTTGTTAATTCCTTTTTCCTTTGGACAAAAAGTCCGAAGGAATTGACTTCTCTTTTGCCTCTTGTCTTAAGGACTTTCCGAAAGAAAGAGCCCTTCGGGCCTTCAAAAATGACCCTTCGAAAAATTAAACCATCCCTTCGGAATTCTGGGAAGTGACATTCCCGAAGGGTACATACCCTTCGGGTTTCTTGAAAACGTCCTTTGAAATCTTGAAGTGAACCTTCCTGAAGGACAAATACCCTTCGGGATTCTTGCCAATGACCTTTTCGAAGGGTACATACCCTTCGGGTTTTCTGTAAGTGTACTTTCCCGAATGGCACAGAGCCTTCGGGTTTTTTGGAACTACCCTTCGGGAAAATGTAATGGACTGTTCCTTTTTAAAAAGAAGCCCCTCAGAATTTTTGAACTAGCTTTCTCTCGAAAAACTTGGAAAGTCCTTCGGATTTTTCTTTTTTTTAATCTTTCCCGAAGGGTAGGTACCCTTCAGTATTTTTGCAATGAACCTTCCCAAAGGGTACATACCCTTCGGGTTTTTTGTAAAAGTCCTTTTCTCTTCGCAAAACTGTCCATTGTAATTCTTTCGGACTTATTGTAGAGTCCTTTGAAATCTGCTTTTCCCTTGGACAAAAAGTCCAAGGAAATTGTTCCCACTCTGAGCCTGAAGAAAATATGAGAAGACAACACTTTGAAAAGAAAAAACGTTGGAAAGAGTCCACTTGGAAAAAATTTGAAAAAAATAAACATGTATTTTACTTCTGATCCCTTGCTTTTATCTATAAGTGAAACTACAGGGCTGTAGGTTAACGTTATAACTGTATGTGACATTTTGAATAGGAGATATGGCTTTTGAACTTGTTGTAGGTGTCTTGCCCTTGCATGGACTGTAGATTGCCAATGACCCCAAAGAAAGCTCAAAGGCAGATTTGATCTTCATTCTTCTTCATGGTTGCTTGATCAGCCACTAAATCTTGATAAAGACCTTATTTCAACATATCATCCTTGTGAACACACTTGATTGTGTAACATTGTTGTAGGTCTTCATCATGACTGTATTTGATACTTTGACTGCCTACATATCCCATTGTTCATGCCTTTAGATTATAAATCACCAATTTTGACCAGCTGTATAGGGGATTTGACTGTTTTGGGAAAAGTTTCGAATAACAGGGGTAGTAATTTGGCCTTGACAAGCCAAATTACTAACAGGGCCTTGCGATCAAACCGCTCGATGAGTTTATTAGTAAACTCATCATAGGTAGTAATAAGATTGTGACCCAGCGTCACCAAACCATGGTACCACCACTCGTGTGCCACGCCATCTAGGTGTAATGTAGCAAACTTGATCATATCCTCTTCTGGCATAGGCCTCAAAGAAAGATAATTGTTCAATTTCTGGACCCATAATCTCGTAGTGCACTTGTCACTACCATCAAAATGTGGCAAGCTAAGCTTGCTCACTCCCTGCTGCAAGTCATGCTGACCCTGTGGTGCTCTATGTTCTGTCCTCACTACTGCACCTATCCTCTGCCTCTTTTGGTTCAGGAATTGCTCGTGTAGAAATCTCCCTGATCTCAAGTGGTAGGGTCATGTACTCAGTTTAATGCAATCGGATCTCCTCAGCCATGGAGACCTGTGGTTCATGCACATGAACATGAGGTACCGATGGCGCCTCTCTAGG
Source organism: Torreya grandis (assembly GCA_037957365.1). NCBI lineage: Eukaryota > Viridiplantae > Streptophyta > Pinopsida > Cupressales > Taxaceae > Torreya > Torreya grandis. The sequence goes on from JARHVA010000791.1 coordinate 2,217,555, forward strand.
GACAAATGTGGGTTGTAATGGCCTAAGAACTGAACCAGAAGTGGTAGCACGCTCAATTGGCCCAGTATGCTATTCACCCCCTTGAGTACCACTAGCCTCTCCTGCATGCCCTGTGTGCTGAGACGTGGTAATCTGTCTCATTTGTCCTAGGAGCTATGACATCATGTCCATCATTGTGTCAAATTTCCTCTCATCTCTAGTATTGGGACTAACTAATCCTACACATTCCTTTTCCCTGTATGCCATGGCACCTTCAGCTAATGTCGGACGCTGCCAATGACCAGTTCCTCTGGTATAAACAAAAAAAAATTCTCCTTTGCTCATGAGAATTAAAAAGCATAGGCTAGCAGGATATGTTGGGCTCTGATACCACTGTAATATACACCCTAGTTTGGAACAAGTTTTTTTCTCAACACCCAGTAAGATTACTGACTTCTAGTGAGCTGACATTTCGTCAAAAACTTTTTTGTTTGTTGTTTTGGTGTAGTTTTGAATGCATTTAATTGTATTTGTGTTTGGGATCTTCAATATGCAGTTGGGAATTGAAAGTACATAAAAACCATCTCAAATTAGCAGATAAACAACATAGACATTATAACAAACACTTTGCATGCAATAGAAATAACAATGAAACACAAATTTGGCCTTGAATCCAACAATAATATATTGATCTGTGATAGAATTGCTTGCTGTTACAAATTTCAGTCATCCACCATGGAAGTACAATGCCAAAAGAACCTCCACAATTGAAAATATGAAATTCCTAAGTACACAAGCTGTTGTAGCATAATATCAGACTGCTGTCATAAACATTTACTCCTCCAAATCCTTGATCTTTGTGCTGAAACCTGCTTTCACCTAGTACGCTAACCTCAACTTCATACAACAGCATAAAGGTGGAGAAAACAATTTAAAAAACTCCCAAATGAATGCCCAAAATGGTACAGCCAGTAGAGAAATTGGTACAGCCAGCAATAGATGGTACAGCCAGCACTAAGACCCACACGTGCCAGCAATGAAAGATGATCAGTAATATGTCTTTCAATTAATTTCTGACCTGCACACTTAACTTCTGAAAATCTCTGAAATAACAATCTCCAATAAGCACACATGCAGCTCCTGGATGGAGCCACCTATAAAGCAATCCTTGGGTGATATTTCACACATGTAGATTACTGAATCTGAGAGAATTATCGTTCTCCAAGATCAAATTTCTGCCTGAAACCCTTGTTTCTTCTTCATAGCAAAAAAGCTCAAGTATTTGTAAATTCCATTCCCCAAATGAGCTTTTTGAAAGCTTTTATACCCCTCCCAAAAAGCCACGATTTGATTTTTGGCTTTTTATCCATTTAATATTAAACAACATTTACTTTGTTGTTTAAAATAATATTAAACCTCAAATAGGTGTCCCCTTTTGACTTTATTTAATGACCTTATGATTAAATTAAATCATATATATAATAAAGGTCATTTAACACCAATAATAATATCCACATATAATTTAATTATTATTAAAGTTAATACTTTAATAATAATTAATAAATCATAACACCATAAAAATCCAATATATCAACCTTAAACTGATTCTGCCAACACCCCGAGGTTACCCACTGATTCTACTGCTCATCTGAATGGCTTACTATAAATAGTAAGGTTGGACCCAAATGTCCAAGTGACTTACTAAACATGGTAAGTGAGTGCAAACAGAGCCTAAAACACCTTATGAAGGTTGTCCTTGAATATCACCATGCACTGGAGAAGAGAACACAGGAAACTAACATCCAAAAGGACATCTGGAGAACCAAGAAACTCCCAAACAAAGCCCTCTAAACACCAACATTAGCCTACGAGGGTCGCTAATAGGCTAATCCACCAATACATTGATGCTAGTTAAAGAGGGGACATTACATTTCCCATGAAGTACAACCAAGAAGGTTGATCAAATAAGTACATAGGGGTCTAAACAGACAATCAAGTTTGAGATTCCTACTACAGATAGACATTTGCTTAAGTGGTGAAACCACCAGTTCCTGTAGGTGGGGGTTATGTAATAGTTGCAACAGTTTCGCCCATAGCCAAGACATAGGCAAAGTAATGGTTGCAAACGTTGTGGTGAAACCACCAGTTCCTGCAAGTGGCGTTTATGTAACAGCCACAACATTTTCGCCCGCAACCAAGACATAGCAAAGTAATGGTTGCAAACATTGTCTCTTCCATTTATGGGTCATTTCTTCTTCGTTCTCGAGTTTCTCTCTTGATGCATTATATGTATGCTTTTGTGGTATGGCAGAGCCAAGCAATCAATGAATATTTTAGTTTTGGTTTGAGTCAAACATCGACTCATCCATGTGTCCACTGATGTTCTCCTAGCAGTTTTTCTTGGTTGTTGGTGTGGGAGGTTTGTCGTGTGTAAAGAAGTGTAAGTAGCAAGTGGTAGAACAATGCATGGGTTTGGGCATTTTGTAATGTAACGAATGTCCATGAAGGCCTCCTAAAGGCAGTACCACTATAACTAAGAAAGAGATAGTGGCAAGAGGAAATCCCTCACTCTTCTAGAGTCTTCACAAGTTGGGTATTTTCAGGGGAATCTTGTGTCTCTTTTTGCAATTTTGATTGTTGTGTCTTTTCAGTAGTTGCTTACTTTGCTTATGTGGTTAAGATTTCCTTGACAATCTCAGCACTTTCCAATTCAGTTTGAAGCACCATTAATGTCTGATTTTTATGAGCAATTAATACAAAACAGCAAGTATGTCAATGAAGTTTGTTAGGAATAAGATAAGATTTGTATCAATGACTTATGGAATATCCAGGCAAATTACAGATCATTTGTGAAGAGCAACGCAGATAATATGAAATCCTCAATGCACCATTGTGGCATTAAGCATGTCAAAATTTGAATATGTATGAGAATATGTGAGTCTTGACTATTTTGTTAGTAGCATGTATCCACCCTTGTGATTGGCATGCCTTCTCTATCTGTGATTGTGGACTGCTCTAGTTTACTACGAGTGGTATTAGAGAAACAGTATCTTGACTCCTTGTTCAATCTACCAAACCTCATTAATTGTCAGGATCTTGCTCCACAAATAGAGCACATATGATTACTTCTTGTATTAGCAACTAAACACGGAATTATACCAGAATCAATAAGTAACTAGAAATATGAAACAACACAGGAATATGAGAGACAATACACAATTGTATTAATAATCACTCAGAAGAATATACAATAAGGAAGATGCCACTTCTTCCTCCACCTCAAAGGTTCGCCACGCCTCAAGACCTTCTTCCCTCTCTCTCTCGATCACAACAATCAACTCCAATACAGAATTGATGTTCACCTCTCCAACCAGTCAGTAACACGCTGCCAGTTCACCAAGTACACAACCGTACTCCAAGTAGATCCCCTGCTCTCTGCTACCTGCAAATCACTAGACCTTACTCACCATATAGATATCTCTACACCCCTGAAGAACCCTTGTTCTTGCCTCACCAAGTCCTTATGATTCTTCAACCAGTACCCCGGTGGATCAGCTCCTAGACCTTGCAGACCTTGCAACTCTCCCTGATCATACACACTCAGCACCCCTTTGGAACTAGGAGGAGCTACACTAGCTCTCTCTAAAAGCTCAATGGCTTTCTAGCACACTTTTTACAATACAACCCATGAGTCCATATATAGATCTCATGCTTACAATAATTAGACTAACCTAATTACAATAATTAGACACGCAACTCAAGACTAAGACTAGCCTTCAACATGCAAACAAACAGTCCAAAAATAGACTCTCTCGGATCAACATGCGAACTCCCTGTTCACGCACAGGCTGCCGACGTCGGCTCCTCCATGACCGATGTCAGCCGACTAGTAACCGACGCCGGTTGCTTCCTCACTGCCATCTGACCGACGTCGGCTGATCAGACCGACACCGATTTCTCTGCAACTGATTTTGCAACTCCCCGCAGCTCTGCATCCTCCATAACTTCTCCTGTTTGCATCCTGGTGAAGCTTTTAGCTCCACAACCTAACAATCTCCCACTTGGAGATAAATAGCTGCACATGTACCTGTACCTGTACACCGTCTAAATTATTCCCTGACTTGTATCCCTCTTCAAGATCAATCCTGAAGACCAACCACCACACAATCTATGATGCCGCACCTATCATTCAAGTAACCTGCCACATCCAAACCTACATATCCATGTAGTGAAGAACTTGACCCTGCATAACAAGAATCCCTGCTGCTAGTCCCACTGAACTGCCCTCCAGTACTTCTTCCCCGAATTGGCTCCTTACTTTCTGACAACCCCCACTGATTGGGAAAACTCAGGTCTACACTAGACCTCATGTGATTTCGAAATCTGTTCCAAGCTAAGCTTGAACTGTCCAGCCATTGGTGTGCATTCTGATTCGGCATCCTGCATCATGAACCTCGCCAACACCGTCTTCACATCAGCTCCCACTGGAGATAAAATCTCCATATCTCTTATGCCAAAGAATTTTGCTGCTCCAAATTCTTCATGACACACCTCTGAACTAACCTTACCCTTAGCTCAGCAAATACTTGTATGTACAAACCTACTAGTAAATCACCCACATACAGTAACAAGATGATGTTGCGACCATCATCTATCTGGTAAGATAAACACAATAGTTACACTGACATTGACTGAAGCCATGCTTAGTCATCCACCTGTCAAACCTGTACCACTGTCCTGCAGCTTCCTCAAGACCATATACCTTGGCCTTCTGTCTCATGTGTCCATCCACTCTCTTCTTTAACTATGGGAATCCATCCGTCTCTCAGTGCTTTCTTCCAGCTGACAACTCTACCAACAAATACCTGTTTGGTTCTTCTCCAAGGACTTACACTCCTCATCCATGCCAAGCTCTCACTGTATCTGGATTCTACCTGCATTGCCTCTTCGCATCTTCCTGGTTCTTGACCATCAATAAGCAATATAAAGGTGAACAACGAATATGAGGTTCACTTACCCTTTCTGACCTCGACATGAGCGTTTGAGACTTGTTGACAGCTTGCTGTCCGCCCAATATCTGTTCCAGTGACCGATCTCGGCCATCTCCCAGTCTGCTCCCGACCGATGTCTGTTTCCTGCATTGACCCTGACTGCCGAGGTCGTTTCCCTGGCCGACGCCGGTATCCTTTCTGTCGACGTCGGTTACTTCATGACCGACGTCGGTCTTCCTCGTCGGTTACTGTCTGACCGACGCCGGTACCTGTGTTCGTCTGTGAGTGATAACTTTTTACCCGCGAGCTCTCCGTGGATCAAAACCCTGTTCAAATCAACATAGCCCTGCTCAGAATAATTCAATTTTCTCACCTGATCTCTGTCCGTCATCTCCTCCATGAACACCAAGGCTTTCCAGTTTTTTAGCTTGTCAAAGACATCTGACTTCCGCTTCAAAACCTGCATTCTCCTTCTACATATGTGACAGCCTATGAAGCCACATCTCTGCAACAGAAGGTGAATCAGCAATATAAGTAGATAGATAAAGGATACCTACTTTCTTACCACCATCTAATTCAAGTGTATCCGCTGTGAGAGTTACAGTGCATCTCTCATCACCCAAATTTCTTGAAGAAATTAGACTCATCTCCAAGACTGGTACCTGCATGACTTCCTTCAACCACTGTGTGTCGTCCGTCTGCAATTTCAGCTTCACTTCTCTTTTGCCAATTCTTTGGCAAGGCTCACTAGCTCCTCTCCCTGGGGCTGCATGGAAAGAGGCAACATAATCTGTTATCCAAGATTCAACTTCATCCAAGAAACCTCCCAAAGCATCCTGTGCAACAACACCTGCAACATCTGCATCTTCAGTTCCTTCATGCTGATCTGCTACCAACCAACAATATCTTTTTCCCTGCGCTTTCTTTCCATCAATCAGACCATTCGTGCTATTCAGTTTCTCCATTCGTAGCTTACTTCCTTCTGCCATTGCTATACTCCCACTCAATCAGAAATCCATGTGAGTAACCTGTAATCAACAAACACTACCAGATCTGAAACCACCTGTTAGTAACCCAACCAAAAGCTCTGATACCAACTTGTCAGGATCTTGCTCCACAAATAGAGCACATATGATTACTTCTTGTATTAGCAACTAAACATGGAATTATATCAGAATCAATAAGTAACTATAAATATGAAACAACACAGGAATATGAGAGACAATACACAATTGTATTAATAATCACTCAGAAGAATATACAATAAGGAAGATGCCACTTCTTCCTCCACCTCAAAGGTTCGCCACGCCTCAAGACCTTCTTCCCTCTCTTTCTCGATCACAACAATCAACTCCAATACAGAATTGATGTTCACCTCTCCAACCAATCAGTAACACGCTGCCAGTTCACCAAGTACACAACCGTACTCCAAGTAGATCCCCTGCTCTCTGCTACCTGCAAATCACTAGACCTTACTCACCATGTAGATATCTCTACACCCCTGAAGAACCCTTGTCCTTGCCTCACCAAGTCCTTATGATTCTTCAACCAGTACCCCGGTGGATCAGCACCTAGACCTTGCAGACCTTGCAACTCTCCCTGATCATACACACTCAGCACCCCTTTGGAACTAGGAGGAGCTACACTAGCTCTCTCTAAAAGCTCAATGGCTTTCTAGCACACTTTTAACAATACAGCCCATGAGTCCATATATAGATCTCATGCTTACAATAATTAGACTAACCTAATTACAATAATTAGACACGCAACTCAAGACTAAGACTAGCCTTCAACATGCAAACAAACAGTCCAAAAATAGACTCTCTTGGATCAACATGCGAACTGCCTGTTCACGCACACGCTATCGACGTCGGCTCCTCCATGACCAATGTCGGCCGACTGGTAACCGACGCCGGTTGCTTCCTCAATGCCATCTGACCGACGTCGGTTGATCAGACCGACGCCGGTTTCCCTGCAACTCCCCGCAACTCTGCATCCTCCATAACTTCTCCTGTTTGCATCCTGGTGAAGCTTTTAACTCCACAACCTAACATTAATTGCTTCTTCCCTATAAATGTAAATTAAAATTATAACAAAGGACCTTCTAGAATGTAATTTTTTGGCTATTTTCACTCTAGGACTATATTCCTCTCATAAATCATCTTCTTTCATTGCATGCCTTCTGTCATTGTCTCCCCATCTTGCTTCCTCTTCTTGCATTATCACCATGGTCTTTAGAAAACCTTATAATAACATGTATACTAGGATTCCCCTCTATTAAGCATTGTTCTTATACAATATTCATTTTTTGCTTCTTTGCTACATCCCCCATTTCAACCATCCACCTTCCATCTACAAATTTCTATCACATATCATTCCAAATTCCTTGCATCTACCCATTGCATTTCATATATGTTATATACTCATTCTAAATTTTTCTACAAGACATTTAACAAAGGATCATATGCTCAACACTTCTCAATATCTCTTTCGTCTTTGCTTCACGTCTACCTCCTTTCCATGTATTTATCATTGACTTATTTAACATAGCCTTCTATAAGTTGTGCATACCTTAAATCCATCATTATATTCATATATTGACAATGTATCCCTCCTTGCCATGTGCATCCATCATGTATATGTCTTCTCTTTTTAGGTCTCTAACATGTCAATGTGTAATGTCCCCAAATGGGACAATTCAACCAAAAAGGGGTTTCCCTTAAAATCCTCAATTTTTTGTATTTTGAATTTAGTAAAATCAGCAAACCCTAGTTGCTGTAATTACAACTTCAAACTGAAAATTAACTCCAATTCACCTTGAAATGAATGACATAAATACCTTGTGATTTTGGCCACCAATGGCTCTTGCCGCAAAGAAGAAAGAAATTGAAATGAATGTTTGAATCCTCCAAACCCTAGCGCCACACTAGCTGAATTGATGTCCTTCTTTCCCACTCTAACCCTTGCTCAAGCTTTCACAAATTGTAAACAAAATCATACAAAAATCACAGCAATCATATCATACATGAATCATCAACATTTAGGGTTCCAAAGTGATCAAACCCTAGTTCAATCCAATCACCAATATTCGAAAAATTACTACAATAATTAAATCGGAATTTATGCCTTGAATTCACCCTCAAATGATGTCAAAACCCTGAAAATAATGTCAAAAATCCACCAATAATTATGATATTATTTGACTCTCAAAAAGGTCACCGAAACCCTTGCAAATCTGCCCTCAACAAATATTATTTCCTACGAATCGCTGAAACTTCAAAAATTCATAACTCCCTCAATATTTGGAATTATGATGCAAATAAGAACTGAAACTGATCATAAAATTAATGACTATCAAATAAAAATAATTTCAGAATTTTCCTTCTATGAGGTCACCAAAACTTGCTCTAAAATTTTGAAAACCTTAGTTTTCGAAATTTACCTCTTCTAACATCAAACTCTCAATCCCAAACAAGTCGCCGCCCTTGGAAAGATTAATACAAATAATAATCAGATTTATTATGCTCAAGTTGGACATCAAATCGTCCACCAAATCCTCTCAACAAGAACACAAAAAAAATTGCCCCACTCTAGGGCAAGTAACAAATCCACCTTAGTAATAGATGGCGTCAAAAGACACCTTTTGTAAAATAATCAGCTCCAAATCTGCGAACACTTATTGGGCATACATCCCAATATCTTTTTCAAGCATGAAAAAACAATATCAATTTTCAGTATATCTGCAATTGTGATCTTCACCTTATATTTGTACCTTCCAAAGGGGGTCGAACCACCTTCGAGAGGTAAAATACCTCATAACCATCTCTTGCCAATTTTTAGGATGTCTTTTCTTTTTCTTTGTTTTATTTCCCAAGCCGACATTCCTTTTAATTTCACTTTAGGGATTTTTAAATTAATTTAATAACTTGTCTCAATAAATTAGTAATTAAAATTACTTTTTGACAAATTAAATCATTATTTTATATTAAGACTTTGCTTCAATAATTAATTGAAGTGATAAAAACCACTTTTCAAGCAATTTATTAATTATAAAACTCCTTAGAATAATCATTAAAATTACCTTAATTTTCCAAATAGTTAAAACCACTTTTCCAGTAATTTGAATAATTAACCAAGATAGTTCTATTTTAATAATTAGTTAAATTACCTTATATTTTTGAATGATTAAAATCACTATTCGGGCAATTTTACTAATTATTAAAATTATATGAAAAGGGGACATAACACAATGTCCATTGTTGTTGAATGACATTCTCCAATTTCTGTCAAGTTTCTATCCTTGTTTGATGTCCTATTGAATTCTTTTAACTCCATCCTTTACCATTTAAGTGCATTGTTTTCTCTTCTTTGTAGAATGTCCCTTGAAAATCACCACTGTTTCATACAAAGATGTGCCATGCAAATGTCAAAAAATAGTTATATTTATAAATAAATGTACATTGTAATGTTTAACAACATTGTAGGATTTCTAGACAAACCCAGAAAATTAAAAACACTATTCGCTTACAGAGGGAACCAAATCTAGCCCACCTTCCCCTAAACCCTCTATCAACTCATACCCATAGAACCTAATCCCTTCTTATAAGCTGTTAAAATATTCATTTTCAAAGATATATGATGATTATACTAACTCAAATTTGGCCATCACAACCATACACAAATCGGTGAAAATTGTTGCCTTGACCAATGAATGTAACATGAGTTCTGCAACAATAAGGGTCCATGAATCTCTCTGGCTTCAAAGAAAATTCCTTCTATAGACAATGAACACTTGATAGCTTTGTGGTTTTAAACTTTAGGGTTTTTAATTCCTTTGTTTCAGTATTTCGTTTCCTCCATTTCACATTTTTAGATTTAGGTTTTTCTTTCTTTTTCTATTTTTTCAGATTGTTTTGAGTTTAATTTGTCGATTGTACATACATACATACATACATATGTATGTATGTATATACATATAATTACATCTTTATATATATATATATATATATATATATATATATATATATATATATATATATATATATATATATATACAATCGACAAATTAAACTCAAAACAATCTGAAAATAGATGACAAATTAAACTTAAAACAATATGTATATATATATATATATATATATATATATATATATTCAGATTGTTAAGTTTAATTTGTGGATTGTGTGTGTGTATATATACCCCTTATGTATATATTTATATATTCAGAGTGTTTTAAGTTTAATTTGTCGATTGTGTGTGTATGTATATAATACCTACATGTATATATTTTATAAATATATACATGTAGGTATTATATACATACACACACACACACAATCGACAAATTAAACTTAAAACACTTTGAATATGTAAATATATACATGTAGGTATTATATACATACACACACACACACAATCGACAAATTAAACTTAAAACACTCTGAATATATATATACATATTGTTTTAAGTTTAATTTGTCCTATATTTTCAGATTGTTTTGAGTTTAATTTGTCGATTGTGTGTGTGTGTGTGAGTGTGAGATCGACCAAACCTTGTCCAGGTCCGACCAAACCTGATAACTATGAATATAATTAATTCCTATTCTAACTCTTGGTTTCTAACATGGTTGGTGAGAAGCTTATCTAGTGTCAAATAAACTAAAGGAAGATGTGTTTAGGATTCAAGAAGAGAAGATTTTGGCTACTCCACAAGATGTCTTTGTTCAGCCCATACTCAAGAGAGAGTAAATCCATATCCCTGTGACATTGTGCCCCTATAAATATCAAAGATTCAATAAATATAATTAAAATTTCAAAAACATTTTTCTTGAGAAAAGGATTGATCTCTAGGTGAGAAGAAAGACATCCACAATGAATATTTTCTGTTCATGTGGAAGAATAGTAGCAAACTATAAAATAAAATATGTTGTTCGGGGAATAGCAGAGTTGTGTTGTTACAGGAAGTACCAAATTCAATTAATCGAACACTGGTGAAGAGTTTGTTTTTGAGGCGTAGTAGTGAGAATTATCTTTTGAACCATTATGCCATAACACAAAGGAAGAGTGGCATGGAAGAGGCCATGTTGGAAAAGGTAGCCTAGACCCATCAGCCCTAGATACTCCCAGATGAGCATTATCAGATCCTATGTTGGCCCTTTTGTAGTGATAGATGATGACAAAGATGAATCCTTTGTCCCAGGCATGGTCAAAAATGTTTGATGGGACTACCATCCAGTCTTTCTGACTTTCATCAGACAGTGCTTTTTGGGAGTTCTTGCTCCCCCCACCTCACTTCTCTATTGGTACCTAAACAACATTTGTTGGGGCTTCACCGCTTTGGGTTTACCCCTCCTTATTTATTTCCAGTGCTTTAGTTCTTTTTTATTTAGTTATTCTTTGAATTTGAGGACCTTTTATCCTAGCACTTTCTATTGTAATTGGATGTATTCTAGAGTCTCATTGACCTACTTTTGGTCTTTCGTGGACATTAATATAATCCATTTCTTTTTCTCTAAAACCACAACAATTTTTATAGGGACAAAAGAATACAAGTTTTAGCAGAACTATAGTGGAGATTACGGAGTGTGGAGTTAATTGTGAAGATCTTTGGGTAAAAAGCAATTTGTGATAGAAAAAAAAATAAAGAAAAACAAGACCTGGCAAGCTGAAATAGTCTCTTACAATCCATAGATGATGCAAAGAAGTCAAAAAAACTAAGGCAACTTCATTTATTATAATCCATAGATGGTGACGTAGAAGTCAAAAAGTTCAAACTTCAAAGCAACTTGATTGAAAAAATGCCAGACGTACATTGAGCCTTATCTAGATTGTAACAGTCTTAAGATGTATAGGCCATTCCAGAAAAAATCAATGACATAAAAGGTACTAAAAATATAAAGGCGAAGAACTTAACAATTGAAGTTTGGAGAAATAGAATTGTTTTTGAATGGTTTGGAGTTCAAACACTTTTCTATGAGCACTAGGTCACATTATGAAAGGAGCTCAAGAAATATAAAGAGCTTTAAGGGCTGGTGAGACATTGTTCTGTTCTATAATATCCCTTGGTCTTATAGGTCTAAAATGTGCTTGTAAGACACAAGGAATATTGTCAAATACTTCGTGTGCAACCTTCCAACTTGTCGGTCTAATGATATCAGTTTGATATGTACTGACCCTTATTGAATTTGGCCTTTAATTTTCAGTTTCGGCTCTTAGGAATTCCGTCAAACACTTGTTTTACAAAGTCTGAACTTGTTGATTGATGATTCTTTTGGTATTTTAAAGGAAAATGCATTCAATAGACTAAAAAGAACATATGGGAAGGACTAAATTGAAATGAGTATGTAATGCAGATTATATATATATATATATATATATATAATGCAACTCTATAGCTGATATGCAACTACAGCCAAGGCATTAATGCAAACACTTGGCAAGCAACCTGCCCACACAAATAAACACCTACAGCAAGAAGGTATGTTTTGCAAAACAATTCAATACAACCCCAAAACTCTTTTATTGCAGCCGTCCGACTGATTATATTGATTTGGAATGTATAGGCATTATCACAAATGGTTGGCATGCAAATTTATTATCCCTTTTTGACACATGAATAACAGATGATATTATGATTTGTAATGACAGTTACAGCAATGTCTGAATATGCAAACCCTCATAACATATATGTCACTCATACATTCATCTAACTTTTACAATCAAATATAGAAGACCCTGGAATAATGCAACCGATGTTTGACTGAACGCTGCTGATGCAATGATGAAACTGGGCTGAACTGGAAGTGCCAAATGAAGCCATACCTCTGCTGCTATATCAGGCCGCACAGTACGGACAGGTGCGACTTTTGCCAGAAATAAATACTTCACAAAAAGTGCCGAAAATGGCATCAACCTGGTCACCTAGATGTAAGGGATGCCTCAGCAAAGTCTTAGATTTTTCCAGCCACCTGAGTCTCAGCTGTGAACAAAAGTGTGGGTTCACCCTGAAATTCGAACCCCACCTGGAATGACCTCAAAATTCACTGAAATGATCTCCAAGTAATAGCAAAGCGTTCCTCCCGGTGAGTAGATGAATAATCAATGTTCCAACCACTGAAAACACAAACCCTCAGACAAATGTCTGAGTACCAAGTAAGCCCAACTTGAAATAGCTGAATACCACTTCCAAAGTGCAACCCTTCAAATGATCTTTCACACCCTCAGTTATGCAATCACTTGAGAGGTATCGTTCTCAAAGATTAGACTGAAAATTTGCAGACTATCAAGCCTTACAAATGCTCAAGAAGATTCAAATGATCAAAATAAATTGGATGCCAAATACTAGACCCATAGGGTCTATTTATGCACTTTTCGAAACTTCCAAGAGTTTCCGTAATACATCATACAAAACTTGTTATACTTTTTAAATAAAAAGTAATTTTATGAAAATAAAAATAAAAGTGCATTTTAAAATTAAAATATAACAATTTGGCCTCCATAATAAAATATACTATCTCCCGGATCATCGTGAGCCATTGAATCGCCAACATGACCCTCTCACCACCTTCATCTGCCTACGAGAGTCAGGGATAGGCAAATCTTCGTAGAATGTCACGCTAAACGATGTTAGCCAAAATGGGGACATGACATTTTCATAAGCCATGAAAACATGGAGTTCTAAACATTTTAAATATTTGTCATTGGTTGAAATATCCCTTTTGGGGTAAAATAAGCAACAAACGGCTTTTCAACAAACCCCAACGGAAACCCTTCAACAAATTCAGCAAATTAAAATCAATGATTAGGCTAGGCTTGCCAAACCCTAGCGACTAGGGTAAATTGGCGATTTATGCCTTAAAACTCCTCCAAAAATTATGAAATTTTATTTGCAAATAAATACAGATTTTTCAAACCCTCTTATCCAAATAATTTCGAAAAATATTAATTTCTAGATTTTATTTTCAGAAAATACAACGGAAATAAGAAAATTCAATATCTCTCAATACACTCCACATATGAATACATTTGATGGCTCAAAACGGAGATAAAAATATTTGCAAACATATGAGACCAAATTTAGAATTTTCTATTGAGTGAAAGTGGCCCAAAAGTGAGCTCCAAACCAGAAACTAGGGCACTGCCCAGAAATATAATTCCTACCTTTTTCAACCAGCAAAATCAGCTTCAACCAATAGAAATCAGCTTCAATAATCAGCAACAAATAAGAATTGAATTAGCTCCAATCCTTGAATAAGACTAGCAAGCATTTGAAGGGTTTGCGTCCTCCAAATCATTGGCCAAGGAAGGTTTTCGTCCCCCTCAAACCCCAACTAGGAAGCTATGCTCCAAACCCCGTTTTTTGATCACATATCATGGTAACCTTTTCAATGATCATCATACAATCCTTTATACTATATTCTCCACAAATCGTCCCCTAAAAAGAGGCACTCTACTTAGAGGGAGGGTTAAGCTGGTTTTAAAAGATTTTTTCCTTTTTCTTCATTAAGGGTTAAGCTAACCCTTACTCACAAGTTATCTTTTAAGTTATAATATAAAAAGATATATCAAAAAGGTATCTTTTATAACTTAAAATTAGAACAAATGTTTCTCTCTTTCTCTTTCTTCCATTAGCCTTAGGAAAGCACCAAAGAGAACTAGGCTAAAGGCCATGTCCGTGCTTAGGCCAAAAAAGGGGACATGGCAATCCTCCCTACCCAAAATTGCTTGTCCTCAAGCAATAGCAATATCCACAAAGCTGTCCCAACATTTATTCCCATGCAAAGCTCAATTCTCACTCCATTCCATGAAAGGAAGACATCTTGATGAAGCCCTTTAATGTTGTCTATGAAGATTCTTGGCTGCTTATACAATCTGGAAATGAAAAAACAACAGCTTCCAACCTTCCTTTCCCATCTCATGGAGGCCCCATACCTTGAATATACTAAAAAGATGTTAAAAGGAAACAACTCCTCTGAAATGGAAACATTGTGGTGGCTGGAAAGTGTATTCCAACAAGGAAATCTCCATACTTTTGGGCCTTGTTTGCCCCTATATCAGCATCTACACAAGACACACACATTAGTCAGAACAAAAGTTATTCGCTTTCTTTCAAGGTTTGCATCTTTGATAATGCCCTCCATATGTGAAGTGGTTGGAAACATGTGTGGATGCCCTTGAAAACATAGAAGGGATGTCCATGCTACCCACACACCCAAAAGTTGCCTCAAAGCTCAGAAAGTTTCCTACTAGAGGAGCTAGAAGTCTCCTCACCATGCTTGAAATCAACCCTTTGCTAAAATACCACCAACACATATCCACATACTCCAAAAGAAAGGTAGAACCAGCCACTTCCCTCTTGATTAGTTGGTTGTGCGTGCAAACTTCAGACCTCTTATGACTCCAAAACATGAATTTATTCCTCCACAACTCACCCTTAGAAGGTAACATCATGCAATCAATCTTCCCAAAACTTCTGAAACCCTTCAAACTCACCTGTTGACGTTGTGTATTGCACCCTCTGAACGGATACTCGGCTCCTTTCCTCCACACGACACAATGGAAACATTCCTCTTGCCGTGGGTGGCAAACTTGAGGGATGGATCTCTAGATTAGGGGCTAGCTCCCCTTGATGCACCTTGAGGCCCTGGATTTCCTACTTCTAACAATGGGGGGGGTGAAAAGAGAGAGAGAAACTGAAAAACAGAACTTAACTAATGTGGTGATGCACCAAACTCGTTGGTCTACTCAGCTTTTACCTACACTTTACACCAAAGAGAAGCCAACAGAGACTTCATCCGAATGAGACACTGACTGCATCAGTGTTTCAACAAGGGATCCTATGAAGGTATAGGGAGGAAGAAATTACCAGAGGTGTTCAAGAGACACACTGTTGGACAGTCTATTCATATGCGTCTATGCTTCGAGCTAGACACTTCTTGTTGACCTGCAGAAAAAGATTCACAATACACTAGATATGCTGGTATAAACTTATGAAAGCATTAAAGGAAATGACTAAACATAAGATGAGACCTTAGACATATACAAAAGTGTAACTCAAATGGAGGTAAAACACTTCTTTTGATTCAAGGTAAATTTCTTCAAGGCTTCACCATACAATGCTAAGAGATCCTTCTTCAAATGAGAAGTTACAATATATAGAGGATTGAGAAAATAGGTCATTGACCAGTCAAGGGAAAGAAACCCATGCTGCATTAATCACTCCTGCGGCGACCACCAGCGCATGTTGCTACCGTCTCTTCTTAAATGCGTATGTGAAAGCCATGTTGTAGGTGCTTAAGTCGTTGCCCTTGCTATCCAGGCCTGCAAGAGCATGGGTTACTTCACCTAGCAACCGACAAGGCCATCCCAAATATATGTTGACCGGGCCATGCTCTCTTCAATACTGAGCGCAACTGGCTATTCATTAATGGCAAAGCAGGAAAACACGGGCCGCTCCTCTTCAATGCTCGCAACCAATCTCTTTATTGGTTTTCGATGGAGACTGTTTTACCTAAGTGTATTTACTTCTCCTGCTGACGACTCCTATGCCACCTGCCATGGTCTGGTTCACCCCTGGGTCTGCGCTTTGACTTGCTACGCCACCTAGAGCGTTTTGAGCTTTTGTCCTATGCACGTGTGGCCATGTCCTGGGTTACCCGCTTCGCTTTTCCTACCCTGCTATTTTTTCCCTTTTCTTGGCAATTCAGGGTCTCGACATTTATGAATTTCCTCTCTGGCTCCTTTCCTTGCCGGGTCGCTGAGTCATTCCTCGAGTTCTTGGGCCTTTGAATTTCTTTGGAAAAAATGTCCGAAGGAATTCCTTCGAACATTTTGTCCAAAAGAATTATTTCCTTTCTGAGTTTGCACTTTTGGGCTTTTCTTCAGCGAGCTTTCTTTCCTTCATTCCTTCGGACAAAAAGTTTGAAGGAATTCTTTCGAACATTTTGTCTGAAAGAATTGTTCTTTGACTGCTTCCCAACGGCTAGCTCACCACCTTGAATTTGACGTTCGCGGGCCTGTAACCTACATTTGAATCTCAACAGCTAGCTTATCACCTTGAATCTGACGTTCGTGAGCCTATCACCCTTTAGGACAATTCTTTCGGCTTTTTTGCAAACGAACCTTTCCCGAATGGAAAGTAACCCTTCGAAAAAATTGAAAAGGTCCTCTTTTCAAAGCCAAGTACCATCCACAAGGGCACCTACCCTTCGGACTTTTTGAAAACCGAAATTTTTTTTTGGACTTTCTTCAACTGTCAAATTTCTTCGGACAAAATGTCCGAAAGAATTCTTCCTTGGATTTCCTTTGGACAAAAAGTCCAAAGGCATTCTCCTTTGCCCTGTCAACTTTTCTGATGGGCAAGTCCTTTTCGGGCTTTCTGCCTTGCCCCTTTGCTTCGACCATCTGCCCTCCGCAAGGACACCTCGAGCCCAAAGTTACCCTTCAGGCTTTTGCAAAGGTCCATTTTGCTCATTGCCTGCCCCCCGCAAGGGCTTCTTGGCTTCTAAGTCGCCTTTCGAAAGAATTGAAAAGGTCCTGCTTGCCGTCTAAGTGCCCTCCGCAAGGGCACCTACCCTTCGGGCTTTTTGTAAACGACCCTACGCCCTTTTGAACTTGGTCCATTTTGTTGATAAAAATCCCTCCGAAGTAACTTACTTGCCCTGTTAAGCATCCGAGATCAAAATGGGTTTCAAGTTGACTGTTGCTTGCCAGACCCGAAGCACTTGGCAAGCAAAAGAAGAAAACACTTGGTTTTTTCATGAAAAAAGGCCTGACAGAGAAAAATCTACACAAGGCAACTGCGGGATGAACTAACCAGAACCTGGATCGAAAGACCCTTGCAAGGAAAAGGAAAGGGGGGCCCAAAATTTTGGCCTACAGGACCAAAAATTGGTCAACATCACCATTTCATGCCTCAAACTCACATGTTCCCTTACCTTAGAGGGGATCACTTCAAAAGAAAACCTGTACCTTATGTTTTGAAGGCTGTGTTTGTACATTACAGCCTTGCAAGTGCCCCAAAAAATCAAATTTTTCAATACCAACTTGCTCCTTGATGAACCCACCACATTTACAATTCCGAGAGGAACTATGTACCACCTTAGAAGAGTTGGAACTGTCATAACTAAGGCTGCCCCTTATGATCTTTCTCCCTTGCATGTGTACCTTGGAACGTGGGCTCCCTTGGAATGCAACCCAGTGCCCTTTAGGGCCCTCAACGTGCCTTGGCACTTCTTCATCAAACCAAAAGTATGGCTCACTAATTTGAATTAAGAGAACGAGTTGGAACAATATTGGACACATACCTTTTGTGTAAACAACGTGGTGACGTGAATACTCTTGCCATGATGCCCATATGAAAGTCCATTGCTTAACTTCATGCTGCCCCCTCCAATTAGGCCTCCAATATGCATCACATGTGCATGAAGTTTGAAGGATTTCTCCTTCCCTAGTGCTGCCCCATTCAAGTCTTCTTTGTCTCATGGATTGAAGATTATTTATAACCCTTCTATCACTCTTCCCTTCACATTTATGAATTCTTTCTTATGTTGTAGGCTCTTGGAAGGGCTGCTCTACTTTTGCAAACTTCAACTCCCTATTGTTGGGTGAATATTTTGTCAATCAGCGTACTGATAAACAAAATAGGTCTAATCAACCACAGCAGGAAGATTGGTCGGCCAGTTGTGTAGGTTTACCACATCAAAAGGGGACTAATCTCTCCTCTCATCAAGGGGAGGTTCCCTATAAATACGCAGGAGCTATATACTATATAAATAAGCAGAAAATAACACATGGGGGCAAAATAAACCATCCATATCTCTTCTTTCAGAGATGATGCTCACAAACAAAGGAGAAAATCCTGTTGGAAACACTGAAGGTACTTCTCTTCTTTCAGAAGTGTTCTTGCAGGAAACAGCAGGAGTTTCTTTCAAGTAGTAAAAGTAACTGATGGCAAAAGGGCGCAGTAATCAGCAGGATGAAACAGAACACAAAGTTTCCACCTCAACTGCCCAAAGAGTATATCGCAAAGGATAATGGGGGCACACAGTCATCCTAGAATCCTCAACACAGAAAGAAAAGAAAAACACAGACTGAAAGCAAATGTGAAAGCGCAAAGTCTTCCTCACAGTTGATTTCGAGACACTTTACTAATTACTTTCGCTAGTTCTGCTTGTCAAATTAAATAAATAAGAATGCTTCTAGGAAACAGACATAAGAACAATTTCCTAATGTAGCACAAGCTATAATAGCACAAAGTCTGCAAACAACTTGCTTTCTCATTCAGATAAAATGAAAATGAAATTACAATCTGAGCTCAAAGTCTCAGTCTTCTTTCAAAATGGGCAGAGTTTCGCTCCTGTAAAAATGAAAGTCCCCTTTACAAATGAGAGATATTACAATCTTATAGCAACTACGCAAGGATTGGCACTTTTTTCCATGGGACGGCCTATGCTGCAGTCAACGTCTTCAATGCGCCTTCAGTCCTGTCTAGAGAAACCATGCTGAGAACAGTGCGCTACCATAACTATGGCGTGTCCGTTCATCTAATATGTTTCTTCCTTGGTATGGACCGTCTGGTCCTTTTCCAATTTGTCTTTATTTCACAGAAGAAAAACAGGTCGCGTCCTTGATTTGGTGCGCTCAGAAGTCTACTCGATCCACTGTTTCGCCTACTGAAAATAACTCTTTCGAAGATATTTCTGGTCCTTTGCATCGATCTTCTCTTCCCTGTAGCAATTTGAGTCTTCGAGCTCTCTTTTCAGTCAATCGCTTGATTCTTTCTTTAAATTCTGCGCTTTATTTGAATTTCCACGGATATCCCTTTAAATTTGACGTCCACGGGACCGTCAATGGTTGCCAGCGGCTTGAACCATGTTGAACCTTGAACCTGTTGAACCATTGAAAGTTCATCGGTTCATTGGTTCATTCTGTCTTTTTTGTTCTATCGCTTCTTGGTTCAATTGCTTCTTTGCCCCTTGTTTGAACCAGTTGTTTGCTGCTTTTTCCTTGACTGAGGCCGTCTTTGAACCTTTGGAACCTATGAACCATTGAACTTTGAACTATTTCGGTTCAAGGTTCAATCGGTTCATTGGTTCATTCTGTGTCTCGCTCAATCACTGCTTCATTTATCTTTCTAAGCTCTGGTTGAACCTTTGAACTTGTGAACTCGTTGAACCCTTTGGTTCAAGGTTCAATGGTTCAATCGGTTCATTCTTTTCACCCTTTGAAGTCCCTTTTGTCTAAAGTCTGTGAAGGTTCCTTTCTGTGTCTTTGTTCTGCCTTTGGGACGTCCCGAAGGGAAGGTGTCCCTTCGGCCTTTTGAAACGGTCCTTTCTCCATTGTCAAATGCCTCCCGCAAGGGTACTTATACTTCGGGATGTTCGAGCGGACTTCAGGGTTCAACTTCCCCGACGGGCTTTTGGCTTTCGGGCTTTTTCCGTCGGGCAAAAAGCCCGAAATAATTCCTTCGGACAAAAAGTCCGAAGGAAAGTTCATGTTACTTGGCCATTCGTTCTTTTCCATTTCTTCGGACTTTTTCTCCGAGTGAATTCCTTCGGACTTTTTGTCTGAAGGAATTTTTCCGAGGAAAATCTTTCCGAAAGAATTCTTTCGGCCTCTTGCACTTAGCCATTTCCATCGAACAAAAAGTCCGAAGGAATTGTTCCTTTTGGGCCTTCGAACAAATCCGAAGGAATTATGTCTTTTCTTTGACCTTCAAACCAATGTTGCCTGCCCTCCACAAGGGCACTTGTCTCTTTCGCTTTGGGGCAGCCCCTTGAACCTACCGATTGAAAAAATTGCTATGTTGAACCCGTTTCTTTCTTGTAGAGTCCGTAGAAACCAACCTTGAGAGTCCGTGGATTTGAGCCTGCCTGCAGAGTCCGTAGAAGCCAAGTTCGTAGTTTTCTCTAACTTTGAAAGAGTCCATAGACATCTCTTTGCAGAGTCCGTAGAAACCATCTGTGAAGTTCGTAGTTCCAAGCCTGCAGAGTCCGTAGATTCAAGCCTGCAGAGTCCGTAGATTTCTGAAAAAGCTTTGAAAAATGAAGAACCTGAATGCTTAGAACAATTTTTTTTTGAAAAGGGGAGAGAGGATTTTGGTCTGTGCAGGGCCAAAATAGTCCGTAGGTTGTCCCAAAAATGAGTGGCATTTTTCGGGGACAACACCTATCACAAGGAAAAAGTCAACTCTCTTTGCATTTCCGAAATTCATTAGGGACTGTAACGTACCTTTTTTCTCTGAATTTTCTGAGTATGCCATATTTAGATTTGGCATGAAAGACTCAGAATTTTATGAGTATAAACAATGTTGATTATTCACAAAAAAAATTGATTTTTTGAGCACCAACAATTCTAATTTTCCATGCCATTTCCTAACTTTTCCAAGCACAAACGGATCTGATTTTTCACATGAAATTCTGATTCTTTTGAGCACCAAGGCTCTGATTTTTCTGTGTTAAGTCTTTTCTCAATGGAAAATTCAAACCTACTTTCCTGCCTTGTAAACTGAATATTACTCTCTTCATGGGCTTGCTTAGCATCTTCATTTTTAGAATTCATTAAGTTCAACAAATATTAAAAAAAAAAATCTTTTGCATACCTTAGTGGCTATTCTAAATTAGAAGAAACATTCTTTCTTGCTGCCCCTACCAAAATCTCCTTAGGGAAGACTCCTTCCATTACCTTTGAGGTCACCTCCAAAGGTAACTTATCACTCTCATTACTCTTCATTTCATGCTTCAAACTCTCCAAAACATGTCTTCCAACGGTTGTAAACCCCCAAGTTGAAGCTATGATCAATTGTCCCTTTAACAAGGAGAAAAACATCTCATCAACCAAACTGCACTTGCTGCTACAAGGGCTGTAGTTGTGATGTTCAGCCTTTCAATTGCTCAGAAATTTGAACTCATTCACTACCAAGTTGAAATTAGATAAGCTCTTCATGCATATATCTTCAAGGGATGCCAATATGCACTCACAAGTTGAGCTAGGTGAGCTCAAGCTGCCAAAAGGATCAAGGTCCCTTATGAATATGTCCATTTGAAATTAAGTCATGGAGTGTACACTACCTTGGTACAAATCCAAAAACTCCTTAGGGTCTCCCATGTGCCATGACAAGCTTTCCCCAACCCAAAATCGTGTATTTCCAATTTACAAAAAAAGAGTCATCTTGAAACAACTTGAAGGCAGACCCTATATGTAGACACAATGGAAGTGTAAGCAATATTGCATTAGTGTCCTCATGAGTGTTGCTTGTCTTTTCCCTTGTTGCCCTTTTCTAACAATATCAACAATGTTGGGAATACACCTTGAGCCAAAAAAACACCCCAACTTCAAACTTAGAAAGGGTTGCACCTTCCTTGCACAGTCCAACCTTTTGACATGAAAGAGGGATCCCATTGCCCCTGCATTTTCAGAACATACAAGGGTATGTAGCAAGCAAAAAAAATTAGAATTTACGAATTTTGTGGGCATCTAAGTTGGCCCTATAAACTCAGAATTTTCTGTGTAAAGTGGGCTGATTTTTCCTCAAAAAGTCATGTTTACCTCTGTTTTTTATGATCTAGGCCTTCACCCAATTCAAGAGGGATTTAATTCCCTCATCCTCATCCTCTAACACACCCTTGTAGCATGGAATAGGGTGCTGCCCATTACATCTTATGGGCTGCCTATGCACAGTATTTTTCCTTCCATGTTTCCTTTCAAAAACACAACAAACTTCAAATTTAGCATGTCTTACTGATTTTGTGGTAGGACGGTCCCCTTTTGGGGTTAATGGCTGCCACACTCAGAAATTGCAGACTTCTCTCTATCCTCTTCCCTCAAGCTCATGTGGAAAGTCCCTTCATTATTTCCATCTTCATGCATGATTTGTTCTTTTTTACAAGTGGTTGCCCCACTTGATTCATCTTCCTTGGTGCAACCCGCAATTACCTCTCTTGGTTCAACCACCCCTTTACCTTCTACTTGCAGCTCTCTTTTTTTGTTGATCAACTTGTTGGAAACCCTCATCTTGTTACCCTAAGTTCTGATTTTTGTAACTCAGAATTTTCAACACTTGGCTACCCCAAAGTGCTTGATTTTTTTTCAAAATAAGGTTCTTGATCAGTCTGATCAAACCTCCCAATGAGCCTCTTGTTGAATTCCTCATAGTTGTCTATGAGGTGATGCCCTTGGGTTATCAACCCTTGGTGCCACCAATCATGGGCAGCCCCTTCTAAATGTGTTGTGATGAATCTTAAGGCTTCATCTACCTCCATGGGACGAAATGCAAGGTATGTACCTCATTTATCAATCCATGTCCTAGCTAAAATATTTGTAGAACCATCGAATGTGGTAAGAATAATCTTTGTCAAAGCATCATGTAACTCCCATCTAACCCGAGTATTGCCCCTACCTCTTTTCCTTGATACAAAATCCTTGAGGTCCATCTCCTTCCTGAAAGGGGGTGGATATGTCATATACTCCTCATAAATCTCCATCAAATGTCATGTCCCTCTTTTGTTAGGGACATCCTTAAAGACCCTTAGCCTTAACCCATTTCCTTCGAACCCTTAGTCTGAAATTGACGTTTGCACACCTGTCTAGATCACAAATTTTGCGGGTTATTTCCTTCGAACCTTTTGCTTGGTTCACTTCCTTCAGGCTTTGCTTAGTTCACTTCCTTCGGGCTTTGTCTCGGCCTTGAGCAATTCTTTCGATCAAAATGTCCGAAAGAATTCATGTCTTCGGGATCTGTCTCGGACAAAACGTCTGAAAGAAATCGTCTTTCAAGAAAATTGTCCCAAACAATTTTCCCGAACTGTGCCTATAGAATTGCCCTTTGCCCTTCGGGATTATCCTTTGGGCTTTTTGAAAGTGCCCTTCAGAACTTTCAAAAGTGTCCTTTCCTGAAAGAAAAAGACCCTTCAAAAACTCTGTACTAAACCATTTTCTCGAGAAAAGATCCTTCGGGAAAATTACATTGGACCTTTCGACAAAGAAAAGCACCCTTCGAAAACCTTGAATTGGACCATTTTATCGAGAAACTGTCCTTCGAAAAAATTGTCTTGGCCATTTTGTTTGAAAAAATATCCTTCGGGAAAAGTGTTTAGGACACTTGGCTCGAAAGTGCCCTTTAAGACTTCTGTTTTGGACCAACTTCTCCAAAAGATATCCTTCGAAACTTTTGGAAAGGACCATTTTCGAAGAAATGACCTTTTGGAAAAATTGATTCAAACAAAATGTCTGAAACAATTCCCGACACTTAAACAAAAAGCCCGAAACAAAACTCCCAAAAGAAAACCAACACTTAGCCAAATAAAGTAGGACAAAACTCCCAAAAGAATTAAGCCTTGTACATTTGTTGCGGGGTTTGTGTGGAGCACTTCCTCCGAAGAAATCTGAATGCTATACTTGGCCAGAAGTTGAAGAAGGTGTAGCCTAGGCTTCTTTTTTGGACCTATTTTCGCAACTGTTTAGCACCATGAAAACCTATTTGGATCCCTCCATTTCTTCGTTGAGGCTGCTTCTAAGCCACTTGATCCATTCAACAATTGGGAACCTGCTCGTCTACTTAAACTAGGCAAAAGATTGGTATGTGGGCCAAAATGGCCAACAGATGTTACTATAGATCTCCGAGGTTGACTTGGGACCGTGGGATCGTTCTTGGTTTCCGTCTAGTCTAGTCTTCCGAGTTTTGGGTTATGTTGCGATTGCTTGAGGACAAGCGATCTTGGGGAGGGAGGACTGTAATGTCCCCTTCTCATTCATAGCCATTCTGAGTTACCATTGGCCCATTCCGATTCCCGTAGGCTAAGTGGATTTTGGTTAGGGAACTTTGGCAAACTGAGATGAGCTTTTTGGGTTTTTCTAGGTTTTTTCTAGTGGTGATGGTCATTTTTAGTAAGTTACTATTTTTAATAATTTACTATCTTCAGTAAACTTACTATTTTTAGTAAGTCCCAGTTGAGCTTCATTTGAGCCAATTTGAAGTTTTGGCTCACTTACTATTTTTGGTAAGTGCTATATTTAGTAACTGGTCTCGACTCTTACTTAACTGCAGCGCAGAGTTTTCATTTTTGGTAGGGGTGAGTCCTCTCAATGGTCAGAGTTGTTATTTGTTTATTCGTCACTCATGTTAATAAAGTTGCTAATTGAATTAAGTGAGAATAAGCATGGACTTTAAAAAAACCCCTTGGCCTAGTTGAGCAACGTTGTTTTAAAAAAAGGGGCAATGTACTTTATGTTGGACGCCCCCTTTGAGAAATATTTGATGATATTTTAAAAAGTTAAAGATAAATGTTTAAAAAAAATGAAAGCAAGGTTAGGCATGGAGTTTTGGAAGGAAAAAACATTTTCAAAATAGAAGTTGTCTTAATCCCTCCCTCATCTTCTATTTAATCACTCTTTGAGCCCTCATTTGGATATAGAACTTTGGCAGCATAAAGAGACTGCTGGATTTTTTTCAGAATACAATTACTATTGGTTGAGTACGAAAACCCTCATCTCATGTTGTTGGTTTCGATGGATTGTGACCCACCCTAGCTGGTTGGTGTTTGGTTGGAAGTTTTTATAGTGTTTATATTGCTGGTTGGACATTTTGGCATTGAATAAATGAAGAGTTTTACAGTTTCTGAGTTGTGTGGAGCTGAAATTGGTGTGTGGATTTTATCATTTAGTGAAAATTCCTTCTGGGTAATTTTTATTTGGCTTTGGCTTGGTTGGGCATTCCCTCTAAACCACATGCTGAAATGTAATGGAGGCTACATGATTTATTGGAGCAAATCATCCACCTTGGGATTAGCACCACATTCAAGAAATTGGGATAGCGAACATAAAATTTTGATCCGAGCATTCTCTGGTGAAATTCTAATGTAAATGGAGTATTGTTTAGGTCTGGTTTAAGATAGAAATTTTCTGATTTTTTATTGAGTTGCATTGGCATATATTTTTTTAAATGTAACTCCACCTTATTTTCCTTGCATTTTATGAGTATATCAATGCATTTGCAAAACATAAAACCCTTCTGCATTCTCCCGTCTTATTCTGAAAACAAAACACAAAAGAATTTTAAAAAATTAAAAAATCAGGGGCAACCATTACAACGCATATGATTATTGGCTTTAGTGATCAAGTATGTCAAGCTTGGTTATTGGAGGTAGACGCTTAAAGAATGTTACCCTTCAAATTCCACTGAATGTTCTACAATGTCTATCAACACCACCTATTGATACGAAAATTATGTTCAATCCCTTTGAAGATTATTTTGAATTTGCATCTAATATTTCAGCTTGTGGCAATTTGGATTGAGAGACTTGGGCAAACTTGTTGGAGGGTTTGCAAGTGTGACGAATTGCTTGGGAAGGAAGGTTGTTGACTTCCACTTGGTCAACTTGCTTGGTGGTGTGAGAAATCATCTTCAGAAGGCTTATTTATGGTGGAAACCCTCTCATAGGGTTTTGAATATTTTTGTGCAATTTTTCCTTAGTGGAGCGAATTGTTTTGAGGTATGTTTGCATGTTTTGGGGCTAATCTATGCCTAGAAAATATCCAATAATTATTTGCTTAATTTTGAGAAAAAGACTAGGGTTTTCCGAACTTTGGGGCATCATTTGAGGGTCTTTCAGTGGTTGAAAAAATCTGATTTTTATTTCAATTAAAGGAACATATTTTTATCTTCAGTTCAAGCTATTATTTGCTCAGAAATTTCAAGTATCTGCAAGTTATAGAATTTATATAGTTTCAGCTGTATTTTCACCATATAAATTCAAAAATTCAGTTTTTGTCAAATCTGATTGTGAAAATAAATCAATTATATTTTTCCCTACGTTCCTACAAATTTTCATAATTTTTTGAGGTGTTTTAGGGACTGAAATCACTACAAAACCCTAGTCACCTAGGGTTTGGGCGATTTGTGTGTGAAGTGTGGAAAATTGCAAATAAATTTTAAATTGTGGAGGAGTTGATTTATATTTCAGAATTTAGTTTGTGTCATTTGGATTGGGGTTTGAAGGATATTACCGTTTTTAGTCTTTGTTCCAATTTGGAGACATTTCAATGGTATCAGAGCCAATTTCTTGACCATTTGTGGGATGTAAGGGTAATTCAGAGACATGGACAATGCTAGGTTTGAGAGGTTTGCTCAAACCCAAGAGCAGTTGACAGAAACTTTAGACACACTCCTTCAAACAATGAAGGGCATGAAAGGAGACCAGCCCCTTGAAAAGGAGAAAGAACCCTTTATCAATTGCGAATTGATGGAGGATTATGATGAACATTTGACACTTGAACCATAGTATAGGAAGGAAAGAAGTTTTAAGTATTGGCTAGGTTTGAGGTATGGCAAAGGACACCATGGGCACATAGTTATGCATGATGACTTAGGGAGGATTTTTCTCCCAACCTTTGATGGAGATCCAAGTACTTTAGTTAGAGCATGGGTAAACAAGGTTAATGAATACCTTGAATTGAGGATCAGAGGTGAGAAGCAAGCTCTAAAATTCGTCACACAACACTTGGAAGGGGTTGCCTTTGATTGGTGGCAACTTGAGCTCGGGATACAAGGACATGACCTCATCAAGACTCATGAGGAACTTGGTGAAAGGCTCATCGAACAGTTTGAAAAGAGGGTGGTGGAACCCCAAAAATCTGAGTTTTTGGAGCAGCAAAGAGGGCTACAAGTGATAGGTCAACATAGAGAAATACTTGCTACATTCGGACAGCCAAGTACCCCAAATTTTGAAATTCAAAAAAAAGATTTTGAAGAAGTCAAAGAAACCAAAATATTCATGAATGATCCCATGAAGAGGTATGTTGTGGATAGTACTATTGGTTTTTGCTCTAATGATTTTTTATCTTTGTTGCATGACTCTAGAATTGATGAAAGAGTTTTGAAAGAACAATTGTTAGTCACAAGTGAAAAGGAAGTACAAGCTTTGACAAGGTTGGTTGGCACAAAGGGGCTTCATGATAGATCAATGCACAATAAGACGAGGAAATGCTTGAGGGGAAAAAACACTACGATGGGCTTGTATACAATCAAAATGGATATGGAAGTAGGAAAATAAGATTTATGTATGAGTAAGCAAGTGAGTGATCATCTTGATAAGTGTTCATTGTCTTCTCTTCATAATTGGTTCTTTCATTATCTTGGTGATATACCTTGTACTAACATTAAGGTGGAGGTGAAGGGCACTCATTGGGAAAAAGAAGTCTTCAAAGCAAATTCAAGGAAGGAACATGACAAACATCCATCATGGATATGGGATCCAGGTGAGCTCTACAAGATTAGTAGGGCTAGCATGTTTTGGGTCAACATAAGGGAGGAGGTAAGCAAGAATCATCATGATCCTTGGATCAAGGTAACTATTGTTTTTAATATTTTTCAGTTTGCATTCCTTGAAGTTCCTTATCACCATGGAGAGCATGGGCCCTAAGAAGGTGTGTTTTTCACACCTCAACACCATAGGAGTAGTTCAAGTATGTAGTAGTGGATTTATCACCACAAAGAGGAGAAATGGGGAGGGAAAAAAAGGCACACTACAGCTGTGACAAGAAAAAGATAGGATATGAAAAGGAGATCCACATCATGCTCATGAGGCATGGTAATATCATTCTAGAAGTGTTGCTAAACACTAAAGTTTTTTCTAACATGATTACCTCATGTGTAGGGCCAATAAGGGAACCGGTTGCAATAGACATAAGAGATGCAAGGCATTTTATGATTTTCAAATATATGCAACCATTTGGGCATGTTAGACGCCACCCATCTCCATGGGGGAGGAGCTTGATGAATTCGGAAAGCTATGAGGTAGAGAAAGAGGAGATTGTGAAGAAGGTTTGGTCTCATTGGCACACAGAAAATTCTAAGTTTGATTTATCATATTCATTGTCCAAATTCTTCACAAAAATCAGAAATCTTGACACATTACAGCCATGGGCTAATTCTGAAATTATTAGTGCAAAGTCTGAAATTGTTGCCACCAAAAATTCTAAGTTGAGCAATCTTCTACAGTCCCTTCAATGGAGCTATATGACTGATTTTATGATATACTTTCATCTGCTCCTAAGTTTTGAAATTGATGTCTTTTTGGATCACGATTTACACAAGAAGGTGAAGTATGTAAGTATGAAACAACAGTATATTCCATTACGTTGTGAGCACTCTTTTGATGTCTATTTGATAGCCTACTTGCACATAAGTCATGAGGAAGGACAGTCGTAGTTGGATTTCATTTTGCATGTATTGAAGACTTTTCAAATGGAGTTTCACATGGTAGGGCATGTTCAAGGTATGTTGGAAGCATTTCACTTGTATTCTTTGCATACTCAAGAAGCTTCATATTGGCATGAAGAAATTCATAAGGTTTGTTGGAGCCTAGAACAATCAGAAAATGGGAAGGGAAGTGTAAATGAAAATTCTGATTTTTACCATTCTAGAAAATCAGATTTAGGGGTGCATATACAGCAGCCCTTGGAGGGGAGGAATATGAAATTTTTTGACATTTTCTAGCACATAGAAGGATGCACAAATGCAAGTACGAATTCTGAGTTTGGTGTCCAAAAAAAAATCAGAATTAGAGGGCCATCTACAGCTATGTTTTGAATTAAGAAATTCTAAATTTTATGGCATGTTACAGATTGTGGATAAAAGAAAGATTGCATATGTTAATTTTAGATCTTGTCATCAAGAAAATTCAGAAATAAGCATGTACATACAGCAGCGTCATAAGGGTGAGAAGTCTGATTCTTTTATATTCCAGCCCCTAGCACAATTTGAAAATGCTCATAGTTGGGAACTCCTCATGCATGACAAAAGATGGTAGAGAGTAAAAAAGGTGCAGCACCCTCTCATGGTTGAAGGAAATGTTTTGTTTGACTTACAATATATTTTTTATATGCACAAAGATATCAATAAAGGGAAACCAATGAGAGGATACATGGCATACATAAAAAGGTTCATACAAGGAGGATTCCATCTATATGACACTCCTATCCAAGATTTGATTCAAGAGAAGTTTGTTGTTATTTCTTTTCTCCAAACTTGGGTGAATTTTTGGGGCACTTGCAAGGCTGGAAGGTCTAATTACAGTCCTCTAATCACTAAGTTCAGATTTTAGTATGAAGAAACGTGTGCATATATCAATTTCAGATCTAGTCAACATGAAAAATCACGGATATACATGCATGAACAGCTATATTTGATGAGTGTTTGGAAGCTATTGAGAAGTTTTTGGAGTGTCTCATACATGCATGGGATGATTGACAAGGAGTAGTCTTTTGGAAGATACATGGGTTGCACAACGATGACTGTATATGGAGAGTGGTATGTCTTTGAGGCCTCACATCATGATAGGTTCCTTGTTGATTTCTTTTTGCATGATTGGAAGGTTGTAGCATGGCATTTAGGAGGTCATTACCCTCATGGAAGCAAGGTAATCAAATTCTATTATGTTTTCTATTCCAACTTTTGGCCACATATCACTTTCATGGAGGATATAACGGAAAGGAGCTTCCTCATCCACCACTTGGTATTGAAAGGGGTGGTTGATTGGGAATATGTGGAGCCTTTGGAAGGCTATGATGACACTTCTAGCACTTGGGGGCAGCCCCCAAAGTATAGGTACAGCAGTATGAAAAGGCCAATTGAGGGTTCTTTTTCGTGGGAATAAATTTCAAGTGGACATTGCATCATAATGTATGTTGAGACACATCTCTAGATATTGCAATTCCTTGAGGACAAGCAATTTTAGGCAGGGAGGATTGTAATGTCCTCATTTTTTATTAAGATCCTTGTGGGACTCTTAGCCCATTCTTGATTCCAATGGCTAAGGGTAGAGGAAGGTTTTCGGACATGGTGGACCAATTGTGAAGAGTTACTAATGAAAAAGGTACCTTATATTTCTAATTTTTAGTTATGTTTTGAGAAAAAGTATTTTATGTACATTTCACTTAAGTGAGGGAGTTTTGGGTCTTCGCTTAAAGACTTAGGTTGATTTTTAAGTTAACCCTCTCTTTCTATTTTGGAGCACTACACTTGGAAGAGGATATTTAAGGAGAAGGAGGATTCATTTGAAGATTATGCATGTTGTCCCCCAAAAATATCACTCATTTTTGAGACAACATTTGAACTATTTTGGTCCTACAGGCCAAAATTGTCTCTTCCCTTTTTGAAATTTGTTCTGAGCATTCAAATTCCTCATTTTTTAAGCTTCTCAGAAATCTACGGATTCTGCAGGCTTGAATCTACAGACTCTGTAGGAAAGAAGCAAGCTCTCAACACTTTGGCGATTTCAGAGTTGGTTCAATGCCCAGGTTCAACCAAAAGAGTTCATCGGCGAGCTTCTAAGCAAGGATTGAACCATTGAACCATTGAACCTTGAACCATTACAGGTTCAACAGGTTCAAAGATTCAACATTAGGTTCAATCAAAAGAACAAGTTTCCGAGGCTTGAATCATTGAACCGTTGAACCATTGAACCACTTTGGTTAAACGCGTTCAAGGTTCAACAGGTTCAATGCGTTTGGTTCAACGAGGATCAAAAGGACTTAGCCAAATCAAAGAGAATGAACCGACTGAACCGATGAACCATTGAACCACTTTGGTTCAAAGGCTTGGTTCAATTCAGTTGGTTCAATGCTTCGGTTCACTCAGTCGGTTCAACGTCTTTTGGTTTAAATAAAGGGTTCATCGGCTTGGTTCAAAGCTTGGTTCATCGGCTTGGTTCAAAGCTTGGTTCAACGGTTGGTTCAAAGGAGCGGTTCAATGCAAAAGTTCAAAAGAGCCTCCTGAAGGACAAGTGCCCTTGCGGAGGGCACTTGGTCAACAAAAGCACCCTTCGGAAGGGTCATTTTCAAAGAAGCCGCAAAGGTAAGTTCTTTCGGAATTTTGTTTAAGGCAGTCGAAAGACAAAGGGATTTCCTTCAAAAAAAGACTACAAGACACTTCCCCAAAGCCGAAGGGTCACCTTCCCTTCGGGAGGATGCAAAACAAGAAATCTGAAGAAAGCAAGTAGCAGAGAAAGCCGAAAAAAGTCCAAGGGGTGACGCGCCTGAAAACGTCAAAGTTAAGAACGGCGAACTAGCCGTTGGAAATTCAAAACGTATTGACGAGTGCACGAACGTCAATTTCAAGATTCGCAAAATACCCGTTGATCCTTGTAAAGCGCGGACCTGAATGCATTCAAAGGCTTTAAGGCCAAGATCAGTAGGAAGCGACTAAGGAATAGAGCATCAAATTGAATCAAGGACCCGATTCAATTAACCAAAAAAAGAGGAACGATGAGGAAAGATCAGATCGCCAGGTGGACATTGAAAGATGCAAACTTTCAATAGCGTGACCCGTTTCTCTGCATTGAGAAAAGCAAATGGGTAAATGCCCCTAAATTCCAGCGTGTCTTCTTAACAAAATTCAATGCAACATGATGTGTTACTATTCCCAAGTCCTTCTTGAAAAGGCTATATAAGGGACTCTCTTGTTATTGTAAAAGGATATCTCTCTCTGACAATCAGAAACGAAACT
The DNA here is from genome assembly GCA_037957365.1 of Torreya grandis. Classification (NCBI taxonomy): domain Eukaryota; kingdom Viridiplantae; phylum Streptophyta; class Pinopsida; order Cupressales; family Taxaceae; genus Torreya; species Torreya grandis. The sequence continues at coordinate 2,250,027 of JARHVA010000791.1, forward strand.
CTGCCCAAATTGGAAGGCATTACTGAGACTTTGAGCTCAGATTGTTGATCATATTTTGTTATTGGAATAAGAAAGCAAGTGACTTTTCAGACTTTGTGTTGTGATATCTTTGTTGTTGGAGAAAGTGTTCTTATGTCTTTTTCCTTAATATATTTTCTATTCTTTTAATTCAACAAGCAGAATTAGTGAAAGTAGTTAGGAAGGTGTCCTAAAGTCAACTGTGGAGAGACTTTTTGCCCCCATAATTGCCTTTAGTGTGTTTTCTTTTTATTTCTGTGTAAAGGACCTTGAGACGACTTTGTGCCCTCATTCTCCTTCGTATCTCACTCTTGGGCAATTCAGGTGGAGACTTTGTGCTACATCTCAATTTGCTAGTTACTACGTCTTTGGTTACATTTTGCAATTACTACCAGGAGTATTCTTGTGGTTTGCTGAATAGTACTTCTGAAAGAAGAGTGCTTTCTGTCATTTCCCTTCAGTTTTTTCGTTTGATTTGCACGCATCATCTCTGAAGAAAGAGAGATGGATGGTTTATCCTACCCTTGAGTATTATTTTTTGTTTATATATATATAGCATATCTATAGGGAACCTCCCCTTGATGAGAAGAGAGATTAGTCCCTTTTTGATGTGGTGAACCTACACATTTGGACGACCAATCTTCCTACTTTGGCTGATCAGACCTATTTTGTTTATCAATACGCTAATCGACAAAATATTCAACCAACAATTTTTTGCGACTCCGCTGGAGATATACATAATTTTGTGCAATTTGGAACCTCAAGTTTTAGATTGAAACATCACCTATGTCTTACCCATTATCATTATAACCCTTATCCATTACAGACTCTGGTGACTCCGTTACGTGTCTTACCCATTCTTCATTATAGCCTTACTATCTTCCTCCACTTCCGTTATTTTATCTGGTCTGCAAAACCAGAACTGTTGGTAAAGAGTGCAATTTGAAGCCTCAAGCCTCAAGCTGAAGCTGAGCCAGTTCCTTTTCCATTTTTGTTCTATAATCTGGCCACTCCACCCAGATTTGTTATCTTTGTTTTTCTTAATTAAATCATGGCAGTTCGAGGCCTCTGGGGTAACTCTTTTGGCCCACTTAACTTGACTCCACCTCTGCATGAACTCCCACGTAGTTCAAGAAAGAATTTTTCCAGTTTTTTTGGTGATGGAATAGTTCACCCTGATGAGCACATTGCAGCCTTCAGCATAGCCTGTGGTGTTATAGGGGTGGAATTTGAAGACGTGGCAGTCAGGCTTTTTGTGGAGACACTACAAAGTGCTGTTGCAGACTAGTTCTACTATCTGCAAGCTGGATCAGTGACTAACTGAGATACACTTAAAGCCAAGTTCGAAGCAAGGTTCAAGCCCGCAGAAGATGCACATGCCTTGCTGGCCCAGCTCACTTAGATGAAAAAAGAGCCTCATGAGTCTATGAGGGATTTTATTTCCAGGTTCGACAAGCTGAGGCACAGGATTCCCATGGTCGCCCAGCCGACACCTCAGAACCTCAAATGCTTCTTCATCAATTCACAACTCCCTGAAGTGAGTTTTCTGTTGAGACGAGCTGGCCACATAGACCTTGCTACTGCTCAAGACTTGGCTACTGAAGTAGAAGATGACCTTATCTTGGCAGAAAAGATAAAGAGAGATCCAAGTAGAGGCAAACCCTCTTCATCTTCTGAATACTCACCCACAGTCACCACTGACCCAATGGTACAAAAGCTAGCAAATGAATTGCTAGCTTTGAAAAGGCAAATGGCACAAGGTATGTCTTCTACTCTTCTATATAAAGATATACCAAGGAAGACATTCCCTAATCAACCATATCAAGGCAACGCTGCCAGAAGTCAAGGGCAACAAAATCGTCTTCCTCCCCCACAGAGGAACCTTGCCCTTGAAGCACCTCCAACTAACTCAGTAGTTGGATATCTAAAAACAGAGCATGTTTTCTATTTCCAACCTGAGTTCGAGCAAGAAAATGGCACCGATCTCTTCAAGGAGGATCTAGAAGAATCAGTTGGCGACTCCCACATTGGTTTCCTAAATTTTCAGGATGAACCCAAAAGTGAAGGTGAAGCAGTCGAAGGATCATACGCAATTCACCAGGTCCGAGAATCAGTCAGCCCAGCAGACCGACAAAGAGAAGACAAAGGAGAGACCCCAATCAGCAATTTCAATTGCTGAGCAGAGAACCCCTCTTCCTTTCTAGTCAAAGGCCCCGGTGATTGCCAAAGAAGTAAGTACATCGAACATCTCTACACTTTCTACTTCAAATTCACAGATCAATCCTCCCCCTCCCAAAAACCAAAAGGATGAACTCCCATCCTCTCTTCCAAGTCCATCTCAGTCATTTGTCATGATTAATCATGTCAAGAAATTCAAAATTCAGATGACTGAGTTTGAATCCCTGCAAGCCAATCCTGAGCAATTAAACATTGGTGGAGAACCAAGTGTGGACCTGTCTGAGGCAAAAATTGTGGTTACCTAAACGTCAGCCCCTGCAGCTCAAATTCTGTTTGAGCCTTCAGGGAGGGGTAATTACTTCTTGACCACAAAGGATGCTCATGTCTCAGCTGATGAAAGTCCCGTAGCTGGCAATCCAAGATTTCATCCAAACAAGGCATCAAAAAAATTGGTAGGGCACAGTACAAATCAAGAAAGATCTTCCATCTCCGATGAAGAGAAATCTGATAGAAGATTAGCTTCTGATGATGCTTGGATCTTGGAATCCGATGGTAGCATTTCTTCCACAGCTAGATACGGATCTCTGTTGCTCAGATTGAAGACTGCTCAAAATGAAGAGGTCAAACTCCTTCACACCAAAGGAGATGCTAAGCTGATAGTTTGTCAGGAGTCTGATGCTGACAATCAAAGCATGCGCTGGACTGGACCAGCAGAACAACAAGCTATGGTGGTGGACCATACTGCTGTATTACAAAGTCAGCAAAAGAAACTCTTTGTAGGGAGAGCAATGAGTTATGGTTTTTAATTTGAAGACCACGTCCTACCATGGAGCAAGAAGAAGAAAAGGCAAAGAGGAAGACGCAAAAAATTGGTTTTCTGGTGGAGAGCTCCATTCGCCCATCACCATTTTTAGAGGCAAAATGGTTTCCTGCTGGTTTACCAAGATGGCATACTATTTTCACTGCCTCTCAGGAAGCAACATCTGAAACACTTCAACTCTTGAAGTATCAAATTATTGCATCTGTACATATGTATATTTGTATAGTTTTTAATTCTGTTTTGTTTTGTTTGTTTTCATTTTTGGAGCCTTTCTTTTTGGGTAGCATAACTCCATAGCCCAATGGCATACTTCAAGGCACTAGAGATTCTGGATTCTACTCCCTTCAATTTTTTTTTATAATTGATAGAAGTTTCCCAAGTGGAGCCAGCTGTTGTCCCCCAAAAATATCACTCATTTTTGGGACAACATTTGAACTATTTTGTCCTACAAGCCAAAATTGTCTCTTCCCTTTTCAAAATTTGTTCTGAGCAATCAAATTCCTCATTTTTTAAGCTTCTCAGAAATCTATGGACTCTGCAGGCTTGAATCTACGGACTCTACAGGAAGAAAAATATACGGACTCTGCAGGCCAAGTTCAACGGGCTTCACAGGTTGATTTCTACGGACTCTGCAGAAAAGAAGCAAGCTCTCAACACTTAGGCGATTTCAGAGTTGGTTCAATGACCAAGTTCAACCAAAAGAGTTCATCGGCGAGCTTCTAAGCAAGGATTGAACTATTGAACCGTTGAACCTTGAACCGTTACAGGATCAACAGGTTCAAAGGTTCAAAAGTTCAACATCAGGTTCAATCAAAAGAACAAGTTTCCAAGGCTTGAACCATTGAACCGTTGAACCATTGAACCACTTTCGTTAAAAGGTTCAACAGGTTCAACGCGTTTGGTTCAACGAGGATCAAAAGGACTTAGCCAAATTAAATAGAATGAACCGATTGAACCAATGAACCATTGAACCACTTTGGTTCAAAGGCTTGGTTCAATTCAGTTGGTTAAATGCTTCAGTTCACTCAGTCAGTTCATCAAACGGTTCAACATCTTTTGGTTTAATCAAAGGGTTCATCGACTTGGTTTAAAGCTTGGTTCAACGGTTGGTTCAAAGGAGCGGTTCAATGCAAAAGTTCAAAAGAGCCTCCCGAAGGACAAGTGCCCTTGCGGAGGGCACTTGGTCGACAAAAGCACCCTTCGGAAGGGTCGTTTTCAAAGAAGCCGCAAAGGTAAGTTCTTTCAGAATTTTGTTTAAGGCAGTTGAAAGACAAAGGGATTTCCTTCGAGAAAAAGACTAAGGCAAGAAACAATTCTTTCGGACTTTTGTCCGAAGGAATTCAAAAACGCTGCGGGAAGAAAGCCCGAAGGAATTTCCGAAGGCCAAAGACAAAGCCATAATTCTTGCGGACTTTTTGTTCACGGGAAATTGTCTGCGGAGTTTTTGTCCGCGGGAAATTGTCTGCAGACTTTTTGTCCGCAAGAAAATGTCCGCAATAAAAGTCCGCGGGAAAAGGGTCCACAGAAAAAGTCCGCAAAAAAGTTCTAAAGAATTCCAAAGATAAAAGGCCGCCGAACGACCCCGAAGGGCAGGTGCCCTTGCGGGGGACTCTCGGCTGCCAAATTAAATGACACTTCCCCAAAGCCGAAGGGTCACCTTCCCTTCAGGAGGATGCAAAACAAGAAATCCGAAGGAAGCAAGTAGCAGAGAAAGCCGAAGAAAGTCCAAGGGGTGACGCGCCCGAAAACGTCAAAGTTAAGAACGGCGAACTAGCCGTTGGAAATTCAAAACGTATTGACGGGTGCACGAACGTCAATTTCAAGATTTGCAAAATACCCGTTGATCCTTGTAAAACGCGGACCCAAATGCATTCAAAGGCTTTAAGGCCAAGATCAACAGGAAGCAACTAAGGAACAGAGCATCAAATTGAATCAAGGACCCGATTCAATTAACCAGAAAAGGAAGAACGATGAGGATCAGATCGCCAGGTGGACATTAAAAGATGCAAACTTTCAATAGCGTGACCCGTTTCTCTGCATTGAGAAAAGCAAATGGATAAATGCCCCTAAATTCCAACGTGTCTTCTTAACAAAATTCAATGCAACATGATGTGTTACTATTCCCAAGTCCTTGAAGAGGCTATATAAAGGACTCTTGTTATTGTAAAAGGATATCTCTCTCTGACAATCAGAAATGAAACTCTGCCCAAATTGGAAGGCATTACTGAGACTTTGAGCTCAGATTGTTGATCATATTTTGTTATTGGAACAAGAAAGCAAGTGACTTTTCAGACTTGTGATATCTTTGTTGTTGGGGAAACTGTTCTTATGTCTTTTTCCTTAATATATTTTCTATTCTTTTAATTCAACAAGCAAAATTAGTGAAAGTAGTCAGGAAGGTGTCCTGAAGTCAACTGTGGAGAGACTCTGTGCCCCCATAATTGTCTTTAGTGTGTTTTATTTTTGTTTCTGTGTAAAGGACCTTGGGACGTCTTTGTGCCCTCATTGTCCTTCGTATCTCACTCTTGGGCAATTCAGGTGGAGACTTTGTGCTACATCTCAATTTGCTGGTTACTACGTCCTTGATTACATTTTGCAATTACTACCAGGAGTATTCTTGTGGTTTGCTGAATAGTACTTTTGAAAGAAGAGGAGTGCTTTCTGTCATTTCCCTCGAGTTTTTTCGTTTGATTTGCACGCATCATCTCTGAAGAAAGAGAGATGGATGGTTTATCCTACCCTTGAGTATTATTTTCTGTTTATATATATATATATATATATATATATATATATATATATATATATATATATATATATATATATAGGGAACCTCCCCTTCATGAGAGGAGAGATTAGTCCCCTTTTGATTTGGTAAACCTACACATTTGGACGACCAATCTTCCTACTTTCGCTGATCAGACCTATTTTGTTTATCAATACGCTGATCGACAAAATATTCAACCAACAATGCGCATATGATTATTGGCTTTGGCAATCAAGTATGTCAAGCTTGGTTATTGGAGGTAAATGCTTGAAGAATGTTACCCTTCAAGTTCTATTGAATGTTTTACAAACGGTGTCTATCAACACCACTTATTGATTCGGAAATTGTGTTCAATCCCTTTGAAGATTATTTTGAATTTGCATCTAATATTTCAGCTTGTGGCGATTTGGATTGGGAGACTTGGGCAAACTTGTTGGAGGGTTTGCAAGTGTGCCGAATTGCTTCGAAAGGAAGGTTGTTGACTTCCACTTGGACGACTTGCTTGGTGGTGTGAGAAATCATTTTCAGAAGGTTTATTTATGGTGGATTCCTTGGTGGAGCGAATTGTTTTGAAGTATGTTTGCATGTTTTGGGGTTAATCTATGCCTAGAAAATATCCAGTAATTATTTGCTTAATTTTAAGGGAAGGACTAGGGTTTTCAGAACTTCGGGGCATCATTTGAGGGTCTTTCAGTAGTTGAAAAATTTCAATTAAAGGAGCATATTTGTATCTTCAATTCAAGCTATTATTTGCTCAGAAATTCTAAGTATCTTGCAAGTTATAGAATTTATAAGTTTCAGCTGTATTTTCGCCATATAAATTCAGAAATTCTGTTTTTGCCAAATATGATTGGAAAAATAAAACAATTGTATTTTTCCCTACATTCCTACAAATTTTCATAATTTTTTGAGGCGTTTTAGGCGCTGAAATCACCACAAAAGCCTAGTTGCCTAGGGTTTGGGCGATTTGTGTGTGAAGAGTGGAAAATTGCAAATAAATTCTGAATTGTGGAGTTGTTAATTTATATTTCAGAATGCAGTTTATGTGTGATTTGGATTGGGGTTTGAAGGATATTATTATTTTTAGCCTTTGTTCCAATTTGGGGACATTTCATTCTATTTGAAATGAATGTCAAATGGTGCCCATCTTCTGACATGGTTTGGTGGTGGTATTCATCCATACGAAACCTATCAAATTTTAAAGAAACTATAGGTTTTAAATACTCTGTGCGGTTTATGTGCAGACAATAGCATAGCCAATATGGTAGTCTTGTAATATAAATTTGTTGCATGCAAGTATCAAAAGTGTACCATCAACAACAATTTTGGAGTCTCGGCACTTTTTACATAAGCACCAAGTCACTATTAAAGGGTGCTTAATACATATAAAGAGCTTAACGTGCTAGTGATCATTATGCTCACAAGTCATGGGCACATGGACCTTTAAAGATTGGAAACATTTGTTCTTGTTCAATTTTGTGCTGATGCACTTGAGATCACATGTAATGTTTCTTTTTTTAGGGTACGGAAAAGAGAATGTATGATCATTAAAAAAAATAGTGCAGTGAGGTTGGCAGTTTGAAAAATGCATACTGACGAAAGAAGTCGGCATTTGCTGTGATCAACACATTGTTGTAAGCATTGTTATCTGACTTAAGTAATTAAAATATTAGCCTCAATGGCAACCCGAACTTCATCCTTTTATTGTCGAGATTGGCCACTATAACAATGCTGAAGGAGTTTTGCATGTAATTCTCTGATTGCAATTGTTTCAGGCAAATCATTGGAAGACTTAATAAAGGTTGAGTATGCCAAGCCAAAAGAGAATGTACAACTTAAAAAATTTCCCCTGAGAGAGTAGTCTATTCATCATGAGAAAAGTGCAAAACTAAATGTGTAGAACTGGACCAGGAACAGGTGGTGTTCGCAACTGAGTTTCTTCATTGAAGAAGCAGACTAGGATAACGCTGGTGTTCTTTCAAAGCCTAAAATGAGTGAAAAACAAAAACAACCAAAGAAGAGATGATCCATGGGGTAGGAATTCGTCAATAGCGGGCGTGTGATCCACATAGATATTGGAATCATAAAAGTCACCACAAGGCCTGCTATTTCTCATGAATAAACACTTTATTCATCCTAAGTACATAGTCGCAATAATCATATTAAGAATTCATCTACAATCAAAACCCATTAAAAGATGGAATATTCAACAATACGACTTTACTTTGCATATCGTGTTTTAGTAATTTATCAACAAAATCATGCAATGGCTCAAAACAAGATTTAATACTGAAACACTAATACTATCAAGCAACAGAAAACACAAGAATTCTTATGGTGTTGTGCTTAAGTTGCAAACCTGAAAAACAGGGACCCCAGGAAATGACTGTCCAAGAACTCCTACTTTTGAAGCTGCCTGTAAGATATAAATGCAGTGATAAGAGTGCTACCCTTTACCAATGCAGTTCCAGATATATGGCATTTTCATATGCAAAATTATTTGGGACAGAAGATACAATTGATACATGACACATTAATGTTAATATTCATTCTGCAGTGGCACCATTTAAAAACTAATTCCCTCAAGTAAGCATCTCTTGGGCAGTTAATTAGAGCGCGTATTTATATCTAAGAGAGCAAGTTTTGAGAAACCAACTCTCAGAGACATATAAGAAATCCTATAATAAAACACCATAACAGAGAGCATCAGGCCCAAATTCTGTGACATTCTCCAATCCATTCTTTAGTGACAATTAAATCAAATTCAGTCACCCCTTATTCCTGTCTTTAATATCATTTATTTTGTGAAAATAGGAGATTTTTGTTGACTTATCATTCCAAATGCATATATGGCATCAAATAAAAAATCGTTACCCTAAAAAAAACCATGTCAATGTTCAAAAGATATACCTCTATACAAATATTTAACCAGTTTCTATCTATACTATGTATTAACATTAAGAGCACATGAATAAACACCATTGAAACTAGAAGATTTGGAAACCTAAAATGCTGAAAGTGAAAAATGAGTGTTGACCAGATTTTGGTCCTGCAGGTCAAAAATCGGTCTCTCTTTTCTTTCCCTACTGTCCTGAGCAGTCAGTCTCTGATGTCTTCACCTTACTACAATTGTGGTTTTTTTTTCTTTTGTAATAGGCATGTTCTCATAAAGAGCCGAGTAATCTGAGTCCTGTAGGTTTTCAGGTTGATCTGGGGCTTATTTCGCTTTAAGCAATTACCTTGGACAAGACTTTTTGGCAAAGGAATGGGCCAGTTTAAAAGAGACACAAGTCTTTCACAAAGCTCCGAAGGTCAAGTGCCTTTGTGGAGGGCAGGCAAGTGACAAATGGCACCATTCAAGCAAGCTCCGAAGGACAACATTGGACCCAAGGTGCCCTTGCGGAGGGCAGAGAACACATTTGAAAGAGATCAAGGCAGAAGGCCGAAAGGGAATTTTCCTTCGGAAAAAGTGACAAGGCAAGACAAAGGATTTCTTCGGACTTTTTGTCCGAAGAAAATCCATGGAGAAACCAAAGGTAAATTCTTTCGAACAAAATGACCGAAGGATTTCCTTCGGACTTTTGTCCAAAGAAATTTACCAAGAGAAGGCCGAGACTTTGAAGACACATTTCCTTCGGGCAAAATGTCCGAAGGAATTCCTTTGGACATTTTGTCCGAAGGAATTCGAAAGACAAGGGAACCCGAAGGAACTAGAAAGGCAAGTGCCCTTGCGAAGGGCTCTCGGCTATCAAAAGGGACCTTTTTTCCGAAGGGTCACCTTCCCTTCGGGAAGGTTCATTTTGCAAAAAGCCGAAGGAATTACTAAAGATGATGACGAGCCTGAGAACGTCAACTTCAGCATGGTGAACTAGCCGTTGCAGGTTCAAACGTTTGGTGACGTGCCCGCAGACGTCAAATTCAAGATAGTGAAATAGCCATTGGTTTTCATATGGTGACACACCTGCAGATGTCAATTTTGATGGGATGCGTCAGCCATTGAAGAGAAGCCAAAGAACAAGTTCTTTCGAACAAGCGGCCAAAAGAACTCATGAGCGCAGCCCGAAGGAATTCAAAGGGCATAAGACCCGAAGATAGACTCAGCGACCCGCTAGGAAAGGAGCCCGGGGAAGACGAAAGATAGCCCAGAGAGCCGAGTTACCAAGAAAAGACAAGAAGTAGCGCAAGAACGAATAGAGCAATCCAAGTGGTGCAGAAGGCTTCGGCAGGAGAAGTTATTGCTGTAGATGAAATAGTCCCCACCAAGTGGTCATCAAAGGGAGCGCAAGCATTCAATAACGTGGCCCGTTTTTCTTTGTTTAGCATTGATAAGCAAACAGTCGCATAAGTTTCATAGAGAGGCGGCCTTGTCTTTCAAACAACAAAGCGACCCATGCTTTAGCAGGAACATTTAATACAATTTAAGCAGCAAAGTCAATATCTGTGACATCTACAACATGGTTCTTTCAGGCCATTAATGGAAGGATGACAACAACATGAACGGATTCCTCTTTTCCAGGTGTTTAATACAGTATGGGCCGCCTGTTCTTTGGGAGACCAAGAGTCTTTCCCTTAATGCTATATATTGTAACCTCTCAGCTTGAAAAAGGATCTCTCACTTGTGTAAGGTGAAGCCCTGCCAAATTTTACCTTTTAATCAAAAGGACGTGTTTTAACTCCATCTGATGTGTTATACTTTTGAATATGTTTGTATATCGACTTTGTGTTTAGTCATTTCATCTTGATGCTTTCATAGATCGACACCAGCATATCTAGTATATCCCAAACCATTTCTGCAGGTTAACAAGAAGTGCCCAAGTTGGAGCATAAAGACAGAAGAGCAATTATCTGACAGTGTGCTTCTGTAGCACCTATGGTAGGTTATTTTTCTTTGTATCTCTATTAAGCCCCTTGTTAAAGCGCCCACGCAGTCTGGTCTTTTGTTCAAATGAAGTGTCTGTTCGCTCTGTTGGTGTAAAGTGTTGATATACGCTGAGTAGATCAGATCATTTGGTGCATCACCATTTTAGATAGGTTCTGCTTTTGTTATATCCTCCTCTTTTCACCCCCCCATTATTAACAGTAGTAGTTAAGGACCTCAAAGATGCATCACGGGGAGCTAGCCCATACCTAGAGATTCATTCCTCGATTTTGCCAAGCCCACAGCAAGAGGAATGTCTCCATTGTGCCGCGTGGAAGAGAGAAGCTGAGCCTTCTTTCTAAGGGTGCAATCCACAGTGTCAACAGTTTTTGGCACGCCCGATGGGACCATTTTTTGATGCTCTGGAAAGTTTCAGGATTGGTGTTGGTCGTCTTACTACAAGAGTGAGCAAACTACCCCAGCATCTGGTGACTCCATTTTTAAGAACTCAGTCTCTGGTTAGAGATCATCTTGGCATCCCATACCTAAGGTCACCACAAGATCTTCTACCAAGGGTCTCCCTTTTGAATTCGTCGAGCTGCCCTTAAGCTCAACAAAGCGGCTAAGGTTTGCAAGGACTCATCCCTATGCAGCAGATCATTTTCCCAGCCTGCCATAAAATATACTTACACGAGAAGACCCCGGTTGAACCCTGTCATCACCATGGCTTTACCTTTTGTAGCCTTCCATGGTCAAAGCCCTTTAAACCTCCTGCAGTACGACCCAATCCCAGGGACAACCCTTAAGAATGTTCCTCCTTTTAATGGAGAGGGGCCTATTACTGCTATTAAGCATATCAGAAATATAGCCAACCTCTGTAACATTCATAATGTCACTGAAGAGAACATAGCCATTAGGTTACTGGCGTTGTCTTTTAAGGGTAAAGTTTTGGACTGGTATGGGACCTTGCCTATGAACTCAGTTGGTTCATGGAACGAATTAGGCAACCTCTTGACAAATAGATTCGGAGAGAAGAGTGACCATCTCTTTCTTGCTGAGCAATTGACCATTAAGAAAAGAGTTCCGCATGAATTTATGCAAGATTTTAATACCAGGTTCCAAAAGATCTGGGACAGAATTCCCATTTTAGTGAGGCCGACCCCAAGCTATGTTTTTCTTTACTACTTAAAGGCTTTGAATAGCAACATTGTTGTCATGATACAGTCCATGGGAGGACAAGTGTTATCTGTTGTCTATGAAATAGCCATAGCCACTGAAAATTGTCTGGTGCAAGCAGGGAAGATAGCCCCTAGACCTCATATGCCATTTTTTTCCGAATTACCACCCCCTGTTCAGACTGTTGTACCCACCTTAGCTCCTCTACCTGGTGTAGAAAAGCCAACTGCTACCTCGCCAAACGACCTCCATGAAGTTAAGAATTTGTTACAAAGTGTAACCAATGAATTAGTGGCTCTCAAGAGGCAACAAGCTCAAAGCTATCGACTGAATCAAGGATACCAGCAGTTCGTACAAACGAATAGACCGTCTTTCCAAAATTATAACCAAGGATAGGGTCAGATTACCCAAGCCAGACCATATCAAAGTTATAATCTAGGTGCCCCTTCATCATCCAAAGCTCTTGTTCCCACTCAAAATAACTTGGTACAGGAACAGCCTAAATGCCCACCCCTGTGGTATGGTCAAGAACAGATTGCGTATACTAATGAGTTGCCAAATCAATATGTGAACACGCAAGACAATCAAACAATTCAATTCCCAGGTTTTGAGGTGTCAGTACACCCTGGGATAGACAACAGGCAAGCTCAGTCTGATTTCACTCTCATGAACCACTTGGAAGGAGAATTCTATGCAGTCAATTATGTGGGGAGTATAAATAACCAGGGTGATTGTGTTGCAGCCAATACTAGGTCCAAAAAGAGAGCTATGGAGGAAGCTCAGGCAGCTACTCAAACGTCTGCAGCATCTTCTTCATCACAAATGAACCAAAAGTTTCCAAATTACAAGCTGCCGGTTGCATCCTCAACTCCTCGGCTTGCACCTCAAGCTAAAAATGCCCCCAAAGAAAATCCAAAAGGGGGTAACCCTCAGATCAATGTGGTGGACCAGATGAAGAAGCTGCACATGAATATCTCATTGTGGGATTCCTTAGCAATGCCGAGACAAAAAGATATACTCCAAAAGGAATTGCACGGGCTAAACGAACAAGTTGTCCCAGCAAAGGTTGATAATGTGTTGATTATGAATGGGCACCCTTCCATAGCAGGTCAAGCAAAGAAGGACGAAAAAGTTCCTCCTTTCTATCTATCCTTAGTCATTGGAGATTTCTTGGTTCACAATTGCATTATTGACAGTGGGGCAAGCACCTCAGTAATGCCCAAGTGCATAGCAGATAAGTTAGGACTCAAATATGAGGAAATGATCAAGGGAGTCCTACAGTTAGATGGATCACCAACTAAAACATTAGGAGTGGGAACAGGGTTGAATCTAACGCTTCACGCCTGTCCAACCTTCTCCGTTCTCCACGACGTGGTAGTGGCGGATGTTCCTCCCTACTTCGCCTTCTACTTATCCAAGGATTTCACATCTAAAATAGGCGGATACTTAGCAGCAAACTGGTCTTACATGATTTTTAGAACCAAATATGGAACTAAAATGAAAATTGAGTTGGAGCCCATCCACAGCGATCATCTAGAGCAATACTCAAGGTGGCAAATGTCAGCTACACCATCATTGATGAAGAAGAATTCCAAATAGACCAATCTCCACCCTCTTTCTTTAAAGGAGTTGCTGACCTGTTCTTAGAGGAATGAGGAAGTGACAATTTTGAACATGACCCATACAAGCTCATCGAAGAGGCAGGGCTTGGAGTTTATTGCATGCATGAAGAAGGTACTTTCGTGCAAAATTTGATGAAGGCAAACCAAGAGAGCTCGGGTTTATGGCAACTCTTCTTCGATGGCTCAAGAAGCAAATTGGGAGCTGGTGGTGGAGTAATGTTAATTTCACCCTCAAAGGAAAACTACTTCTCAACTTTCAGGTTCCAATTCTCCTGCACTTGCAATGTTGCAAAATATGAGTCTCTCATTCATGGTTTAGAGTGGGCAAGAAAAAGAGGAATAAAAGAATTGCAAGTTTTTGGAGACAGTGAGTTAATTGTAAACCAAGTGAGAGGTCGAAACTTGATCAAGAATTCCTTGCTTAAGTCTTATAAGCACAAGGTGTGAGACCTAGTAGAGAGTTTCTTTGCTTTCAACATTATTTCCATTCCAAGAGAGCAAAATAAGCAGGCTGACAGACTAGCAGTAGTTGGTGCTCAGTTTGACATTCCCAAAGAAATAGGTCGGGACAGCAGTCCACGTCATTTAAAAGTAGTAATAAGGCCCTCTGTACCTGATAATGTCACCAATTGACAGGTGTTTGACAGTGATCAGTAGATAGCACTCTTCTTGCAAGAGGAGGCTGAGTTTGCTTTTAGGAATCAATCCAAGCTGCAGCAGCAATACAATGGCCAGATTGTTCAGCTGAAAAACAACAAACTTTCCAAAGGTTTGGTCACTCTCGAAAGCATCTTCAATGAGGATGACCAACTGAAAAATGACAAAGCAAGCATCACAACCAAGAAAGAAAATTATGAAAGAGTCGAAATATTCAAGAACAGGCTACTTGCACTTGGAAAGGTATGTACAAATGATTAAAGGCATTTTTTCATTTTGGTATGCCAAGAGTTTGTCGATGTTTTTGCTTGGGAGTATAGCGACCTGAAGGGTTTTGACCCAAGCTTGGCCCAACACACCATTGAGCTGGAGGAAAACGCCAAACCCATCAAACAAAAACAAAGGCTTGTCAATCTAAAGATTGAGCCTCTCATGCGGAAGAAACTCGCCAAGTTGATTGAGTCCAGAATCATTTTTCCTATCAAACACTCTTCTTGGCTGGCTAATCTAGTCCCTGTTAGAAAGAATGGGGAGATTAGACTGTGTTGATTTTAAAGACCTCAATAGAGTCTCGTTAAAAGATCACTATCCCCTCCCAAGTATGGATCAGATCCTCCAAATGGTGACAAGGAATGAACGTTTCTCCCTCCTGGATGGGTATTTAGGGTACAATCAAATTCTAGTGGAAGACTGCGATTAGTACAAGACAGCGTTCACTATCAATTGGGAAACTTTTGCTTACAAGAAGATGCCATTCGGACTGTCAAATGCTGGAGCTACCTTTCAGCGAGCCATGGACATGGCTTTTCAAGGTATGATAAATAATATTGTATTGGTCTATCTTGACGACGTGACAGTTTTCTCTAAGGATGCAGGACAACATCTGAAACACCTTAGGCAAATCTTTGAGAGGTGTAGAGAGTTTGGTATCTCTCTCAACCCAAAGAAATGCGTGTTCGCTGTCCATGAAGGCAAACTCTTTGGTCATGTTGTTTCAAAAAGACGCTTGACCATTGATCCAGAAAGAGTATGCGCCATCCTAACGATGTCCTTACCTAAGTACAAGAAGGGTTTACAAAGCTTCTTTGGCAGAATAAATTTTATTAAGAGATTTATCCCTAATTTTGTCGAGATAGTCAAGCCACTAACTTCCATGCTGAAGAAAGATGAGAAGTTTGCATGGACAGCACAAAGAAAGGATAGTTTTGAAGGGATTAAACAAGCTATTGCCCCGGCTCCCACCTCGATCAGTCCTGACTTCTCCAAGGATTTCAACCTTTACACCTTCGGAAATGAAGAGGTAATCTCTGCCATGCTCACTCAAGCAAATGATGAAAATTTTGAACAACCTCTTGCATTATTTAGCCAAGGTCTAGAAGGTTTTGAAATTACATACACATATGTTGAAAAGCAAGCACTTGCAGTTATACAAAGTCTGAAAAATTTCAGACATATGTTGTCAAACAGCAAGGTTCATATCATGGTACCACATCCTAGTGTCAAGGATTTTTTGATTAGCCATGATTTAAATGAAAACAGGGAAAGATGGATCGCCAAGGTAATGGAATATGATGTGGATATCAAAACCACCAAGCTGGTAAGGGGAAGAGGGTTGTGTGAACACCTCGTTACAAACCTTAAACAATAGAAAGAGGGCATTTTACTACTCCATGATGAAGCTGCAGCAAAGGAACCTGCAGTCATAAAGGACTGGGCACAAGACAACTCATTTTCTTCTCACTGGTGAATGCCCACAGGGCCTTGATAAGACTAAGAGGAGGTATCTCAGGTTCCAACCACTCCCTTATGTCCTAGTTGATGGAGTGCAATTTAGAAAAGATTTTTCAAGAGTACTCTTGAGATGCATAGACTCAAATCAGGTCAACAGGGTGCTATCCGAATTTCATGACGGGCTAGCTTATGGCCACTTTGCTCTTAAACCTACAGATGCAAGGATTATGAGGGCTGGTTACTTTTGGCCCACTTTATTCAGAGATACTCATGCCCGGATACGCAAGTGCTAAAAATGTGCCCTCTTTGATGGAAAGCAATGGCTGGCTGCAATACCTCTGCAACCTATTCAAGTATAATAGTCATTCATACAATGGGGCTTAGACTTCATAGGAATGATCAAACCTCCTAGTGTTGGCCACAAGTGGGTCTTGACTGCTACAGATTACTTCACGAGATGGGTAGAAGCTGTTGCTTTGAAGGAAGCCAACAAAAGTGCAGTCCTAGACTTTTATGAAGGCCTGGTGACAAGATTTGGAGTCCCGGCTACCATCATCTCAGATAACACATTGGCTTTTTTGGAAACCAAAACAAGCGAGTGGGCATTAAGATACGGCATCTACCTTAGTACTTCCAATTACTAACCACAAGAAAATGCGTTGGCTGAGTCCACCAATAAGAATCTAATCAGTATCATTAGGACAATGGAGGTGGCACATCAAGTTGAAAACAACTCTGTGGACAAACAGGGTCACTCCAAAAAGAGCAATTGGTAATTCACCATACACACTTGTGTATGGAAGGGAAGCTAAACTTTCTATTTCGCTTGAATTGTCAGTCTTGGATCTTGCCCACCAGCTGCAATTGGAAGAAAGCGACAACATGGAGGTCAGACTTTGTGAATTAATGGAGTTTCAGGAGACAAGAGACCAAGCCATGGTTTCCATGACTAGTCGTCAACAGCAAACGAAGAAGCATTTTGATAAGAAATTGTCATCAAAAGGCTTTTCAGAAGGTGACATTGTCTTAAAATGGGATGAGAATCGAGCTAACCCTAGAAAACACACGAAGTTCAACGTTTTATGGAGTGGTCCATATATCATCACTCAGTGCAAGTAGCATAACGCATTCCAACTCTCCAGGGTGGATGGCGAGGAACTACATATCCCAGTTAATGGGATATATCTTAAGCATTGTCACTGAGCCTTCTCTTGTTATGTACATATTTTCTCTGTTCTTTCCCCTATTTTCTCTACATGCTTTTGTGCATGTTTGTAGCTTTTTTAGCCTTGTGTGTGTGTCTTTCCCTTTTGGGGTAAAAGCTTCGTGTTGATTCTTAAGTTTCTCAAGGTTATTG
Source organism: Torreya grandis (assembly GCA_037957365.1). Classification (NCBI taxonomy): domain Eukaryota; kingdom Viridiplantae; phylum Streptophyta; class Pinopsida; order Cupressales; family Taxaceae; genus Torreya; species Torreya grandis. The sequence goes on from JARHVA010000791.1 coordinate 2,267,208, forward strand.
TCAGCGTTTCAGGTTGTATTCTGACTCCGTGCCCAACGGACTTGTAAGCCACCGGTTTTCTTAAGCATAGCAGGCTGCTTCCCCTGTGAATCGCCACATATGTTGACCAAATTTTGGTTCTGCAAGGCAAAAATCGGTCTCCCTTTTCTTTCCCTGCTGTCCTGAGCAGTCAGTCTTTGATGTCTTCACCTTACTGCAATTGTGGTTTTTTTTTCTTTTGTAATAGACCTGTTCTTATAAAGAGCCGAGTAATCTGAGTCCTGTAGGTTTTTAGGGTGATATGGGGCTTATTTCGCTTTAATCAATTACCTTGGACAAGACTTTTTGGCAAAGGAATGGGTCAGTTTCAAAGAGACGCAAGTCTTTCACAAAGCTTTGAAGGTCAAGTGCCCTTGCGAAGGGCAGGCAGGTGACAAATGGGACCATTCAAGCAAGCTCCAAAGGACAACTTTGGACCCAACGTGCCCTTGCGGAGGGCAGAGAACACATTTGAAAGAGATCAAGGCAAAAGGCCGAAAAGGAAGTTTCCTTTGAAAAAAGTGACAAGGCAAGACAAAGGATTTCTTCGGACTTTTTGTCCGAAAAAAATCCATGGAGAAAGCAAAGGTAAATTCCTTCGAACAAAATGACCGAAGGATTTCCTTCGGACTTTTGTCCGAAGAAATTTACCAAGAGAAGGCTGAGACTTTGAAGACACATTTCCTTCGGGCAAAATGTCCGAAGGAATTCAAAAGACAAGGGACCGTGAAAGGCAGGTGCCCTTGCAAAGGGCTCTCGACTATCAAAAGGGACCTCCTTTTTTCCGAAGGGTCACCTTCCCTTCGAGAAGGTTCATTTTGCAAAAAGCCGAAGGAATTACTAAAGATGATGACGGGCCCGAGAACGTCAACTTCAACATGGTGAACTAGCTGTTGCAGGTTCAAACGTTTGGTGACCTGCCCTCAGAAGTCAAATTCAAGATAGTGAAATAGTCGTTGGTTTTCAAATGGTGACACGCTCGCAGACGTCAATTTTGATGGGATGCGTCAGCGATTGAAGAGAAGCCAAAGAACAAGTTATTTCGGACAAGCGGCCAAAATAACTCATGAGCGCACGCCCGAAGGAATTCAAAGGGCATAAGACCCAAAGATAGACTCAGCGACCCGTTAAGAAAGGAGCCAGGAGGAGACGAAAGATAGTCCCGAGAGCCGAATTACAAGGAAAAGACAAGAAGTAGCGCAGGAACGAATAGAGCAGTCCAGGTGGCGCAGAAGGCGTCGGTAGGAGAAGTTATTGCTGCAGATGAAATAGTCCCCACCAAGTGGTCATCAAAAGGAGTGCAAGCATTCAATAGCGTGGCCCGTTTTTCTTCATTTAACATTGATAAGCAAACAGTCGCATAAGTTTCATGGAGAGGCGGCCTTATCTTTCAAACAACAAAGTGACCCATGCTTTAGCAGGAACATTTAATACAGTTTAAGCAGCAAAGTCAATATCTGTGACATCTACAACATGGTTCTTTCAGGCCATTTATGGAAGGATGACAGCAACATGAACGGATTCCTCTTTCCCAGGTGTTTAATACAATATGGGCCGCCGGTTCTTTGGGAGACCAGGAGTCTTTCCCTTAATGCTATATATTGTAACCTCTCAACTTGAAAAAGGATCTCTCACTTGTGTAAGGCGAAGCCCTGCCAAATTTTACCTTTTAATCAAAAGAATGTGTTTTACCTCCATCTGACGTGTTATACTTCTGAATATGTCTGTGTATCAACTTTGTGTTTAGTCATTTCATCTTAATGCTTTCATAGATCGACACCAGCATATCTAGTATATCTCAGACTATTTCTGCAGGTTAACAGGGAGTGCCCAAGTTGGAGCATAGAGAAAGAAGAGCAATTATCTGACAGTGTGCTTCTGCAGCACCTATGGTAGGTTCTTTTTCTTTGTATCTCCATTAAGCCCCTTGTTAAAGCACCCACGCAGTCTGGTCTTTTGTTCAAAGGAAGTGTTTGTTTGCTCTATTGGTGTAAAGTGTTGATATAAGCTGAGTAGATCGGATCATTTGGTGCATCACCGTTTTAGATAGGTTCTGCTTTTGTTATATCCTCCTCTCTTTTCACCCCCCCCACCATTATTAACAGTAGTAGTTAAGGACCTCAAAGATGCATCATGGGGAGTTAGCCCATACCTAGAGATTCATTCCTCAATTTTGCCAAGCCCATAGCAAGAGGAATGTCTCCATTGTGCCGCGTGGAAGAGAGAACTTGAGCCTTCTTTCTAAGGGTGCAATCCACAACGTCAACATTGAGAATTATCATAAATGTTGAATCCTTAACATCCAAACTACTATAGTTCTTCCTTATAGTGTTGGTTGCCTTTGTTTCAAAAGAATTCCAAAAGTGGGCGAGTATAACAAATTTAAAGCAGCTAGGATGATCCCAACAATGAATTTGGACCGCTAGATAAAAGTAACAGTTTACTTTCAGAAAGTTTCGATTTTCCAAAAAGTTTCAACCTGGCATAAATGGCATTTTTTGGAGGCCTTCAAAGCATTTTCCAGACCTTAGAGAGCCTCGCTACACTGCTTTAGCGGTGTGAAATGCTTCCTAGCAAGACGAGCTTTCTGGAAAAGTATTATAATAGAAAATCGGAGAATACCCAGCAAAGTTGACCCCAACAGGATGGCCTAACCCGGCTGGCTATTATTAGCAATTCTTCTTCTAGTAGATCTCTTACACTTAAGGGTTGTCTTATTCGCATCCTTGTGCATGTTGAAAGAATATCATTAATTTTGTTCAGATTTAAATAAAATCAATATTTGTATGCCTATGCATGTTGTGTGGATGTTAGTTTTGATTAACTTTAAAGCAATTTACTATTAATAGTTTTCTCTAGCTAGAAGACAAAGGCTTGCCCTATTGTAATTCAAAGTGGTTAGCTGATATCTTTTCCACAAGGATAGCTTTCCTTTTAAAAACTCTTTTATTGCCTTGCAATAAATCTTTTTTTATTACTCTTGCAAATTTGTGTCAATTCAGTATGGAGGAGTTTGGCTTTATTATAACACACTAGTTTCTAACAATTGGGTGTTGTCCCCCAGATTGAATCCTCAATCTGGACCAATGGTCTCAGAGCAAGTCAGATTACACACATCCCATCAAACACAGTCAGATTATTAGAAGTCTAGCTTGAAGACAAGATCCATCTGAGTATCTCCCTGATAAGCACAAGCAACCACAAAAGGACATAGAATGAGGAACAAATTCCTCGAACCTAGTAAAGGCAATGCTTGAAGAGCCTCTGGCAAAGCAAACAGCTGAAATGATGACCCAAGTCATGCATATTCTCCACCAAATGCCAAGAAGCGCACCAATAGCTCCAAAAAGGAGGCCATTCCAAGGGTCCACACCATTTAAGGTACAAGTCAGTTTTGATATTCCAATGTTTGAAGGTTTGATAGAAGTGGATGCCCTTGAAAAGTGGACCACAAATTAGAGTCCTAATTTTTTTGTAAACACTTTCTCAAGTTCTAATATAATTATGTTTGCCCTACTAAAATTTGATCCCCAAGTCCAACAATGGTGAGAGGCTCACCTTGAGCAATCTAAGGAAAATGTAGAGGTTGAATGTACAGTCATCACAGATCCCTCTTGAAGTGACTTTGTTGATGTTGTTACAAGTGAGTATTACCCAAAAGATACCTACAAGAAGTACAGTTAGTGGCAATTGCTACGATAGAAGGATTGATTTGTGCAAGAATACACAAATTCCTTCCAATTTCTATCAACGAAAATCGACCTCAAGGATTCTAAAATGCGAGTACTCCAATACAAAAGTGGCATGCATCAATATATTCAAACAGAGATGGGATTCGTAACCATTGAAAAGATGGGCCCAGCCCATCTGTATGCAGCAAAGGTTGAGGAAAAGTTGAAACAGAAACGGAAATTTCTTAAAAGAAGCAGGCACATTCAAATAATAGAGGCAACTTCAAGTATGGAAGCAGGCAACATACCAAAGAGCTCCCACAATAGAGACAAAACTCAAGGACCGTTACAAAATATCATATAGATAACCCCCCAACAAAGGAGGCTGGAAAATGGTGAGAGAACCATCAGAGCATGAGTCACAACATAAACAAATGTCATTCCAAGTGGACATTTTTTTACCGAGGCCCATGAATCTTAATCCAATACAAGCATCTGATGAGGACGACCAATTATTTCATCCTACTGACTCATGTAAGGAAATTATGGATTTTCACCCTTATTCCATTATTGGTATAGTGCAGGTTGCAAAATCATCATTTGAGAACACCTTTTTCATTCACAAATGTGGGTGCAACGAAAAGCTCTGCACTTCCTCGTGGACAATGGGAGTGAGAAAATTTTGATCTTTGTACAATTGTACAAAGGATGAGTCTAAAAACAACACCCCATCCACAATTGTACTCCATCGGACGGCTAAACCAAGGCAGAGATATTTGTGTCAGTCAACAAAGTTTTCTTCTACATACAATCAAGCCATTCAAAATGAGGTATTGTGTGATGTGGCACACATCGGAGTTTGTGGTGTTTTGTTTGGGCATCCATACATGTGGAAACAAGATGGAATCTATCAGTTCAAATCCCGTAGTGTCATCATCACATTGGGAAAGCAATGCTACAGGATCTTTGAGGTCCCTCCTACGAAGACAATGGGCTTGATTAGTACAAAGTTGTGTAGGTGTGTGATTGGCCAAGCTAGAAAATTGTTGATAATGTTTATTAGGCCAGAGAGCACGTGGCATGTCATTGCAACTATGTAGGCTGCTATACAAAATCAAGATCAAGTCTTAAGAGATTACACAAACATTTTCACTAAGCCTACTGGTGTGCTCCTACATTGCCAAATGATACATTCCATCACCTTGATCCCTTGGACACCCTTTCCAAATGGACCAATATATAGGCGCATAATGCTAGAAAATGAAGAGATCAAGTCACAAATCTAGGAGCTAATCCAGCAAGACCATATTCAACCCAATGCATCACCTTTTGGAAGCCCAATCATGTTAGCTCGAAAGACGGATGGGACGTGGCGACTCTATATTGACTACAGGAACCTTAACAAGATCATTGTCAAGAAAGGGTATCCACTCCCATGCATTGATGGCCTTGCTACACCCTTAACCTATAGCATATCTATGAATATGGGTGACCGAAATGTGGCCTACATAAGCTTTTATATTATCTTGTCAAATTTTTCTATGTTCTCATATTATAAATAGGGTCGGCCAATCAAGTAATTATGGCTTAAATAGAGCATGTAGAGGAGGTAGCGATTAGTACTTGAGGATCATATTATGAATTTTGTTCTTATTCCATGGTTGTGGAAGTTTCCCCCTCGAAGTGGCTCAGTCTTATATATCAAGTATTTTGCTCTGATGTTAACTATTGGCGTGGATATGCTTATTTTGTTCTTATTACTATGATATATTGTTGTTGGTTTACCCCTAATATTTATATTGTTGTTGGTTTACCCCTGATATTTATATTGATGTGATTTACCTAAGTAATTTCATTATAAGTGACATTACAACTTCAATTTGGGCAAGTTTTTGTGGTGCAATTCATTTTAAATCTAGTGTAGCAATTGTTCTATGAATTGAAGGATCGAAAAAATATAACTTGCGATCCAGGAGGAAATTATTTTTTTCAGTCAACATAATATTGTTTGAAGATTTTTTTAAGGGTTTGGAAAAAAAATTGCACCCTTGTGCAAAATAGCAGTCATTGGATTCACCTCAGGGAGATGATCACAACAATATAAGTCTCTAGTACACCTTTTTCCAGACCTGAAACCCTATATCCTGCACCCTAACCCCAAATTCCCAAACTCTATGCCCTAGAGTTCATGCATGGTCGGTCCAAACACTAGACATTGTGGAAAAGGGCAAGCCACTCCAAAAAAAACACTTGGCAAGGAAGAAATGGAGTTTGAAACTTCTGACTCGGGGGTTTAGGAGTTTGTTAACCAATTCCATGCCAATGCGCAAAGCATGGCTTAAAAAGATCTAGATGGGCTCAAAGGTGAAATGGACTCAATGAAAGGACTATTGACCACTCTCAATTCGATAGTGGAAAATATCTGTGTCCATGTCTAATATACACACAATGCCACCATCCAATAACTCTCCATCCAGCCACTCAGGTTCTCCTAGCGAGAACTATCCTAGTTCAAGTTCAGGTTCGCAACTATTTGAATTTTACAATTAAATCAACATGTTTCTGCTTTTTTTAACTTCCCTCAGTGCTTAGAAACAAAGAACAATTAAGCTAAGGGTCTTCAAAAGCTTCATGTCCAAAAGGGGTACATGCCCTGCCCTTCTCGACCGCTAACAGAGATCAGTTGATGCATTCGAGCCCTTGGACTTGGGATAAATCTTTTCTCTGCATGAAACTGTGGTACCCTGCCTTCAATCATGGTACAAAATCTTTTGATGTTGCTCTAGTATGGGTCAGGCTGCCTCATTTACCTCTACATTTTTGAAAGGCTCCTTCTCTTCAAGCCATTGGTAGTTATCTTGGAAAATTTATCTCACTTGCTCCTAAGATTGTTGATCACACGCAGACTACCTTTGTTGGCATGTGCATTGTCATGGAACTCTCAAAAGGCTTACTAGAAGCTGCTAAGATCAATGTTGGTAATAGAATTTGGACTCAACCTCTGCATTATTAAAGGATAAATTTTAGATGTAGAAGACGTTTTGCTCACAAGCACGTGGCAAATGATTGCCCTAAGAAATCAGGTGACCAAGTTGTTAGCAAGACAAAATTTGAAAAATCTACAACTTGGTTAAAAGATGTGGAGGTCAAGCATTTGATCATCTTTGGTAAGGTTAAGGATAATATTTCACCTGTTGTAACTTCAATTAAGAACAAGGTCAAAACTACAATTGCTTCTCCTACATCCTCCTCTGCAGCAACTTTTCTTCTATAAAAGAGGTTGCTCCCTCTAGTATAAAGGATCCATTTTGGATGACTCCACTCCGGGGTCTCCTCAAATTTTGTCAGATTTTGCCTTGCAAGAAATGCATTCCTCCCTTTTGGGAGAAGGCTTGTGCTCGAATATTATCTCTCCCCAGATTGGCAGTGTCTTAGATGATTCTAAAGGTTGGACAATGGTCTCAAACAAGAAAATTCCTGCAAATAAAAATAACTTTTCTCATATGGAACTTTGTTCTCATAAGAAATTAACAATATCTTATGGATACATGTTGGTTTTGGTGGTCTGCTAGCTGGTCTTGTTTTTCTTTGGATTTTTTGAATAATCTTATGATAGGTCTTCTTGTTTGGGGTTTGTCCCCCGATTTGCTTTTCGACAAGATGTGGATTTATCCATCTTGCGGGTGGAGAAGTGTGGAGTCCACCTTCCATCCGGTTTTTGTATATCTCGATTTTATCTATGTATGGGTGAGGCTCCCTATAACCCTGATCATGATTTTGTATAGTGACCTACATGGTTGCAATGACTTGCCACATGCTTTCTAGCCTAATAAACATTATCAATAACTTTCTAGCTTGACAATTCACACACCTACACAACTTTGTACTAATCAAGCCCATTATCTTCGTAGGAGGGACCTCAAAGATCTCCAATCCAAACTTGAATATTCTTTCAAGTCTACCAATCGGCAACCAATCCAACCCAAACTTGAATGTTCATTCCAGTTCACTCATCACAAATCCAATCAATCCAAATTTGAATATTCATTCAAGTTTACAAATCAAACAATCCAAACTTGAATTTTTATTCAAGTTTACAAAACTATAGTCAATCCAATCCGAGCTTGAATAACCATTCAGACACACCAATCAATCCCAATCCGAGTCTTTACGGCTCACCAATCATCGTCAAATCCAAACTTGGGTGTTGCTTCAAGTGCACCCATCAATCTAAATCCAAATATTAGTTTAGGAAATGTACAAAATCAGTTTTCCAATTCACATTCTTTTGTAGGATTTTTTCCATCCAATTCAAATCAAACATCTCCTAACAATCCATTCAACACTAATCCAAATTCCAACCAACCATTCAACCCTAACACACATTCTAATCCAATGATTGGTTCACATCCATTTTCAAACCAAGCTAACCCAAATCCACCTTATCCAACCAACCCTAATTTGTTTAACCAACCTAAACCTTGTTTTAACACAACCCCAAACCAATCTAACCCTGGTTTTAACACAACCCCAAACCAACCCAACCCAAAATTCAACTTCAATAGCAATCCCAATCCAATGACTTCTAGTTTTAACACTAATCCAAACCCAACAAACTTTAACTTTGCAACCCAAAAAATACAAACAACTTTGCACATCCGCAACATGCTAACTTTTCTAACCCATTTCCTAATCACTTCATTAACAACCCACCCCTTAACCAATTTGCACAAACTAACACTAACACAAACCATTTCATGGATCAAAATTCCAATTTTTATACCTCTTCAAGCCAAATGAATCAATTATCACCATACTTTAATCAAGAGTTTCAAAACATGAAAGATAGGGCTCAAGGCTTGCAAGATGGTACCTTTTCTCGACAAAAACAGTATAAGCTTGAGGAAATTTGTTCTTACCTATACGATTTAAATAGCATGACAATACCTTTCCCTAAGCATTTTGAACTTCTCAAATTTGACAAATACAAAGATAAGGGCGATCATAGGGAACACCTTAAGGACTTTTATTCCGCACGTGTGGATGTTGCTTATAGCAACGAGTACATGATGAAACTCTTTCTACGAAGTCTCAGGGGTCAAGCCCTCAAATGGTTTTCACGTCCACCCAAAGGATCAATCTTCACCTTTGAGGACCTATCTGAGAAGTTTGTTTGTCACTTTTCATACAATGTTGAAAAGGACTTGACCACACTTGACCTACACAACACTAAGCAATGCACTGATAAAACCTTTGCCTCTTTCTTACAAAGATGGCAGGCATTGGCAAGCCATTTTTCGTGGTCATTCCCTAAAACAAAACTTGTTGCAATATTTATGAACAACCTTAACTCAGACTTGGGACATAAATATTGCAACTATTTGTCCAAGTTCCTTTGATGTAATTATTGAAAATGAAATTGAACGAATTTTAATCACTAGAGATGTTATTCAAATATTTAACCCCGAGAACAATTCCTCTAAACAACTTGAAAACCCAAGTTTTTTGCCAAAAACAAGAATGTTGTAGGTGATGGTGTGACCATGTCATGTCCCCTTTTAAGACATGAGCACACTTAGAGTCCTTAGCCTTAAAATTGTTCCCAAAATGCTAAGGGAAAAGAAATGGGAATGTTGGGGATCCACTTGAAGAGCAATTAATGAAAAAGATACATTAAGAATTCTAATGTGTACTTGAGTTATGAAAAGTACCTTTTATCCTAATTTCACTTAAGTTGGGGCCTTATTGAGAGTCATGGGCACCCATGGGCTAAAAAGGAAATTATAAGGATGCCTTGTTAATATTTGAAAATGAAATTTTCCCTCCATTACTTGGGCATTCCTTTTGGAGCATTGACTATTAAAGGGAAGTGAGGATTTCTTTTAAAGGAATGTTGAATTTAATATTGAATCTTATGCTCAGGTATGTCAAGCTTCAACAAGTGACTTGAGGACGAAACCCTTCAAGTGCACAAAGGAGTTTGGGGACGAAACCCTCCATTCTTCCATCTAGGGCAGCTCTACACATGGACTGTAATTGCACTTCAAAATTGATATTTGTTGAATTACACCCTCTCCTAGGGTGTCGACTTGCCTTGGCAAGTGAATTGAGCATTGAGGAGTGGTGGCTTGCTTTTGGAGGTCATTTCCGAAGTGTTTAAGAGTCTTTGAGGGTGGCAACTTGCCTTGAGGCATTGAAGACCCCATCAAAGGGCTAAGCTACACTTGTAAACCCTCTCCTAAGTTTTGTGATTTTATTTGGAATTTATTGCAGCTAGACGACTTGTCTATCGAGGGTTTTGAGGGCAGATTCATGCCCTAGATTAGATCTGTAATTTATTAATAATTATTCCAACTGGGTGCTTGTATTTTGAAACTCGTGAGGGCTTGTGGGGCTATTTGAAACCAAAAAATATTAATAATATTATGCATATTACTTCAGTTGGGCGACCCCCTAAGGAAACCATTTGGAAGGGTTTTAGTGACCATTCAAGACCTAATTTGAAATTTGAAATTTAATATATTTTTTCCAGTAATTTTTTATTATTTTTCCAACAATCACTCATTGGAAATATTCAGTTATTGAGTCATTTGGTGGCTGGGATTTAGCGTACAATTATTTGAATGATATTTTTGTGGCGATTTGGCCTTTTGCAACACCCTGATTTTATTTGGCAGCGATGAGGGTTTCATGAAAATTCAGAATTAATAAATTCTTGCTAGGGTTTGCTTGATAACCCCATTTGGTCCATTTATCCCAAATTGGGGACATTACAGTGGTATCAAAGCCAATTTCTTGACTCAACGTGAGATGGACATGCATATATCAAACAGTGACAGGAAAAGGGCTAGGTTGGAGAGTCTTATTCAAGCCCAGGCTCAGTTGATAGGGACTATGACCACATGCCTTCAAACAGTGAAGGGACAAAAAGGGGATCAGCCCCTTGGAATGGATGACCAGCCTTTAATTCATTGGGATCTAATGGAACACTATGATGAGTATTTGACACACCCTCCAGTTCAGAAAAGAAACATGGGTAGCATGGAAACAAGGCAAGAGGCATCATGGACAAGTGGTTGTGCTTGACGAATTGGGGAAGATTCTCCCAACATTTGATGGGATCTAGGTACTTCAGTTAGAGCATGGGTAGACAAGGTTAATGAATACCTTGACTTGAGGCCTACAGGTGAAAGAGAAGATCTAAAGTTCGTCATCCAACATTTGGAAGGGGCTGCCCATGATTGGTGGCATTTTGGGTGGAGGACACACGAACATGACCTCATTAGAATATATGAGGAACTAGGTGAGAGGATCATTAAACAGTTTGATAAGAAGGTGGAGCTGCCAAAACCAAAAACCTTGATGGCTCCCACAAGGGACTTTCGATTGTATAAGGGGCAGCCATTGAGGCACCAAATTAAGCCTAGTTATTAACTGTATAAAGGACAGCCACCCCATGAGTATGCTGGACATCAAAAATCAGTAGATCCTGTGCAGCCAAAGCCAAATTTTCAGGCATGCAAGGAGCAGCCAACACATGAGAGCTTGGGGCAACAAAAATCAGTAAGTTTCAAACCACCATTGACTAACAATCAGCTGGTTTTAAAGTCATCAAACTCAGAAAATTCAGAGGTTAAAGTGGGGAAACACGAGACATGCAAAACCAAATTTGAAGGGCAGCCACAAGAAGAAAGACAATCGAAAAATTCTGATATAAAAATGGTAAATTCTGAGACATGTAAATCTGAGTTTGAAAAAGAAGGCAGCCAACAAGGGTCAAAGGAAAAGGCACCTAGTGAAGGTTTCCAACAAGCTATGGAGCAACCAATTGGGTTGCAAAGGGTAGAAACTAAGGTGGAAGTAGCAGAAAAATCAGAACTTCAAAGGTAAAAGCAAGTTGTTCAACAATTTCATAAGCAACCAAAAGATCAAGAAGAAAGCTTGGAAATGGATAAGGAAACCATAATGGAAAGGTATGTCACAAAAGAAAATTTTTGTATTGTTTCCTATCATAGACCATTTTCTTTGCCTAATTTCAAATTTCAAGAAGAAGCATGGAAGAAACATTTAACACTTGGAAAGGAAGCACAAGTCCCAACAAGATTGGACAAGGCAAGACAGTCCTTTGAAGGAGTAATGCAAAATAAATAAAAGAAGAAGATTTCATTTTGCATTTGGAAGAAGGAAAGTCAGATTTCTGTATGGGTAAGCAATTGAGTTGTCATCTTGGTAAGTGCTTATTGATTTCTCCTCATACTTGGTTCTTTCGTTATCTTGGTTGCAAAACTTGTGCTATCACTAAGGTCGAGGTGAATGGCACTCAATGGTGAAGAGAATTCTTCCAAGTAAATTCAAGGAATGAGCATGACAAGTATCCATCATGTATATGGGATCCAGGTGAGCTCTACAAGAGTAATATTGCTATCATATCATGTGGTGGGACAAAGAATATAAATTGGGCCAACATAAAGAAGAGAATAAGAAAGGGTTATCATGGTCCCAAGATCATAGTAACTGTTGTTTTTAGCATTTTCAGTTTGTTCTCCTTCAGGGTTTTTGTCACCATGGTGAGTATGGGCTCTAAAAAGGTGTGTTTCTCACACCTCAACATCATGAGGCTGGTCCAAGTATGTTGTTGACCAATTTATGGTCCTGCAAGCCAAATTGGGCACCCCCCTCCTTTTTTATTTGCGAGAATCATTCAATCCATGTTCTGGATAGTTCATCCCTCAGCTGCCTTGTGCAAAATTCTCCCTGTCAGAGCATTTCCCATGAAAAAAACCAAGTGTTTTCCTCTTTTGCTTGCCAAGCGCATTTTGGGTTTGACGGGTGACCTTCCCTGTGAAAAATCCATAAGTAAAGCCACTTGCAAACCTCAGTTTGGTCTTGGATGCTTCAAAAAACAAGTGAATTACTTCGGAGGGCTTTTCGTCGGCAAAATGGACCAAGTGGAAAAGCCAAAGTGTCGTTTGTAGGATTCCCGAAGAGTATGTACCCTTGCGGATGGCACTTAGGCAGCAAACGGGACCTTTGCAATTCTTCCAAAAGGCAACTTTGGAGGCCAAGGAGCCCTTGCAGGGCGCAAGCGATGAACCAAGTGGATCTTTTCAAAAGTCCGAAGGGTAACTTTGGGCTCGAATTGCCCTTGCGGAGGACAATCGGTTGGAGCAAAGGGGCAAGACCGAAAGCCTGAAAGGAACTTGCCCTTCGGAAAAAATGACAAGCCAAAAGAGAATTCCTTCGGACTTTTTGTCCGAAGGAAAACCAAGGAAGAAAAGTCAAGGAAGAATTCTTTCGGACATTTTGTTCGAAGAAATTCGACAGTCACAAAAGTCCAAAAAAAAATTCGAAAGACACGAAGTCCGAAGGGTAGATGTCTTTGCGGGGGGCACTTGGTTATGAAAGTGGCCATTTCCATTTTTCCTAAGGGTCACTTTCCTTTCAAAGAGGACCATTTCAATTTTTTCAAAGGATCACTTCCCCTTCGAAAAATTTCATTTGCAAAAATGCTGAAGGAATTGTCCTAGTGGGTGATAGGCCCGTGAACGTCAAATTTAGGGCAATAAGCTAGCCGTTGGGATTCAAATATCCGATGATGGACCCGTGAACATCAAATTCAGGGCAGTAAGCTAGCCATTGGGATTCAAATATCCGATGAGGGGCCCGTGAACGTCAAATTCAAGAAAATAAGCTAGCCGTTGGAAAAAATCAAAGGAGAATTCCTTCGGACATTTTGTCCAAAGGAACTCAGAAAAGGAAGGCCCGCCAAAGGAAAGTCAAAAGGTAACAAGCCCAAAGGAGAATTCCTTCGGACAAAATGTCCAAAGGAATTCAATGCCTGAGAGCTTGAAGGACGAATGAGCGAGCAAGCGAAGGAAGGAGCCCAGGGAAGAATAATAAGCGTCGAGAGCTCGAATTGCCAAAACGAGAGAGAAATAGCAAAGGGAAAACAAGGCAGGGAACCCAGAACTCGGCCACATGCACATAAAAAAAAAACTCAAAACACTCCAGTTGGCATAACAAGTCAAAGCGCAAACGCAAAGACGAACCAGACCAAGGCAGGTGGCACAGGTGTCGTCAGTAGAAAGAGTAAATGCACTTAGGTGAAATAGTCTCCACCGAAAACCAATAAAAGGATTGGTTGCGAACATTGAAGAGAGCAGCCCGTGTTTTCTTGTTTTGCCATTAATGAAAAGCCAGTTGCGCTCAACATTGAAGAGAGCGGCCCATGTTTTCTTGTTTTGCCATTAATGAACACCCAATTGCACTCAGCATTGAAGAGAGCATGGCCCAGTCAACACAACATGGGGATGGCCTTGTCAGTTACTAGAAGAAATATCCTATGCTTCTGTAGACCCAAGACAGCATGGACAGCGACTTGGACACCTACAGCATGGCTCTCCCATACGCAATTGCAAGGAGACAGCAGCAACATGGGCTTGTGGTCACTGCAAAAGAGTTTAATACAGCATGGATTTTCATCCCTTGACTAGTCAATGGTCTGTTGCTAAAGCTTTCTATATATATTTGTAACTTCTCATTTGAGAAGGGATCTCTCAACATTGTATGGCAAAGCCCTGAAGAATTTACCTTGAATCAAAAGAAGCATTTTACCTCCATTTGAGCTTGCACCTTTGCATGTCTATGGTCTTATCTTATGTTTAGTCATTTCCTTTAATGCTTTCATAAGTTTATACCAGCTTATCTAGTGTATTGTGAATTCTTTTCTGCAGGTCAACAAGAAGTGTCCAACTTAGAGTAGAGGCGCAGGTGAACAAACTGTCCAATAGTGTGTCTTAGAACACCTTTGGTAGTTTATTTCTCCCTGTATCTCCGTAAGATCCCCTGTTAAAACACTGATGCAGGAAAGGTTCTTATTCGAATGAAGTGTATGTTTGCTTCTCTCTAGTGTAAAGTGTAGATCAAGGCTGAGTAGACCAACCAGTTTGGTGCATCACCACATTAGTTAGGCTCTGTTTTTTGGTATCTCTCTCTCTCTTCACCCCCCCATTGTTAGCAATAAGAAATCCAGGGCCTCAAGGTGCATCAAGGGGAGCTAGCCCCTAATCTAGAGATTCATCCCTCAAGTTTGCCACCCACAGTAAGAGGAATGTCTCCATTGTGCCGTGTGGAAGAAGGGAACTGAGTCTCCTTTCAAAGGGTGCAATCCATAGCATCAACAGTTTTTGGCACGCCCGGTGAGACTAATTCCTAAGTCCTGCAAGTTTTAGGATTGATGTTGATCCTAATATTTAAAAAATCCAAAAGGAGCTATAATCCAACCCCTGGCGACTCCATTCAGGAACTCAGTGTCTGGTTAATGATCAACCTGGCATCCCATGCCTAAGGTCACTACAAGATCTTCTAGGGGTGTCCCTTTTGAATTTATTGAGTTGCCTTTGATCTCAACAAAAAGGGTAAAGTTTGCAACTACTCATCCTTACATAGCAAGCCACTTTCTCAAACTAGCTATAAAACACACCTACTCAAGGAGACCTCGGTTGAATCATTTCACAGCTATGGCTTTCCCTTTTGTGGCCTTCAATGGTCAAAGCCCTTGAACAATCTACAGTATGACCCAATTCCAGGGATAGCTCTCAAAAGTGTTCCTCCCTTTAGTGGAGAGGGCCCAATCACTGTTGTTGAGCATATCAGAAACATAGCCAACCTCTGCAACATCCATAATATCATTGAGGAAAATGTAGCCATCAGATTGTTAGCCTTGTCCTTCAAGGGAAAAGTTTTGGACTGGTATGGGACCTTGCCTATGAACTCAGTTGGCTCATGGAATTAGTTAGGGACCCTCTTGACAAATAGGTTTTGGAAAAAAAATGACCATTTGTCTCTAGTCGAGCAACCGACCACCAGGAAGAGAGCCCCACATGAATTTATGCAAAATTTTAACACTAAGTTCCAAAAGACTTGGGACAGAATCCCAATTTTTATGAGGCCAACCCCAAGCTATGCTTTCCTTTACTACTTGAAGGCCCTGAATAGTGACATTGTTGTCATGATACAGTCCATGGGTGGACATATTCTGCCCAATGCTTATGAGATAGCCATAGCTGCTGAAATTTGCCTTTTCAAGCAGGAAAGATAGCTCCTAAACCTCATATGCCACTCTTTCCTGATTTGCAGCCCTCAGTTCAGTCTACTACGCCCACTCTAGCTTCTCTGCCTAATCAAGAGAAGCCGGCTACTACCCCTGCCAATGATCTCCACGAAGTTAAGAACCTGATGCAGAGCGTTACCAATGAGTTAGTTGCCCTCAAGAGACAACAAGCTCAGAGTTATAGGCCAAATCAAGGCTACCAACAATTTGGACAAACAAATGGACCTCCCTTCCAAAGTTATAATCAAGGGCAAGGTCAAATTACACAACTCAAGCCTTATTAAAGCTATAATCCAAATGCCCCTTCATCTTCCAAGGTTCTTGTCCCCACTGAAAATAATTTGGTGTAGGAGCAGCCCAATTATCCACCCTTGGGGCATGGTCAACAGCAGGTTGCTTATGCCAATGAGTTACCAAATCAAAGCATGACCACACAAGGTGATCGGGCAGCCCAATTCTCAAGTTTTGAGATGTCAACACAACTCGGAATGGACAGCAGGTAGGTTCAATCTGATTCCACTCTTATGAATCACCTGGAAGGGGAGTTCTACGTAGTCAACTATGTGGGGAGCACAAGTGACCAGAATGATTGTGTTGCAGCCAACACCAGGTCCAAAAGGAGAGCTATAGATGAAGCTCAAGCACCTACAGCGTCTCTTTCACCACAAGCAAATCAAAAGTTTCTCAATTTCAGACTGCCGGTTGTAGCTTCAGCTCCTCAGGTTGCACCACAGGTTACGAATGTCCCCAAGGAGAGCTCCAAAGGAAGCAATCCTTCAATCAACGTAGTGGACCAAATAAAGAAACTGCACATGAACATCTCATTGTGGGATTCTTTAGCATTGCCAGGGCAAAAGAATATACTCCACAATAAATTGCACAAGCTAGGTGAGCAAGTTGTCCCAGCAAGAAATGATAATGTGTTGATAGTAAATGGGGCTCCTCCCATGGGAGGTCAAGCAAAGGACGAGAAGGTTCCTCCCTTCTATTTCTCCCTGATTATTGGTGATTTTTTATCCACAATTGCACCATTGATAGTGGGGCAAGCACCTCAGTTATGCCCAAACGCATAGCTGATAAACTAGGTCTCAAATATGAGCAAATGACCAAAGGAGTTCTATAGTTGGATGGATCACCAGCTAAGACCTTGGGAGTGGTAAGAGGCTTGAATCTGAATCTCCATGTCGGTCCCACCTTCTCAATTCCCCATGATGTAGTAGTGGCAGATGTTCCTCCTTACTTCGATCTTTGCTTATCAAGGGATTTCACATCCAAGATAGATGGATACTTGGCAGCCAATTGGTCTTACATGGTTTTTAGGACAAAGTATGGAACTAAAGTGAAGATTGAGTCAGAGCCCATCCACAAGGATCACCTAAAGCCATACTCGCCCAAAGTGGCGAATGTAAACTACACAATCACTAATGAAGAAGAGTTCCAAGTGGACCAATCTCCATCATCTTCTTTTGTAGGAGTTGCTAACCTACTCCTAGATGAATGGGGAAATGACAATTTTGATCATGATCCTTACAAGTTCATTGAAGACGCTGGTCTTGGAATCTACTGCATGCATGAGAAAGATGCTTTCATGCCGAAATTAATGAAGACAGATCCAGAGGATTGTGGTTTGTGGCAACTGTGCTTTGATGGATCTAGAAGCAAGTTGGGAGCTGGTGGTGGAGCAATGTTGGTGTCACCTTCAAAAGAGAAATACTTCTCAACTTTCAGGTTTCAGTTCTCCTGCACTTGCAACGTAGCGGAGTATGAGGCCCTTGTTCATGGACTAGAATGAGCAAGGAAGAGAGGAATCAAAGAATTGTAGGTATTTGGAGACAATGAGTTGATTGTGAACCAAGTGAGGGGTCAAAGCTTGACCAAGAACTCCTTACTCAAGTCTTACAAGCACAGAGTGTGCGACCTTGTGGAGAGCTTCACTGCTTTCAACATCATTTCCATTCCAAAAGAGGAGAACCAGCATGCGGATAGACTAGCAGCAATTGGTGCTCAGTTTGATATCCCAAAAGGGGTGAGACAAAGCAAGAATCAGCATCACTTAAAGGTGATTGTGAGGCCTTCCATACCAGACAATGTCACCAATTGGCAAGTGTTTGAAAGTGACCAGCAGATAGCACTTTTCTTACAGAAAGAAGCTGAGTTCGCTTCTAAAAATCAGTCCAAGCTGCAGCAACAGTATGATGGGCAGATTGTTTAACTAAAGACCAACAGGGTTCCCAAAGGTTTGGTAACTCTTGAGAGCATCTTCAACGAAGATGACCAACTCAAGAAGGACAAAGCAAGCATGTCAACCAAGAAAGAAAATTATGAAAGCGTAGAGATCTACAAGTATAAGCTGCTTGCACTTGGAAAGATATGTACAAAAGAGGAAAAGCATGCTTTCATTATGTTATGCCAAGAGTTTGTTGATGTCTTTGCCTGGGAGTATGGTCATTTGAAGGGCTTGGACTCAAGCTTGGCCCAACAAACCATTGAGCTAGAGGAGGCTGCCAAACCCATCAAGCAAAAGCAACGACCAATCAATCCAAAGATTGAGCCTCTCATGAGGAAGGAACTCACCAAACTGATCGAGTCCAGGATTATCTTCCCCATCAAACACTCTTCTTGGCTGGCCAATTTGGTCCATGTTAGGAAGAAGAATGGGGAGGTCAGATTGTATGTACATTTCAAGGACCTGAATAGGGTCTCACTAAGAGATCACTATCCCCTCCCAAGTATGGAGTAGATTCTTCAAATGATGATAGGCAGTAAAAGATTCTCCCTCCTGGATGGCTACTCCGGATACAATCTAAACCTGGTACAAAAATGTGACCAATACAAGACAACCTTCACCACCAAGTGAGGAACATATACACATACAGGAAGATGCCATTTGGATTGACAAATACCTTCCAACGTGCTATGGATATGGCTTTCTAAGGTTTGATCAATGACATTGTGTTGGTTTATCTTGATGATGTGACAGTCTTCTCCAAGGAGGCAATTGAACATTTGAAACACCTGAGGCAAATCATTGAGAGGTGTAGAGAGTTCGGCATCTCTCTCAACCCAAAAAAGTGCGTGTTTGCTGTCCACGAAGGCAAACTCTTGGGCCATGTCGTTTCAAAAGAAGGCTTGTCCATTGATCCAAAAAGAGTGCACATCATCTTAGCATTGTCCTTGCCTAAGCACCAAAAGGGCCTACAAAGTTTCTTTGGAAAAATAAATTTCATTAGGAGATTCATTCCTAACTTTGCCGAGCTGGTCAAACCTCTAACTTCCATGCTGAGGAAGGACTAGACGTTCACGTGGACAGCAAGAAGAAGAGAAAGCTTCAAAGGCATCGAGCAAGCTATCACCCAAGCTCCTACTCTAACAAGTCCAGACTTCTCCAAGGACTTCAATCTATACACCTTTGGAAATGAAGAGGTAATCTCTGGTATTCTCACTCAAGCAAATAGTGAGAATTTAGAACAGCCTCTCGCTTTTTTTAGCCAAGGCTTAGAAGGCAATGAGGTTAGATACACATATGTTGAGAAATAGGTGCTTGCAGTCATACAAAGTCTAAAGCAGTTTAGACATATGTTGTCTAACAGCAAGATTCACATCATGGTGCCACATCCTAATGTAAAAGACTTCTTGCTGAGCCGAGACTTGAATGAGAAAAGGGCAGGGTGGATCACCAAAGTAATGGAGTATGACGTAGAGATCAAGACCACCAAGCTGGTACGGGGAAGAGGGTTGTGTGAACACCTCGCTACAGACTACAAAGAGCTGAAGGAGGACGTTTTGATACTCCACGATGAAGCCACAACAGCAATGCCTACAATCATGAAGCGTTGGGCACAAGACATGGTTCATTTCCTTCGAACTGGTGAGTGTCCACAAGGTCTTGATAGGACTAAGAGGAGGTATTTTAGACTCCAATCTCTTCCTTATGTCCTAGTTGATGGAGTGTTGTTCAGAAAAGACTTTTCAGGGGTACTCTTGAGATGCATTGATTCAGACCAAGTCGGCAAGGTACTGTCTGAGTTCCATGATGGGCCAGCTAATGGCCACTTTGCTCCCAAGGCCACAGCTGCAAGGATTATGAAGGCTGGTTACTTTTGGCCCAGTTTGTTTAAAGACACTCATGCTTGGGTGAGGAAATGTCAGAAATGTGCCTATTGATGCAGTGGATTGCACCCGGGGGCAAGACGCCTAGCTCCTGCCTTCCACACGTCAAAATGGAAACTCCCTTCTCGCCTGTGGGACCGACGAAGCTAGAGGGGAGAGTCTCTAAATAAGGGCTAGCTCCCTTTGATGTATCTGAGTTGTTCCAATAAGTGCTAATACATATATATATATATATATATAATGGGGGGGTGAAAAGGGAGAAGGATTACAGAAAACAAAACCTACTCTAGGAGGGTGATGCACCAAAATGACTTGACCTATTCACACTCACACTCTGAACCATAAGACACACGCATACACTTTAATTGGTAAAAGGACCAGACTGCACGAAGCTTAACAGGGAGGCTTTAATGGAACATAGGGGCAGGGACTCACCATAGGTGTTGTAGGAAAAGCACACTGTGTAATGACTTCCCTCTGTCTCTATGCTCCAGGTACAGCTCTTCTTGTCACCTGCAGGAAAGGCGCCTTATAGATACCAGATGCGTTGGTGCCAACCCTGTGAAAGCACCAGGAAGCAATGACTAAACACAAGATTAACACTCAGACACACAGAGATATCTAACTAGAATAGAGGTAAAAATGTGTTTTATTGATTCCATGTGAAAATTTGACAAGGCTTCGCCTTACAAATGTGAAAGATCATTTTCCAAATGCCAAGTCTACAATATATAGAGGAAGAAAGGGGGCCTTTTGGCGCCCTTTTTACAAATGACCCATGTGTGTTCCGATCATTGGGAAGAGCAAGCCGCTTAAAGATCATATGAGAAATTATGGGCCGCCCCGTTTGTCTGCAAACAAGACTGCTCTTTCAAGGCGATTACGCGACTTGTCTGCTAATTAATGCAAAATGAAAAAATCGGGTCATGCCGTTAGCCGTTTGCGCCTCTTGATGATTAATTCGCAGACACTGTATCACCTGCTGGAGTAACTGCTTGAGTCGACGCCTTCTTTCGTCACTTGGACTGCTTTGTCCGTTTCTACACTTGGTCCTTCTTCTGCCTTTAAGCCTTTGAATTCCTTCAGGTTCACGCTTAAGTTTGCGAAGATCAACAGCTACTTCACTTCCACAAATTTTACGTCCTCGGGTCCGTCGTTCTTCTTGACAATTTATTCGTGTCTTTCCTGCTTGCCTTGGTTGTTTTTCGTTGATTCCAATAAGTGACACGTGGCGTGTTCTGCTGCTGAAACAGGCAGGACACGTGGCAGCGTCCGCTGAATTTATAGAAGCTTCAAACACCTTTTGAGAGTTCTGAGGAAAAGAACGCGTGGCGGCTTCCGCTCTCTTTAGCAGTTCGTCGAGGCCCACCACAGTGCTCGTGGGACAAAAGGGAGAGACGGCAGGTGTTGACACTTGTCGGCTTCTGCCGAGCCTTGCAGGGGATACGTGGCGCATTCCGCTACTTATAGAAAAAACATGTCAAAGCCTCCCGTGGTTGCCACTTGGCGCTTTCCGCGCTCTCGCTCCTTTGGCCCTCGGGGGCTACCTTTTGGCGGGTCGCTGGCTCCTTCGGCCCTTTTCTGGTTGGCGCTCAAGCATTTTAAAAAATCAAACGGCTATTCTCCTGCTGAAAAAATGACGTTCGCGGGCCCGCCGTCGTGCTTGATTTTGACGTCCTCGGACCCGTCACCCCTTGGACCTTTTGTCGGCTTCCCGCTTCGGCCTTTTCTGCGGAATCTTTTCCTTCGGATTTCTTCCCCGCGGACTTTTTCCGCGGACAATTTTCCCCGCGAGAATTGTCTCGTCACTTTTTTCAGAGTTTTCCACGGGTCCTTTTGAGCTCGCGGCTTCCCGAATTTCTTCAGACTTTTTGTCCGAAGAAATTATCTTTCTTTACCTTAGCCGTTCTGCGCGTTTTGAATTCCTTCAGCTGCTTTCAAAGTGCTCTTCGGGTTTATTGAAATCGACCCTTCCGAAGGGTGCTTTTGCCAACCAAGTGCCCTTCGTAAGGGCCCTTGTCCTTCGGGAGGCTCTCTTGACTTTTCGCATTGAACTGCTCCTTTGAACCAAGGCATTGAACCGAACGTTGAACCAAGCGTTGAACCGTTTGAATTGAGCCGAGCCTTTGAACTTTGCCGATGAACTTTGCGTTGAACTTTGCCGATTGAAACAAGGCTTTGAACCGAAACATTGAACCAAGGCATTGAACCAATGCATTGAACCAAGCCGATGAACCGATTAAGTGAACCGAGTGATTGAACCATCCGATTGAACCGAAACATTGAACCAAAACGTTGAACCAACCCGTTGAACAAAGCCGATGAACCGTTTGATTGAACCAAAGCGATGAACTTCACCGATTGAACCAAGGCTTTGAACTTAGGCATTGAACCGGTTCAATGGTTCAACGGTTCAAAGATGCTAACCTTCCTTGTGAATTTTTTAGACAAGAGCCCGAAGAAATTTTGCAAAACCTTGATCTCTTTGAATTGGTTCTTCATGTGCCGAAAGACTCCCCTGCAGAGTTCATAGAAAAATATTCTTTGCAGAATCCGTAGAAACTTCACCTGCAGAGTCCGTAGAAATGGACCTGCAGAGTTCGTAAAAAATCTTGGACTTGTGCGAAATCAAAAAATGAATTGGCCTAGAACAGCAAGGGAAGAAGAGGACTGATTTTTGGCCTGTTGGACCAAAAATGGTCAACAAATTGGCGACTCCCAGGGGAAGCATGCATGTTATGCTTAGAACCCAGTTGCCTCGAAGTCCATTGGGCACGGAGTTAGAATGTGACTTAAAGATCAGCAATAGCCCCGATAGATTCAAGAACCAAACACGAAGATTTACCCCAAAAGGAAACGAAAACACACACAAAACTAAGAAAACTACTAACATGTGCAAAATGCACTTAGGGAAAACAGGAGAAAAGCAAGGGAAATATATACATGATGGTAAAGGGGCTCAGTGGTAATGCTTAAGATGTATCCCATTAACTGAGATATACAGTTCTTCACCATCCAACCTGGAGAGTTGAAATGCATTATGCTGCTTGCACTGAGTGATTACGTATGGGCCACTCCATAGGGCATCAAACTTCGTGTGTTTCCCAGGCTTAGCTCGGTCCTCATCCCATATCAAGACAATGTCTCCTTCAGAGAAACCTTTTGATGAAGATTTCTTGTCGAAGTGTCTCTTCGTTTGTTGTTGGCGGCTGGTCATAGAAGCCATAGCCTGGTCCCTTGTCTCTTAGAGCTCCATCAGCTCGCATAGCCTAACCTCCATGCTATTTCCTTCTTCTAATTGCAGTTGGCGAGCAAGGTCCAAGGCTGGCAACTCAAGTGAAATGGGGAGCCTAGCTTCCCTTCCATAGACGAGCGTGTATGGCGAGTTACCAATTGCCCTCTTCGGGGTGACCCTATCTACCCACAGGGTTGTTTTCAACTTGGCATGCCAAGTCCTCTGATTCTCCTCCATGGTTCGCTTGATGATCCTGATCAGGTTCTTATTTGTAGACTCAGCCAGACCATTCCCCTATAGGTAGTAATTGGATAAAGTGCTGAGATATATACTATATCTCAGTGCCCATTCACTTGTTTTAGTTCCCAGAAAAGTTAACGCATTATCTGAGATTATGGTTGCTGGAACCCCGAACCTTGCCACTAAGGCCTCATAAAAATCCAGGACCGCACTTTCATTGGCCTCCTTCAGAGCAACAGCCTCTACCCATCTTGTGAAATAATCTGTGGCGGTCAGGACCCACTTCTGTCCAGCACTGGAGGGAGAATTAATCATCCCTATGAAGTCTAGGCCCCATTGCATAAATGGTTGCTCTACCTGAATAGGCTGTAAAGGCATGGCAGCCAAACGTTGTTTCCCATAAAAAAGTGCACATTTTTGGCACTTTCGTACCTAGGCATGGGTGTCCCTGAAAAGAGTAGGCCAGAAGTAACCAGCTCTCATTATCTTTGCCGTTGTAGCCCTAGGAGCAAAATGACCACCAGCTGGCCTATCATGGAACTCAGACAGCACCCTGTCGGCCTGACTTGCGTCTAAACATCTTAAAAGGACTCCTGAGAGATCCTTTCTAAACAGCACTCCATCAATCAGGACATAAGGGAAACACTAGAGTCTGAAATATCTCCTCTTGGTCCTATCAAGGCCCTACGGGCACTAACCAGTTAGAAGGAAATGCCTCACGTTTGATGTCCAATCCTTCATGACAGTTGGTTCATCTGCTGTAGCTGCATCACGAATTCGCAGACTGTCCTCTTTCTATTGTTTAAAGTCTGCAGCAAAGTGTTCACACAGGCCTCTTCTTCCTACCAGTTTGGTGATCTTGATATCCACCTCATATTCCATCACCTTAGTAATCTACCCTGCTCTCTTTCATTCAGGGCTCGGTTGATCAAGAAATCCTTGATGCCGGGATGTGGGACCATGAGGTGGATTCTGCGATTGGACAGCATATGCCTGAATTTCTTCAGACTCCGTATGACCCCCAGGACTTGATTTTCCACATGTGTATCTGACCTCAAAACCCTCTAAGCCTTGGCTAAAAAACGCAATTGGTTGCTCAAGGTCATCATCACTTGCTTGGATAAGCATGGCGGAAATTACGTCTTCATTGCCAAAGGTGTAGAGGTTGAAATCTTTGGTGAAGTCAGGGCTGATCAAAGTAGGAGCCAGGCTATGGCTGCTTGATTTCCATGTGAACTCCTCACCCTTCCTCAGCATAGAGGTCAAGGGCTTGACCACTTCTGCAAAATTCGAGATAAATCTCCGGATGAAATTTATCTTACCGAAGAAGCTTTGCAGGCCTTTCTTGTGCTTAGGCAAGGACAGCTCCAGGATGGAGCGAACTCTCTCTGGATCAATAGTCAGGCCTTCCGAAGAAACAATGTGACCAAAGAGCTTACCTTCATGAACAGCGAACACGCATTTCCTCGGATTGAGAGAGATACCGAACTCTCTACACCTCTCAAAGATTTACCTGAGGTGTTTCATGTGTTGGCTCGCTTCCTTGGAGAAAACTGTCACATCATCAAGATATACTAGCACAGTATTATTTATCAGGCCTTGAAAGGCCATGTCCATAGCTCGTTGCAAGGTGGCACCAGCATTAGACAGTCCGAAAGGCATTTTCTTGTAAGCAAACGTTCTCCACTTGGTTTTGAAGGCTGTCTTGTGCTGGTCACAGTCTTGCACCAAAATTTGGTTGTATCCTGAATACCCATCCAGGAGAGAGAAACGCTCGCTGCCTGTCACCATTTGAAGGATCTGCTCCATGCTTGGGAGAGGATAATGGTCTTTCAAAGAGACTCTGTTGAGGTCTCTGAAATCGACGCACGGTCTGATCTCCCCATTCTTTTTTCGAACAGGAACAAGATTGGCCAGCCAAGAAGAGTGTTTGATTGGAAATAATATCCTAGACTCAATCAACTTGGTGAGCTCCTTCCGCATGAGAGGCTCAATCATCGGGTTGACCGGCCTCTGCTTCTGCTTGATTGGCCTGGCGCCTTCTTCCAGCTCAATGGTATGCTGGGCCAAACTTGGGTCAAAACCCTTCAAATCACTGTACTCTCAAGCAAAGATATCGGCAAATTCTCGACACAACAAGATGAAGGCCTGCCTTTCACGGTCCGTGCACACTTTCCCAAGTGCAAGCAGCTTATCCTTGAATATTTCCACCTTCTCATGGTGCTCCTCCTTTGTTGCAATGCATGCCTTGTCGCTTCTCAATTGGTCATCTCCATTGAAGATACTCTCTAGAGTGACCAAACCTTTGGGGAGCTTATTGTTCTTTAAATGAACAATTTGGCTGCCATATTGCTGTTGCAGCTTAACCTGGTTTTTTGTGGCAAACTCAGCTTCTTCCTGCAAGAAGAGTGCTATTTGCTGATCATTGTTGAAGACCTGCCAGTTGGTGATGTTGTCAGATATAGAGGGCCGGATCACTACCTTCAAGTGACGTGAGCTGTGGTTTCGGCCTATTTCCTAAGGAATATCGAACTGGGCACCAACTGCTGCCAGCCTATCTGCTTGCTTGTTCCGCTCTCTAAGAATGGAGGTAATATTGAAAGCAAAAAAAAATTCCACTAAGTCCCATACCCTATGTAGGACTTCAGTAGAGAATTCTTCGTCAAATTCTGGCCTCTTACCTGATTGACAATCAGCGCACTGTCACCAAAGACTTGCAGCTCTTTGATTCCTCTCTTCCTCGCCCACTCCAAACCGTGGATGAGGGATTCATATTCCGCAACATTGGATGTGCAGGAAAATTGGAACTGGAAAGCTGAAAAGTACCTCTCCTTTGAAGGAGAAATCAACACCGCTCCACCACCAACTCCCAACTCACTTCTTGAACCGTCAAAAAACAGCTGCCTTAGACCTGAGTTTTCCTTGCTGGCTTTCATTAGATTTGGTACAAAAGTACCCTCTTCATGCATGCAATAAATTTCAAGGCCCGCCTCGTCTATGAATTTGTAAAGATCATGCTCGAAGTTGTCACTTCCCCATTCATCTAAGAGCAGGTTTGCAGCTCTTTCAAGGGCAGAGGATGGAGATTGGTCTACTTGAAACTCTTCTTGGTCAATGATAGCGTAGCCGACATTTGTTGCCTTGAGCGAATATGGTTCCAAATGATCTCTGTGGAGTGGCTCGGATTCAATCCTAACTTTTGTCCCGTACTTGGTTCTAAAAACCAGATAAGACCAATTCGCTGCTAAGTAACCGCCTATCTTGGATGTAAAATCTCTGGATAAGCAAATGGCAAAGTAAGGAGGGAAATCCGCCACTACCACATCATGAGGAACTGAGAAGGTTGGGCAAGTGTGTAGTGTCAAGCTCAAACCTCTCACCACCCCAACTGTCTTTGCTGGTGTTCCCTCCAGCTGCAGGACTCCCTTGGTCATTTCTTCGTATTTCAAGCCCAGCTTATCGGCTATGCATTTGGGCAT
The DNA here is from genome assembly GCA_037957365.1 of Torreya grandis. NCBI lineage: Eukaryota > Viridiplantae > Streptophyta > Pinopsida > Cupressales > Taxaceae > Torreya > Torreya grandis. The sequence continues at coordinate 2,294,073 of JARHVA010000791.1, forward strand.
CACCGAGGTGCTTGCCCCACTGTCAATGATGCAATTGTGCACCAAGAAATCTCCTATGACTAAGGACACATAAAAAGGAGGAACCTTTTCTTCTTTCTTTACCTGACTTGAGGTGAAAGGCTGTCCATTCATCATCAAGACATTATCAGCCTTTGTTGGGACAGCTTGTTCATTTAGCTCATGCAATTCCTTTTGTAACATGTCCTTTTGGCCCAGTATTGATAGTGAATCCCACAAGGAGATGTTCATGTGCAGCTTTTTCATCTGGTCAACCACATTGACTCGAGGGTTGCCTTCTTTCAAATTCTCTTTGGAATTATTTACAACCTGAGGTGCAAGCCGAGGCGCTGAAGGTACAATCAGTGGTCTGAAGCTTGGGACCTTTTGATTTACATGAGATGAAGAAGGTATTGCTGATGTTTGGGCAGCAACCTGAGTTTCTTCCATTGCTCTCCTTTTGAATCTTGTGTTGGCTACGACAAAGTCGACTTGATTGTCCGCAGCACCTACATAATTGACTGAAAAGAATTCACCTTCCAGGTGATTCATGAGAGTAGAATCAGGCTGGGTCTGACTGTTGCTCGTGTTGGGTTGCATTGGAGCCTCAAAACCTTGAAAATGGGCGGCTGCCTGATTGTCTTGTGCATTTGGGTAATAACCCGTCATTTCATTTGTATAAACAGCCTGCTCTTGACCATATCCCCTGGTTGAACAACTTGGTTGTTCTTACACCAGATTGTTTTGAACGGGCACCATAACCTTAGATGATGAGGGGCGCCTGGGTTGTAGCCTTGAAAAGCTCTGGTCTGAGTAAGTTGACCCTGTCCTTGATTGTAATTTTGGAAAGGGGGTCTAGGAGCTTGACCATACTACTGGTATCATTGGTTTGGTCGGTTGCTTTGAGCTTGCTACCTTTTAATAGCCACAAGTTCATTTGACATATTTTGCAACAGATTCTTGACTTCATGAAGTTCATTGGATGGAGTAGCAGCTGGCTTTTCTATGCTAGACAGAAGAGCTAAGGTGGGAGCAACGGTCTGAATTGGAGGCAGCATTTCACGAAAAAGTGGCATATGGGGTCTAGGAGCTATCTTTCCAGCTTGCACTAAGCAATTTTCAGCTGCTATAGCTATGTCATAGGCGGCAGGCAGCACATGTCCTCCCATGGACTGTATCATAACAGCGATATCACTGTTCAATGCTCTTAAGTAATACTAGAAAGCATAGCTATGAGTCAGTCTTACCAGAATGGGGATTCTATCCCATGTCTTCTAAAACCAAGTGTTGAAATCCTGCATGTATTCATGTGGGGCTCTTTTCATGGTAGTCAGCCGCTTGGCAAGTGAGAGGTGGTCGCTCTTTTCCCCAAAACGGTCCGTCAAGTGAGTGCCCAATTCATTCCAGGAACCGATTGAATTTATGGCCAAAGTCCCATACCAGTCCAGGGCTTTGCCTTTGAGAGACAAAGCCAGCAATCTGGTTCCAATATTATCTTCAGTAATATTGGGAATATTGCAGAGGTTAGCAACATTTCTGATGTGTTCGATAACTGTAATGGGCCCCTCTCCATCAAAGGAAGGCACACTTTTGAGGACCGCTCCTGCAATTGGATCATAACGTTGGAGATTCAAAGAACTCTGACCACGAAAAGTCACAAAGGGTAATGCCATAGCTATGACAGAATGTAACCGCGGCCTTCTTGCGTAGGTGTTCTTTATAGCAGGTTTGGGAAAGTGGTTTGCTGAATAAGGATGGGTCCTCTCAAATCTCAGTCGCTTTGCTGAGTTTAAAGGCAATTCAATGAATTCGAAAGGGACACCCTTAGAAGCAGACCGTGTGGTGATTTTAGGCATAGGAAGTCAGACTGGTCTTTGATTAGAAAACTAAAGCTCTTACCACGAAGTCGCCAGATGTTGAAAATAGTTGATTTGCTGTAACAGGACCAGCATCAATCCTGAAACTTTACTGAGTGTAAAAAACTGAGTCCCATCGGGCGTGCCAAAAACTGTTGACGCAGTGGATTGCCCCTGAAGGCAGGACGCCTAGCTCCTGCACTCCACACGTCAAAATGGAAACTCCCCTCTCGCCTGTGGGACCAGGGAAGCTGGAGGGGAGTGTCTCTAGATAAGGGCTAGCTCCCTTTGATGCATCTGAGTTGTTCCAATAAGTGCTAATACATATATATATATATATATATATATATATATATATATAATGGGGGGTGAAAAGGGAGAAAGATTACAGAAAAAAAACGTACTCTAGGAGGGTGATGCACCAAAATGAATCGACCTATTCACACTCACACTCTGAACCATAAGACACACGCATACACTTCAACTGGTAAAAGAACCAGACTGCAGGAAGCTTAACAGGGAGGCTTTAATGGAACACACAGGGGCAGGGACTCACCATAGGTGCTGTAAGAAAAGCACACTGTGTAATGACTTCCTTCTGTCTCTACGCTCCAGGTACAGCTCTTCTTGTCACCTGCAGGAAAGGCGCCTTATAGATACCAGATGCATTGTTGTCAACCCTGTGAAAGCACCAGGAAGCAATGACTAAACACAAGATTAACACTCAAACATACACAAAGATATCTAACCAGAATAGAGGTAAAAATGCGTTTTATTGATTTCAGGTGAAAATTTGCCAAGGCTTCGCCTTACAAATGTGAAAGATCATTTTCCAAATGCCAAGTCTACAATATATAGAGGAAGAAAGGGGGCCTTTTGGCGCTCTTTTTACAAATGACCCATGTGCATTCCGATCATTGGGAAGAACAAGCCGCTTAAACATCATATGAGAAATTATGGGCCGCGTCGTTTGTCTGCAAACAACAGCACTCCTTCAAGGCGATTACGCGGCTTGTCTACTCATTGATGCAAAATGAAGAAATCGGGTCGCGCCGTTAGCCATTTGCGCCTCCTGATGATCAATTCGCAGACACTGTATCACCTGCTGGAGTAACTGCTTGAGTCGACGCCTTCTTTCGTCACTTGGACTGCTTTTTCCGTTTCTGCACTTGGTCCTTCTGCCTTTAAGCCTTTGAATTCCTTCGGGTTCGCACTTAAGTTTGCGAAGATCAATAGCTACTTCACTTCCACAAATTTTACGTCCTCGGGTTCGTCGTTCTTCTTGACAATTTATTCGTGTCTTTCACGCTTGCATTGGTTGTTTTTCGCTGATTCCAATAAGTGACACGTGGCGTGTTCCACTGCTGAAACAGGCAGGACACGTGGCAGCGTCCGCTGAATTTATAGAAGCTTCAAACACCTTTGGAGAGTTTTGCGGAAAAGGACGCGTGGCGGCTTCCGCTCTCTTTAGCAGTTCGTCAGGGCCCACCACAGTGCTCGCGGGACAAAAGGGAGAGACAGCGGGTTTTGACACTTGTCGGCTTCCGCCGAGCCTTGCGTGGCGCATTCCGCTTCTTTTAGAGAAAACATGTCAAAGCCTCCCACGGTTGCCACTTGGCGCTTTCTGCGCTCTCGCTCCTTTGGCCCTCGGGGGCTACCTTTTGGCGGGTCGTTGGCTCCTTCGGCCCTTTTCTGGTTGGCGCTCAAGCATTTTAAAAAATCAAACGGCTTTTCTCCTGCTGAAAAAATGACGTTCGCGGGCCTGCCGCTGTTTGAAAAACAACGGCTAGTCCGTCGTGCTTGATTTTGACGTCCTCGGGCCCGTCACCCCTTGGACCTTCTGTCGGCTTCCCGCTTCGGACTTTTCTGTGGACTCTTTTCCTTCAAATTTCTTCCCCGCGGGCTTTTTCTGTGGACAATTTTCCCGCGGACAAAAAGTCCGCGAGAATTGTCTTGTCACCTTTTTCGAAGTTTTCCCCGGGTCCTTTTGAGCTCGCAGCTTCCCGAATTTCTTCGGACTTTTTGTCCGAAGAAATTATCTTTCTTTACCTTAGCCTTTCTGCGCGTTTTGAATTCCTTCGGCTGCTTTCAAAGTGCCCTTCGAGTTTATTGAAATCGACCCTTCCGAAGGGTGCTTTTGCTGACCAAGTGCCCTCCGTAAGGCTTGTCCTTCGGGAGGCTCTCTTGATTTTTCGCATTGAACCGCTCCTTTGAACCAAGGCATTGAATCGAACGTTGAACCGAGCGTTGAACCAAAACGTTGAACCGTTTGAATTGAGCCGAGCCTTTGAACTTTGCCGATGAACTTTGCGTTGAACTTTGCCGATTGAAACAAGGCTTTGAACCGAAACATTGAACCAAGGCGTTGAACCAACGCATTGAACCAAGCCGATGAACCGACTGAGTGAACCGAGTGATTGAACCATCCGATTGAACCGAAACATTGAACCAAAACGTTGAACCAACGCGTTGAACCAAGCCGATGAACCGTTTGATTGAACCAAAGCGATGAACTTCGCCGATTGAACCAAGGCTTTGAACTTAGGCATTGAACGGATTCAATGGTTCAACGGTTCAAAGACGCTAACCTTCCTTGTGAATTTTTTAGACAAGAGGCCGAAGAAACATTGCGAAACCTTGCACTCTTTGAACTGGTTCTTCATGTGCCGAAAGACTCCCCCGCAGAGTTCCTAGAAAAATCTTCTTTGCAGAATCCGTAGAAACTTCACCTGCAGAGTCCGTAGAAATGGACCTGCGGAGTACGTAGAAATGGACTTGCAGAGTCCGTAGAAAATCCTGGACTTGTGCGAAATCAAAAAATGAATTGGCCTAGAACAGCAGGGGAAGGGGACCGATTTTTGGCCTGTTTGACCAAAAATGGTCAACAGTGCCTTCTTTGATGGGAAGCAACAGCTGGCTGCCATGCCTCTTCATCCTATTCAAGTGGAACAGCCATTCATGCAATGGGGGTTGGATTTCATAGGGTTGATCAATCTTCCTTCTAGTGCTGGCCACAAGTGGGTTTTGACTGCCATGGATTATTTCACAAGATGGGTAGAGGCCGTAGCTTTGAAAGAGGCCAATGTGAGTGCAGTCCTAGACTTCTATGAAGGCATAGTCATGAGACTTGAGGTCCCAGCCACAATCATCTCAGATAATGCATTGGCTTTCTTGGGAACAAACACAAGTGAGTGGGCATTAAAGTATGGCATCTATCTTAGCACTTCTTCCAACTACTACCCACAAGGGAATGAGTTGGCCGAGTCCACAAAAAAAAATTTGATTAGGATCATAAAAAAGACAATGGAGGAAAATCAAAGGACTTGGCATGCCAAGTTGAAGACAGCTCTATGGACAGACAGGATCACTCCAAAAAGGGCAATTGGGAATTCACCATACACACTTGTGTATGGAATGGAAGCTAGACTTCCTATCTCACTTGAGTTACTAGCCTTGGATCTTGCCCATCAGCTGCAATTGATGGAGAACGACAGCCTAGAAGTTAGGTATTGTGATCTAATGGAGCTTCAAGAAGCAAGAGACCAAGCCATAGATGCAATGACTAGCCGCCAACAACACACAAAAAAACATTTTGACAAGAGGTCTACACCAAGGAGCTTCTTAGAAGGTGACATTGTTTTGAAGTGGGATGAGGACCGGGCCAAGCCTGGAAGGCACACAAAATTTGACGCCTTGTGGAGTGGCCCATATGTCATCACCCAATGCAAGCAACACAATGCTTTCCAACTTTCGAAGCCGGATGGTGAAGAGCTACATATCCCAGTCAATGGGATATATCTTAAGCATTGTCACTAGATTTATTTTGTCATGTACATAGTTTCCCTTTTTTTTTCTCAATTTTTCTAAGTGTTGTTATGCATGTGTGTAGTGTTTTTACCCTGTGTGTGTTTTTCTTACCGTTTGGGGTAAAATCTTTATTGGCTCTTAGGTCTTTACAAGGCTATTGCCAAATTTTCAAGCTGCATCCTGACTCCATGCCCAATGGACTTTTAAGCCACCAGTCTTCTCAAGCATAGCAGGCATGCTTCCCCTGTGAATCGCCAAATGTGTTGACCAATTTCTAGTCCTACAGGCCAAATTGGGCACCCCCCTCCTTTTTTATTTGCGAGAATCATTCAATCCATGTCCTGGCTAGTTCATCCCTCAGCTGTCTTGTGCAAAATTCTCCCTATTAGAGCATTTCCCATGAAAAAAAACAAGTGTTTTCCTCTTTTGCTTGCCAACCGCATTTCGGGTTTAATGAGTGACCTTACCTGTGAAAAATTCATAAGTAAAGCCACTTGCAAACCTGGGTTTGGTCTTGGATGCTTCGAAAGACAAGCGAATTACTTTGGAAGGGTTTTCGTTGACAAAATGGACCAAGTGGAAAAGCCGAAGGGTCGTATGTAGGATTCTCGAAGAGTATGTACGCTTGTGGAGGGCACTTAGGTGGCAAACGAGACCTTTGCAATTCTTCCAAAAGGCAACTTTGGAGGCCAAGGAGCCCTTGCGAGGGGCAAGCGATGAACCAAGTGGATTTTTTCAAAAGTTCGAAGGGTAACTTTGGGCTCGAATTGCCCTTGCGGAGGACAACCGATTGGAGCAAAGAGGCAAGACCGAAAGCCCGAAAGGAACTTGCCCTTCGGCAAAAGTGACAAGCCAAAAGAGAATTCCTTCGGACTTTTTGTTCGAAGGAAAACCAAGGAAGAAAAGTAAACGAAAAATTCTTTCGGACAAAATGTCCGAAGGAATTCCTTTGGACATTTTGTCCAAAAAAATTTGACATTCACAAAAGTCCAAAAAAGAATTCAAAAGACAAGAAGTCCGAAGGGTAGGTGTCTTTGCAGGGGGCACTTGTTTATGAAAGTGGACCATTTCTATTTTTTTTGAAGGGTCACTTTCCTTTCAAAGAGGACCATTTCAATTTTTTTGAAGGGTCACTTCCCCTTTGAAAAAGTTCGTTTGCAAAAATGCCAAAGGAATTGTCCTAGTGGATGACAAGCCCGTGAACGTCAAATTCAGGGCAGTAAGCTAGCCGTTGGGATTCAAATATCCAATGGCGGGCCCGTGAACATCAAATTCAAGGCAGTAAGCTAGCTGTTGGGATTCAATATCCGAAGACGGTCCCGTGAACGTCAAATTCAGGAAAGTGAGCTAGCCATTGGAAAAAATTAAAGGAGAATTCCTTCAGACATTTTGTCCGAAGAAACTTAGAAAAGGAAGGCCTGCCAAAGGAAAGTCAAAAGGTAACAAGCCCAAAAGAGAATTCCTTCGGACAATTCCCTTTTGGGCTTGTTACCTTTTGGGCTTGTTACCTTTTGACTTTCCTTTGGCAGGCCTTCCTTTTCTAAGCTCAATTCCCTTTTGGGCTTGTTACCTTTTGGGCTTGTTACCTTTTGACTTTCCTTTGGCAGGCCTTCCTTTTCTAAGCTCCTTCGGACAAAATGTCTGAAGGAATTCTCCTTTAATTTTTTCCAATGGCTAGCTCACTTTCCTGAATTTGTCCGAAGGAATTCTCTTTTGGGCTTGTTACCTTTTGACTTTCCTTTGGCAGGCCTTCCTTTTCTAAGTTCCTTCGGACAAAATGTCTGAAGGAATTCTCCTTTAATTTTTTCCAATGGCTAGCTCACTTCCCTGAATTTGACGTTCACGGGACCGTCTTCGGATATTGAATCCCAACAGCTAGCTTACTGCCTTGAATTTGATGTTCACGGGCTAGTTCCTTCGGCCTTCGGACATTTTGTTCGAAGGAATTCAAAGCCCGAGAGCCCCAAGGACGAATGAGCGAGCAAGCGAAGAAATGAGCCCAGAGAAGAATAATAAGCGTCGAGAGCCTGAATTGCCAGGACGAGAGAGAAATAGCAAAGGGAAAACAAGGCGGGTAACCCAGAACTTGGCTACATGCACATAAAACAAAATCTCAAAACGCTCCAGTTGGCGTAACAAGTCAAAGAACAGACCCAAAGATGAACCAAACTAAGACAAGTGGTACAGGTGTCGTCAGCAGGAACAGTAAATGCACTTAGGTGAAATAGTCTCCACCGAAAACCAATAAAAGGATTGGTTGCGAACATTGAAGAGAGCGGCCTATGTTTTCTTGTTTTGTCATTAATGAACAGTTAGTTTTGCTCAGCATTGAAGAGAGCGACCCGTGTTTTCTTGTTTTGCCATTAATGAACACCCGGTTGTGCTCAGCATTGAAGAAAGCATGGCCCAGTCAACAAAATATGGGGATGGCCTTGTCAGTTACTAGAAAAAATATCCCATGCTTCTGCAAGCCCAAGACAGCATAGGCAGCGACTTGGACACCTACAACATGGCTCTCCCATACGCAACTGCAAGGAGACAACAGCAACATGGGCTTGTGGTCGCTGCAGAAGTGTTTAATACAGCATGGGTTTCCATCCCTTGACTAGTCAGTGGTCTGTTTTTTAAAGTTTTCTATATATATTCGTAACTTCTCATTTGAGAAGGAATCTCTCAGCATTGTATGGCGAAGCCCTGAAGAATTTACCTTGAATCAAAAGAAGCATTTTACCTCCATTTGAGCATGCACTTTTGCATGTTTGTGGTCTTATCTTATGTTCAGTCATTTCCTTTAATGCTTTCATAAGTTTATACCAGCATATCTAGTGTATTGTGAATTTTTTTATGCAGGTCAACAAGAAGTGTCCAACTCAGAGTATAGGCGTAGGTGAATAGACTATCCAATAGTGTCTTAGAACACCTCTGGTAGTTTCTTTCTCCTTGTATCTCCATAGGATCCCCTGTTGAAACACTAATGCAGGAAAGGTTCTCATTCGAATGAAGTGTATGTTTGCTTCTCTCTGGTGTAAAGTGTAGGTCAAGGCTGAGTAGACGAACCAGTTTGGTGCATCACCACATTAGTTAGGTTTTGTTTTTCAGTATCTCTCTCTCTTTTCACCCCCCCATTGTTAGCAGTAGGAAATCCAGGGCCTCAAGGTGCATCAAAGGGAGCTAGCCCTTAATCTAGAGATATATCCCTCAAGTTTGCCATCCACAGCAAGAGGAATGTCTCCATTGTGCTGCATAGAAGGGAACTGAGTCTCCTTTCAGAGGGTGCAATCCACAGCGTCAACATATGTATTAGTGGATTTCCAGCTACTAGGAGGAAGTGGAAAAGAAAAAAGGCATACTACAGATGTGTTAGGAAAAGGTCACGGCACCAAGAGGGAGTCCATATCAATCTCATAAGGCATGATGGAATAATTGGAAAGGTATTGCTAAACACTAATGCTTTTGCTAACATGACAAATACCCCTCATGGTTATGAGATCCAGGTGAGCTCTATCAACATAATGTTGCCATCATGTATAGGGCCAACATGAGGAAGTAGACAAGGAATATCATGAAACATGAATCAAGGTAGCTGTTGTTTTTGATATTTTCAATTTGTATTCCTTGAAGTTATTAGTCACCTTGGTAAGCATGGGCACTAAGAAGGTGAGCTTGTCACTTTCCAACACTATGGAGATAGTCCAAACATATAGTAGTGGTTTTCCCGCCACAAAGAGAGATTGGGAGAGATAAAGGGCACACTACCGTCAAGTTAAGATCAAACTTGAACATAAAAAGAAAGCCCATATCATGCTCATAAAGCATTGAGACATAATTGTAAAAGTGTTGGTAAACACTAATGTTTTTTCTAACATGTTTGCTTCATGTGAGGGTTCATTCGTGAGATCACTTACCAAGGCTAAGAGCAATACAAAGAATATGGTAAGTTCCAAACAAGGGCAGGTTGTGGAGGATGGTTTCTATGTGGTGGGCATTGGAGATACTAACATGGTATTTGGCATCCAATGGTTGCATTCACTCGGTGAATATACTCAAAATTATCAAACTATGGAATTGAAGTTCAAAGTGGAAGACAAAGAAGTTGTGCTATATGGACTAAGTAACCAAGGACCACCTCCCACTTCATCAAATAGTATGGTGAGAAGTCTTCATATGTGTTTGCATGAAGAGGAAAAAAGGGATAAGCAAAGAGTTGCACTTTCGGAGCATGGGCAGCCCATGGCATCATGGGAAGTTCAAATTGTCCCATCCTTTGTAAGTAAGCCTAATTTTGAATTTTGTGTTTCATGGGATAGAATTGAGAGTGGAATAGGTGAGGGGCAAGGGCAGCCCTTCTTTTGTTTTTGGCAGCCACTTAGGATAAGTTCAATGCATAATTTCGGAAAATTCAATGGAGGGTCGGCCCACCTAGGAAGTTGGGCAAGGGCCCCGTAGGCCATTTTTTGGCCCACATACCAATTTTTGCCTAAGGATGAGAAGATAGACTTTCAAGCAAGAAATGTCAAGTCTTTAGAAGACTTTGGACTTTCGGCAGCCCATGACTTAAATGGTTTTATAAGTTGCAAAGTTACAAACCTCCAAAGTAGTAAGTAACAAGGTGTTAAAGACCCAAAATGGTCTTGAACAGAAGGCTTTGGGTTTCCTGGGCAGCACAATTTATTTCACTTCATGAGTAATCAATAATGATAAGTGCGAAGTAAGTAGTGGGGCTTGGAAAGCCCGATTTGGTTTGGGCAGTGTATTTCAGGTTCTCCAAAGAGCACTACTTAATTACTTCATAAGTTGTAAGCAATCAAAAACCCGAAATAAGTAATGAGACATCAAAAACCCGATTTGGTCTTAGAAGTGCTTCTCGAGTTCTCAAAAAGACAAGCCAAGGCAAAAAGCCCGAAGTAAGTAAGCTTGGAAAACCCGAATTACTCTACATAGAGTAAATCGTGTTTCTCCAAGTACTTTACTTAAAAGCTTGATAAGTAAAGGATATGGGAAAGTCCGAAGTTGGAGAGATCAAAGACCCTGAATTACTCTGCATAGAGTAAATCAAGATTCTTCGAGTGCTTGACTTAAGCTTGGTCCAGCAACATGAGAGTCATGATAGGGCGAATGAAACGCTGCCATGCAGCGTAAGCTAGAGCAAAAAAGGCCAATCAGCAAAGGACAAGTAGCACAAGGATGACCAATGAGCACAGGAGAGCCCAAGCGGCTAGTACTTGGAAATTTATGAAGGCTCTTGTCCTTCAATATGGTTTGCTCTCGACAAACAGCCATCCAAACGTAGAGACAGTATGGGTCGGTTTGAACTCCCAGACATGAAGACCCGTGTCCTTCAGATAGAACACGCAAAAGTGAAAGACGCCATGCCGTTTAAATGCAAAGATAAATGCAGTCATGCCAGGAAGAGACATCTAGCTGCCCGCAATGCGACTTCTCTAAGCTCCACCAAAAGAGACTTGAATGCGGGAGTGGCTCAAAGAGGTTGTGTGGTGATCTTGGACAACGCATTTTGCGACAAAGGAGGACGATAGCAGCGGTCATCAGCGACTTCTCTCTTTCCATGCAGCTCTCTCTCTTTTCCCATTCTCTATATATATCTCACGATTTGTTATTGTAAGGGTTCCCAGTTTTGGAGATTTTTGTTTTATCTTTCTGGGAGATGGGACATTCTTTGAGATATTGAAAAATATGCTCAGCTTGATTAGGCTCGACTCTATCTAGCACTTGTAAGAACTACCTCTTGATGCAATAAAATGACTTTCTTTGCCTATCTCTTGCCTTGAATTCGTGTCTGTTGAGTTGTGCACTATGATAATGTGTTAAGGAGAATCTTTCTCGTCCATGGTCCTCCTTTCTAGCCTTGTTTAGCGTGTATTCAAAGCTGTTCGCAGGTTTGGTTTAGTGTTCTTTCTGCCATTGATGTGAGCTTTCAATGAGTCGTAGAACTCCTCTCTGTTCGCATTCACTGCTTCTGGAACCTTCTCCATGAAATACTAATGCAACCAGCTCGATCTTGAGATTGTACAAGTCGGTATTGTCCTCTGCAGAATCAGTGTGGGTTCAAGCTGGTGAGATTTTTCAATTTAGCTTTAGTGCATTGCCTGGGTAGCTTTGTTAGGAGCCCTTATCCCCTTTCTAACCCTTTTTTCCTGTGAATCATTAGTTTAGCTCTTAGTTTAGGTTAGTATCAAAGAGGAACCGACCTACTCTAGAGGTTCAACCTCACCACAGGGTACCCACAGCCTGAGGTTGTTCCCATGCTTGTAGCTGGAAGTGGGAGAGCTTGAAAAACTTTCCCACAAGGGTGCAATTCCGTGCTATAGAAGGCCCTGGTTGAGAGCAGCAAGGAAATAAAGGAAAATATGAAGGGAAAGTGGGCACCAAGGCACTCAAAAATTTATGAGTATCTTCTACAATATACATGTCCTTTTACCCCTAACAAAATCAAAAAATTGGTCATGTTCCAACCAAGAGCAAAGGAGGTAAGCACACACGAAAATGTTGGTTTCTATCTTTCCAAAAAATCAGACTTATACATGCATGTGCAGCAGCCTTAGGAGGGGAGAAATATGAAAATTTTTGGCACTTTCCAGCACGTGAAGGAGAGATGAAGGTATGTATGAGTTCTGTTGACGCAGTGGATTGCACTCGGGACAGGAGGCCGAGCTCCTGCCTTCCAAATGCAACAATGAAAACTCCCCTCTTACCTGTGGGCCTGGCAAAACTGGGAGGAGAGTCTCTAGATAAGGGCTAGCTCCCTTTGATGCATCTGAGTTATTCCAATAAGTGCTAATACATACATATAGATATATAATGGGGGAGTGAAAAGGGAGAAGGATTACAGGAAAACAATACCTAATCTAAGAGGGTGATGCACCAAATCATTTCGACCTACTCACACTCACACTCTGAACCATAAGAAACACATACATACACTTTAAACTGGTAAAAGGACCAGATTGCAGGAAACTTAACAGGGAGGCTTTAATGGAACACACAGAAAAAAGGATTTACCATAGGCGCTGTAGGAAAAGCACACTATCTAGTAACCTCCTTCTACCTCTACGCTCTAGGTACAACTCTTCTTGTCACCTGTAGGAATGGCGCCTTGTAGATACCAGATGCATTGGTGTCAACCATGTGAAAGCATTAAGAAGCAATGACTGAACACAAGACTAACACTCAAACACACTCAGAGATATCTAACCAAAATAGAGGTAAAAATGCATTTTTATTGATTCCAAGTGAAAATTGCCAGGGCTTTGCCTTACAATGTGAAAGATAGATCCCTTTAAAATGAGAAGTTACAAAATATATATCTAAGAGAGAACAAAAGACGCCTCTTTTGAAAAAGCCTTTTGGCGCCCTTTGACAAGTGGCCCATGTGCGTCCCGAGGGCGTTGGGAAGAGAAAGCCGCAGAAATATAAATGTTGTGTCGGTTTCGATTCTGATTTCAGGTGTTTAAAAACATAGGCCGCGTCGTTTCTCCATAAACAAGACTGCTCCTTGAAGGCACCCATGCAGTTTGTCTGCTCATAAATGCAAAATGGAGAAAAATGGGTCGCGTCGTTCACTGTTTGCGTCTCTTGATGACCACTTGGCAAGCACTGTTCCAACCGCTGGAATAACTCCTTGCGTCGACGCCTTCCTTCGCTACTTGGACTGTTTTGTCTGTTCCTGCACTTGGCTCTTTTGTCTTTTCCTTGACTTTTCTCTTCTGGCTCCTTTGGCCCTCGGGGGCTATCTTTTCAGCCTTGCTGACTCCCTGGGCTCTTTTATTAGCAGGTCGTTGAGTTCATTCTCAACTTTTGTCTTTTTCCAGCGTCGTCTTCTTGGTTTTGTCTTTTGTTGGCTTCTGTCTCTTTGTTCCCTGGGCTCTTTTCTGGTTGGTGCTCAAGAATTCAAAGATCAAACGGCTATTTCTCAGCTGTAAAATTGACGTTCGCGGGCCCGTCACCGTTTGAAAACCAATGGCTAGTCTATTCCCCTGAAATTGACGGCTTCGGAAATGTCACCGTCCTTGGCAATTCCTTAGGTCTTTTCTCTTGATTCGGCCTTTTGTCGCTCCCTTTCGGGCTTTTGCTTTGGACCCTCCCGAAGGGTAGGTGTCCCTTCGGCTTTGGAGAAGTGCCCTTCTTTCGGCAACAGAGAGTCCCCCGCAAGGGCACCTGCCCTTCGGGATCCTTCGACGGCCTTTTCTCTTCGGCTATATTCCCGCGGACAAAATGTCCGCAAGAATTGTCTCGCCCGTTTCTTTTCTTCGGAGCTTTTCCTCGGGTTTTTTCCAGCGGCCATTTTCCCCACGGACTTTGTCTCAGCCACTTTTCCTGCAGACAAAAGTCCGCAAGAATTGTTTCGACCATTTTGCTTTACCCTTCGACATTCCTTCGAGTTTTCTTCCCACGGACTTTTCCCCGAATTTCTTCGGACATTTTGTCCAAAATAAATCCGTTTATGCTTTGCCTTTGCCTTAAGTCCTTTTTCGCGGGATTTTTTCGTTCATAGTCCTTCCGAATTTCTTCGGAACTTTTGTCCAAAGGAATTATGTCCTTTTCTTTTCCTTCAACTGCCTTCAAAATGTGCCCTTCGAGAAATCTGCTTCGGTACTATCGCCGACCAGGTGCCCTCCGCAAGGGCACTTGTCCTTCGAGAGACTCTATTCAACCGTTCCTTTGAACCAAACTGTTGAACCGACTGTTAAACTTGACGATGAGCTTTGTCGTTGCACCAAAGCGATGAACCAAACACTTGAACCAAAACGACTGAACCAGACTATTGAACCAAGCACTTGTCCATTTTGCGCCTAAGTTTTGGGAACCCATTTATTCTCTGCAGAGTCCGTAGAAAACATGCCTGCAGAGTCCGTAGAAACAACTGTGGAGTCCGTAGGAATTCTCTGAAGAGTCCGTAGAAATGGGCCTGCAGAGTCCGTAGAAATTCCAGACTTGTGCAAAATCAAAAAATAAACTGGCTCAGGATAGCAGGGAAAGAAGGGGACTGATTTTGGCCTGTTGGACCAAAAATGGTCAATGAATTGGTGACTCCCAGGGGAAGCATCCCTGCTATGCTTAGAAACCAGTTGCCTTAAAGTCCATTAGGCACGGAGTCAGAATGTAACTTAAAAGATCAGCAACAACCCCGATAGATTCAAGAATCAATCACGAAGATTTACCCCAAAAGGAAACGAAAACACACAAAACTAAATAAACTACTAACATGTGCAAAAGGCACTTAGGGAAAACAGGAAAAAACAAGGAAAATATATACACGACGGAAGAAGGGCTCAGTGGTAATGCTTAAGATGTATCCCATTAACTGGGATATACAGTTCTTCACCATCCATCTTGGAGAGTTGGAATGCATTATGCTGCTTGCACTGAGTGATGATGTATGGGCCACTCCATAGGGCGTCAAACTTCGCGTGCTTTCCAAGTTTAGCTCGGTCTTCATTCCATTTCAAAACGATGTCTCCTTCAGAGAAACCTTTTGATGAAGATTTCTTGTCGAAGTGTCTCTTCGTTTGTTGTTGGCGACTGGTCATAGAAGCCATAGCCTGATCTCTTGTCTCTTCGAGCTCCATCAGCTCGCATAGCCTAACCTCCATGCTATTGCCTTCTTCTAATTGCAGCTGGCGAGCGAGGTCCAACGCTGGCAACTCAAGTGAAATGGGGAGCCTACCTTCCCTTCCATATACGAGCGTGTACGGCAAGTTACCAATTGCTCTCTTTGGGGTGACCCTATCTGCCCACATGTTGTTTTCAACTTGGCATGCCAGGCCTTCTGATTCTCCTCCATGGTTCGCTTGATGATCCTAATCAGATTCTTATTTGTAGATTCAGCGAGCCCATTCCCCTGTGGGTAGTAGTTGGACGAAGTGCTAAGATAGATACCATATCTCAGCACCCATTCACTTGTTTTAGTTTTCAGAAAAGCTAATGCGTTATCTAAGATTATGGTAGCTGGAACTCCGAATCTTGCCACTAGGTCTTCATAAAAATCCAGGACTGCACTTTCGTTGGCTTCCTTCAAAGCGATAGCCTCTACCCACCTTGTAAAATAATCTGTGGCAGTCAGGACCCACTTGTGTCCAGCATTGGAGCGAGGGTTAATCATCCCTATGAAGTCAAGGCCCCATTGCATAAATGGCTGCTCTACTTGAATAGGCCGTAAAGGCATGGCAGCCAACCGTTGTTTTCTATCAAAAAGCGCGCACTTCTGGCACTTTTGTACCCAGGCATGGGTGTCCCTGAAAAGAGTAGGCCAGAAGTAACCAGCTCTCATTATTCTTGTCGTTGTAGCCCTAGGAGCAAAATGACCGCCGACTGGCCCATCATGGAACTCAGACAGCACCTTGTCGGCCTGCCTTGAGTCTAAGCATCTTAAAAGGACTCCTGAGAGATCCCTTCTGAACAGCACTCCATCAATCAGGACATAAGGGAGACACTGGAGTCTGAAATACCCCTCTTGGTCCTATCAAGGCCCTGCAGGCACTCACCAGTGAGAAGGAAATGCCTCACGTCTAATGTCCAATCCTTCATGACAACTGGTTCTTCTGCTGTAACTGCATCATAAATTAGCACTGTCATCTTTTTGCTGCTTAAAGTCTGCAGCAAGGTGCTCACACAGGGCTCTTCATCTTACTAGTTTGGTGATTTTGATATCTACGTCATATTCCATCACCTTAGTGATCCACCCTACTCTCTTTTCATTCAAGTCTCGGCTAATCAAGAAATCCTTGATGCCGACATGTGGAACCATGAGGTGGATTCTGCTATTGGACAACATATGCCTGAATTTCTTCAGACTCCGTATGACCGTCAAGACTTGCTTCTCCACATATGTGTATCTAACCTCAAAACCCTCTAGGCTTTGGCTAAAAAACGCAATTGGTTGCTCAAGGTTATCACCATTTGTTTGGGCAAGCATGGCGGAGATTACCTCTTCATTGTCGAAGGTGTAGACGTTGAAATCTTTGGTGAAGTCAGGGCTGATCAAAGTAAGAGGCCGAGCTATGGCCTGCTTGATTTCTTCAAAACTGTCATTTCTTTGTGCTATCCATGTGAACTCCTCACCCTTCCTCAGCATAGAGGTCAATGGCTTGACCACCTTCACAAAATTCGAGATAAATCTCCGAATGAAATTTACCTTGCTGAAGAAGCTTTGTCGGCCTTTCTTCTCTTAGGCAAGGACAACTCCAGGATGGAGCGAACTCTCTCTAGATCGATAGTTAAGCCTTCCTTGGAAACCATGTGACCAAGGAGTTTCTCCTCGTGGACAGTGAACACGCATATCCTAGGGTTGAGAGAGATACCGAACTCTCTACACCTCTCAAAGATTTGTCTGAGGTGTTTCATGTGTTGGCTCGCTTCCTTAGAGAAAATTGTCACATCATCAAGATATACCAACACAGTGTTATTTATCAGGCCTCGAAAGGCCATGTCCATGGCTCGTTGGAAAGTGGCACCAGCATTAGACAGTCCGAATGGCATTTTCATGTAAGCAAACATCCCCCATTTGGTAGTGAAGGTTGTCTTGTGTTGGCCACAGTCTTGCACCAAAATCTGATTATATACTGAATACCCATCCAGGAGGGAGAAATGCTCGCTGCCTGTCACCATTTGAAGGATCTGCTCCATGCTTGGGAGAGGATAATGGTCTTTCAAAGAGACTCTGTTGAGGTCTCTGAAATCAACACATAGTCTGATCTCCCCATTCTTTTTTCGGACAGAAACAAGATTGGCCAGCCAAAAAGAGTGTTTGATTGGAAATATTATCCTGGACTCAATCAACTTGATGAGTTCCTTTCGCATGAGAGGCTCAGTCATTGGGTTGATGGGCCTCTTCTTCTGCTTGATTGTACTGGCGCCTTCTTCCAACTCAATGGTATGCTGGGCCAGACTTGGGTCAAAACCCTTCAAATCACTATACTCCCAAGCGAAGACATCAGCAAATTTTTGACACAACAAGATGAAGCCCTGCCTTTCACGGTCCGTGCACACTTTCTCAAGTGCAAGCAGCTTATCCTTGAATATTTCAACCTTCTCATGGTGCTCCTCCTTCATTGCAATGCATGCCTTGTCGCTTTTCAATTGGTCATCTCCATTGAAGATACTTTCTAGAGTGACCAAACCTTTGGGGAGCTTATTGTTCTTCAGCTGAACAATTTGGCTACCATATTGCTGCTGTAGCTTTGCCTGGTTTTTAGCAGCGAATTCAACTTCTTCTTGCAAGAAGAGCGCTATTTGTTGGTCCTTGTCAAAGACCTGCCAATTGGTGATGTTGTCAGGTACAGAAGGCCGGATTACTACCTTCAAGTGGCGTGAGCTGTGCTATTTCCCTAGGGACATCAAACTGGGCACCAACTGCTGCCAACCTATCTGCTTGCTTGTTCTACTCTCTAGGAATGGAGGTAATATTGAAAGCAAAGAAATTTTCCACTAAGTCCCATACCCTATGTTTGTAGGACTTCAGTAAAGAATTCTTTGTCAAATTTTGGTCTCTTACCTGATTGACAATCAGCCCACTGTCACCAAAAACTTGTAGTTCTTTGATTCCTCTTTTCCTCTCCCACTCCAAACCGTGGATGAGGGATTCATACTCCGCAACATTGCATGTGCAGGAAAATTGGAACCGAAAAGCCGAAAAATATTCTTCCTTTGAGGGAGAAACTAGCACCACTCCACCACCGGCTCCCAACTTACTTCTTGAACCATCAAAGAACAGCTGCCATAGACCTGAGCTTTCCTGGCTCGCTTTCATCAGATTTGGTACAAAAGTACCCTCTTCATGCATGAAATAAATTCTAAGGCCTGCCTCCTCTATGAATTTGTAAGGATCATGCTCGAAGTTGTCACTTCCCCATTCATCTAAGAGCAGGTCTGCAACTCTTTCAAGGGCAAAGGATGGAGATTGGTCTACTTGGAACTCTTCTTGGTCAATAATGGCGTAGCTGACATTTGCCGCCTTGAGCGAGTATGGTTTCAGATGATCTCTGTGGAGTGGCTCGAATTCAATCTTAAATTTAGTCCCATACTTGGTTCTAAAAATCAAATAAGACCAGTTCGCTGCTAAGTAGCCGCCTATCTTGGATGTAAAATACTTGGATAAGCAGATGAAAAAGTAAGGAGGGACATCCGCCACTACCACATCATGAGGAACTGAGAAGGTCGGGCAAGCGTGTAGTGTCAAGCTCAAACCTTTCACTACCCCAACTGTCTTTGTTGGTGTTCCATCCAGCTGCAGGACTCCCTTAGTCATTTCTTCGTATTTCAACCCCAGCTTGTCGGCTATGCATTTGGGCATTACCGAGGTGCTTGCTCCAATGTCAATGATGCAATTGTGCACCAAGAAATCTCCTATGACCAAGGACACAAAAAAGGGGAACCTTTTCTTCTTTTCTGACCTGCCCTGAGGTGCAGGGCTGTTCATTCATCATCAAAACATTGTCGGCTTTTGCTGGGACAACTTGTTCATTCAGCTCATGCAATTCCTTTTGCAGCATGTCCTTTTGCCCCGGTATTGACAGTGAATCCCACAAGGAGATGTTCATGTGCAGCTTCTTCATCTGGTCAACCACATTGACTCGAGGGTTGCCTTCCTTCAAATTTTCTTTGGGATTATTTACAGCCTGGGGTGCAGGCCGAGGAGCTGAAGGTACAATCAGCGATCTGAGGTTTGGGACCTTTTGGTTTATATGCGATGAAGAAGGTATTGTTGACGCTTGTGCAGCACCCTGAACTTCTTCCATTGCTCTCCTTTTGAATCTTGTATTGGCTGCGACACAGTCGCTCTGATTGTCCGCAGTACCCACGTAATTGACTGCATAGAACTCACCTTCCAGGTGATTCATGAGAGTAGAATCAGGCTGGGTCTGACCGCTGCTCGTGCCAAGTTGCATTGATGCCTCAAAACCTTGGAATTGGGCGGCTGCGTGATTGTCTTGTACATTTGATTAGTGACCCGTCATTTCATTTGTATAAATAGCCTGCTCTTGACCATATCCCATGGTTGAACAACTTGGTTGTTCTTGCACCAGATTGTTTTGAACAGGCACCATAGCCTTGGATGATGAAGGGACGCCTGGATTGTAGCCTTGAAAAGGTCTAGTCTGTGCAAACTGACCCTGTCCTTGATTGTAATTTTGGAAATGAGGTCTATTTGTTTGACCATATTGTTGGGATCCTTGGTTTGATCGGTTGTCTTGAGCTTGCTGCCTTTTAATAGCCACTAGTTCATTTGTCACATTTTGCAACAGACTTTTGACTTCATGGAGTTCATTTGATGAAGTAGCAGCCGGCTTTTCTGTGCTAGGCAAAAGAGCTAAGGTGGGAGCAGCAGTTTGGATTGGGGGTAGCATTTCAGGGAAAAGTGGCATATGAGGTCTAGGAGCTATTTTCCCAGCCTGTACTAGGCAATTCTTAGCCGCTATAGCTATGTCATAAGCGACAGGCAGCACATGTCCTCCCATGGACTGTATCATAACAGCGATATCGTTGTTCAACACTCTTAAGTAATATAGGAAAGCATAGCTAGGAGTCGACCTTACTAGAATGGGGATTCTATCCCATGTCTTCTGAAAACAAGTGTTGAAACCATGCATGGATTCATGTGGAGCTCTTTTCATTGTAGTCAGCTGCTCGGCAAATGAGAGGTGGTCGCTCTTCTCCCCAAAACGGTTCGTCAAGAGAGTGCCCAATTCATTCCAGAAACCAACTGAATTTATGGTTAAAGTCCCATACCAGTCCAGAGCTTTGCCCTTGAGAGACAATGCCAGCAATCTGATTGCAATATTCTCCTCAGTGACATTGTGAATATTGCAGCGGTTAGCAATATTTCTGATGTGTTCAATAACCGTAATGGACCCCTCTCCATCAAAGGGAGGCACACTTTTGAGGACTGCTCCTGAAATTGGGTCATAACGCTGGAGATTCAAAAGACTCTGACCACGAAAAGTCACAAAAGGTAATGCCATAGCTATGACAGGATGTAACCAAGGCCTTCTTGCGTAAGTGTTCTTTACAACAAGTTTGGGAGAGTGGTTTGTTGAATAAGGATGGGTCCTCTCAAACCTCAGTCGCTTTGCTAAGTTCAAAGGCAATTCAATGAATTCAAAACGAACACCCTTAGAAGCAGACCGTGTGGTGATTTTAGGCATAGAAAGTCAGACTGGCCTTTGATTGGAAACTGAAGCTCTTACCAGTGGAGTCGCCAGATGCTGAAAATAGTTGATTTTGTTGTATCAAGACTAGCATCAATCCTGAAACTTTACTAAGTGTAAAAACTGGGTCCCACCGGGCGTGCCAAAAACTGTTGGCGCATTAGATTGCACCCTGGACAAGAGGCCGAGCTCCTGCCTTCCACACGCAACAATGGAAACTCCCCTCTTACCTGTGGACCTGGCAAAATTGGGGGGAGAGTCTCTAGATAAGGACTAGCTCCCTTTGATGCATCTAAGTTATTCCAATAAGTTCTAATACATATATATATATAATGGGGGTGGGGTGAAAAGGGAGAAGGATTACAGGAAAACAAAACCTAATTTAAGAGGGTAGTGCACCAAATAATTTCGACCTACTCACACTCACACTCTGAACCATAAGAAACACATACTTACACTTTAAACTGGTAAAAAGACCAGACTGTAGGAAACTTAACAGGGAGGCTTTAATGGAACACACAGAAAAAAGGATTTACCATAGGCGCTATAGGAAAAGCACACTGTCTAGTAACCTCCTTTTGCCTCTGCGCTCTAGGTATAGCTCTTCTTATCACCTGTAGGAATGGCGCCTTGTAGATACCAGATGCGTTGGTGTCAACCCTGTGAAAGCATTAAGAAGCAATGACTGAACACAAGACTAACACTCAGACACACTTAGAGATATCTAACTAGAATAGAGGTAAAAATGCATTTTTATTGATTCCAGGTGAAAATTGCCAAGGCTTCGCCTTACAATGTGAAAGATAGATCCCTTTAAAATGAGAAGTTACAATATATATATATATATATATATATAAGAGAGAACAAAAGGCGCATCTTTTGAAAAAGACTTTTGGTGCCCTTTGACAAGTGGCCCATGTGCGTCCCGAGGGCGTTGGGAAGAGGAAGCCGCTGAAATATAAATGTTGTGTCAGTTCCGATTTTGATTTCAGGCGCTTAAAAACATAGGCTGCGCCGTTTCTCCACAAACAAGACTGCTCCTTAAAGGCACCCACGCGGTTTGTCTGCTCATAAATGCAAAATGGAGAAAAATGGGTCGCGTCATTCACTGTTTGCGTCTCTTGATGACCACTTGGCAAGCACTGTTCCAACCGCTGGAATAACTCCTTGAGTCGACGCCTTCCTTCGCCACTTGGACTGTTTTGTCTGTACCTGCACTTGGCTCTTTTGTCTTTTCCTTGTCTTTTCTCTTCTGGCTCCTTTGGCCCTCGGGGGCTATCTTTTCGGCCTTGCTGGCTCCCTGGGCTCTTTTATTAGCAGGTCGCTGAGTTCATTCTCAACTTTTGTCTTTTTTTCAATGTCGTCTTCCTGGTTTTGTATTTTGATGGCTTCTGTCTCTTTGTTCTCTAGGCTCTTTTCTGGTTGGCGCTCAAGAATTCAAAGATCAAACAGCTATTTCTCTGCTGTAAAATTGACGTTAGCGGGCCCATCACCGTTTGAAAACCAACGGCTAGTCTATTCCCCTAAAATTGATGGCTTCGGAGACGTCACCGTCCTTGGCAATTCCTTCGGTCTTTTCTCTTGATTCGGCCTTTTGTCGCTCCCTTACTTTCGGGCTTTTGCTTCGGACCCTCCCGAAGGGGAGGTGTCCCTTCGGCTTTGGAGAAGTGCCCCTCTTTCGGTAGCCGAGAGTCCCCCGCAAGGGCACCTGCCCTTCGGCATCCTTCGGCGGCCTTTTCTCTTCGACTATATTCTCGCGGACAAAATGTCCGCAAGAATTGTCTCGCCTGTTTCTTTTCTTCAGAGCTTTTCCTCGAGTTTTTTCCCACGGCCATTTTCCCTGCGGACTTTGTCTCAGCCACTTTTCCCGCGGACAAAAGTCCGCAAGAATTGTTTCGACCATTTTGCTTTACCCTTCGGCATTCCTTCGGGTTTTCTTCCCGCGGACTTTTCCCCGAATTTCTTCAGACATTTTGTCCAAAAGAAATCCGTTTATGCTTTGCCTTTGCCTTAAGTCCTTTTTCGCGGGATTTTTTCGTTCATAGTCCTGAATTTCTTCAGAACTTTTGTTTGAAGGAATTCCTTCGGACAAAAGTCCGAAGGAATTATGTCCTTTTCTTTTCCTTCAACTGCCTTCGAAATGTGCCCTTCGGGAAATCTACTTCGGTACTGTCGCCAACCAAGTGCCCTCCGCAAGGGCACTTGTCCTTCGAGAGACTCTATTGAACCGTTCTTTTGAACCAAACTGTTGAACCGATTGTTGAACTTTGACGATGAGCTTTGCCGTTGCACCAAAGCGATGAACCAAACACTTGAACCAAAATGACTGAACCAGACTATTGAACCAAGCACTTGTCCATTTTGCGCCTAAGTGTTGGGAACCCATTTATTCTCTGCAGAGTCCGTAAAAAACATGCCAGAGTCCATAGAAACGCCTGTGGAGTCCGTAGGAATTCTCTGCAGAGTTCGTAGAAATGGGCCTGCAGAGTCCGTAGAAATGGGCCTACAGAGTTCGTAGAAATTCCAGACTTGTGCAAAATCAAAAAATGAACTGGCTCTGGACAGCACGGAAAGAAGGGGACCGATTTTGGCCTGTTGGACCAAAAATGGTCAACAAGTTATGAAATTTATTTCTTAGAAAATCAGATTTCAGAAGGCAAACACAGCCATGTTTAGAAGGGAAGTATGCATATATCACTTCCAGATTTTGTCAACATAAAAAATCAAAGATATGTATGCATGTACAGCTATGTTATAAAAGAGGAAATGCTGATTATGTTGATACAGTCCAGCTTTCACAAGATCTTGAAAACATGCATATGTTGGAGCCTTGAGTGGATGACAGAGGAGACATATACACGAAGAAGGTACAGCTATACTTGGTGAGTGTTTGGGAGCTATTGATGAGCTTTTGGGGTGTCTTGTGCATGCATGGGATGATTGACAAAGGGCAGCCTTTTGGAGGGCAAAAGGTTTGCAAAAGGAGGACCATAAATGGTGTATTGCATTACTTGGAGGCAATACATCAAGGTATGTTTGCAAAGTGGTACCTAACTAATTACTCTTTGCATGGTTGGATGGTTGTGGTATAGCATAGAGAAGACCCTAACAAGCTTTGGAATGCATACCATGGGAGCACACCTATTCTAATGCACTTCAAAAAGGAATTTTTTATTAAGGGCAGCCTTGTCATATATATCAAATTGATTCAATTTTGCAGCATTAGCCCTTTTTGCACAATGCATGAGACTTTAAGGGCTTACTTGGTAAGTGTGGAGTTGAAGAGCTCTTTGAAGGTCAACTTGGTAGTGAATAAGTTGATATTTTGGAATAATAGCATGGTTGTATTTTACTATCACAGCCTACATATTAGCATATTCAACCAGATTGGTGAGGTGATTTCTTCTTGGGGGAAGAAACAAGTGTCCATGGTCACACTATGGAAGATTTCAGCTCATGAAGGGACCATATTGAAGAGTTTGAGGCATGAAATAAGATATGATAACTATTCTTTTGAGTTGTGTGACACCTTTAGCTCTTGGGGGCAGCCTCCAAAAGACAGGTAGAGCAAGGTACAAGTTCAGTTTAGAGCTTCTTTTCCATGAGAAGAAGTTACAATTAGACATTGCATAATAAAGTATGTTGGGACACCTCCATGGATATTGCAATTGCTTGAGGACAAGCAATTTTGGGTGGGGAGGATTGTAATGTCCTTATTTTGAAATTAAAATAATATTATTATTAAAATAAAAAGTATTTCTAAATACTTAAAATAAAATAATAATACCCTAATTTGTGTTTCACTTAAGTTCGGACATTTTGAGGGTCATGGGCACTTAAGGCTTAAAGTGGAATTTATAAGGAAGTTTAATATATTATTATTTTTAAAAGAAAAAGGTAAACTCTCCCTCCTTATTTTGGGCACCACATTTGGAAGAGAGATATAAAAGGAAAGGAAAGGCTCATTTGAAAAAGTTATGCATTTATTATATTGAATTTGATGACCAAGTATGTTAAGCTTCTTAACCACAACTTGAGGATGAAAACCTTCAAGTGTGAAAGGTTTGGGGACGAAAATCTCGATTCTTACATTCAGGGTAGATCTATTCAAGGGCTATGATTGTGCTTCAGTTTTGCATGGTTGCATGCAATTGGACCTACAAGGGTGATTTTAGACACCACCTTCATCAAAGATTGTTTCAAATTTTATAAAGAGCTGAAAATTCCTATTTTGCAAGTCAAAGAAGTTGGTGAACTTGCTTTGAGGAGTTTGGTTGATTTAAGAAGCCATCCCTAGGGTGGCGACTTGCTTTGGGAGAGTGGCGACCCCTCACAAGAGGGTTAATTGGCTTCGAAACCCTATTCTATGGTTAGAGGTATTTTTAACAATTTATTTCAGCTTGGTGAATTGGTTGAGGGTTGATTTGCACATGATTTTGGGTGATTTTGTGCCTTAGATAATATTCTGAATTTATTATATTATTTCAGTAGTGAACTAGGGTTTTGAGAATTTCGGGGCAGCTTTTGGTGGGCTTCCCATGATGGAAAAATTATGATTCTAATTTTGTTTGATAGATACTATTTTTGTGATCATTTCGAGTTGTCACTTGCATTGAAATTCCAAGTATTGTGGAAGTTGAGAATTTATGAAATTCCATTGTAATTTTGCAACAATAAATTCTAGAATTTTGAGTTTCGACTTTTGAGTGAATATTTTGACTTCTAAAATTAGTGGCTACAATATAAAGCTCAGTTCATATTTTTTGAAGGGTTAAAAGTATCAAATCTGAGTTTTGCCCTAATCGCCTAAGGGTTTGGTGGAGAAAATTGTTGAATATTGCTTCATTTTCGAAGTGTGTTATTGGCTGAATTTGTATTTTCAGCTTCTTTGAAGGAAGAGGTTTTTGGATTAGGCAGGGTTTGTTGGAAAAGCCCAACTTTGCCTAATTGTCCCATTTGGGAACATTACAAAGGTCGAAATCTATGAATTCAAAAGTTGTTTTCATGTCAATAATATGACTTGGCACTAATGTGCACCAATGTTACAATAGTCTTTCACCACATAGGTAGAAACTCCAATGGCGAGGCGGGATCCACACCAAGGTGTCTGAGTCGAGCCAGTCCAAATGAGATACCCAACTACACGATGGCCTAAGATTGGAACCCAGGTCTAATCTTGTCCGTATTGGTTGATAGATCAAGGTCAAAACCTTTAAGGCTCTTTGATAGCTAGAAAACCTACAAGAAAAAGAGGGGACTGTAATGTGTTAAGCTGATTTCAATCACCCCCTTGATGATTGACCGTTGTCTATGTATCCAATACTTCAAAGAGAGAAGTCAAACCCACGTAGTTCTCCCACCTAGAGTGAATGTGCAATTGTGCTCCTATGACTATGTGAGTGCAACTAAAAAATGGGTTTGATACTTGACAACTGATAGCTCTTGACTTGCTTTAGAGGGCTCTTGACTTGGCTTATGGCTTCTACTAAATAATTCAGAATTTGATTAGAATAAAGCAGATTTCCTCAATGTGTAGAAGTATATATACTTAAACCAAGTAAATACCAAGTGTATTTAATGAATGACTCGACATATATTTATAGGAAAATATTTTGACAATTTCTTTTGGTTGACCTTATAAAACATGCGGGAAGACCAAAAAATTGATTTCAAATTTGTAAACTAGTCGTTATTTGGCAGGGGACACGACTGGCCTAAGTGGACAAGGACGCACTGCTCTCCTGTCTACTTACATCAAGGACTTGTGTCCTCTGTTGGAGACAGTTTGAAGGTGATTTTAGATAACTTGAGCACTTGACATTAAAAGTTTTGTATGGTAGTAATGGTAAACAAAGGGTCATCAAATGGCATAGAGGAAAGGCAAATAAAAGTCGTGCGTGTGCGCAAATCATGTGGTTTGGAATGTGTCAAGAATTAACATTGTCAAGTACCTGTAACCAAATTTGTGTCTACTTGTCCTCACTTTATTTTAAAAATAAAATTGCTAGAGCAAAGGAGAATGAGTTGAACCTGAGTGTGTACAACACAATTTATTTTTGAGCGGATATTTAAATTGTGCAAGGCACTCAAATTTAGAAAACCCTGCAATAGCTTGTGAAGTAGTCATTTTTTTCATTTGAAATTTGAAAAAAAAAAACATTATGAAAATTGAAAAAAGAACAAGGGGTACCCCTGTACATAGGTGAAACCAAATTGTCTTGTAACCTGTAACTGACAATGGAGAACCATGCCCCTTTGTTTTAACACTTCAATTATTGGAACCAATGTAGAATTGAGAGTGATCAAGTCCCAATTTAAATAACTAATCAAGCTCTTGAGTTGGAAAGATGCATTATTCCAACTCTCGTGAATAGGTGTCATGTCCCCCCTTCTTAGCCTAAGCATGGACATGACCCTTAACCTAGTTCATTTAGTGTTTCCCGTCGGCTAAGGGAACTTTGATTTTAATTTAAGTTATAAAAAAATACCTCTTGATATATCTTTTTATTTTATAACTTAAAAGGTAACTTGAGAGTAAGGATTAGCTTAACTCTTAGTGAAGAAAAGGGAAAAGATAAATTAAAATCACTTTAACTCTACCTCCAAGTTGAGCACCTCTTTTTGGGGAGGACTTGTGGAAAGATATGGTATAAAAGGTGGTATGATGATCATGTAAAAAGTTATCATGAATTTATGATATTTGATTTTGAGGCTAAAGCACAAAATGCTTGGCTAAGTGATTTAAAGATGAAAACTTTCAAAGACACAAGGGTTTGGGGACAAAAACCTCGACTCCTATTCGGAGCAGCATTACTTTCAGGTACTATAATTGCATTTCAGATTTAGCAATTCAATGATTTGACCCTCTTCTAGAAGCGACTTGCATTGGCAAGTGTGACTACCAGTTGTGGTGCTTTGGCTTGTTTTTGGGAGCCATCCACGAGGGTTTGAGCAAGGTACAAGGACAGCGCTTGATTGGGAAGTGTGGCATCTCCATTTGGACAAGATTTTCTCCAAGTGTTTGTATTTTGAGAACTGCACTTGAATTTAAAGGCAGTGATTTGCCTTTAGGAGATGGAGGAACCCCCTTTGGGCTCTGATTTAATCATTTGTGGGGTTGTTTAGGCCTGAATTTTGTGTATGAGGGTTTGAACAATATTCTTCTATTTTATTTAAATTTTTCAACTTATATTTGCATGTTAAAAATTAGATTTGAAGAGGTTTTGATGGCTGTAATTATTATGGATTTTTGGGCAATTATTTAATGGTGAACAATTACAATATATGCACAAATTTCATATTTTTAGAATTTTGAAATATTTGTTAGATATTAATAAAAAAAAAATCAGAAAATTCCTTTGTTGTGTTAGAGTTTGTTGGAAAACCCATTTATTTCAGTTTTAGCTCAAAAAGGAATACTTTAGTGGTATCGGATCCATTTCTTGGCCAGCTATGAGACAACAAGGGTTTCATGTCAAACAATGACATGGATAGAGCTAGGTTTGAAAGGTTGTCTCGAGCACAAGAGTAGATGAAGAAAGTGATGAATGAATTCTTTCAAACAGTGAAGGATATGAAGGGAGACAGAACACAGGTTGTGATGGACAACACTTTGGGCATAAGCATAGGACCTACGCCAAGACCTAATGGACCTAGGGTCCTTTAAAAGAAAGAAACTTCATGGAGAAGGAAGGAACAACCCTCCTATAGATCAGATTTGATGGATATTTATGAGGAGTATATGACATACTCACCCCCTTTTAGGAAGGAGGTGGACCTCAATGATTTTGTGTCATGGAAAAGAGGTAGGGGCAGTACTCAAGTTAGACAGGAGGTACATGATGCCTTGAGGATGATTGCTCTTTCCACATTCGATGGTTCTACAAACATTTCAATTAGGGCATGGATTGATAAGTTAGGTACATACTTTACACTTTGTCCCACGGAAGTAGAGGAAGCCCTAAGATTCATCACAATGCATTTAGAAGGGGTCACTCATGATTGGTGGAACTAGGGTTTGATAACCCAAGGGCATCACTTCATAGACAACTATGAGAAATTCAGCAGGAAGCTCATTGGGAGGTTTGATCGGGCTGATCCAAAACCTTATTTTGAGGAAAAATCAAGCACTTTGGGGAACCAAGTGTTGAATTTTCTGAGTTACACAAATTCGAAAATTGGGAGCAGCAAAGGAGACTTTCCAACTAAATATGGGGCAGCCAAATAAGGAAAATTATGAGACACAAAATTCAGAAATTTTGAGGCAACAAGAACTTGTCCAAAAAGTTCACGAACAACAAAGAGAGCAAAAAGAGGAAGATAAGGAGAAGAATCAGAGAAGTCAAAACTTCCCAAGGAAAGGGAAGAACAAGCCTTATATGAAGGATGTCAAGCATCCAAGGTTGAAGTCATTCCAGTCCTAGAAGTTTTGAGCCCTCTTGCAAACTTTGCAAGGTTTGAGTCATCACATGTTGAGAGTAGTATTATGAGTTCTTCCATAGTAGTGAAGGAAGAAGGGAAAATCATGGGGCTGCCAAGGATAGATCGAGTTGAAGAAAAATCAGATTTGCCCAAGCTTGAGGAAGAGGAATCCCAGGAAGGTCTTGTTGGGAAGTATGCACATAAGGGAGGGGCCTTACAAGCTTCATATGATGATCTTCCACTCGCTGGAATTTTCAGACCAGCATATAAAGGTGAGCAATTTAATCATTTTCATGGCATGAATTGGTTGTATCACCCCCCTACTATGCGCCTACAATATCTTGATCATCATGAGGGCCATGCTAACCATGAAGACAATATGAAGGGCACTAACTGGAGGAAGGAATTTCTCCAAGAGAATCTAAGGATGGGGAATTGCAAATTTCCCATATGCACATGGGATCCGGATGGTTTGGTGAGGACCAAGGTAAATCTCACATTTTCATTTTCAAAACAGCGAAACCGCAATATGTATGTGCGGCCCCTCTTAGATAAGCATGCCTTGAAGGAAGCATTTCTAAATTCCAAAGCAAAAGATATTGAAGGTGTCACGAAGGGTGGACAAGTTATGGGCCGCCAAAGTTATGAGCGTGTTTCAAAATTGTTTCTTACTAATATGGCATCTAGGGTGAGTTGTTATAAAGGGCAACATATACAAAAAAAATGAGACAATGGCGATTTGGATATTGGTTATTGCCCCATGGCAAGGCTGCCATCAGGACCACCACATGAAGGTGATGGTGAAACGAATGGCGCTTGGAGTAACAGAAAGGGCATGGATTCCTTCTTTTCGGTTCTCAACAATGTACATATGAATGTTGGAAGGTGTTTGTCCAAAAGAGACACTCCACTTGGAGGAAGAGTTAAAGTGATTTTAAAATATATATTCTCTTTTCTTCACTAAGGGTTAAGCTAACCCTTACTCACAAGTTACCTTTTAAGGTATAAATAAAAAGATATATCAAGACGTATCTTTTTATAACTTAAAATTAAAATCAAAGTTTCCCTTTTAATTTTCCCTTAGCCAACGGGAAACACTAAACAAACTAGGCTAAGGGCCATGTCCATGCTTAAGCTAAAAAAGGGGACATGACAATAGGGAATAGTATCCAATGTACTACTCAAAAAAGGTGGAACCTTACTAGGTTCATTAGAAGTGATGTCAAAACCGTTGAGAGTCACTAGACTAAAACATACATCACCTACACAAATTAGAATCACACCGCTGCAGACAGATCTAGATACTAGATTTGCATGATCGAAAGAGAATGAAGAATATTCATGACCCCATCATGACCAAATTGCTCATACATTTTGCTTTGAAATAAATCTTTTGATTTGAAGTTTGTACTTTTGAAAATGTGCATAAACAAGTATCTTGCCTTTTTGCCACTTTTAATTTTGAAAACTTTAAATAAGCTTGAGCATGAATACCATGCGCCCTTTGAATATGTACCACTGATATAAAATGTTATGCATCTATATGATCAATTGTGAATATATTTGCAACCTATAACTTTGATCTTGTTGTTTTCCATATGCCCATGCATATGAATTCAAGTGTGTATAATTTTGTGTTTTGAGTCTTTTAAAAGTGAGTGCATATGTATGTCATATGTGTATGCATCTAAATTTGCTCGCCTTCATTGGCTTGCTAATTTTGACATTAATATCACTAATCCCATCTAATTTTGTCTAAATTATCCTTATTAATCCTCCTCATCATTATTTTAACACCCCTTTCATTATTAATATCAATGCACTAACATTATATCATCTCACAAATCAATTGATTCTTCTAATCGTGTATTATTTGTCAACTAACCCCCACTTATCCATTATATGGGAATTTAAAATTCCCTTCCACCTACCCTAGCCTATGAGTAGCCTCTCATACTCCCTTAGATTCTCTAGAACTCTATAACCACATGACTAATCATCTACTAATTATCATTAGGCTTCCAAAAAGACTCTAGAGGCTTCCACCTCTAGAACATTCCCTCCTCTATAATCATCCAAGGAATTTTTAATTCCTTGAATAATTCTCCACCATTGATCTTCCTACACTCAAATTTGAATTCTAGCCATTGATCTTCCTTCCTCACTTTCTATAAATAACTAGCTCATCCTTCATTGAATCTAACTAAAAACTTTGTAAGTCTTCATACCAATCTATCTATCATTAGTCTTTTGATCAAGCCATCAAGTATATAAGCTAAACAAACATTTTAGTCTATTCAAAGCAATCCATAATCACTTAGTTTTTTTCTTGTTTTGATCTTGATTTAGAACACTTAGCTTTAGAATTGAAACGTTGGTTTTGAATGTTCATTTATCTTTGCATTTTTTATCCTATTGGCTCTAGATTTTACTTGTAGATTGTTAATTTGGGTATTTTTTATATAATTGCATATCATAGATCAAATTGCTCAAATTTATCATCTCACATTTGGCGACCACAGTGGAAGCCCTTCTTTGTGCTAATCTTGTGTGCGAAGTGTGTTTTGAAGTTTGCAAGAAAGATTTAGAATAAATTTGGGGCTCAAAATTTCAAAAATCTCATCCTCCAAGTGAGGCAATTTTTCATTTGCAGTTTTGAGGTTGATAGTGACAATTTTGACAAATCGTCAATCTAACCTCTAGTCGTCAGGGTAACTTAACCATTTTAGTCTTATTATTCAAAATCACTTCTCATAATCTACGATTTTCATTTATATTTGTGATTTTGACATATTCAGTCACGATTTTGACTAATATTAAAATTCTTAAGGTTTTTAATCTCTAATTTGCTTACTTTTTGTCTACAAATATCACTATCTGTATGTATTTGTTTTCCATTTCTAACTTCTATTTTTGCAAGGTTGACTTAAAATATATATATATATACTATTGAGCAAAATTGCAACTCCCTAGTTGCAATTTTGAAACAACCTTAATTTAATCTTGTTTCGGTCATATAAACTCCTATAAATACCTTAATCTAGAAAAATAATAATCTAACATCTCATAAAATCCATTTAGTTTTTGAAAAAATCTGTAAATATCTCTATTTTTTATGAATCTGCAAAATCGCTTATGCTCTGTCATGATTTTGATTTGAAGTTGTGATTTTGCCTCTGCAAGTCATAGTTTTGACCTAACCACTAGCAATCTACCTAGCCATTTTGCAATATCGCTTCTTGGCCATCTACGATTTTGAATTTTAGTTGTAGTTTTGAAAACCTTATGAGCGATTTTGAACTAACCACCTAGTAACTGTGACAGTTTGTTTGCAATTTGCAAAATCGCTTGTCTATATCTACGATTTTAAATTACCATATGCAAGTTTGACTCTCTCGGTGATTTTGAATTAACATTGACTATGTATCTATGATTTTGCTTACAGTAGTAGCGATTTTGCATTTTTTTGACCTTCAAATTGTCCTATTTGAATGCATTAACAAAAAGGAAAGTGACTCTCTTGAACGGCACATACCCTTCGGGATTCTTGCAAACGTCCCTTGAAATCTTGAAGTGAACCTTCCCGCAGGGCAAATACCCTTCAAGATTCTTGCCAATGAATTTTTCGAAGGGTACATGCCCTTCAGGGTTTCTGTTAAGTGTACTTTCCCAAAGGGCACAAACCCTTCGGGTCTTTTGGAAATGCCCTTCGGAATTTTAAATTGGCCCTTTTTCGAAAATTTGGAAAGTCCTTCGGATTTGTTCAAAATGTCCCTTCGGAATTGTGTTATGAACTTTCCCGAAGGGTAGGTACCCTTCAGGATTTTTGTAATGAACCTTCTCAAAGGGCACATATCCTTCGGGTTTCTTGTAAAAGTCTTTTTCGCTGAACTGTCCCTTCAAATTTCCACTGAGTTTTTTCAAAGGGTACATACCCTTTGGGATTTTTGGAATGGTCCTTCCCGAAGGGTACATACACTTCGGGATTTTCAAACTGCACCTTTTCCCTGTCCTCTGTAATTCTTTCGGACTTTTTGCAAAGTCCTTTAAAATTTCTATTCCCTCGAACAAAAAGTTTGAGGAAATTGTTCCCATTCTGAGCCCAAAAAAAGTCTAAGACAACACTTGGGAAAGAGTCCGAGAAAATAAACTTGTATTCGCTTCTGATCGCTTACTTTCATCTGAAAGTGAACCTACAAGCCTATAGGTTAACTTTAAGGATGGTTGTAGCTTGATTAATTCTTCGTTGGCTCTAATCAAGGCCTCACATGTTTTATAACCGAATCCTTGTGAATGACCATCACCCTGCATATGTCCCATGTAGAGCTATCTTTTTGGTGATTGACTGTAGGTGCATATGATGAGCAACCCTATATAAAGCCTTTTGAACCTGAGTATGCCTTTTTAAACCTATTGCATGTGTCTTGCTCTTGCACGGACTGTAAAGAAGGCTCAAAGGCAGATTTGATCATAGTTCTTCTTCATGGTTGTAAGTACTTGTCAATAAATCTTGATAAAGACCTTTCTTATTTCAACATATCATCCTTGTGAATACACTTGAATATCATCCTTGTGTAACACATGACTGTACTTGATACTTTGACTGCCTACATATCCCTTTGTTCATGTTTTTAGACTATAATTCACAAGTTTAACCAGCTGTATAGGGACTTTGACCGTTCTGGGGAAAGTTTCAAATAGTAGGGGTAGTAATTTGGCCTTGACATGACAAATTACTAACAGGAACTACAGTCAAAAAAGCTCAATGCCACTCTTTTTTTCCCGTGGTTTATTCACTTCTTTGGGTTATGATTTTTGGTTTGGGGGTCCCATAGACTGTTTTTGGTCTCGTGGACATTATTAAAATATCTATCTATCCGTGTTCCGATGGAGTATAAAAATTAGGGACAATTGTTGTTAGGCCA
Organism: Torreya grandis; assembly: GCA_037957365.1. Taxonomy (NCBI): domain Eukaryota; kingdom Viridiplantae; phylum Streptophyta; class Pinopsida; order Cupressales; family Taxaceae; genus Torreya; species Torreya grandis. Next base: position 2,328,243 of record JARHVA010000791.1, read on the forward strand.
AGTGGTTGACCATATACAGGTCTTCCGTGAAGGGAAAGAGTTAACTCTCTAAACCAAGCATCAGAGAACACCCTATAAGGAGCCGGACCCCGCGTATCTTGTGTATATTAGGGAAACCCTTAGAAAGCCAGTCAAACCTAGAACAGGACCATCGGTTGTAATAAATGACTTGTTGTCAGAGTCAGTATTAGCTCCCAAGTAATCATTAAGTGCACATGGGATTGAGAGGGTTTGAGAGATTCTGTAACGGGTCACTGTCCTACAACCTCACCCACAAAACTTTTAGACAATGCAGTCATCAAGTTACACTCCCAAGTCAGTCACTAATTCTAGGATTGTGGCTTGCTTGCTTTTCTTGTGTTGTGGAGGCCTATATTGTTTGCATCCCTTAAACCGAACACACAACCTAATCCCCTAGTCAAACATAGTCCCTAGGTCAATCATCATCATCATCATCATCCCTTGTCCTAGACCTTATCATATCCCCATCTCATCTGAATCTAGTCAACTTTTGACCTAATCATACCATAGTCATACCTTGGTCTTTGTAATATCCCCAATACAATTGCCAATTCAGTCCTTGAATAAAATCGCTAATAATCAACGCTCCAATGCCAAACACCATCAAATCATTAATCATTGGCAGCACTATGAAATTGCAGCCCATAAGAGAAGCGCCAAAACAAAACAGTAGTCATTAATTAATGAAATTGTAGCCTTTGAAATTAAAATCACCAGCTATAAAGAAATCGCTGGAAGGGAGGAACGCGACACTAGAAGGGAATTAATAGTTAATTAATTAATAAAACACCATTCATCAAAAGGAAGTATTAAGGGACGCCACCCTTGGGAAGACATAACTCTTGGAAAAAGACATTTGGAAGAGACACGTCTTTCAATGGAAGGTTATGAAGTCTTAATAGTCATTCGTTGGTATGGAAGTAATCATTCAATAATGTATTCAAATAAATAACCATGTACAAGCAGCAGCTTGACATCACTCTTGAGGACGAAACCCCTTAATTGTGTAACCCAATTTCAGGGACAAAACCCCTTATCACAATAACTCAAAGACGAAATGAGGATTCACATTATATTATTTGAGATCTGAAAACACTGAATGTAATTTCATTTTATTATCTAAATTATTATTTCAAGTATAAAATCTATATTTATCTTAAATGGATTTCCAAGGATTCTAAACAGTAGCAAAATATTCCAATTAGGAATATTACAGTGGTATCATAGTTTTTTTCTTGCCAGCTTGTGAACCATGGGGTCACTACACAAGGATATTGTGACCAGTTTTGATCAATATAGAACTCTTTCAGCAAAGATTCGAAAAGAAATCTCTTTTTCAAACTTTATAAAGTTCAGTGAGTCACGGAATGGAACAAGGCACTATGAAGAAGTGTGGTCGAATGAAGGAAAGAAAGAATCAAGATATGAACTCCAAAATCCTATAAAGGAGTTTTTAGAGGTATGGTTTAAAAATCCAGAAGTCAATAAAGCCAATCAAATTGTAGCTGTTAATCTTGGAAATGTTGCACTTAAACGCTGTGAATTAGAGACAAATTGCACACAACCATCCATAGCAAAAGATGAACTGGAAGCTGATTCCATGCCTGCTTCTTCTATAGGAGGGGCTCAAGAGGTATTAGAAGAGATAAACTATGATGACGGGCTATTGAAGGATGTTGATCAATGGCATACAGTTAGAAAGGAGACAGAAAACTATTCAGGTAAAATGCACATAGCCTCTATTATTAAAATTTATGAAGATACATACACAGACAATGGTCTATCATTTGGGAGAATCGTCACTAATAGTAAACTGGGAACAAAATCTCAAGTGTTATGTACTGAGGATCCAAATGAGGAAAATACTTTTCAATCTTGTATGTACCACATATTCAGAAATTATGTGTTTTGTGTACGACCTACAACTGCTGATAAGTCCAACATGGGGAGTGAAACACCACTTTCTTTTGAGTGGTCAGAAGATTTGAAAGGTGTGAAAGTTGTTCGTGTTTTGGGGCTCTTTGAAAAAACTTATCACATGAAGAAAGTTGCGGCCAAGAGTTACAATGCAAGGCAGCTGACTATAGTAGGATCAGGTATTCAGCCTATCATCAAGAGGCATGCCAAGGCAAAATCGTTGGATTACATAGAGAGCATGAAGCTTGAAATAGAACGTCTGAAGTTGAATCTATCAACTACTGGAAGGGATAGATCTCTACTTGCTATTGGTCGTGACCTTGCCACTATTGATCCTAAACAAGGTTTTAGAACCCTCATATGTGGTTCAGTTACGTAAAGCTGCACAAATTCGGTCATTGTTAAGCAAGTTTGTTTTCGAGGACAAGAAGTTATCAGCTATTGGTCTGGAGACACAGACAAAAGATGGTTTTGACTTTTGGAATGTAAATGGGTTTGAAGATCGTGAGTATGAAGTTTGTGCTGAAAAGAAACTGGTCAAAAACACAAATTCCAAAAGCATTGCTCAAAAATTGCTTGAGCTTTTAGTTTGCTATAACTGTGCAAGAAAGGTATGTACTGTTGTCCCCCAAAAATATCAGCTATTTTTGGGACAACATTTGAACTATTTTGGTCCTACAGACCAAAATTATCTCTTCCCTTTCCAAAATTTGTCTTGGGCATTCAAATTCCTCATTTTTCAAGCTTTTCAGAAATCTACGGACTCTGCAGGCTTAAATCTACAAACTCTGCAAATAGGCTCATTTCTACAAGTTCAACGGGCTTCACGACTTCTGCAGGTGGGTTCAATCAAAAGAATCGGTTTCTAACAATTGGTCATTTTCGGAATTGGTTCATCGCCTTGGTTCAAACAGAAATCTCCATCGGCAAGCATCAACAGCAGGTTCAACGTTTGGTTCATCCTTTGGTTCAACGTCAAATGGTTCAATCAAGCGGTTCAACGCTTTGTTTCAACATTTGGTTCATCCGCTTTGTTTCAACGCTTTGATTCATTCTTTGGTTCAATCAAACGTTTCGTCAGTCGGTTCAAGGCTTTGTTTGAACCGTTGAACCAAAACTCGTTTCAACAGTTGGTTCATTGCCAAAGTTCAAAGGGGCGGTTCAATGCAAAAGGAAAAAGTCTCCCGAAGGACAAGTGTCCTTGCGGAGGACACTTGATCAATGAAAGTACCCTTCGGAAGGGTCATTTGCAAAGGTAATTCTTTCGGAATTCAAAAAGACTAAGAATTGTCCGCAAGGAAAAGCTCGGGGAAAAGCCCGGGGGAATTTACGAAGGGCTGCCGAAGTACCCCGAAGGGCAGGTGCCCTTGCGGGGGACTCTCGGCTGCCAACTTAAAGGGCACTTCCTGAAGCCGAAGGGTCACCTTCCCTTCGGGAAGGATGTAAAACAAGAAGCCCAAAGGCCATTCAGGGATCTTTTCAAAGCCATGGCCCGAAAGGGCAAGTTCAATCCGTAAAAGTGCCAAATAGAAAAGCCGAAAGAGGACAAAAGAATGACGCGCCCGAAAACGTCAAATTCAACACAGTGAATTAGCCATTGATCCTTTGAACATACAGACCAGAATACATTCACAGATTTCAAGGCCAAGACCAACAGAAAGCGGGGAAGGAACAGAACAGCAAACTAAATCCAGGACCCGATTCAATTAACCAGAAAAGGAGGAACGATGAAGATAAGATCAGATCACCAGGTGGACATTGAAAGTTGCAAACTTTCAATAAGCGCGACTTGTTTCCTTGCATTGATAAAATCAAATGGGTAAAACTCCCCTAAGTTCCAGCGTGTCTTCTTAACAGATTCCAACGCAAAATGATGTATTACTGTTCTCGAGTCCTTCTTGAAGAGGCTATATAAGGGACTCTCTTCTATTGTAATATGGATCTCTTTTTTGACAATTAGAACGAAACTTTGCCCAAATTGTAAGGTATTACTGAGACTTTGAGCTCAGATTGCTGATCATATTTGTTACTGGAATAAGAAAGCAAGTGACTTTTCAAACTGTGTTGTGATATCTTTGTTGTTGAGAAAACTGTTCTTGTCTTTTTCTTCAATATATTTTCTGTTCCTTTAATTTAACAAGCAGAATTAGTGACAGCAGTCAGGAAGGTGTCCTGAAGAGTCAAGTGTGGAGAGACTTTGTGCCCCCATAATTGCCTTTAATGTGTTTTTTTTTTATTTCTGTGTAAAAGACTTTGGGACGACTTTGTGCCCTCATTGTCCTTCGTATCTTACTCTTGAGCAATTCAGGTGGAGACTTTGTGCTGCATCTCGATTTGTTGGTTATTACATCCTTTGTTACATTTTGCTGTTGCTACCAAGAGTATTCTTGTGGTTTGCTAAATAGTACTTCTGAAAGAAGAGGAGTCCTGTCTGTCATTTCCCTTGAGTTTTTCCTTTGATCCGCATGCATCATCTCTGAAAAAAAAGAGATGGATGGTTTGTCCTACCCCTGAGTATTATTTTCTGTTTATATATATATATATATATATATATATATATATATATATATAGCTTATCTTTAGGGAACCTCCCCTTGATGAGAGGAGAGATCAGTCCCCTTCTGATGTGGTAAAACTACACATTTAAACGACTAATCTTCCTACTTTGGCTGATAAGACCTATTTTGTTTATTAGTACGCTGATCGACAAAATATTCAACCAACATGTACTACATGCACGGCAAGGGTAGTGCATTGCTTGCAAACAATGGTTCACTTGATGAAACAAGCATCAGGATTGTTCCTGGCCAAGGTGGATCCAGTCATGGTGGTGGTTCTACTTTCCATTCATCAACTACAGATAAAGTCCTTTGCAAAACATGTTGTCCACAAATTATTCTAGATGCTCTCCTTTCGCACTGTGTCAAAGTTCATAGTATTTTGTGGCAAAGGGCTTATGTGAGATGTGCAACTTCAAAACCTTTACAACGAGTGGTAGGGTATAACCCAAGATATTCTAGTGTGGACCCTGGAAAACAAAATGAGGATTTTGAGGGAATTGGAAAAGACCAAAGTGGGTTGCACACTTTGTTTAAAGACATTCCATTTTCTATTTTGGAGGATTGGAAAAGGCCCTTGTTGAACGACTCCACTTTACATCTACCACTTAAAAATAATTATATTCCAAAGCATTATTGTACAACAAACTTAATTGGCTTGAAGAATTTCGAATAGGACCATGAAATTACAAAATGTGTGGTAGATGATCATTTGATCAAAGTATAGCATAATGAAGTAAATAATATTCCTAATGCAGAGGCCTACTTCATCATAAATTGTGATAATGTATCAAAGTTGTCACCGGTAAAGTTCTATGTACAGAGCGAGATGTATGCCTCACTATTCTTGGAGGTTCTTCAATAGATTTTGTAGCCCTTCATTGCTATCCTTGTGAAAAGACCGCTGTCCATATGTGTTGGAAGTGTTGTGATAGCAATGAATTGCTATCCCTCGCCCCAACAAGGGGCTGCCCCTGTTGTGCTCCATATCACCAATCATGGGATAGCTGCCAACACACTCCAAACTTGCTTCCTTGCTCAAAAAAATTTGTATTTCTTGGGCTCAAAGCTCTCCCAACATGACTGAAATCAATTCCCCGTTTCCACTAAACAAGGAACCCTTCATACATGCAAATGAAATGACAACTACAGTTATGTACCTTGTGTTTAGTTGGCTGTAATTGTGTATAACAGCCTTCTTATTACCCTTAGTTATGAGCAATTTTGACAAGAACTCACCCTTTCGGAATGCCCCCTTGCAACATGCCTTCAAAATGAACTTTAGAACTGTCATGCTCATGCTAGAGAGGCTGGTACTCTGGTTGGAAGCGTGGTAAAAATGTGTACAGTTGCTGCCCCTCATGGTTTTTCTTGTCAAACTCAGCCAAACATGGTCTTCAAAAGGGTGCCTTCCTTCTTCCTTGGTGGATCCACTCTCCCCTGTTGTAAACTCTATTTCCAACGAATGCTACACAAAATTTATGAGTAGCCCTCATTTATTGTGGTGTCGGGGCACCATTGTAGCTTCCAATGATCATCATGTATCTCCTTTCAAGTATATGGCATAGGTTACCAATTTTTCTGAACAATGTAACTTCAAACATAATTGAAACCATACCTTTCTTGCATTCCCATTGAGTGTTCACCTTGCAAACTCCCATGTGAAACCAACAAAGCCCCAAACGAGGGAATCCCTCCCTCTTTTGTCATTCCAAGTGTTCCTCGTTATATCCTCACCTTCACTTGGTTCTCCATGATGAAGACAGCCTTGCCGTGATGTACAAAGAAAAACAAATCTTGCCAATGGTTCATTTCCGTACGTATATGTGATGTCCCATTTTCATATAATTTTAATAATTAATAAAATTGTCCGAATAGTGATTTTTATCATTCGGAAATATAAGGAAATTAATTAATTATTAAAATAGAACTATCTTGGATAATTATTCGAATTAGCGGAAAAACAGTTTTAAACATTTGAAAAATTAAAGTAATTTTAATGATTATTCTAAGAGGATTTATAATTAATAAATTGCTTAAAAAGTGATTTTTATCACTTTAATTATTAGAGCAATTTAATTAATTATTTAAAGAATGACTTAATTATTTAATTTGCCAAAAAGTAATTTTAATTACTAATTTATTGAAGCAAGTTATTTAATTAATTCAATAAAAGGCTTAAAGTGAAATTGAAAGGAATGTCGGCTTGGGAGTTAACGCAAAAAAAAGAAAAATATATTCTAAAAAGGACAAGTGAGGCTTATGAGGTATTTTACCTCCCCAAAGTGGTTCGCCCATTTTTGAAAGGTACAAATACAAGATGAAAATCATAATTAAAGACATGTTGAATTTGATAATTGTTTTTTCATGCTTAAACCAAAAAGTGTTCGCATTTTTTGGTGTTCATTCTACAAAACGTATTTTTTGACACCACCTTTGCTAAAGAGATCTTGTTACTTGCCCTAGAGTGGAGTGATTTGCATTGAAGAGCTCTTGTGAGGTTTTGGTTAAGCTTTTAAAGCTCTTTTTTTTGCATATTATTTCTAATTAATATTTGCACTATTTTTGCAAATGGAGCGAACTATTTTGGGAGGCTTGATTGATTGTTTGGAGGCCCCTTTAGGGTCTATGTATGCAAATTAATATTTTGAAATTAATTGTTAATTTTCTGAACATTAGCGTGGGATTCTGGAGAAGGTTTCTTGAAGCTTTGAAACCCTAAATTGCTAGAAAATTAAATAATAATTTTCTTATTATTATTTAATTATTTTTGACAGGAAACTAGAGTTTTCAAAATTTCGGAGCAATTTTTTGTAACCTTCCCATGGAAAAAAAAAATTCCGAAATTATTTTTATTTGATAGTCATTATTTTTATGATCAGTTTGAGCTCTTGTTTGCATCATAATTCCAAACATTGAGAGAGTTGTTAATTTTTAAAGTTTTTCGTTGTTCATAGGAAATAGTATTTGTTGAGGACAAATTTGCAAGGGTTTTGTTCTAAGTTAATTATTGCAGTAATTTAATGAGTTTTGGCATTTGGTTTGGACTAAAGCTTGAGCAGGGATTAGAGTGGAAAAGAAGGAATTCATTTCAGCTGGTGTGACGCTAGGCTTTGGAGGGTTGAAACATCCATTTCAGACTTTTTTAATTGCAGCAAGAGCCATTAGTTGCCAAATTCACAAAGTATTTATTTCGAGGAGAATCGGAGTAGTTTTTCAATTTTGAGGTGCAATTACAGCAGCTAGGGTTTGCTGAATTTCAGTTTCAGAATTTCAAAAATTGTGGATTTTGAAAAAAACCCATTTTTGGATAAATCGTCTCATTTGGGGACATTATAGTGGTATCAGAGCACCGATTTTGTCTACCGGTGAGTTGGTTGTTGGATGCAAACAAGTAAAAAGTTTATAGTTTATCAGAAGAAGAAAAAGACTGAGGGACCAAGAGCCTCAAGGGTTCTTTTCAGAACAATTTAAGCTTATGCAAAGCTTTATCAAAGAAAGCCAAAAAGAACTTCAACAAAATTTGAGTATACAAATTGCAGCCATGTTGAAGGATACTACTATTCTAAGGAAAGATCACCTCTTCAATGGAGAAAGACATTCGAATGATAATGAGAGAATTCCTATTAACCCTCCTCATAAATTATTCAAGGCCACTTTTCTGCAGAAAGAACTAATATTAGAAAAGAGGACACCAAGGGAGGATATTTTGGAGATTCGTCAAGGAGAATATGCAGCTCTAAGCTTAGCCATGCAAGATCTTTTGTCTTTTCGAGATTATTGTGAGATGAAGGATGGATCAAAACCAAAAGTAACCAACAGGCAACCCCGTAGACATTTGCATCAAAGGGAAAGGCAAGGAGTCATCAAGGAAAAAAGGACCGAACTACATGGAGAGTTGGAGTAAAAGAATGAAGGGGCAACCCTTCATGAGGGTTCTTATGAAGAAGTCAATGAAATAGAAAAATCAGATTTAAAGGAGAAAAGTGAGCTACGAAAAGATGACACTTTGGGGCAGCCCATAGGGGTGCAAATGAATGATAAAAGAGAAGAGGAAACCAAGGAGCATGAAATAGAAGAAGTGTCAGGTAAGGATCTTGTATTGATAATGGATGTCTATTTATCTTCTAATGATTGTATACATGACAATGAAGTCACTAAAAGTGATAAAATGAAATATATGGTTTGCAAATTGACACATGAAGATTCCTTGATTCAAATTCACAATTATTGGCACCAAGAGGTATGGGATCCTAATAATTTTTTGAGTTTTACAAAGATTCTCAATTATGATTTTGAATTCTTTATGACTAATTCCATGGGAATGAAATTTTTTTTTGAGTTTTACAAAGATTCTCAATTATGATTTTAAATTCTTTATGACTAATTCCATGGGAATGAAGATAGAATCAAAAAATTATTGGCAACATTTTGGGCTTTGGAACCCCATAGAGAGAAGCACAATTGGTACATGGCAGCCAACAAAGAGATTAACAGTTGTTCAAAGGTATGGAAACTTTATTGCCAAAAATTATAAGTTGAGCAGCCTATGGCAGCCACCTATCATGCATAAAAAATCTGATTTTGGGAGCATTCTAACACTTGTGACAAGGAAAAATGTTGTTAGGTGTAATTCTGATTTGGTACAATAAAAAAACTTAGTTTCTACATCTCTATTACAGCCCTTTCACACGGGCAATAGGTATGTTTTTATTATGTACTTTCAACTATCCATAAATTCTAGAAATATCAATAACCAGGATCACGGTTTGTATAAAAAAAAGGGGAAGTATAAGGACACGGAACAACAATACATTCGGATTCAGTTTAAGCATCCCTCTGATATCTATTTGGTCACACATAGCAGCCATGATGAAAGGAAGAAATATGATCCTTGTGGCACTTTCCAGCACTTGTTAGGAAGAATAAAGGTATGTACAAGTTCTAAAATTTATTACTCAAAAAAATTAGGTTTGCAAAAGCAAATTCAACCTTAATTTGGAGGGGAAAATTTTGAGTTTTATGATGCATTTGAGCACTTGGGTTATGAGAGATATATGTACAATCAATTCTACATTTGCCCATATGAAAAATCAGAAGTTTATTTGCATATACAAACATGTCAACATACAGGAAAAACCGATTTATTTCATACAAAACAGTTTGCACAAGATTCTGGAAATGTACTATTGTTAGCACATGTGAAGGTGACATAAGGGACCTCCTCACCGGGAAGGTACAGCCTTCTTGTGAGAATGTTGGAAAGCTTTTGGGAAGTATGAAGAGAATCATATGCATGTTGTAGGTAAATAACATGGGGCAACCTCTTGCTCAGTGCAAATTTCACACTTGGATGTCCATACATAGTGGTGAATGTGTCTTGGAGGCCTTTTCTCATATACGTTATAGTTCTAATTTCTCTTTGCATATTTTGTGGGACATGGACCAACACATGGAAAAAAATTGTATACAGGACAACAAGGTGATTTGGTTCACTTGTGATTTGCATAACCACTTTGAGTCATATCTCACCCAATTGGGAGGTATAAGGGAAAGGAGCTTCCTCATCCACCACTTGGTATTGAAAGTGGTGTTTGGTTGATAACATGTAGAGCCTTTGGAAGGCTATGAGGACACATCTAGCACTTGGGGGTAGTCCCCAAACTATACAAGTTCATGGCTCCGTTGAAGGCTACCACTTCTTGGAAAGCAAGGACATATTTTGTTTGCATTATGGGACATGTTGGCAAGGTGGAATGGCATTCCATATCCATTTGGGGTATGTCACATTATGATTTTTGGCAAAAATTATTTCACTTAACAGGTATAAGAGCAAAGACTATTTAGCACTACAACAAGTTTTACCATTTGGACATGATAATTGGACATATGAGCATGCATTTGCTTGAGGGCAAGCAAATTTGGGAAAAGAGGACTGTGATGTCCCATTTTTATATAATTTTAATAATTAATAAAATTGTTCAAATAGTGATTTTTATCATTCGGAAATATAAGGCAATTAATTAATTATTAAAATAGAACTATCTTGGATAATTATTCGAATTATAGAAAAAGTGGTTTTAACCATTTGAAAAATTAAGATAATTTTAATAATTATTCTGAGGGGCTTTATAATTAATAAATTGCTTGAAAAGTGATTTTTATCACTTTAATTAATAGAGCAATTTAATTAATTATTTAATTTGTCAAAAAGTAATTTAATTACTAATTTATGAAGGCAAGTTATTTAATTAATTTTAAAAAAGGCCTAAAGTGAAATTAAAAAGAATGTCGACTTAAGAGCTAAAGCAAAAGAAATGAAAAGATATTCTAAAAAAGACAAATGAGGCTTATGAGGTATTTTACTTCCCCAAGGTGGTTCGCCCCTTTTTGAAAGATATAAATACAAGGTGAAGATCCTAATTGAAGATACTTTGAATTTGATAATTGTTTCTTCGTGCTTGAAGAAGCTATTGAGATGCATGCGCAATAGGTGTTCGTGGTTTTTGGTGTTGATCATTCTACAAAAAGTGTCTTTTGATGCCACTTTTGCTAAGCAGATTTTGTTACTTGCCCTAGAATGGGGCGATTTGCATTGAGAAGCTCTTGTGAGGTTTTGGTGAAGTTTTTGAGGCTTTTTTTTCATATTATTTCTGATTAATATTTGCACTATTTTTGCAAGTGGAGCAAACTATTTTGGGCGGCTTGATTGAGGATTTGGAGACCCCTTTAGGGTCTATTTATGCAAATTAATATTCTGAAATTAATTGTTAATTTTCTACACATTAGCATGGGATTTTGGAGAAGGTTTGTGGATGCTTTAAAGCCCTAAATTGATAGAAAATTAAATAATAATTTTTAAATTATTATTTAAATATTTTTGACAAGAAACTAGGGTTTTTAGAATTTCGGAGTAATTTTCGGTGACCTTCCCATGGAATAAAATTCCGAAATTATTTTTATTTGATAGTCATTTTTATAATCAGTTTGAGCTCTTGTTTGCATCATAATTCTAAATATTGAGCAAGTTTTTAATTTTTTAAGTTTTCAACTATTCGTAGGAAATAATATTTGGTGAGGGCAAATTTGCAAGGGTTTCATTTTGAATTAATTATTGTAGTAATTTTGAGTTTTGGCGTTTGGTTTGGACTAAGTTTGAGCAAAGATTAGAGTGGAAAAAAAGAAATTCATTTCAGCTAGTGTGGCACTAGGGTTTGGAGGGTTGAAACATCCATTTCAGATTCTTTCTTTATTGCGAGAAAAGCCATTAGTGGCCAAATTCACAAGTTATTTATTTGGTATTTATTTCAAGATGAATCGAAGTAATATTTCATTTTTGAGATGCAATTGCAGCAACTAAGGTTTGTTGATTTTTATTTTCAAAAATTTTGGATTTTGGGGAAAACCCCTTTTTGGATAAATCATCTCGTTTGGGGACATTACAATATGTTGCCCCTCATTACCATTCAACCTAAATGATACGAGTATGCAACAAATTTAAAATATTTTCGTACCTTGAGCTGCCTTCAACGCACCCATTTTTTCTTACCGTATGAAGAGGACTTGTGACCTCTTCAACATCTTCTATCTTAGAATTCAAAAACATTTTCTTCAAAGCATACACCTTTAAAAGGAGTCGAACACAACTATCTTGATACCGCTGTCCCAACACAAAATTCATAGCACTAACCAAATTTACAAGGTTCGTGGTTCTTATTATACTTGAGGTGGATTGAGTTCCTGCATCTTGTAGTGGCTGTCCCAACACGAAATTTTTAGAATTTATGCCCTTAAAATGATCAAATTTGTAGTTACTCAAGCCTAGAATTGACAACTCATGATCTAATTTTACCAAGGTTAGCAACTTGAAAATAGAACAGCAACTGTATAGTTGAAACCTTTGTGCGACAACATGAATTGGGAGCATTGTAGTGACAAAAAACACTTCAAGGAAGGCTGAGAATCTTTTCCCCACGGTCACCAACCAGAAATTGCTCCTTCCCATGACTGAAAGGGATTGCCAACCCACTTGTATGGGTGCACATGAACTCAAATTTTGTATGACAACACTACGCCTGTAATTTTCACCTAGATCCCACATCAATATTGAAAATTTGCAACTCCCAATGCTTGAGTCTCCTTGGAGAAATTCCTTCATCCATTTAGTGCCCTTTATCTTATCCTCATTGTTAGCATGATCCTCATGACGATCAAAATATTGTAAGGACACAATATGATGGTGATACAATAATGAGATAGTGAGCTATGAAGATAATTAAATTGCTTACCTTTAGATGTTGTTTTGAAAATTCCAACCAGTTAGAAGATATAATAAGGAGCTAGTGAGGTTTTTCCCTCATTGCATGCTTCACAATGAGGGCTTCCTGAAATTCCTCTTTGCAACCCTCTTGCAAATCTGACTTTTCTTTATTTTTACTCATCCTTGGCAGCTCCTTTTCTGCCCCAAACCCTACTGATAGGGCTTCTTTTGCTACCCCAAAGTGACTGATTTTTGATGATTTGAAATTGCAACCCTAGACCGCCACAAAGTGTCGTCCCTTGGCTGTCCAAAGGGCACCAAAGTGCTATTTTTATGTTGTTCAAGGGGCAGAATTTCTTCCTTTTGCTCTATTGTCAAATAAAACCTCAACTTCTCAAATTTTCAATCATCACATGTGCAGCTAGAGAAAATTTATGTTATTGCCTCACATTGACCCCTAAGATAGATAATAATTGTTGAGAAGTAGCATCACTCTTATTTAGAGTCAAAGCCATAATTTTTGCATAGAAGTTACAATATTTTATGCATAATTCTCACTGACAATTGCTAGGAAATGTTGAAACATTTCAATAATAAGATTATCACATTCCAAATCCACCATCAAAACACATGCACTGATTTTTTCCATAGTTTCTAAAATTGTAACCCTCCTAGCAAAAGGTCCTTTGTTGTCCTCTAGCCCTTGAAAACTCTCCACAATCTGTTAAAATATCTCCCTCATGGTCTTATTGTTGTAAGGAACCTTAGGAGCTATCATTCTTGTAATTTCACTAATACAACTGATAACCAAAAGCTTTACCTTTTTGTTTGGGTGTCTCAAGAGTTGGGGCTAAACCAAGGAAATCATTGAGGGTTTCACCGCCCATTCTATTGTCACATAGTGTGACTATTTTACCTTAGATAACTCATTTTCTACTTCTTCCAAGATGTTGATTAGGTCATTTATTTGTTGACATAAACGCTTTAGCTTCCTCCCTGCTCTGTAGAGCTTCTCTTTCCCAACTTCTTCCATCATGTCGCATTACAAATTTTGATCTAACCCACAAGTTAGCAAGATCTAAGCTCTGATACCACTATAATGTCCCCTTTTGGGTTGAACTAGAAACAAAGGGATTCCCTTACAAACCCTAGCACAAGTATACACATTTCTAAATTTAAGAATATCAAACCCTAACCAACCAATTATGAATTTCTGGGTTTTTCCACTAGCAAACCCTAGATAAAATTGAGAATGTTGGAAATGGACAATTAGGGCACAAATATCAATAAATTCCCTATCAAGTTTTTACCAAAATATTGAGAAAGTTCATAGCCAAATAAATAACTCAATATCTTGAATTTTTAGGTCAACAATAGCCGTAAAAAATATCAAAAAATTGTAGAATAAATTTGCAATGTTCCAACTGGTAATTTGGGCACAAACAACCCCACAAAATGTCAAAATAGACCCCCGAAGGGCATCGCCCAACTTCCAAAATATAGTTGTAGACCTAGGGTGTCCCACGCAACCCTAGCAATTAGTTTATAGCCTCAACAATGATCATTTGCAGGCCTCCCAACAGCTCGCTTCCCTTGATGTGACCTTCAAACCCTAGTCACTACCCTAAAGTAAGTCCTCACCCTCTTTGAAGTTATTTCGTGTTACCACTAACCAGATATGATGAATATTTTGCTCCAACGGATAGAAATGCTACCCAATCAAATCAATTAAACTCTTTGCAACCCCTGAATGATGCTACCCTACTTGAATATCGAGGTTTTCATCCCTAATTCAGACACCAATGAAGGTTTTTGTCTTCAAAGGTGGAGAGTCAAGCGTCTTCATGCTCAAGCCTATAAATCCAATTCATAAAACGTGGTAACCTCTCCATTGATCATCAAACCACTTTTTATTCCTTTCTTTCTCACAATTCCTCCTCAAAAAGGGGAGCTCCATTTTGGGGGAGAGTTAGTGTCATTTTAAAAGAGATCGTGCCTTTTTCACATTAAGGGTTAAGTTAACCCATGCTCAACAAGTCACTTTTGAATCATAATTAGAAAAGATATATCAAAAGGTATCTCTTTATAACTTAAAAGTAGAACCAAAGTTTCCCCTTTGATTTTACTTTCCCTAAGCCGACAGGAAACATCCAAGAATTTGGCTAAGGGTCTTCTCCTGTTCTATGTCTAAAAGGGAGACATGGCACTCACCTTCTGAGTAGCCAAGGACAGCGCCATATGGACACCAAAGAAGGCCATATCAGCAAGGTAATGTACAGCAAAAAAAGTTGTCAAAGACAAACAAGGAAGTAGAATCAAGGAATGAGTTAAGGAGAAGAAATTTGTGCTTCACTTGCCAAGATCCTTGGACATTGGGTCATCGTTACCTTGGCAAAGGGCAAGTTCATTACATAGAAGAAGAAGAAGACCACATGGTTGGAACCCTTGCCACATTGTCCAGTGCTCCTAGATATCACCCTTTTAGAGTGAAAGGACTATTGTAAGGTAAGAAAGTAACAGTGCTAATAAATAGTGGGGCAATTCACAAATTCATTGATGAAAGCTTAATATCTGGATGTTGCCTGCAAGCTGTAGATTTTAAAGGCTTCAATGTAACAGTGACAGATGGTCTTACCTTCCCATGCACCAAGAAAATTTAGACGTTGGATATCACTTTGGGAAGACATAAAATTGATGATGATTTATGTGGTTGGGATTGGTGAGACCGACATAGTCCTTGGTGTGCAATGGCTACACTCTCTAGGAGAATTCACCCAAAATTACCAAACTACGAAGTTGAAGTTCAAAACAGCCAGTAAAGTAGTGCTATGTGGTATGGCCAACAGAACTCCTATGGTAGTGATAGCAAAAAGGATGGAAGGGGCTTTCCATAGAGGGCAGGTTGCTTGGGCAGCAGAGTGCTTTGTGAGCTCTATAAATCAGAAATTGGAGTAGCAACGGCATCATAAGGTCATTCAACGCATCCTTGATAAGCATGCCAAGGTTTCAGTAGTATTTTACATGGGCTACCATCGGAAAGGGGTTTTCAACATATCATTGAGTTGGAGCCCGAAACTAAAACGGTAATAATCACTCCATACCGCCATCCTAGAGCCTAAAAGGAGATTGAGAAAGCCATCAAAGAGCTCTTGGAAATGGGACACATGAGACCTAGTTCTAGTCCTTTTGCTTCTTCAGTCGTTCTAGTGAAGAAGGATGGAACTATGTGGATGTGCATCGACTACCACCTTTTGAACAAAAAGAACATCAAAAATAGGTACCCCATACCTAGGATTAATGAATTTATTGATGAACTGCATGGAACAATCTACTTTTCCAAAATTGACTTGAGGACCGGATATCACCAAATTTGGGTAAGAAAAGATCTTCAAAAGATAGCTTTTAGATGTCATTATGGGCACTATGAATTTTTGGTTATGCCCTTTGGATTAACCAATGGTCCAACAACTTTCCAATCTTGTATGAACAATGTCTTTAGGCAACACTATGGGAAGTTTGTTTTGATTTTTTTTATGACATCATATATAGTAAAATATGGGAGGAGCATCTTTAGCACTTGGACATGGTGTTGGAAATTTTGGGACCACAAACACTCTTTGCAAAAGAGTCTAAATGTGAGTTTGGGATGTCTAAAATCTTGTATTTAGGACATGTGATTAATGCCCAAGGACCATGATAATCAACAAAAGATCCAGGCAATTATGGAAAGGCCTCCACCTACAACTATGATACATTTGAGAGGGTTTTGGGGTTTGTGCAGCTACTATAAACAATTTGTCAAAGGATTTTCTCAGTTTGTTCTGTTGACGGATTTAACAAAAAAGGGGGCTTTCAGCTGGTCCAAAACAGCACATGTAGCATTTGATAAATTCAAAGAAGTGATGAGTTCATGTCCGGTACTTGTTGTTCCATATTTTTCCATCCTTTTTGTGCTGGAATGTAACGCTTCAGGTGAAGGTATAGGGGTTGTTTTGATGCAAAAAGGGCACCCCATAGCCTTTGAGAGTTGGAAGCTCAAAGAGGTGGAGCGTAGGTTCAATATTTATGATAAAGAAATGTTGGCCATCATGCATGCATTGGCCAAATTCATGCATTATTTGATTGATGGCACGTTTGTGATCAAAATGGATCACAATAGTCTAAAGTATTTTCTCAACCAAACAGATTTGAGTGATAGACAGCAGAAGTGAGTAAATAAACTTCAATCCTATAACTTTGATATTGAGTATGTCAAAGGGAAAAACAATGTAGTTGTCGATATATTGTCTAGAAAACCTACTCTTTGTTCCATGACATAAATTACCGTTGATTGGAAAGTGTCATGTCCCCTTCTCAGTGACATCTCTCGGAGCACAGGATTAGCCTATCATACGACCCTCGTAGGCTTATAGACTGGATAGAGGGTCACTTCGGAGCTTGGCTCATGCTTCAGTTGGCAGAGTTTGATCAGTTGGCTTTCGTTTGGGCTCGATCGGAGACTTCTGGTAGAAGTTACTATTTTTAGCAATTCTTGGTGGTCAGAGTGGGACCCCTGCGATTTTTAGCAATATGGGTTGGCAGCGTTCGGAATCACTTCAGTATATGACAGCTTCAGACGGTTCAGTCATCGGGTGAGTAACGAGGGAAATATTAATATTTAATTGTATTAATTAAATATTAATTATGCGAAGACTATTATATTAAGTTATAATTAAAAATTATAACTTAAGTGATTTTAATGCTGAGGGGTCGCCCACCATCAGGAGGGGGCCAATTTGTAATTATATATTATTATAAAATTGGCCACGACTATGGAAATATTAAAATAAAGAGAAGTGCGAATTTTTAATTAAAACCCTATTATGGAGGAAATCGCACCTCTTTGGTTACTTATGCATTTGCCTTGGGAATCGAGCCATTATGTCATTATTGTGAATTGAAATTGATCAACTTTGGTCTGAGCAAGAAGCTTCAGGGTTTCAAGTTCAAATTCCTTGGGGAACGTGCCATCTCCATTGGAAGCAATTCAGAGGGTGTGAAATAACACCTGATTTATTGCAGCAGAGGTTTCTTCATTCAGGAGAAATCACAGAGCTTTTCAGAGATCTATTATCTACAGAGTTTTTATCAGTGTTGCATCCAGAGAGCCTTCCTCATACTAGGCGCTTCATTTCAGAGGGTTTAGGCATTGTTTGGGCAGGCCGTACTATTGTACTTGCTGCTGATACAAAACTGTACTTCCCTGTACCTGGCCGTACCATACACCAGGCCATACTTCATCTTCTGAGGGAGGCGCATCATACTTCACCTACCAGTTTGTTTCATCATTGGTGCCCTGTATCTGGGATCATCTGCCACCAGTATTTAGAAGGAGAAGGACGCATTTAATGCAGCTGTACCGGATTTGTACTTCCAGCTGCTACAGCAAAGAAAAAACCAGGGTTTCAAAAATAATATCATTACTTAATACTTTGCATGTAACTGTTTAGTTGAAATCGTCTCTGGTAGATTTTATATATTAAAAAAATAAGCTTGAAGTTGCAGTACTATATAGTTTACGGAGTTGAATAAATTTCATAGAATTTATTTACTATTTTATGCAAAATCGCATTTTTCCTATTTCTTGCAAAAACCCAAAAACATCAAAAACACCATAAAAAAAACATATAAACAGTCAGTTTTCAGAATCAGAGGAAACTAGGAGTTTCTACAGTGGTATCAGAGCTAAATCCTGCCATCCTACGGGTTTAGCTATCTTATGCAGCCAGATCAGATTGGGTCACCCAGGTATTACACGCGCAGGCGAGCTCTAATTGACAGGCAACAGAGCTTGAGCAGGCAGCCGGGAAATATGGCTGACAGAACAGATATACCTAGGACAGAACATAATGACAGAGATCAGGAGGGTGCAGAGTTCATGCATACACTCAGAGATCTTCGTGCAGGACAACGGCAGTCCGATGAGGTATTACAGCAGGTGGCAGAGGCACTGCAGAGATTGGGTACTTCGAGGAGATCGTCACCTCACCGTGACGATGACAGAAGTGATGCAGGGTCACGGAGAGCTCTTAGGACAGCATCACGGACAACGGATAGGCCTACCAGGCCTACTTTCACTAGACAGGAGCCCGATAGGGCTATACCAGATGAGGAGCATGATGAATTGTTCGCTGATACCCTTATGGCAGCTCGTGCAGAATGGGAGTTGGTACCGCCTGTGGTCCAAGAGATGATCACTTTTGACCGTTTTATTACACAGAGGCGTGAACACAACAGAGCTCGACAGGATAGGAGACCTCGACAGCAGAATAACGATCTAAAACATGCTACGAACCGGCTCACATTGGCGACGTTCGATGGTAGTGGTAAGATGACAGCCCAAGCTTGGATTAGCAAGCTTGATACATTCCTTACACTGCGCCCGATGGCTGAGAGTGACGCCATTAGATATGCTACATTGCATCTCGAGGGAGTAGCCTACGACTGGTGGCACCACGGCATGGTGACTTTACAGCATGATAGGATCACTACTTACCAGGAGTTTGTGGATAGATTAGTGGAGAGGTTTGACAGGAAGGATCCGGAAACCTACTTTCAAGACTTAGCACTGTTGAGGCAGAGTGGCAGTGTAGAGACCTACATAGGTGACTTCCAGAAGTTATCCGTTATGGTCCCTAACATCTCAGAGAGACGCTTGGTAGTACTCTTCATGGAGGGGTTGTCAGAGCCATTGTGAGGTTGGATCAAAGCTTTTGATCCTCCTTCGTTACAGGAGGCGATGAAGAAAGCACGAAACATGGAGTTAGCAGCACCATCGAGTAAATTCAGCTCCAGAGGTTCTTCATCATTCAGGGATAACAAGGGCTTTAACAGGAATAAGGATAAGTCTGATTTTAATAAAGAAAAATCAAACTCTAGAAACGATCCAAAAGGTAAATCAGCAGCCCCACCTTTGGATCATGAGGCCCTTAATGACCTACGCAGGAAGAAGCTTTGCTTCTACTGCAAAGGACCATATGACGCCAATCACGATTGTCCTCTAAGACCTAAGGGCAAGGCAAATCGTATAATGTGGGCGTTCTATGAGGACTCGGAATCAGAGGATTCCGAACAGCGGGAGAGTTCCGAGGATTTAGAGCCAGAGGCTCCAGAGCCTAGAGTTGAGACAGAGCCCGAGCTTCAGTTACAGGAGGCCCGTTTATCTAGCATTCAGCAGGAGGGTTCTTTCAGGATTCGTGGTGTGTTGGCAGGACAGAGGGTCATTACCCTACTTGATACAGGAGCCACGCATAATTTCATAGATGCTAGATTCGTTGAGAAACGTGGACTCATCACTGAGGAGTTCGAGGGCATAAGAGTCAAAGTGGCCGATGGGTACACTTTGAAATGTGAACGCATGATTAAGGATCTCCCTTTATGCTTGAACAATTATGAGTTCAAGGCAGATTACTATGTGGTTAATGTGGGGGGCATTGATTTGGTCTTGGGAATGAAGTGGTTACATTCATTGGATGAGGTCACACTTCGTCTCAAGGACATGGAGATCCGTTTTGATGTTGACGGGAAGACACACATACTTAAGGCAATACGGGACAGCAACATCAAAACAATTTATTTTCGCCGGATGGAGCGGCTTATGCGTCACGACATGATAGAGTGGGCTGCCGAGTGTCATTTAGCACCTATACAGGAGGGACAGCAAAAGATAGACTATCATCCGGACATTCAGAAATTGAGAGTCAAGCATGACAAGGTGTTCAGTGATATTCCGCCAGGTAGACCTCCAGACAGGGGCATAGAGCACATCATTGAGCTCGAGGAGGGTGCGAAACCAGTTATGATAACTCCTTACAGGGATCCAAAAAGATTGAAGGATGAGATAGAAAAGACAATAAAGGAGTTACTTGCTATGGGTCACATTCGGCCTAGCAAGTCACCATTTGCTTCTTCGGTTGTTTTGGTGAAGAAGAAGGATGGAACATTACGCATGTGCATTGATTACAGGGTCCTGAATAAGAGGACAATTAAGAATAGATACCCGATACCGAGGATTGACGAGCTTATTGATGAGCTCCATGGGGCATGTTACTTTACTAAGATTGATTTACGGTCGGGTTATCACTAGATCAGAGTCCGAGAGCAGGACATAGAGAAGACTGCCTTCCGATGCCATTGTGGGCACTTCGAGTTCGTAGTGATGCCATTTGGGCTCACTAATGCACCAGCGACTTTTCAGTCTACGATGAACAGGGTTTTTCATTCACTGCTGAGGAGGTTTGTGTTGGTCTTTTTCGATGACATCCTTATATATAGCAGGACTTGGCAGGAGCACTTAGCTCATTTGGAGACAGTGTTGAGTATCTTGGAGAGGGAGTCCTTGTACGCCAAGGAATCCAAGTGCGAAGTGGGGATGACCGAATTGCTATATCTCGATCACATCATCAATGCAGATGGAGTGCGTATGGATCTTGAAAAGATCCGCGCCATTATTGACTGGCCTACACCGGCAAACCTGACGCAGTTGAGAGGGTTTCTCGGTTTATGTGGCTTCTACCGCAGATTCATGAATGGTTATTCACGACATGCAGCGCCGATGACAGATTTATTGAAGAAGGGGGCATTTGTTTGGACTTCAGAGGCACAGGAGTGTTTTATGAAGTTCAAGGAGTTGATGACCACATGCCCTGTTTTAGCACTATCCGACTTTACGAAGCCGTTCGAGCTTCAGTGCGATGCATCAGGTGAGGGCATTGGTGCGGTGCTTATGCAAGACAAGCACCCGATTGTGTATGAGAGCCGCAAGCTCAGAGGACCAGAGAGGCTGTATAGCATATATGATAAGGAGATGCTCGCGATTATGCATGCCTTAGCAAAATTTCGGCAGTATCTTGTCAGCAGCAAATTTTGCATTAAAACTGATCATAACAGTTTGCGACACTTCTTAGGACAGCGAGATCTCAATGATAGGCAGCAGAAGTGGGTCAGTAAGTTGCAGGCTTATGACTTTGATATCTCATATATCAAAGGTACACAGAATGTAGTGGCTGATGCACTTTCACGTAAGCCGTATTTGAGCACTATGGTTCATATTTCAGAGGATTGGAGGCATATGATAGTGGCAGAGTATGCCAAGGACAGTTGGGCCTCCAGCATTATTGAGGGATCAACAGTTGATACCAGGTATACACTTGTGAATGATTTGATCATTTACAAGCACAAGATATATTTGATCCCAGGGTCAGAAGTGAAGAACATCGTTATGCGAGCCTTTCATGACATGCCTACAGCAGGACATCCTGGATACTTCAAAACCTACAGGCAAATTTGGGAGAGATTCACTTGGAAAGGACTCAAGGCAGATGTTCTTCAGTATGTGCGTGAGTGCCCTGTTTGTCAGCAGAACATGCAGGAGAACACGTACCTAGCAGGTTTGTTGCAGCCACTTCCGATTCCTGACAGGAAGTGGGAATGCCTGTCGATGGATTTTATCACGGGCTTGCCTAAAGCCCAAGGGCGTGATTGCATTTATGTAGTTGTGGATCGGCTTACGAAGTATGCCCACTTCTTTCCGATCACCACGACTTACACAGCTACACAGGTAGCAGAGGTATTCTTTCGCGAGGTATTCAGACTTCATGGGTTGCCTCGGAGTATCGTGAGCGACAAAGATAGTCGGTCCCTGAGTAACTTCTGGCAGGATGTTTTCAGACTTTGTGGGACTGAGCTCACTCCGAGCACTAGCTACCACCCGCAGACTGATGGGCAGACGGAGATTGTAAACAAATGGGTGGAAGGTTACCTCCGAAACTATATAGCAGGGCAACAGAAGGCGTGGGTCAAATGGATACATTTGTGTGAGTATTGCTATAACTCGACATTCCATATGACCATCCAGATGTCACCCTTCATGGCGTTGTACGGGTATGAGGCGCCGAGTTTCCTTGATTTGCTACTGAGCGACAATAGAGTGCCGAGTGCAGAAGGTTGGTTGCAGGAGAGTCAGGACACTATGAGGGCTCTCAAGGAAAATATAGCTAAGGCACAAAATCAGCAGAGACAGTATGCGGATCAGAAGAGGACGGAGAGGCATTTCGAGGTGGGTGACATGGTTTACCTCATGCTACAGCCTACCGTCAGTCCACTCTTAGGAAGAGTGGGTCAGAGAAGCTTAAGCCACGCTATTACTGACCTTTCAGGATCCTGAGGAGAGTTGGCGAGGTGGCTTACGAGCTTGAGCTTCCAGCAGAGAGCAGGGTGCACAACGTTTTTCATGTATCACGCCTCAAGAAGGCGTTGGGTCATCGTGTGGTACCGTCTGCGGTTCTACCTCCCTTAGATGATGAGGGAAAGCTGATTTTAGTACCTGAGTCCATCCTGGAGTATAGGGAGAGACAATTGCGTAGGACTATCAGGGAATATCTGGTGAAATGGAGAGATTTCCTGTTGAGGATGCGACATGGGAGAGCGAGGATATTCTACAGCATCCGGCATTGAGATTGCTTGAGGACAAGCAATTTCAGGGGGGGCGGACTGTCATGTCCCCTTCTCAGTGACATCTCTCGGAGCACAGGATTAGCCTATCATACGACCCTCGTAGGTTGATAGACTGGATAGAGGGTCACTTCGGAGCTTGGCTCATGCTTCAGTTGGCAGAGTTTGATCAGTTGGCTTTCGTTTGGGCTCGATCGGAGACTTCTAGCAGAAGTTACTATTTTTAGCAGTTCTTGGTGGTCAGAGTGGGACCCCTGCGATTTTTAGCAATATGGGTTGGCAGCGTTCGGAATCACTTCAGTATATGACAGCTTCAAATGGTTCAGTCATCGGGTGAGTAACGAGGGAAATATTAATATTTAATTGTATTAATTAAATATTAATTATGCGAAGACTATTATATTAAGTTATAATTAAAAATTATAACTTAAGTGATTTTAATGCTGAGGGGTCGCCCACCATCAGGAGGGGGCCAATTTGTAATTATATATTATTATAAAATTGGCCACGACTATGGAAATATTAAAATAAAGAGAAGTGCGAATTTTTAATTAAAACCCTATTATGGAGGAAATCGCACCTCTTTGGTTACTTATGCATTTGCCTTGGGAATCGAGCCATTATGTCATTATTGTGAATTGAAATTGATCAACTTTGGTCTGAGCAAGAAGCTTCAGGGTTTCAAGTTCAAATTCCTTGGGGAACGTGCCATCTCCATTGGAAGCAATTCCATAGGTGTGAAATAAAACCTGATTTATTGCAACAGAGGTTTCTTCATTCAGGAGAAATCAGAGCTTTTCAGAGATCTATTATCTACAGAGTTTTTATCAGTGTTGCATCCAGAGAGCCTTCCTCATACTAGGCGCTTCATTTCAGAGGGTTTAGGCATTGTTTGGGCAGGCCGTACTATTGTACTTGCTGCTGATACAAAATTGTACTTCTCAGTACCAGGCGTACTTCATCTTCTGAGGGAGGCGCAGCATACTTCACCTACCAGTTTGTTTCATCATTGGTGCCCTGTATCTGGGATCATCTGCCACCAGTATTTAGAAGGAGGACGCATTTAATGCAGCTGTACCAGATCTGTACTTTCAGCTGCTACAGCAAAGAAAAAACCAGGTTTTCAAAAATAATATCATTACTTAATACTTTGCATGTAACTGTTTAGTTGAAATCGTCTCTGGTAGATTTTATATATAAAAAAAATAAGCTTGAAGTTGTAGTACTATATAGTTTACGGAGTTGAATAAATTTCATAGAATTTATTTACTATTTTATGCAAAATCGCATTTTTCCTATTTCTTGCAAAAACCCCAAAAACATCAAAAAAATCAAAAACACCATAAAAAAAACATATAAACAGTCAGTTTTCAAAATCAGAGGAAACTAAGAGTTTCTACAGAAAGCTTTTATAACAGCTGAATATGCAAAAGAACAAATTTACTACTGTTGTCCTTGAAGGTAAAAATGAAGATGATAGATACAAGGTAGTGGATGGCCTTATTTTCTACAAGAATAGGATCTTTTTAGTTCTTGAATCTAAGATATTGAATTTTGTTCATGGTACACCCTTGGCTGGTCATCCGAGGTATTTTAAAACATACAAATAAGTAAGCGAAAGATTCTTTTGGAAGGGACTCAAGGGAAACGTTCTTCAATACATTTGAGAGTGCCTCACTTGCCAACAAAATAAAGTTGAGCAAGTTTTTTCAGTTGGTTTGTTGCAGCCCCTACCCATTCCTACTCAAAAATGGGAAAGTATCTCCATAGATTTCATCACCGTACTCCCCATGGTTCAAGGTAAGAGTTGTATGTATGTGGTGGTTGATAGGCTCACCAAATATGCTCATTTTTTTGCAATTTCAGTCAAGTACAATGCACCTCTCATAGCTGATATTTTCTTCATCAAACAAGTTTCCAAACTTCATGGACTGTCTAAAAACAATGTGAGTGATAAGGACAGCAGCTTCATGAGCTTGTTTTGGCAAGATCTCTTTCGTTTGACTAGTACATAATTGATGTTAGGAATATAGAATGCAGAGCAATATTAATGAAATAAAGACGAAAAGAAAATGCAGAAAACACAACACAAGAGAAACACAGATTTAACGTGGTTCACCCAAAATGGGCTACATCCATATAAAAATAGTCAGTTCTTCTCTTATTCAGTCCTACAAATGAAAGGATAAACTTGCAATACATCCACTACAGTGTCCTTTTCACTCACACAGTGTGCCACCATGATTACGATGCCCTCATATCAAAAGAGGGTGACATATTAGGGCAAAAATGCACCAACATAATTTCCACTGTTAAATCTGTGACCTAATAGTAAATGATCCAGATTTACTACAAAATTACAATATTTTACAATGCATTTTTCACAAAATTTTGCTTTGGAGGTGTTGCCCCTAAACCCCCACCAAGGTGGGCTCCAAATATGGTCGTCGCCCCCTAGTCCCCCATGGCGACCTTAGTGGTGGGGCGTTGCCCCCCCACACCCCCTGTCGGGAACTGGACATTATAATAAGATAAGGCTCCACCATCCAACAATCTCCCACTTGGAAACTGATTGCTGCAACTCCCCCGCTACAACTCTTTCTTGGACTTTTCTTTGAACTTTGACCCTGGCATGTTCTTCGTCTTCCTTGTTATCCCTGAAGACCTATTCAAGCTGAACAACTCTCCAGCTTCTTTGTGACTACCTTTGTTAGCATATCTGTAGGATTCTGACTTGTATGGATCTTTTCCAACTTCAATTGACCATCCTCCAAAACTGAATGAATGAAGTGATACTTGAGTTGTATATGTTTGATTCTTGAATGGAATGCTAAGTTCTTTATTTAATGAATCGCACTCTAGCTATCACTATACAATCTGCAATCTTCCTACTTCTGTCTCAACTCTTTCATGAATCGTTGCATCCATATCATCTCCTTGCTTGCTTATATAGCTGCAACATATTCTGCCTCTGTAGTTGACAAAGCAACTATCTTCTGCAATTTTAAAATCCAACTAATTGTTGTGTCACCAACAGTAAATACATAACTTGTATTGCTCCTACCATCTAAATCTCCAACCATGTCTACATCAACATATCCTTGTAAGGTAACTTTTGACCCTTCATACCACAACTGTCTATCAGTAGTCCCTCTCAAGTACCTGAAAATCCACTTGACTACATCCCAATTCTCTTTTCCTCGATTATTCATAACCCTACTGACAACTCCCATTGCATGTGCAATGTCTAGTCTTGTGCACACCATAGCATACATTAAACTTCTAACTGTTGAAGCATAGGACACTTTGGACACGTAATTGATTTCTTCCTGCATTTTAGGACATTGTTCCTTGCTTAATTTGAAGTGCCCTCTCAAATGTGTACTCAATGGTTTTGCATCTTGCATATTGAACCTAAC
This sequence comes from Torreya grandis, assembly GCA_037957365.1. NCBI lineage: Eukaryota > Viridiplantae > Streptophyta > Pinopsida > Cupressales > Taxaceae > Torreya > Torreya grandis. The sequence continues at coordinate 2,354,909 of JARHVA010000791.1, forward strand.
ACCTCCTTGATGTACTCTTCTTGAAACAATGTCAATTTTCTATTTTTCCTGTCTCTAGTTATTCTCATACCAAGGATTTGCTTTGCAGCACCCAAATCCTTCATTGCAAATGAATTTGTCAATTTTCTTTTGAGCTCATTTATATCATGCATCTTAGACCCTGCAACAAGCATGTCACCTACATACAATAACAAGATAATATCGCTATCATTATCTAATCTCCTAAAATAAACATAGTGGTTAGAATGACATCTACTATAACCTTGTTTTGTCATAACCATATCAAATTTCAAATACTATTGAGCTTGTTTTAAGCCATGCAAACTCTTCTTCAACCTACACACCATTTTCTCCTTACCTTTGACTTCGTATCCCTATGACTGCTCCATATATATTTCTTCTTCCAAGTCACCATAAAGAAAGACAATCTTCACATCTAATTGTTCAAGGTGCAAATCTTCTACTGCTACCAAACTTAAAACAGTTCTTATGGATGTCATTTTAACAATTGGAAAAAATATTTCATCAAAATCTATACCTTTCTTTTATGCAAACCCCTTTACAAGTCTGACCTTGTACCTTTTTTTGCCTCCATCTTCTTCCTTCAACCTATAAACCCATTTATTTTGCAATGCTCTTTTACCTATAGACAACTAAACCAAATCCCATGTTTGGTTAAGTACCAAGGAGTCCATCTCTTTCATGCCTTGCTCCCACATCTTTTTGGTTTCTACCTGCATTGCTTCTTCATAGCTTTCTGGCTCACCATATCAGTCAATAATAAATAATAAAGTGAAGGAGAGTATCGTTCAGGGATTCTATTTACTTTGATAAATCTTCTATCTACACTTTCAAAAGTTTGAAGTACTTGTTGTTATTGTAGTTGTTACACATTCTGATTTTTTAGCACTTTTGAAATTTCATTTTCAGTGATTTCATTAAGTACTGCATATTTTGTATTTGGCTTTTCTTGATTTTTCCCTGCAACTGATCTTTGTACATGACCCCATTAAAGATCACATCTTTACTCCTAATGATTTTGCAATTTTCAAAATTCCATAAACAATAACCAAAATCATTAACTTTGTATCCAATAAAAGTACATTTCTTGGATTTGGCTTCAAGCTTGGTTCTATTTTCTTTATCAATATGGACAAATGCTTCACAACCGAAAGTCTTTAAAAATGAATAGTCTATCTTTTTACCTGTCCATGTTTTTCCTGGAATGCCACCATCCAAAGGACTTGAAGGCCCTTTGTTTATTAAATAAACAGCAGTATCCATAGTAACTGCCCAAAATTGTAAAGGCAACCCTGCATGCAATCTCATGCTCCTTACACGTTCCATGATTGTCCTATTCATCCTTTATGACACTATTTTGTTGTGGTGTTCTTGGAAACGTTTTCTCTCTACGAATCCCATGGGATGAACAATAATTACTCCTTGCTACAGTATTCACCTCCATTTTCTGATCCGACACACTTCAACTTATTTCCTATCTCATTCTCAACCAAAGCTTTTCATTTCTTAAAAGTATCAAAAACATCAGATTTTTTTCGTATGCAATAAACTCAAGTTTTTCTAGTTGCATCATCAATGAATGTAACATAATAAGAAGAGCCACCAAGGGATGATACATGAGCCGGTCCTCATACATTTGTATGCACAAGCTCTAACTTTTCATCCTTCTTTGTCTTCCCAACTCTGAAAATTTTGACTCTCTTACGTTTTTCGTACACGAGTGGAGAACTTGCATCCCCTTCTCACTCATGTGCCCAAGTCTGTGGTGCCATAATTTTGTATCCGCTTTTGTATAAGCTAAAGCAATAAAAGAGTCAACATTACCATTTAATAAATATAATGTACCTACCTTCTCTCCTTTTGTTATTACCAATGATCTTTTAGTAACCTTCCATGAATTTTTCGCAAATGTAACTGTGCAACCCTCACTTCCCAACTCTCCTGCTGAAATTAGATTTCTTCTCAATTCAAGAACATGTCTCACTCCTTTCAACAACCATTTGTTTTCAATCTGTAATTTTATTTGTATCTTACCCTTTCCAACAATTTTACAGGGTTCACCAATCACTCAAATAAACCTGTCCACTATTACCTTGAACATAGTCTTGAAAATATTTTCTATGGGGTGTAGCATAAAATGAAGCCCCTGAATCTAACACCTAAGAATCATTAATATTATCTAAAGAAAGGAGTAAAGCATCTTGTAACACATCACCTGCTACATTTGCTTCCTAATTTTTATCTTGTTGTCAATCTCCTTGTTTTCCTTTTCGAAACCAACAATCTTTCTTCAGATGTCCTTTCTTCCCACAAATCTAGCACACTAATGTTCCTCTGGATTTGAATCTGCGCTTCTTAAACTTCTCACGACTCTCTAGACCCTTTCCTCTATCTCTTTGTCTTTCCCTGTTCTACATAGTCAAAGCATTACCTGATGTCTCACCTGTGTTTTTCTGTCACATTCCTCGCTAAGAATAACACCAATAACATCATCAAACTTTAAAGTGTTTGAACCAGAGACAGAATCACTCACAGTCATGACCAAGCCATTCCAACATTCTGGCAATGAGCACAGAATCAAAAGAGCCCTAACCTCATCATCAAAGTTTACTCCTACAGAGCTTAACTAATTTGTGACCGTGTTAAATTTATTTGAATGATCAGCAATAGACCCATCTTCTAACATCTCCATATTAAATAAACGCTTCATAAAAAATACCTTGTTGGAGGTTGAGTGTTTTTCATACACTATCCAATGCCTTTATCACATCCGTTGTCTTTTCTTTTGAAATATTGAAGGCCACCGATGTTGCCAGGCACAGTCATATTATTCCTAGTGCCTTTCTATCAAGAACCTCACATTCTTAGTCCTTCATAGTCACCAGCTTCTTTGCTATTCCACCCAATAGAGGACTATGATTTAAATAGTCCTCCATTTGCATCTTCCATAACTGGTAGTTTTGGCCATTGAACTTCTCGACCTTAAACTTGTCTTCTGTCATTTCTTCCACTCGAACCAAGTACCCTCTTTTCCTGCAAGTTTATCTGCCAAATAAACCTTCAACGCTAATACCAGTTGTTAGAAATATCGAACGCAGAGAAATATTAATGAAATAAAGACTGAAATAAAATGCAAAAAACACAACACAAGAGAAACACAAATTTAACATGGTTCACCCAAAATGGACTACATCCACATAGAAACAGTCAATTCTTCTCTTGTTCAGTTCTATAAATGAAGGGATAAACCTACAATACATCCACTGCAATCTCCTCTTCAATCACACACATGGATCAACTATACATAGGTGAGCATTGTTACAATACATTATACCACATGTCCATTGGTCTGTCTCCCTTTAGAGCCTTGTATGGGTATGATGCACTTTCTTTTGTAGATTTGGTCTTGATAGATGGTAGAGTTCCTGGGGCCAAGGATTTAGTACAACAAAGTCAAGATATATTGGAAGTACTCAAGGAGAATCTCCAGCATGCCCAAAATCAGCAGAAATTATATGCCCAAATTCCCCATAAACTTGCATACGTTGAAATGTCACATGTTGTAATTTCCCCCTTTTCAATACAAGTAATTTGACCCACTTTCCAAAAAAAAGTGCCTATTTATTAACTTGGTCTATGAACTATCAGCTTTGCAAGAAACCTCTCATATTCCTCATAAACTTGCATATTAATATTCTACCACAAAATAGTGACTTATCGCCTACCACTTGACCATTACATTTTTCAGTTTGATCGTTTGACCTTTAATTGATTTAATATTTGATAATATATTCTAGCACCACACGACCAAAATGCATCAAGGATTTGCATGTCACTGAGAAGAAGGAAATGGCATCTAGGGCAAGGAAATATATACTGGTTTGTAAAATATTTAAATATATTTTTCTGTAGCATATAGGTAAGACTAGTATTAAAATAAATTGAAAGGTATACCTCATAGAAGAATTCTGGGTGTTGTAAACTGGCCTCATAAATTGCCTTTAAAATCCCTTAGAAATTGCCTCTCAAAAAACCTCAGAATTTTGACTCACAAGCTGTAGTTGGCAATGATGAAGAAAAGCAACCCCTCTTTACTTTCAAGCTGTATCCTTTTGCCATTCCTTTTGTCAGAAAATATGGTTTTTCAAAATTGATAATTTTGCTTAAAAATCAAGCTATTTGTAATAACATAATTGTAATTTAATCTCCAATTTTCACAGCAGAGGTTCAAATAGCAATGTGTTTCATTCATGCTGTTTCAAGTCCAGATTTACTATAGCTTTGTCCTTAGTTTGCCCATAGACCAAACACATAACCAATTGCTTTAATGACTAATTGTAAGCATGATCCCATGTTAATTCAACTAGTCTTTCTGGAATCAGAATAATTAATCACACCTGCACACCCTGCTGTTCACTTGCTCTTTTCTATTTTTAAGCTCAAAAAACCAGCAATCAATGTTGCTGTCAATGATGGATTCTACAGGAAAATTCCAGAGTATTTGTCTCTAGATGTTCTTTAAGCTCAGTCCTCTCAACCAATTCCATTTCAGATCATAAATGCCTAAAACAAATTAACCCTATTGCTTTTCATTATTGTTTTAAACTATGCCAAGGGAGCAAGCAAATAAAAATGAAGACCAAATGGCAAGCTGGATTCGTCACCTTCTACCAAGTTTTGTTTGTTAAAGTTATCCACTAGCTGTTAGTTAGTCATTAACTAAAGGTTGGTTATCAACCTTTCCAACTGATTATAACCATTTTCTGCTTAATGAAAGGATGGACATGTAAGTGTGTATCTGTGCCGTATGCCTTCCATTTCTCTTCATTCTTTTAGCATTCATTTGCTAACATTGGTATCACAACCCATCATTCAGGGAAACCCTAATTGGGTACGAACGGGATATAGCAAAGCTCAGGGAAGCCCTCGTTGGGTTTGAACTTTGGCAAAAAAGAAAGAGGAATTAACGAGTCTATAAAAGGCCAAATAATTCGTGATTATTGTACAAGTCACAGGGGAAGAAGAAAGACGCAGACAGAGCATGTTAAGGCACGTCATTTACCAGTAATGATGTGAAGCCAGAGTCGTGATAGACTCAGACAAAGTGACAGCAAAGAAGACAGTACATAATGAAAGAGATGGCAAAGAAAAACCAGAAAACGCAAGTCAATGGCACATTGATTTGAGTGGGAGACAAAAAGAGGAAGACGACTTAGTAAAACACTAAGTGAACTGTTGCAAATTTTGTGATGTTTCGGTCACGAAACTCATCCCACAAACGCCTATTACAAACAAACGCGATTTTATTGTTGCCTAGGGCGAAAATGCTTGTAAACAGTTGCAAAGTAAGAGGACGGAAATTCCAGTCATCTAGGGCATGACAATGAGCAATACAAATCATGAAGGGTTTTGTTGTGAAGGGTTTTCTGACTATGCAAAACAAGCAATCTAAAAATGCATGGGAAATCAAACAAAATACACACTGAGCAATTCAAAGAGGCATGTAAGTAACTTGTACTTTCAAAATTTTCAAATTAGCAACTAGATTTTCAGAAAGGTTTGTTTTTTCAGAATTGTTTATTTCCCTGATTTCCATTTCAAAGGCCATAAAACAATATTTTTTCCGAGTCGGTCAGACAACTATACTTTTTTTGTTGAATTGTTTTTTGGGTCAAAAAAGTTAAAAACTGTACTTATATTGATTTTCGGGACAGCTATGTATTGTACTTATCCTATTATATTGTTTTCTGAGTGTAAAATGGCCAACATATAAAATCCGGTTCTATCGAAAGCACAAAAGTTTACTAGCCAAAACGATAATGTTTGGAATCACAAGATTTTGACAATCACGGAATACTGTGATTGTGTCAAAATCATTTTCAACACTAAAGTAAGCCCTGTTACAAATTTTGTTGATTATGAAAAATGTCATAAGGAGGCCTTGTTGTTAAAGTTGTGTCTGATGACATGATTCTTAAGTTCAAAATGCCACTAAGGCAAGTGCGTTGTGCACCAGTTTGAAAAATAAATACGTAACTTTGGAGAAAAGCCGAGTTTTGTACCTTAAAAATCTGCTCTTTTCCACAAAGATGTCGAAGAATGAGTATTTGTTTGAACATCTTTGGATGAAAGATCTCTGAGACCAATTTAGAGCCATTAACACAAAGGTCGATGATGATGACATGGTGGCTCTTGTTCTAAATAGTCTGATGCCCGCATATGAGTCTTTCGTGGAGGCATTACATTTGATGGCATAAAGTACCACCCTCACATCTGATCAGGTTAGTTCTTAACTGTTGTAAAAAGAATGCAAACAAACATAGAATGAGTCCAATGTTGGACAAGCAAAGACTGTATTAGTTGCTCAATTGAAAAGGAAGTGGAAACGTATCACTGCTAATTCATCTTCTAAATATCAGGTAAAGTGTTTTTACTATCATAAAGTTGGGCATCTCAAAAAGGATTGTCGAAAGCGACAGTATGCACTTTTCTAACAAAATAGTCAAATGGCAAATGTGGTAGCAATTGACAAAAGACTCTAAGAAATGTTATGCCCTTGTGACATTATGCTCAAACAATAGTACTACAAATTGCTAGTTCATTGATTCTAGCACATCTCAACATTTCATATGTTGCAAGGACTGGTATGTCAAATTTAATGCAAGTACAAACTTTTCTAGTTTAGTGTTATTAGTTGATGGGCAGTCATATGCAGTAGAGGAGATAGGAGATACTAGCATAGCATTGGATAATGCTATAAAGATCAAAGTACAAAACGTTAGATATCATATAACTGAAAATCCCAACATTCTTATACTTTTCTTTGGGAAACAATATATTGTGTCTGATGTCAAACAGACCAGTGGTTGCCCTAGGTATTGGGCAAAGTGGCTTGTATAGACTCGTTAACCCTGCCACAGTCAACGTAAATGCACGTGTGGAGGGAGACTCCACCATACAAGATGTGCAAAAGGATGAATTTCCTTATAAGCTTATTGACCTTAATTCAGCCAACTTACATGCACTGGTGGTGGAGGGAATATTCACTATAAAGGACATGCAAGAGGATGCAATTCCTCAATCTCAGTCACATGAATAGGCAATTGCGCAGGAGGATGATATGCCCGGATCACAGGCATTGGCTCAGAGAACCAAGAACAAGCTTTTTACTTCAATAGAGCATGGTCATTTTACTCTCATTCTGACCTTTGTATGGTACCAGAACAACCGATTAAACAACCCATTGGCTACACATGGGTGGACAAAATCAATACTTTGGATAAGTACACAGCTCATCTTGTTGCAAAAGGCTTTTCACAGCAAGAGGGAATAGATGAGGAGATGGTTTCTTCTCCTATTGCAGAGTTGGTTTTTATACCCACTGTTACTAAGGAGTTGGTTTTTACTCCTACTACAAAGATGGTCACATCTCGATTGCTTCTCTCCACAAAAACTCAGTTTAGTTTCTTGAGTGAAAATATTGACAAAGAGGTCTACATGGTGCAACTTGAAGGTTTTTGGATTGGTCGTGATCATTTGGTTTGCAGGGTGGTTAAGTGCATGTACGGACTTAATTAGGGTCCACGAGCTTGTATACTTTGTTTGAGCAGCATCTCCAAGATTCTAGATTCAAAACTATAGAGGTCGGGCTGAAATTATCAACCAATGATGATTCATGACCGGTCAATGAATCACCCTACAGTGAATTGGTGGATAGCTTGATACATCTTATGTCCACATAGTGGGATCTTTGTTTTGTTGTTGGCTATCATTTTTCGGTTTTGGTCTACACCAAAGCTCCTACATTGGACAGTAGCAAAATGTCAGCAAAGAGCAGTTTGTAAATGTAATGACTAAACTCTTTGGTCCCACTTTGTTTGTAAAATTTCATGAAAACTTGAAGTAGTCTCTAGTTTAGTCATTATAGACGGATGTTAAAGTTATCAACTAGCTATTAACTAGTAATTAACTAATGGTTGGTTATCAACATTCCCAACTGATTGTAGACACTTTCTACTTAATAAAAAGACGGACACAAAAGTGTGTATGTGTGTCGTATGCCTTCCATTTCTCTTCAATCTTTCAGCATTCATTTGCTAACACTATTCATTTTCAATTTTTTTCTTCTCAAGATGAGGTTCAGCTTAACATACCTCAAGAGCATTCTTCACTTGACGAGGATCGGGCAAAAACCTGAAGGTGATTCCCTGTTTTCGAAGCTCATAGACCTATCATGTACAACCATTTAACATGATGGCATTTAGTAACTGCATTTTCTAAGAGGCATGAAGCATTGTGAAGATGAGAATAAATGATTCAAGGAGATTCAATATACAAAAAAACAAGCCAGGTTTGTGTTAACACAAATAAAATTGAATCAAAATTAAAACTTGAAAATTTAACATTCTTAAAAACTTAAAGATTCTTTAATGTACAACCATTTAGCATGATGAAATTTAGTAACTGCATTTTCTGAGAGGCAGGAAGCATTGTGAAGATGAAAATACATGGTTCAAGGTCATTCAATATACAAAAAAACAAGAGGTGTATGTATTAACACAATATAAAATCCAATCAAAATCGAAAATTAAATATGTTCTTTTTCATGCTTTCAGACCTTGGCAGCAAAAGATGGAATGCTGAAGAACTGATTGAAAATTATCATTATAAGAACCAATGTACTCATCAAAGGAAACATTACCTTTGCATGACAACAGAGTATATACCCATCAATTAAATGCTCAACTATCTAAAATGCAGAAACATCTAGAGTTTATTAAAGACTATTTTTCAAAATTTTAATTTGCAACCCGTTGGACAACACACCAAATGCTAACTGCAATGTGTTGTAACAGAAATAGACCCAACAAAGGAATGCAGAGAGCTACGGAATCACGTAAACACACACAGAAAGGACAATATTTCAGTGTACTGAAAGCTTTATTACTAGCTAGAGTTTATTACAAAATGTAGCAATCTCTAAGAAGAGATGTGAATCTACAACGTTTTGATTTATACATTCAAGTGTTACTTCTTTTATAGCTTTACATAGCAGGAAATGAAAAGACTAAAAAATAGAAAGTGAAGCAATTCTCCTCAAGAATCTGAAAGGTTGCGCGACAGGTGTCCCCTCGAGAAATAAAGAGGATATAGCACAATATAGTAGCTCATCAAAGCAGCCAGCATAAATCTGAAAAAGAAAACAAAAACAAGAAAGCCACACTATCACAGGCGTAACTCCCTCACCATTGCTCAGAATTTGAAACCATAATGAGTTGAAAAGCTTAGGTCATGCTGTACAACAACCAAAATGGTTGTCATAGCCTTACCTTTTCCCCAGCCAAGTTTGACCCCCAAATTCCACTCTGAAGGGCCCTGAAATCACTAAATACAAAAAAAAACTAGAAAAAATCAAGCTTTTTGGGTTTTTGTCTTTAGCTTTATTTTTCATTTTTAAGTTGCAAGTCTTGTCTCTTCTAACGTTTGATACACAACTAGTTAGTCTTGTAAACATTGGAACTTGCACAAAGAACATATGCATATTTGAAAAATTAAGTCAGATAAAAGAACACAGACCATAAATCCAAAACATCAGCTTCAGTCACAATTGAATATGATCTGGATTCTGGAATTCACCAATAAAAAAAAATGACAGGATGAGAGAGTCTATACTGAGAGAAATAAGAAAAACATTAGCAAAGACAGACAAGAATAAATTACTCTTATTGATTTCTTGAGTGGTTGTTAGCAATCCTTGATTCAATACTCAGCTACAAAGATTACGAATAAATATATAATGATGCATGAAAAAAGATGAAAGATTCATGAAAAGATCTGAAAAAATGCAGCAGCAGTCCAAGCATATATATGGGACCCGAGCGTAAAACTATTGATGAGGATTCAGATAGGATGTACAGGGTACAGTATGTTAGTGGCCTATTCTATAGTTCCTATATTTCATTCTTTGTATAGACATGTACAATTATGTTTACCCCTAGTTATTAGGTAGTTAGATTGAGATTAGATTAGAAGGAGATTTTCATGGATTTCCCCTATTTTTTAGGGATGCATTTCCATCTCCTTTTCTTATGTTGTTCTATCCTAACAAGAAGATAAGTTAGCTTTCCTAGTTTTCAGGTTAGTTGTTATCAACTGAAAGCCTATTTAAAGGCCACACTTGTAAATGAGAAATCAGTTGGAACACATGCAATTCACTTCTACATTCAAGCTAGTAGTGTTCTTTGCGAGAATGTTTGGTCGTGCATTCATGTAAGCTGATGACTGCTACACAGTTTGGTTAAAAAATGATCAATCGCTTCATCAATTGAAAGATCCTTATCACTAGTATCAAAGCCAAGTTCCACTACTAGGGATTGTAGAAGTCGGTACTCTCATACTGAGAGTCGTAGCTCATTGCCTTGAACCATTAAGTTTCTAGTTACCTTAGTCTCTGAACCAATCCAGGTTTGGGTTCATTTTCCAATTTGGTTGGATTTAGACATTGGAGGCTTGATTTAGAAATTTATGTTAGAAGCCTCTTGGGCAAATTTTGATGCCACCATCACATCTGAAGCACCCAAACATTGTCATGTCCCTCTTTTGATAGGGACAGCATGGAAGACCCTTAGCCTTAACTTATCCCCAGGGGCTAAGGGACAAGCATAAAGGGAAAAGAGTATTGGGTGCTTTGATTGAATATTTGTAAAAGAGTACATTTTTGGAAATTACCTTATGTTTCTTGTTTCACTTAAAGAGCGGACCTTTAAGGGTCATGAAGGCTTGAGTGATTTTAAGAAAAGATCATAAGAAAAGGGCTTTTAAATTATTACCCTCCCTCATTTGGGCACCACACTCGGAGAGCTATAAAAGTAAAAGAGGAATCATTTGGAGAGGTCAGGTTATAATTTTGGATATTGAAAATTGGTCTATTAGCACGAAAATGCTAAGTCATTTGCTTTGAAGACGAAACCTTTCAAGCAACGGAGTTAGGGGATTAAAACCCTCTTCCTTCTTTGAGATAGCTTTATTCAAGGGTTACCATTGGAATCATCTAGTCCTACAAGGGTGTTTTAGACACCATTTGATCTTTTTTAGGTTGGCAACTTGTTCTTGGGAGTGGCGACTTGGTTTGGGAGTGAATTCTCATGTTTTTGGGGGGTTTTGTGCCTTAAAGACAATTCTGGAATTATTCCTAATTTTCTGCATAGTGGCGACTTGCTTTGGGAGAGGTTTGGACCTCTTGTGAAGGTCAATTTGTCTTGAATTGAATTTTTTAATTTTCTTAAAAAAATTTAGCTTGGATGATTGGCTTTTTAAGTTTTTTTTAGACAAAGACATTCAGAAAATTCATTAAAAATTATGCCTTCATTGCAATATTAATTATGCAATTTATTGAGGGTTTCATGATATTGTGGCATAATAAAACATCTATAATTTTTAGTTTGATATTGCAGCCAAGGGCGCCTAGGGTTTAAAGAATAAATTCTATTTTTGAAGGGCTATAATTGTAATGTCCCCCTTTTTGGTATAAACTTGCTTGAGTCCTTAGCCTTGAATTGTTCATAAAAAGGCTAAGGGAAGAAGAGAAAAGGGGGTCATTTGAGGACTTCAAAAGCATTTAATAGAAATGCACTTTATAATCTAATTTCCACTTAAGTTTGGGCCTTTTTAAAGGTCATGGGCACTTAAGACGTAAAGTGTTTTTATAAAGAAACTTGTAATATATATATTTTTTTAAAGAAAAAGGTAAACTCTCCCTCTATTTTGGGCGCCACATTTAGAGGAGGGTTATAAAAGGAAAGTGAAAGCTCATTTGAAAAGATTATGCATTTTTTAAATTGAAATTCTTGTGCAAATATGTCAAGTTTGAATAAGTGACTTCATGACGAAAACCTTCAAGTGCATCAAAAAAAATTGAGATGAAAACCTTCATTCTTCTATTAGGATAGCTCTATTCAAAGGCTGTAATTGCATCTCAATTTTGCATAGTTGTATGCAAGTGGATTTACAAAGATGTCTTTGGACACCACCTTCATCAAAGATTGTTTTAAACCCTTCGAAGAGCTAGAAATTCATGATTTGTAGGTCAAAGAGGTGGGGGAACTTCGTTTGAAAAGTTTTGTTGATTTTGGAGGCCATCCCAAGGGTGGCGACTTGCTTTGGGAGGGTGGCAACCCCTCTCAAGAGGGCAAATTGTCTTTAGAACCCTCTTCTAAAGCTAGAGGTATTTTTAACAATTTATTACAGCTTGGCAAATGGTTTGAGAGTTGATTTGCACATGATTTAGGGTGATTTTGTGCCCTAGATAATATTTTGAATTTATTATATTATTTCAGCAGTGAACTAGGGTTTTGGAAATTTTAAGACAGCGTTTGGTGGGTTTCCTGTGATGGAAAAAAATTCATTCTAATTTTGTTTGATAACTACTAATTTTGTGATCATTTTGAGCTATCACTTGCATGAAAATTTCAAATATTATGGAAGTTGTGAATTTATGAAATTCCACTGCAATTTTGCAATAATAAATTTCAGAATTCTGAATTTCGACTTTTGATTGAATATTTTGACTCTTAAAATTAACGGCTACAATATAAAGCTCAGTTCATATCTTTTGAAGCGTTAGAAGTATCAAATATGATTTTTGCCCTAATCGCCTTAAGGGTTTCGTGGAGGAAATTGTTGAATATTGTTTTATTTTTCGAAGTGTGTTATTGGTTGAATTTGTAGTTTTGGATACTTTGAACGAAGGAGTTTTGGATTAGGTAGGGTTTGTTGGAAAACCCCAAATTTGCCTAATAGTCCCATTTGGGGACATTACAATAATTTCTTGTTTGGAGCAGCTACTGATTGTTAGGGGTTTGACATATTTTTAATCTAATTTTGAGCTATATTTGAAGGGTTGTTGGCAACTAAAGTTTGCTACAATGAAATTAGAATTTTTTCATATTGAAGTAGGGTTTCCAAATAATCCTAATATTTAGCAAATCATCCTATTTGGGACATTTCAAAATGTAGGTGTGGACATCCATTTCATCAAAAACAAACACCCACGACTTGAGATATTGATCCCCAAAGTTTTCTAGGTTTATTTTATATGTGTAGGTTAGAAGTACAGGGCAAGCACCTTAGAAAAAAAAATAAAAAATATTGAGGCACAACAGGTTCCACGTGCCTGTCAAACTTGTGTGCATGTTGTGGCAGGCCTGCCACTTCATGTGCTCTATTGCCACCATCTCTTATGTGCATCTCTACATCTACCAAGACACACCTCCTTCCACCCATGTGGCCCTTGCACTACAAATGCTCTAATAGTCGTGCGATCATGCGCCTTGGAGCCTATCAATGACTCTATGCACCATTTGACAGCGTGTCATGTCCGCCCAGTTCTTATTGCAGCGTCATGCGCAACAGATCTGCCTTCATATGACCGTGCAAACTTGCTACTTTTGTGCACGGGGCATGTTTTCATTGTTTTTGTCATTGATTGATCTGAAGCCCTAGCTATCAAAGTGGTCTAACTACTAACTACTCTTAACATATTTCCCACGCCCGTCCATCGGCAACACTATGAACCACATGGCACCAGCAGAACTTCCAAAGCTGCCAATTCCATGCAAGACTCCACTATTGTGCCTGTTGACAGCCGCCATAGTGACGTGGCCTTCCCAAAGCATATTCCTACAAACTGTTATTTGCACCCCTATGCGTCTTACCATTGGGATTGTCATCCATAAATCTACGCCGGAATTGATAGACCTACCACACATGTTTCCCATGCAGATTGTCCCCCCACATGGGCCTTTGCCAACATTATTGTCGCCCATGCAATGCTGACATAGAGGCAGCAAATATAAATAAATAGGTTTATTTTTTATATTTATGTTTAATTAAGTTCATTTCAAAAAATTACACTTTGATAAAAGTTTTAATTGCAAAACTTATTATGATTGTTATTATTTCTAATTGTAATAGCAACTAGCATACATATCTTAGTTAAATCTATGTAAAAGACGCCAAGAGATATCATTCTAGAGACACTTATATGATTTTGGATTTGTGAAATAAATAGAATGGGGCACCTCAATAATGATATCTCTCGACGTCTTTTACATAAATTTATCTACAATATGTATGTTGGTTAATAATTAATTTAAACTATTAATTTTTCAATTAAATTGTTTGTTTTGGTTCATATTTTGTCTGATACACATTTTTCCTAGTACATACAATTGCACCCGACAACCATGTATAGGGCCTTTGTCTATCATTTATAGCAATAGCCATGAAAACTAGGAGTCACTTCAGAATGTTGCATTCATTCCAAATTCATCCATAATAAATTTCACTCAACAGACATTTAAGTTTTAGACTTTTAATATATGATACATCTAGTTTGAATGGGTCTAAAAAAAAAATTATTATTCAACATTGCCCATATAAATCATAGTAAAGGAAATATATATACGGTTTAATAGTTCGATGTGCTCAAAATTTCACATTACATCTAAAAAACATTTTTATTGTAATTTAGTACAACCTACGTCTCATACGACGATCAAATTTAGTTTACAAACCTAAGCATAGCTCTATTTTTATTTCAGTTATAGATAATTATGTTTGCAGAAAGTATTGTCCCCTGGGGCTGTCACAACGCAATTGACATCTCTAGAAAATTTTGCTTCTCTCAAACTCCAGCCGCAGGCTTACCTAAGAAAAAAATAACATTACATTTATTAATCCATCAAAAAAATAGTTTTTTTAGCATAGAGATGAACCTAGTTTTAGAAGTACCATTTAGGAGATTTGGAGACCCTGGCTGCCACACACCTCAAAATACACTTTGGAGTCTTTGAGGGAAGTAGAGGTGATTCCTTGCAAACACATGCTAGCATTGAAACGTAAATAAAAACAACCAATTTTACTGCACACAAAAATAAACAATTTTTTGGCTGGACTTGGCACTACATGGAGAAAATAGAAATAGAATTTGGTATTATAGCTAATCATAATGGTATAACCTTATAAGTTTACAAACTCAATGTTCCAAAGAAAATAAAATTAATATGTGACGGTAGAGGGTGGGTTGAAATTAAAAAATGTATTTTAAGTTCTTAACTTATAATAGTGTTCGCTCATAAAATTATATTTTTAATAAAAGTTAATATGGTATATTAATATCAAGTTTTAACTTATGACAATGTTCGTTCATAAAATTATATTTTTAATAAAAGTTAATGTGGCATAATAATGTCGGTCGGATTTTTTTTAAATGGAAAAAATTATAAGTGACAATCAAAAGGACGTCAAATTTAAAGTTGGAATTAAAAGTAAACAGGTTTATTACATTAAAGCTCACCACCACCACCCGGATGCCATTTGTAGAACGCCTTTCAGCTTAATAATTAAAATATATAATTATTATTATTATAATTTTCAAAAATTAGAACAATTATTATTATATTGAAAACGAGAAAAAAATGATTTCGATCTCAAAAGGAAAATTTAGGAAGCACTCAACAAAATGTTGTTTGGGACACTGCCCCAAACCCCACCCCTTGAACAAGGGGTATCTTGTGGAGGCCTCTGATCAATCTAAAACATTCAAAAGTTATTTTTGTCAATCTTCTTTTCAGCATGCCTCCATTCCAAGCAAATTTACATTTCACCGAACCTTTCTAGTGGTTACCTTAGCCTTAACACTAACCTGATTCCTCGTATCGGCTTTTTCGAGTTCTTTTGAACTCAAGCACGGATTAGGGGTTTCTTTTCTAGTTCATGGGAAAAGTTTCTTGGCATTTATATGCTTACAATAGGTCTTTCATAATGTTTTGCTACAAGGTGCACCAACTTCAAGATCGATGACAACTACTTGTAGTTTTGCCCCAAGCTCTTTCTCCGACTCTTTTGGCAACACATCTCCACTTCAATGTTGTTGCACTTCACTCATCAAGATTTGTAACTTCTTCCTTGCATAGATTATCTAGTCGCAAGTCACTTTGTAGACCTCTAATTGTCTCAGTCGTGATCCTATGACTCTTTTGATGACAAAACTTCCATTTTGTTTTTTCCATTGCTGATTGAGATTTTCTTCAACATGCCTACTCTTCCCCCAAAAAAATTATTGGTTATTGTCACCTTAGTCATTTCTCTCTAGGTTCTTCATTTTCTATATGCTTTGGAGGCCAAAGCTAATAATGTTGGGAGGAATAATGAGGATTCAGATAGGATGTACAAGGTAAATTATGTTATTTGCCTATTCAAGAGTTCATATATTTCATCCTTTGTAAAAACATGCACAATTACATGTACCCCTAGTTATTAGGTGGTTAGATTGAGATTAGATTGAGAGGAGATTTTCATGGATTTCCCCTATTCTTTAGGAATGCATTTCCACCTCTTCTCACATTGGTACTTCCCTGTCATGTCCCCCTTTTGGACATAGAATAGGGAAAGACCCTTAGCCGAATTCCTGGATGTTTTCCATCAGCTAAGGATAGGTAAAATCAAAGAAGAACCTTTGGTTCTATTTTTAAGTTATAAAAGATATTTTTTGATATATCTTTTTTTATTGTAACTTAAAAGTAACCTCTCGAGCAGGGGTTAACTTAACCCTTAATGAAAAAAAGGGATGATATCTTTTAAACCAGTCTGATTCTCCCTCCAAGTGGAGCGCCCTTTTTTGGGAACAACATGTGGGAAAGAATGGTATAAAAAGTGGTATGATGATCATTTGAGAGGTTACCATGAATTTTGATAATTGAATTTCTGAGTTGAAACACGAAAATCTTGACTTATTGCTTTGAAGACGAAAACCTTCAAAATGGCTAGAATTAAGGACGGAAACCCTTGATACTCAAAGTGGACAACTTTGTGAAGAAGTTGTATTGAGCGTACTTGGCATCTAAGGGTGTTTTGAACACCGCTTTGTCTTCTAAAAGTGTGGCGAACTACTTGGAGGGTTGGGCAAGCTAGTTTGGGGCACCAAAAGAGGGCAGCGAGTTGCCTAAAGTGCAACGAACCACCTTGGAGGAGTAGCGAACCCCTCCTAGGGTTGGGCAAAGGTCTTCAACGCCTATTTTGGCCATTGATTGGGTGTGGAACAGCCACACTCCTAATATTTTTTATGATAATTTTCAGCTATTGAACATTGTAAAAATCAAGTTTTTGAATGATTATTGTTGGTTGTGATATTTAGTAATTTTCTAAAAATTTTGGAGCAATTGAACATTATTTTTGTGCCATATTTGAGCACCTACAACAATCTGTAATTAATTTCATATATATAGGGTTTGAAAAAAATCAGAAAAAAATGCATATTTAAACAGGGTTTGTTGGAAAACCCATTTGTTCAGTTTTCAGCCCTAAAGGAGATATTACAGTGGTATTAGAGCCATAATCTTGGCCAGTTGTGGGGTTTGATCAATCTACATGCCTAGCAGTGATAGAGAGGTTAGGTACTACGAAAGGAAAAAGAAAAAAGGCCCAAAGCAACAAGAGAAACAACAAATGGAAGAGATATTCACAGAACGAACAAGGCATAGAGACAATGAGGATAGGGACAATGATAGGTTTGAAAGATACACTCAAAGCCAAGAACGTTTGACAAATATGATGGTTGATTTCATACAAACTATGAAGGACATGAATGGAATCTAGACACAAAACGACGAAAGAAATAATTCAGGTACAAACAATAACACTTCCCTAAGGGCAATGATTGGATCTTCACAAAGGCCTTTTCAACCTACTTTCCCACAAAGGAAAAAATTCCGAAGAAGAAAAGTACCCTGTATTGGAGGATATTGCTGCCCACTAGACAGAGTATAGGACTCTTCCCACTGACATCAAGGGGGAAATGATCCTTACCAATTTCATGAAAATAAAGAAGGGTAAAGTTAGTCATGGGGCTGTCCATAGACCAAGAAACACTACAGAAGATCTACAACATGCTTTGGGAAAGCTCACACTTTCCACGTTTGATGGTTTGCCAAAAAGTTCAACTCGGGCATGTATACAAAAGGTTGATACATACCTCACACTTCGACTTATGGAGGATGATACCATCAAATTTGCTACATTGCATTTGGAGGGGACCACCCATGAATGGTGGTACCATGGATTGATAACCCAAGGATACAACCTCATAAACACTTATGATAAATTTAGTAGAACGCTGATTGAGAAGTTTGAAAGCACTGATCCGGAGCTTCACTTCCGGGAATTGGCTCAATTGAGTCAAAAGACTTCCGTGGAGGAGTATCTGGCTGATTTTCAAAGAATTTCAATTATAGTAGCGGATATTTCAGAAAAAAAGCTGGTGTCATTATTCATGGAAGGGTTGGTTGATCCTCTAAGGTGTTTGGTCAAGGCTTTCAGCCCTCCTACCCTTCAAAATGCCATTCAAAAGGCCTTTGATCTCAAGTCTTCAGCACCTAAAGGTAAAATTCTACCCTTTGGACAGCAGAAAACTAACACAAGCTTGCCTCTAGGACAGCAAGGGAGCAACACTTGGGGGCACCCAAAGATCAATTATTCAGAGCCGCCAAAATCAAGCCCCTTGGGGCAGCTCAAGACTCTAATACCACTAAAATGTCTATTTTTAGTAATTATAAGAATTATGAAGTTTTCATGAATGCATTTTAATACTGGAGCATCAATTAAATTCTAATTAATAATATGTAGTACTAAAACATAAAACTCAACTGGAATTTTTATTGCAATAACTGAAATGACCCTTTTGGGTAATTTTATAAGTTTTGATCTTTTTGTGATTCTTTGACAATACTAAAATATTAACAAGATTTTAAATAGCAACATACAACAATAAACCCAATTGTAATCTTTATTTCAATAAGAACAATGGCAATCAAAGTCTGACCATTGATATAGTTGACGGCAAGGTCATACGACAGCTTGGATGTAATGTCCACTTTCCATATAATTTTAGTAATTAATAAAATTGCTCAAATAGTGATTTTAATCATTCAAAAATATAAGTCAATTTAATTAAGTATTAAAATAGAACTATCTTGGATAATTATTCGAATTATTAAAAAAGTGGTTTTAACCATTTGGAAAATTAAGGTAATTTTAATAATTATTCTAAGGGGTTTTATAATTAATAAATTGCTTAAAAGGTAATTTTTATCACTTCAATTATTAAAGCAATTTAATTAATTATTGAAGCAAGGACCTAATATAAAATAATTATTTAATTTGCCAAAAGTAATTTTAATTACTAATTTATTGAGGCAAGTTATTTAATTGATTCAAAAAGGTCTAAAGTGAAATAATAAGGGATGTCATTTTAAAGTTTTGGAAGGGAGTGTTATTTAAAAGAAAAGAGAATATAAAAAGAAGGTAAGCTATCATTTGATATGCATGGAATGGATGATATTGATGTGGATTGATCAAGAATGTCAAGCTTGGTTAATTTGGGCATACTTTCTTGAGGAATGTTACCCTTCAAGGACTATGATGTGTTGATTCTCTAAACAGTGTTTTGGAACACCACCTACTTTTAAAAATTTGAGTGAACTTAGGGTTTGAGGAGGTAAATTCTGGAAACTAAGGTTTTCAAAATTTTAGAGCAAGTTTTGGTGGCCTTCCCATAAAAAGAAAATTATGAAATTATTTTTATTTGATAGTCACTAATTTTGTGGTCAATTTGAGCTCTTATTTGCATCATAATTCCAAGTATTGAGGGAGTTATGAATTTTTTAAGTTTCAGCGTTTTGTAAAAAATAATAATTTTTGTGGGCAACAAATTGTTTGGAAAGGGCAACGAAATTGCATGTTTCTATCTTGGGCAAATTACTTGAAGGTCTTGGGAACTCTTTTGGAGGGTCTTGCGTTGAGGAAACCCTCTTCTAGGGTTTGAGGTATTTTATACGGATTTTCTATGGGTGGGTGAATCATCTTGGTAACATTTTGAGGCCATTGAGTGATCAATTTGATGCCCTAGGTTATGATAATAATTAAAAAAATTATTATTATATTATTCCGATTTTTCTATCAACTTTGCATGCTAAATTTGGGTGATTTGAGCGCCGATTGCAAAGTGAATAATTCTGAATTATTCCTATTACTTTTCCTAAGTGGAGCGATTCACCTGAGGATTTTTTGAGTGTTTTTGGGCTCTAACCTTGAAAGGAACAATTATATATTTTTTTATTTATACTTTAAAATTTATTGCATTAATTTTCCAACATTGGCGACTTGTTTTGGAAGACTTGGAAGCGTGTTGAAGGGCAAATTGAGGTTTTCAGCATTCTGATTTTATTTCCTATATTTATCCAAGTGTGGCGACTTTATTTGGAAGTGTTTGCAAGGTGTTTCAGGATGTTTGAAGTATATATCAGTGGGTTGCAAGCTCCAATTAATTGTATTGGAAGGGACAACAAAAAAGGTATTTTATTTACTACATTTGTGAATTAAGTGGTTGCTGATTTTAATTTCAGAACTCAGTATTATTTTCAGATTTGTTTGGGTTTTGTGAAAAACCCCTTTTGTGGTCTTTGGTCCCAAATTGGGGACATTACATTGGAGATGATATGGCAGCCACCAAGGCAAGCTAACTAATGCACAGCAATCTGCCCAAAGTGTTGTTCTAGGCTTTTGAACAGTACAACAACACCAGAATGGTATGGCAGGCTCTGACCAGTCTAGCAAGAACCCTCAATAGAATGATGATTCACTGCATAGCAAAGATTGGAATGCAGCACCATAAAACTTCACAAAATCTGGAATTTGGCTGCAACCTTCAACGCCACAAGAATCTCGATAACCAAACTAAAATCTGGAATTAATCTTGATTTGTCAGCATAAATATGATCCTTTGATGAAATCCCCTGTCAGGATCCCTGCTCCTTAAGAGCACACTTGATTACCTTTGTATAAGCAACTAAACACGAAATTTAACCAAAAGTAATAAGTAACTAGAATTCAAAAACAGCACAGAATATGAGAGACAATACAATCTTGTATTAACACTCTTCCAGAAGGAAATACAATGAAGAAATCACTCTTCCCACACTTCTTGGGCGTACCAGTAATTCTCCCTCAAGAGTTCTCTCTCTCCACCAATTACAAACAACAATCAACTCAAACACAGAGTTGTACCCTCCACCAATCAGTAACAATATTGTCAGTCCAACAAGTACTCAAAGTACTACAAGTAGATCTCCCTGATCTTGCTCCTGTTGTGTTGCAGATCTCCTTTGACCTTGCACACACACACACACCTGCAGATCAACTGACCTTACTTACCATGTAGATCTTCTACCTGATCTCGCACAACCTGCAGATCAATCTGGGCTTGCACACTTGCAGACCCTCTAGATCTTACACACCTGGAAGAACCCTTGTCCTTGCCTTTGCAAGTCCTTATGATTCTACAAATTACAATACAGCCCCATGGGTCTCTTAAATAGATCCCATACAAACAATAATTAGACTTCCTAATTACAATAATTAGAAACGCAGACTCAAGACTAAAATTAGTCTTTACATGCAAACTGACCGTTCAACAAACTCACTGTTCGTGTAACTAACAGTTCTGGAACGCACAGGCGACCGACGTCGGTTCCTGTCTGTCTGGAGATGACCGACGTTGGCCGATTCCTGACTGATATCAGTAGCTTCCTGTCTACACCTGACCGACGTCGATTGGCTTGACCGACGTCGGTTACTGTGACACTCAGCAACCTCCTCCGTTTGCATCAGTGAAGCTTTTAGCTCCACAACCTAACAATCTCCCACTTGGAGATAAACAACTGCACCTGTACCTGTACCTGTACATCATCTAATTTTGTTTCCTGGCTTGTATCCCTCTTCAAGTTCAATCTTGAAGGCCAACCACCACATACCCTGTGGTGCTACTCCTGTCATCCAAATAACCTGCCATATCCGAATCTACATACCCATGTAGAGAAGTCCCTGACCCTGCATAGCATGAATCCCTGCTGCTGGTCCCTCTCAGATACCTGAGAATCCACTGAACTGCTTTCCAGTGCTCCTTTCCCGGATTGGCCACAAACTTGCTGACAACTCCCACTACTTGGGCAATATCAGGTCTAGTACACATGTACTCAACCTCATCATGTGATTTGGGACACTGTTCTGTGAACTGTCCATCCATAGGTGTGTTAACCGGTTCTGCATCCTGCATATTGAACCTCTCCACTACCTTATTCACATAATCATCTGGAGACAAAATCAACCTATGATCTTCCCTATCTCTAGAAATTCTCATGCCAAAGATTTTCGCTCCTCCTAAATCCTTCCTGGCACACCTCTGAGCTACTTTTACCTTTAGCTCAGCAAATTCCTGCATGTGTGACCCCACTAAATACAGTAACAAGATAATGTCACGACCATTATCCAACCTGGTAGAATAAACACAGTGATTACATTGACATTGACTAAAGCCATGCTTTGTCATAAACCTGTCAAACCTGTACCACTGTTCTGGAGCTTACTCTGTCACGACCATTATCCAACCTGGTAGAATAAACACAGTGATTACATTGACATTGACTAAAGCCATGCTTTGTCATAAACCTGTCAAACTTGTACCACTGTTCTGGAGCTTACTCAAGACCATATAACCTAGCCTTTTATCTCACGTGTCCATTCTCTCCTTTCTTTAACCTCGGAATCCATTCGACTTTCAGTGCTTTCATTCCGACTAGCAACTCTACCAAATCTCCCGTTTGGTTCTTTCCCAAGGAATCAATTTCCTCATTCATGCCATGCTCTCACTGTTTTCTGGATTCTACCTGCATTGCCTCTTTAAAACTTCCTGGTTCTTGACCATTAGTGAGCAACAAGTTCAAGTAGTATAAAGAAGGTGAATAACGAATTTGAGGCTTACTTACCCTTTCAGTCCTCCACATGGGCGTTTGAGACTCCTTGACAGCTTGTTGTCCGCCCAAAATCCGTTCTCTAGTCGACCTTGGTCTGCACCCGACCGATGTCGATTCCACCTAATCGCCGACGCTGGTTCTCTGACCGACGTCGGTGTCCTCCTGGTCGCCGATGTCGGTTCCCTAACCGACGTCGATCTCCACCTGCCCAACACCACCGACTCTGGTCTGCACATGACCGACGTCGGTACCTGCCTATTCGACGTCGATTCTCACCTGACCGACGTCGATAACTGTGTTTTCCTGTGAGTGATGACTTTTTACCCGCGAGCTCACTTTGGATCATAACCCTGTCCAAACTGCCCTGCTCAGAATTATTCAGCCTCTTGAGTTGATCTCTGTCCATCATCTTCTCCATGAAAACCAAGGCTTTTCAGTTCTTAAGTCTGTCAAAGACATCAGAGTTCCTCTTAAGAACATGCATCCCCTTCTTACTCATGTGACCAAGCCTACAAAGCCACATCTTTGCATCTACATCTGAAGTAGATAAACCAGAAAGAGAATCAGTAATACAAGTAGATAGATAAAGAGTACCTACTTTTTTACCACATGCTAATTCAAGTGCACCCTTGGAAACTTTCCAAGATTCCGCTGTGAGAGTAACTGTGCAACTCTCATCACCCAACTTTCTTGTAGAAATTAGACTCATCTTCAAGACTGGGACATGCATGACATCCTTCAACACCCATGTGTTGCCCGTCTGCAATTTTCGCTGCACTTCCCCTTTGCCAACAATTTGACAAGGCTCACCAACCCCTAAATAAATCTTTCCAAAGTCTCCATGGACATAATCATGGAAAAATACTCTATTTCGGGTTGCATGGAAAGAGGCAACAGAATCTAAAACCCAAGATTCTACTTTATCCAAGGAACATATAAAAGCAACCCGTGCAACAATACCTGCATCATTTGCTTCTTTATTTCTTTTATGCTGATCTTCTACCAACCAACAATCTTTCTTTACCTGCCCTTTCTTTTCATAATTCCGTAATTGATCATTCTTGCCATTGAATTCCTCCATTCTTAGCTTACTTTCTTCTGCCATTGCTTTACTCTCACTCAATCAAAAACCCCTGAGAGTGACCTGTAATCAAACATTTAACACGCTCTAACCCCCTGTTCGTGTACCTAACCAAGCTCTGATACCAATTGTCAGTGGTATCACTTGGTGATCCTAGCTCTGATACCAATTGTCAGGATCTCTGCTCCTTAAGAGCACACTTGATTACCTTTGTATAAGCAACTAAACACGGAATTTAACCAGAAGTAATAAGTAACTAGAATTCAGAAACAACACAGAATATGAGAGACAATACAATCTTGTATTAACACTCTTTCAGAAGGAAATACAATGAAAAAATCACACTCTTTTCACACCTCTTGGGCGTACCAGTAATTCTCCCTCAAGAGTTCTCTCTCCACCAATTACAAACAACAATCAACTCAAACACAGAGTTGTACTCTCCATCAGTTAGTAACAATACTGCCAGTCCAACAAGTACTCAAAGTACTCCAAGTAAATCTCCCTGATCTTGCTCATGTTGTGTTGCAGATCTCCTTTGACCTTGCTACCCCGCAGATCTCCTTTAACCTTGCACACACACACCTGCAAATCAACTGACCTTACTTACCATGTAGATCTTCTACTTGATCTTGCACAACCTGCAGATCAACCTGGGCTTGCACACTTGTAGACCCTCTAGATCTTACACACCTGGAAGAACCCTTGTCCTTGCCTTTGCAAGTCCTTATGATTCTACAAATTACAATACAGCCCCATGAGTCTCTTAAATAGATCCCATACAAACAATAATTAGACTTCCTAATTACAATAATTAGAAACGCAGACTCAAGACTAAAATTAGTCTTTACATGCAAACTGACCGTTCAACAAACTAACTATTTGTGTAACTAACAGTTCTGAAACGCACAGGGGACCAACGTCGATTCCTGTCTGTCTGGAGATGACCGACGTCGGCCGATCCCTGACCGATGTCGGCAGCTCCCTGTCTACCCCTGACCGACGTTGGTTGGCCTGACCGACGTCGGTTACTGTGACACTCAGCAACCTCCTCCGTTTGCATCAGTGAAGCTTTTAGCTCCACAACCTAACATCACCACGAAAGATAGGAAGAATTTTATCCTCGAATCTTGTACACCAGAGGATTTTCGTTCTCAGATGGATAAGTTGAACACAGAAGCTCAAACTTTAGAATAGGGTTTTAATTTTAATAATAGTAAATAATTAATCATTTTGAACCCAGCGATTCATTTATAATTTCTCTTTTTCCAGTTGCCCTAACCCTAAAATATTTAAAACATTTTTAGATAAATATTATTTTTTGGCCCCCTTTCTAATAATAACACAAGTGTCATCTTTCCATGTTATAAAATAAAGTGACTTAAGACAACTTAAAACATTATTATTAACGCATTTCTTTAACTTTATCCCTTAGCCTACAGGGAATAAAAAATACATTACGGGTCTTCTAATTGATTTATTCTGAAAAGGGGACATGACAAAGGTTGTCGCTAAAAAGTTGTTCACTTGTGTTTGTCCACTCTAATGCTTTATCATACTTGGTTTGTTCTGCTTTAATAAAATGAATTTTACCAAGTAAAACAAAAATATGAAATACTAACATTGTGCTTTTTAGAAATAAGAAATCTGAATATTAATTCAAAAACATTATTAGCGTAGAAACCAATAGTCTACTGGGATCGGGATGGGTTTTGGGTATGGTGATGCTATATGGGGATGGGGATAGGGACGTCTCTGAAACTTTGGAATCTCTCATGTCTTTTGCAGGAGTCTCCTCTATAAATTCACATCCCCTACCTTAAAATAAAAAATTAAAATAAAAAAATATAACTTTAACTTTAAACTTTAAAACATAAACGTGAAGTTGAATAATAAAACCCAATAAAGTATTCTACAGCAGCTCCATTCATCTCATTGTTCTTCATTTGCAGCCAGAAATAAAGAATACAAAGCGGTAGACATATCACTGTACTGAATTCGATGTATTTTAGTTTGCAGAAATTTAAATATATAAATATTATTATTTTATTTGTTTTGCCGTCTCCAAGTACCCAGTACCCAATTTCTGGAAACTGGCGTCACCATCTCTGAGACAAGTCCCTATCCCCTGGTGACTATGAATATTACTGCATTCCAATCTGGAAAACTATCATAAATGAAGAGAGACTGGTGAAGTTTTCCCAAGGATTGATTATCAGACTATTGCAAATCAGATAAAGGTCTACAGAGATATAAAGTTTTAGTATGTACAATTCTAATTTATTAACTATTGAGCTCTTTATAGCTGTATCATGTAATTTACATGCAAAATGTAAGATTTATAACAAAATTAAGAATCAACTTTTTTTTTCTTGTTAGAATTTGACATCCGAAATTATTCAATTTATAGATTTGAATAGGGCTACATAGTTCATTTTTATTTGAGGTGATGAGGCTCATGGCTTAATTGCTAACCCGTTTTTACTAGGATGCCTAAGTTCACAGATCAGCTGCAGAGAAGTTCTCCATCAGGGGTACACACCATCAGAAACAAGGTGATTGCAAAAACCAGGGATTACACCCAATTGCAGTAGGAATCAACCCAGTGCTGCAAATGGTAAAAGCCCAATAGTCTCACCTTCGTGTATACATAAAGAGTATTTGTCCTACGTGATTCGGCAACTGCTTGAAATAGTTAAAACTGGTAAATACAATAGAGAAACAACTACTTAATGATAATGACCCAAGCTTATCATGGGAAATGATAAAGAGTAGGTGTTGTCTGCAATATAACTGATGGGACGGTACAACCATCATCTTACAATCGCACAAGATTTGTCAAACTCAAAAGCACACTATTGTCAATGTAATATTTGTGGAAAGTGGCCTTACATTATTAAGAGATACTGCAACCACCTTCGCCCCATTGCCTAATCCTGGCTCTTTTCCGATAACCTGCTGTGCCACAAGACAATTTTCTTGCAACATTTAAAAATAAATAAAGAAGAAATTCAATTAATGTCCACAAATGACCAAAATAAATGGGACTCAAAAGTGCAACATCAAGTTCCAATAGCTATTCAAGAGAGACTCTACCAAACAAAATATCTAGAGTATGTTAAATTAATCTAGGAAGCAAAAGATTCTAAAAATCTAAAATTTCCAGCTCTAAAATAAAGTCATTCATAATTTTGTGTTCAAAACTACCTGTAGAGAGTTTCTTGGGACAACAACTACAATGATATTGCCCTTTGACAAAAAAAAGTCCCTGGATTGTCTGAGCAGGTGCCATAAACATCCAGCCCCCCACCTTTAGTGGCTGCTCAATGTTTTCTCCAAAACAATGGGCCACTCCATTTTTAAGGGTAAATATATCACGAGTTTCCAGAAAAAATCTATAATTATGGACTGTGGAAGCTTAAAAACTCTAAAATTCAGCGTGTTCCTTCCTTTATTTCGAATTCCCACCATCCATGGAAAAATAAGAACGGCAGTCCCCTCCATGGGTCTGCATTCTAAAACAGGCTAAACCCAATCAGACAAGTCGGAAAATATAAAGCCATGTAATGGAAAAAAAAAAATCCTGTAAAAAGAAAAGCTCCATTGAACAACCATCAGATACCCACCGACAAGTGGGTTTCATTAAGCTGTTGGTGGTTGCCAACCCAACCACTCTAGGTTCACTTACCATATAGTCCTAAAGCCAAAAATGCACAAAAAGCCTTGGTCACTATCACATTGGATGGCTTGAGAATTTTTCTAAAAAATGATGAAGCTAACAAGAGAATCACATGGGATCCAAGAGATTGTGATGTAATGACAATGGGTACACTCTTAAGAGCATGGCCCAAGTTTAAATTCCTCCACTGCAATGCCCATAAGTCCAACAAACATGTGACAAGGTTGTAGTGTTACTATCATAGTTACCATGTTCAAAATGTTCGGTTCGTTCAGAAGGGGGGAAAGTTCAGAAATGCAGAATATTAAAAAAGTTCGGTTCGGTTCAGAAAATATAAAAAATATCTAAATATTAAAATTATAAAAAATATGAAGCTATTAAAATAGAAATAATAAATTTATACGTATTCATACTTTTTATTTTTTTAACTATTAACATATATATGTTTTATTACTAATATCTAATATTTTAAAATACTAATATTTAATATAATTATAAATATATCATATTATATTATATAATATATAATATATTATATTAATTTTTTATAAACTATAATATATAACAATAATAAAAAATCTTCTGGACTCAAGTTTTGAACCTCGACATGTTTCGGATCCACTTCTGTGATATTATTTGTCTAATGAAGGATCATAGAAGTGGATCCGAAATGCGTCGAGATTCAAAACTTGACACAGTTTTTTCAGAAGATTATTTATTATTGTATGGATTGGGAATATCAGATCTTTTATAATATGTAACGATAAATATATTATATATATTATCTTAATATTTTATAAACTATAAAATATGAGTATTCCCATATTGAATGGGTATGTGGGGAAAATCTCAAAATATTAATGCTATATACCGAGGATACATGCCTGCACTGTTGAAAATGCCAAAGTAAAAGAATAATGTAATGTCCCCTTACTCGAACAAAGCGTAGCAGAGACCCCTGAGCCTACTTATTTCTTGTAGGCTTGAGGGGGGAAAGAGAAAAGGGAAATAATTTAATAATATTGGCTTAAGTTGTTCCCCAACGTCATTTAAACGTTATAACTTAAAAAGGAGATGCCTAAACCATATTATTAATTAGGTTGGAACAAAAGGTGCATTAATTATAAAGCCAAAAGGGAAAATTTAAAAAAAAAGTAATTATTAATTACTTTTTGAACAAAAAGGGAATAATAAAATTAAAAGTAATTTCTAATTGTTTTTAAGGTTTCAAGAGGAAAGGTAATTATTAAAAAGGTGAAAAAAAGGAAAAGGACGGACATTATGATCAATCACTTTTCAGAATCTATTGGAAAGTTCGAGCAACAATTGTTCAACCACCACCACCCGAGGACGAAAACCCTCAAGTGGAATAGGGTTGAGGACAAAAACCCTCACACTAAAAAGGTGATTCTGCACAGGAATCACATTTGTGCTTTCAGATTCAAGGTCAATTTTGGGGTGTTTTTGCAACAAACCAGCTTAGGGCTCAAAGCGACCCTCTCTAAACCCTAGCTGCCAAAGTTTGCAAGTAGATTTTAGGGGCTTCATGTACTGTACAAACCATACGATAGGCTATACAACCTCTGCATCAGATTGTACCTTCAATTGGAAGGAGCTTTTACTCATCTTAGCAAGTCGCTAGGGTTTGGTGGTAAAAACTCAGCCAGTGGTGCTCCTACAACGATTTTACCCCCTAAAACACAACAGTACTATAAACTACGTAAATTTATAGGGTTTCATGTACCATACATCAGACCATACAGGGGGCAGACACAGTGGGTTATCAAATTCAGACCTGATCGTTGCTTTTTTTGGAAGCCCAACAACAAGAAGGCACAGTTAGTAGCTGGAAAGGAACTTTTTTGATCATCTAAAACCCTAACGCTAGCTTCAACAAGTCGCCAAACAGTCAAAGAGGAAAATTCCACTTGCATGTAACACTGTTCCAAGGCAGCCGTACAACTTTTGAACCAAATCGCTTAGGGTTCTTCACAAAGATTGTAGTATTATGGTCTCTTTCATAACGCATAGGAGGGTTTGTTCAAAACTCATACATCCATCGTTGGAACTAAATCAGACTATTGTATTTTGCCCAAAACTGAGTTTTTTTTTGCATAATAAATTTCATTTGGCTTGACAACGTGCAAGTTTGTTTAAAGTCAGCAATTTTATAAGTAATGTTCCAAAATTAAAACTTTTTGTGCAAGTGGGTCCTTACAGTGGTATTAGAGCATTGATTCTACGAGCCTAGGTGGAAAAATTTGAATCTTGATCACATATGCAAGAGGAACAAAAATAGCTGAAGTATTATCAGAAGAGGAAGGGTCAAACATCTGAGGAGGACAACAGTAATAAAATGGGCGAGAGAGAGGAGAGAGCAACGCCTATAAATGAAAGGAGTTACCTACGTGAAATAATCGGCCGTCGGCAAAAGGACATGGAAAGAACAATCCAGATAACCCTCAAAGAATCCATGGCAGGCATAGCACAAGTACAAAAAATTAGCATGGGTAAAGGAAAGGAAAAATTACAAGTAAGCACTTTAAATGATGTTAGGGTTTTGGTAGCCCCACCTCCAAAAACCTTCCGTGCCAAATTCCTACAAAGGGAGGAAGAACCACTTGAAGAAAGAGATCCTTTATAGCAACATGCAGGTAATGAATATTCAATAAATCTTGTAGAATGATGGGCTTAGCTATGAAGTGCAGCAAGCTCTCAGGGAATTTTGTGAAATAGATAAGATCAGCACTAGGAAAGGTAGAAGAAATCAACCGTATTAACCACAACGAGACATAAAACTAAGGTTGGGCAAGATTACTCTTCCTACATTTGATGGGTAAAGTAAATCTACAACGAGATCATGGTTACAAAAGTTAGATGCATATTTCTCGTTGAATCCCACGTTTGAGGACGAGGCAATTAAGTTTGCTACACTCCACTAAGAGGGAGTGGCCCATGAGTGGTGGTACCATGGCATGGTCACCCAAGGGCATGGTTCCATTAGCACTATTGATGAATTTAGTCAAAAGCTAACTAAAAGGTTTGACAGAAAGGATCCAGAAGTTTGATTTAGAGAGTTAGCTCAACTCAGACAAGAGGGTACTATGGACAACCATATTGCTAATTTTCAGAAATTGGCAGTGATGGTATCAGATGTGACAGAGAGAAGGTTGGTAGTCTTGTCTGTTGAGGGGTTGGCTGATTCCCTTAAGGTTTAGTGAAAACCTTTGACACTTTGTCACTTCAAGAGGCAATTAAGAAAGCGTTAAATTTAGAATCTTCAGCAACTAAGGGCAAATTTCTGCTCTATGGATGGTCTAGACCAGCACCCTTTGGGCAGCCAAGGACAAATACTTATGGGCAACAAAAACCTCTACTTTTTGGGCAGCAAAAGAAGCAACGACAGCAAGGTAATTTTCAGATTAAAGTGTTGCCAAAAACCAGTAAATAGATAGAGTCTAAGAATGAGCTGAGAAGGAAGAAGTTATGCTTCACATGCAAGTATCCATGGAAACCTGGGCATAGATGCCTTCCCAAGGGGCAAGTGCATTATATAGAGGTAATTTCAGATGATGAGCTAGAGGATAAAGAGGCTGAAACAAGGATAGAAGAAATAGAACTAGAAGCTAAAATTAAAGGGGAGAAAAATAGTACAGATGGTACCCTTGCTACTCTTTCAAGTGCACCTAGATACCACCCTTTTAGGATACATGGAATGTTTAAAGGACATAAGGTGACTGTCTTCATTGATAGTGGGGCAACCCACAACTTCATTGATGAGGAGCTAGTGGCCCAAAGAGGGCTGAAAACAGAAAAATTTCAAAGATTTAATGTCACAGTTGCGGATAGCATTTTAATCCCATGCACAAAGAGAGTCAAGAGCTTAGACATCAACCTTGGTAAGTACAAAGTATGTGATGATTTTTATGTGGTGAATATAGGAGAAACAAATTTGGTCTTGGGTGTGTAATGGTTACATTCCCTTAGAGAATTTACACAAAATTACAAGACTATGGAGCTGAAATTTGATGGGAAAGAGGTTGTATTTCATGGTATCGCCAATGGGGCTCCAAGTACAATTTCAACAAGAAGCATGGAAGATCTTTTCGGAAAGGCCAAATAGTTTGGGCAGCCCATTGCTTGATAAGCAATGCATCTCCACTTATGGATAAAAAGTCCCCACCATCCAGATGTTTGGGTAATTCTAGACAAGCATGCAAAAGTTTTCAGTAATTTACCTCCAGGGCTGCCACCTGGTAGGGGATTTCAGCATGTAATAAAATTGGAACCGAGGTCAAAACCGGTTATGATTACTCCCTACTGTCATCCTTGAACCTTCAAGGAAGAAAATGAGAAGGCCATTAAAGAGTTGTTGAGAATGGGGCATGTTAGACTAAGTTCTAGTCCATGTGCTTCTTCAGTTGGCTTGGTGAAAAAGAAAAATGGAACTATGAAGATGTGCATTGACTACCGTGCTCTAAGTAAGAAAACTATCCAGAACAAGTACCCTATTCCCAGGATCAATGAGTTGATTGATGAATTGCACAGTGCCACATATTTTTCAAAAAAATTATTTGAGGTCCGATTACCATCAAATCAAGGTAAGGGATGAGGATGTGCATAAAACCACTTTTTGTTTCACTTTGGATACTTTGAATTCTTGGTTATGCCCTTCAAATTGACTAATGCTCCAACCACATTTCAATCATAAATGAACCATATTTTCAGTGAGCATTTGAGGAAATTTGTTCTAGTATTCTTTGATGACATCTTGGTGTATAGTAAGATGTGGGAGCAACATTTAAAACCCCTTCATAGAGTGTTGGAAATTTTGAAGCAACACACTCTTTTTGCAAAACAGTCCAAATGTGAGTTTGGGTTGACTTAAATTTTGTATTTGGGACATGTTATTAACGCTTAAGGAGTACAAGTTGACCAAGAAAAGATTCAAGCCATTCTAGATCGGCCTCATCTTACTACCATGACACAATTAAAAGGATTTATAGGCCTTTGCAGCTAATATAGAAAGTTTGTTAGAGGCTTTTCACAGCTAGTTGTCCCATTGACAGACTTGACGAAGAAAGGAGCTTTGAGCTGGTCCACAAGAACCCAATTAGTCTTTGAAAAATTGAAAGAGGTAATGAGTTATTGTCATGTACTTATTGTTCCAAACTTTTTTATTCCTTTTGCGTTGGAATGTGATGAATCAAGTGAAGAAATAGGGGTTGTTTTAACGCAAAAAGGTCATCCAATTGCTTTTGAGAGCCGGAAATTGAAAGATACAGAGCGTGGGTTCTCTATTTATGACAAGGAGATGTTGGCAATCACGCATGCATTGGCAAAGTTCAGACAATATCTAGTTTGTGGCAGATTTGTGGTGAGGACGGATCACAACAGCTTGAAGTTCTTCCCTAACCAAAAGTATTTGGATGATAGACAACAGAAATGGGTAAGTAAACTTCAAGCATATGACTTTGATATAGAACATGTGAAAGGCAGAAATAATATTGTAGCTGATGCCTTATCACGAAAACCATTTCTTTGTGTCATGTCTGAATTTTTTAATGATTGGAAAGCCGTAATAATAGCTGAATATGCAAAGAATGCTTTCACCAATGATGTTTTTGAAGGTAAGGTGCAAGATGATAGGTACAAAGCGATGGAAGACCTCATCCTATACAAAAATAGGATTTATTTAATTCTGAAATCTAAGGTAAAAGGCAAAGTGTTGAAGGTCGTTCATGACATACCCTTGGTTGGTCATCCAAGGTTCTACAAGTCTTATAAACAAGGGACAGAGTCTTTTGGAAAGGGCTTATTAGAGAAGTTCTCCAATATATTAAAGAATGTGCGACTTGCCAACAAAACAAAGCGGAGCATGTATTTCCAGCTAATCTATTGCAACCCTTTCCCATTCCAAGCCAAAAGTGGGAAAGTATTTGTAATGTCCTCTTTTTTGGCATAACTTGCTTATGGACCCTCAGCTTGGTTTTGTTCCCACAAGGCTAAGGAAAAGAAAGAGAAGGGAACTATGAGGGGGCTATTTAAAGAGCAAAAAGGTGAAAAGTACTTAGATATTCTAATTTTCAATTGAGTTATGCAAAAAGTGTTTTTCATCTAATTTTCACTTAAGTTGGGACCTTTTTAGGGTCATGGGCACTTAAAGCTTGAAAGTGAATTTTATAAGGAAGCTTTATATAATATTTTTTTAAAGAAAAAGATAAACTCTCCCTCCTTATTTTGGGCGCCACACTTGAAGGAGAGATATAAAAGGAAAAGAAAGGCTCATTTGAAAAGATTATGCATTTTTAAATATTAAAATTATTGTGCAAGTATGTCAAGCTTGCTCACCACATCTTGAAGACGAAAACCTTCAAGTGTGCTAGTGTAATGTCCCCATTTTTTATCTAGACTCGCGTGGGACCCTTAGCCCATTCTTGTTTCCAATGGCTAAGGGTAGAAGAAGGAAAGGGAGCATTGTGGGCCACTTGTGAGAAGTTAATAATAGAAAAGGTACTTTATATTTCTAATTTTGAGTTGAGTTATGAAAAAGCACCTTATGTTTCTATTTCACTTAAGTCGTGGGGTTAATAGGTCTTGAGCACTTAAGGCCTAAAGTGAAATTAAGAGAATCTTTTAATATTTTAAAAAGAAAGGTAACTCTTCCCTCCAATTTTGGGCACTACACTTGGACGAGTGGCATATAAGGGCAAGTAAGGATTCATTTGAAGATTATACATTATTGGATATTGAAATTATTGATCATATGTCAAGCTTAGTTTCCATCTCTTAAAGACGAAAACCTCCATTCCTTCTACTTCGGCAACTCTATCCAAGGGTTGTAAGTGAGCTTCAAATTGCATGTGTTCATGCAAGTGGATCTACAAAGGCGTTTTCAAACACCACCTACTTTTAAAAATTTGAGTGAACCTAGGGTTTAAGGAGAAAATTTATAGAAACAAAGGATTTTAGAATTTTAAAGCAAGTTTTAGTGGCCTTCCCATGGAAGGAAAATTTTGATATTATTTTAATTGGATAGTCAATTTTGTGGTCAGTTTGAACTCTTATTTGCATCATAATTCCAAGTATTTAGGGAGTTATGAATTTCTGAAGTTTCAACCTATTTGCAGGAAATAATAATTATTGTGGGTAGCGAACTATTTGGGAAAGGCTGATTTGCAAGTTTCTATCTTGGGCAATTTGTGTTGGAGTGGTTTTGCAGGATTTTTAGGGTCATTCAATGCCCTAGAATATTCAAAAATTACTTCCACAATTTTGGCACTTGAGCAACTTGTATGGCAAGCTCCAAAAGGTGATTTGGTGAGAGAAAACAAAGGAAAATTTTCCATATTTGCTCCTATTTTATTGAGGTGTGGTGAACTACTGGAGAGTTTTTCAAGGCATTTAAGGGATGGAAAGTACAATTGTACCTTCAAGAAAAATTCAAAATATTTTTGTAAGGTATTTTCAGCAAATTGTCATATTATTGGACTCAAATAAAAGGTTCAATTCTCTAAATAATTTTGAACTTCTTGTGGATTTATTTGGATGCTCTTAGATTGAATATCATACATTTTTTCAGTTAGGGTTTGGTATTTGTTGATCATATTGCAAGCTATTCCTTTCTCGAAAGAACACCAATCAGTTTGTATTCAAGCTGGAAACGTATTATGACAGCCATGAATATTTTGATTTTCCACCCAAATCTGAATTAGTTTGGCTAAAGTATTCATTCCCTTCGGCTGGAACCATTCTCCCGCCTTCCCCAATGATGTAATGGCTTTAAAACGATCAAACTTGCATTTATCCAAGGCTAGACATGACAATTCAAAACCTGATTTTGCCAATGTTGATGACCTGGAAACGGAACAGTGACTGCAAGTTTGAAATCTTCGTGCCAAAACATGAAGTTGGAGTATTGTAGGGAATGAAAATACTACAAGAAAGGTTGAGAAACCCTTCCCAACCGTTACCCATTGGGAATTGCTCCTTCCCATGATCAAAAGGCCCTGCCAACCCATTTGTATGGGTGCCAAAAAACTCAAAATTTTTATGACAACACCGAGTTTGTAAGTCTCACGTGGATCCCACATCCATACCAGGAATTTGCATTTCTCAATCCTTAAATTTCCTTGGGGAAATTCCGTCCTCCATTTAGTGCCCTTCATCTTATTAATAAGGATTAGTGCTTCATGTGTGTCTTAAAATAAAATAAATAGGTCATTATATCAACAGTGAAGCTATAATGAGTTGTTCGTATGAAACTCTAGAAGATAGGAGTTTTAGAATACTGTTAGGAGAGATATAAGCTAACTCCTAGTTTTTAGGAGTTTATTGCACTATATATGTAATTATCTTATTCATAATAATGCATTGAAGTTGATTGACCAAATTGGTGCTCTGCACTTTTCGAGCTTCAACTCCATGCATTGTGGATTAGATCCTAACAGCGGTATCAGAGCGGCTCTTCCTCAAGGACCTCTCTACAAATTTGGTCTTGCTCATAAGAAGAGATTTGGAGTGAGGACCACATCCATCTCTCTTATCTATTGACAAACCTCTATATTTTGTCAAGTGATATACAGTGCAGACCACCGTAAACTCTATTGGCAGTAAATTAAATATATATCTATCTTTTTGTACAAGGCGTAAATCATCCACAAAAGGATTCGGCACAGTTGCATTGAAGGCTGAGATCCTTTCATTGACCAATCTATTATATTCAAGGGTCGTGACCTGTAATCTATCTTCACGGTCGACCTTCACGATTGAATTGGATCGAAGTGTCACCCTCGAAGCTCCCACATCTCCACATTCCTCTGACTATATCTTCTACTTCACGGTGAAACCTTGCAACGTCCAAGTCGGTCAATTTTTTCAACACAGAGCACTCCTTGTAAAATTCAATGCAACATTTGGGACTGTGATGGCATATCATCTCTTACCGTTTTGTATCATTCGTCATCCCCTGTAACCTCCACCCGATATCCTTGGAACGACAAACCCTCTTCCTTGGCTTCTCGAACACAATCCACAAAAAAAAATTATCCACAAAGGATCAGGTGCAGTTAAACGGCGACGATGGAAAAGTTTCATTTTAGCACGAGTTGGATATCCACCTCAACACTACTTCGAGCTCCTCATTTTGTTCGCCCCACCATTCGCTGTCAAGATCTGGAGTCTTGGGCACTCAATCTCATCTCACGACGAAGCATAATAGGGTCAGTTTTAAGTTTTTAGGTATTTTTGTTTTAGCCCATAGATATAGTTTTTATTTTAGAGTTAAGTATTTGTTTTTAAGCGCAACTGTTTCATATGATTATTTGTTATTTAGTTAAAATATATAATAGTTGTTTTTAAAGTCTTGTAAGTGTTGTCTATTTAAGAGTCAAATTTAAAACAAGAAAAAATGTGTGAGGTAT
The DNA here is from genome assembly GCA_037957365.1 of Torreya grandis. Taxonomy (NCBI): domain Eukaryota; kingdom Viridiplantae; phylum Streptophyta; class Pinopsida; order Cupressales; family Taxaceae; genus Torreya; species Torreya grandis. Next base: position 2,391,977 of record JARHVA010000791.1, read on the forward strand.
TTTAGTAGTTTATTTTTGGAGTCAATTTCTTTTTCGAAGTCTTTATTTTTAAGGTTCAAGTTTGTCCAATATCTAAAAGATCAAAAGTGTCTTTGTAGAGTCATTTTCATTGTAAGGATGCATTATTGGTTGAAACCGACATCCAGTCCAGTAAGTCAAAAGTAAGGGAAGTTAATATGAAAAAATTAAGTCAGATTGAGAAGTTTGACGGCCAGGATTTCCATACATGGCAAATCCAAATACAATTGGTGCTGATAGAGAAAGATCTTTGGGATATTGTAGATGGCACTGTTACTGAACCAACAGATATGGATGCATTTCAAAAGTGGAAAATCAAAGATAAAAAGGCTTTGGCCACTATTGGCCTTGATCTGTCAAAACCATACTTACATCATGTGGACTTTAAAAAGTCTTCCAAACAAGTATGGGAATCACTAAATACTTTATTTGGTGCACAAGTTGATAGTGCAGAGATAACTATGAAGAAAAAATTATATGGTTTGAAAATGGAAGGAGATGATATAGTAGCCCACATCAGTAAATTTCATTCGCTGATAAACCAATTGGCAGGGATAAAAGAAGATGATGCAAAAGCAATATTACTCAACAACATGCCCAACAATATATCACATGTGGTGTTCACCTTAAGCAAGCTAAATCCAAGTTTGCAAAATGTCATTTCTACATTGTTTGCTGAATGAAGCAAAGCTTCAGAAAAAGAAGTAACGATCTCTCAAAGCAAGTCCAGCACTTCCTCCAAACAATCTAAACATATGATTAAAAAAGATAAATATACTTGTTTTTATTGTAATAAGCCAAGCCATGTTGTTTTGAACTGCAAACAAAGAACACAAGATCTTCTAGATGGAAAAGTGAATGACAAAGCAACGGCAATAGCAACAAAGAAAAGTGATCAAAGAGAAAGTAGTCCTTCCTTAGACAACGACAAAGTGGATCATAGAAGTGATGAAGACTATCTATATTAATATTGTTCCTCACCCTATTTCAGCACTAAGGGAGGGATTAATAAGGATTAGTGTTTCATGTGTGTTTTAAAATAAAATAAATAAGTTTTTATTTCAAGAGTCAAGTTATAATAAATGAGCTGTTTGTATAAAACTCTAGAAGATAGGAGTTTTAGAATATTGTTAGAAGAGATCTGTGCTAACTCCTACTTTTTAGGAGTTTATTGCACTATATATGTAATTATCTTATTCATAATAATGCATTGAAATTGATTGGCCAAATTGGTGCTCTGCACTTTTCGAGCTTCAGCTCCTTCATGCATTATGGATTAGATCCTAACATCTTCATTGTTAGCATGATCCTCATATTCATCAAAATATGGTAAGGACATTGCATAGTGGTGATACAACAATTCCTTGTTATGAATATAATTAAACAACTTACCTTTAGATGCTAGTCTGAAAATTCCAGCAAGTTGAAAATGAGTAATAGTACTTGGAAATTTGACTTTGACCATTAAATGCTCTCAATCGCCATGCCAAATGGATTCTTCTTCTTCCTTTAGCTCATGCTCCAAGATTTCCCCTTCTTCCTTCACCGCTAAGGGAGAACTCATAATACTACTTTCAACATGTGATGGCTCAAACTTTGCAAAGTTTGTATGAGGGTCCATTGATTCTAGGGCTGATACAACTTCATCCTTAGATGTTTGACATCCCTCATGTAAAGCTTGTTCTTTCTTTTCCTTGGAGAATTTTGATTTTTATGATTCTCCTCCATTCTTGACTTCCCCTTTTTGCTCTCTTTGCTACTCATGAATTTGTTGGACAACTTGCTGCCTCAAAATTTCTGAATTCGGTAATTCAAAATTTTCAACACTTGGCTGCCCCAACATGCTTGATTTTTCTCAGTGTTGCAAGGAGAAGCGTCTCCCAACCCCTGGGACGCGTCTCGGGTTCCAAGACGCATTTCAGGAACAAGAGATGGGTACAGAGATGTCTCCCATGCTTGGAGATGTCTCCCTGCCCGTCTCCACATCTCCAACACGTCCTTGGATGGGAAAATCACATCTCCAAACCCCAATCATGAAAAAACAGGCAAAAAACCTAGTTCTATTACCACACTCGCCAGATTCGTTGCAGAGAGAAGGTTGTTTGTAGGCATTTGCTTCATTGTCTACGTTTTTTTAATCTGCATTTTTTTTAGTTTTTTTTTAAGGTATTATCGTTTGCGACAATCCCAGCCATTGCCTCAAACCCCTAGTAAGTTTTTTTTTTTTACAGTTTACATTAATTCTATATTAGGTTTTCAATATTTAATTTTTAATTTTTATTTAAATGTTTAATAATTAGTATGAGTATGTTTAATAAATGTTTTTAACTTTTTAAGTTTTTAGTATTAGGTTGAGTATTAATATTTTAATATTTATTATTTGATATTTAATAATGTTTATTTAAATGTTTAATTTTTTTTTTTTAAGTGTTTTAAAAATTAAGTTTTTAATATTTAATTTTATGCAGTGTTTATTTTTAATTTTTCATATTTAATTATTTAATAAATTAATATTTATAATATTATTTAATGTTTTAATTTTAATATAAATTTTGGCATTGCATTAGTATAAATTTCTTTAAATTTTTCATAGTATATATATAAAAAAAAAATTTATCGATATCGGGGATTACAGGACCCCTTCCCGAAAACATAAAAACTCAGAGAGCAAAATAGGCCTAGCTTGATAGCAAGAGCCGTCAAGGCATCTGACCAACATATGACCAGGGAGTATTTAAAATACTTCAACTTAATTAACAAAATTTCAAACATAAAGAACTAAAAAAAACTAAGTCTCACCCTTATGCACTTTATTGTGAGAGCGAAGAATCCTAGAAGGGGGACGGACTAGGAATGAAATGCCTTTTTTCTTACTTCTCACAATCGTCCATTCTTCTTGATTACTCAAAATACCTGATTCTGATTTTGGTAGGATGCACCTTTCCATCGAAGATCCTGTACTGGCCTTCTCCTTGCTTACTAAATCCATGAAACTCTTATCACCTAACCCAACATCCTCTGAAATCTGAGGTGCTGACGCCAAAGAAAGTAAATTTGCTTTTGGATCCTCCTCTTTACGGACTACTGCAACAACTCTTAAAAGTAAAACCAGATCGCTAACTAGAAACACGAAAAGAAGCTCTTCACTTGCCTCCTTCCACCATGAAGACTCCACTTTGCGCTTGGAAATTTGGCAGGAAACAAAAAGATGACTAGTTTTATACTAATTTCTACACCTGAAAAGGAGACCTTCATAATCAAGGGATTGAGACCAACATCTACCTTTGACATTCAACTTGATCATTCAAGGAAGATCCTGAGCAATGTCTAAGCAAACAAGAACCCTGGCAAAAGTCATCCTGGAGAAATTTAAAGAAGAAGCATCAATCTCCAGCAATTCACCCAAGGACCCCCCAATTGTTAACAACCCAAACTCTGACCAAAATTGAAGAGAAAGATACGGCAACCGCACCCAGATGGGTCTGAGAGAGGTTTTCAATTAGGGGATTAAAATCTGGATACCAAGGTCTCAGAAGGAGAAGGTGATGATCACAGCTCGAAAATTTTCCCTGAATAATCTTATTACGATTAGTAAGAGAATCAAAAACCACAATGAAGAATCCTCTGGCACAAGGATAAACTTCTAAACTGTCCTCCAAGCCAACCCGTCAGGTTCCGAAATCCATTGATGGAGAATAGAAAGAGAAGGCAAAAACCTATTGAATCTGTATACTAAGCCCCTTTCCACATACCAATTTTCACTTTCAAGCACCTCCTCCAAAGCCTCCTCAAAATTGACCACTAGAAAGTCATTTGCAGCACTTAAAAAGACCCTAGTTTGCTCAAACTGAGAAACCAAAGGGCCATACAATACCCTAGTTGCATGATTATCCTTCTTAATAGGGGTTGACGGTTGTTCAAAATTAACAGCAAGCCCCTTGCTCTCCTTTCCTTCCCCCGCGCCTACTATCCCACCTATTTGACCGTCGTTGTAGCCAACAAGATGAAAAGAAGGCTCTAATCTTCTGCCAAACTCCCCCGCTAACTCCTTCGATCACTAAAAGTTTGCCGAAAAAGAAGAATCAACAACCCTGTCCGTTTTAACATCTGCTGAAACTGCCCTACACAAAAGTGTTTTCCTAGCCGAGTCAACCACTCGAACCCCAACCTCCCCTGCATTGTTCTTCCTCCATTGCGAGCCTCCAATAAAAGAGAAACGATCTTTCCCTGCCCATTCGGCTGCCACTTTGCCTACGAAAAGGGAAAAAGCACTACCTTTGGGAGATTTCGCATATTCCATTGCGCTCGTCAAATCCACTATCACACCCTAGTATATATATAATTATTAATATATTATAAATTATTAAATAATAAATATATATTGTCGTCTCCCCATACCCCATCTCCTATTTTCCAAAAAATGGCGTACTGGTACCCATACCCATCTCCCTGTAACGTCCCCCTTTTCAAGCTAGTCGTTGGGTGAGACCCTTAGCTTGTTCGTTCCCAAGGGCTAAGGTTTTTAAAGACAAAAAAAGGGAACATTTGTGAGCTTCAAGGGCATTTTATGATAAAGCACTTTGTTATCTAGTTTTGGGACCTTTTTTAAGGGTCATGGTCACTTAGGCCTAAAGTGTTTTTATAAGGAAGCTTGCAATATATCTTTTTTTAAAAGAAAAAGGTAAACTCTCCCTCTCTATTTTGGGCGCCACATTTGGAAGAGGGATATAAAAGGAAATAGAAGGCTCATTTGAAAAGGTTATGCAATTTGGATATTGAAATTGTTGTGCAAGTATGTCAATCTTTAAGTGTGTTAAGGGTTTGGGAACGAAAACCTCCATACCTAATTTCAGGGCAGCTCTACTCAAGGGCTATAGATGTGCTTCAATTTTGCATAGTTGTATGCACGTGAATCTAGAAAGGTGTTTTTGTACACTACCTTCATCAAAGATTATTACCATAGTTACCAAGTTCAAAAATTCGAATCCGTTCAGAAGGGCAAAAAATCCAAAATCTGAAATTCTTGAAAAAGTTCGTAAAAATCTGATCCGAAATATATATAATATGTGAGCATAGTTTTAAAATATGCTAATTTTAAAATATGTTAAATTAACAAATATGATGAAAAATATTAATAAAATTATATAAAATGTTAATATTATATCATGTTTATGGTTTCTGGGCCTTTTTTTGTGCAAAAAACCTTAAAAAATAAAAAAATAAAAGATTTAATTTTTTGAAAAAAAACAAGGCCGACCCAAACGAACTTATCCGGGCTGGCCAAAAAATGCGGATCCGATCAGATTTTGTCTAGATCTAGCCGGATTTGGTAACTATGATTATTACAAACCCTTCAGAGAGATAAAAATTCATGATTTAGAGGTCAAAGAGGTGGACGAACTCAGTTTGAGGAGCTTTGTTGATTTTGGAGGCCATCCCAAGGGTAGCGACTTGCTTTGGGAGGGTGGCAACCCCTCTCAAGAGGGCAAATTGTCTTTGGAACCCTCTTCTAAGGTCAAAGGTAATTTTAATAATTTATTCCAGCAATTGGTGAGTGATTGTGGATCAAATTGCAAGTTTGAAGAGTCATTCCATGCCCTAAGAATATTTAAAAATTTAATATATTATTTGGCAACCTGGGCGACTTGATTGGAGAGGTTCGGAAGGTGGTTAGAAGGGCAAATTCCAAGAAATAAATATCATATTTATTTCCCTATTTTTTCTTAATTATGGCAACTCACTTGTGGAGGTTTTAAGGGGTTTCGTGAGTGGAAAATGCAACTGTTCTTTCACATAAATATCAGAATATTTGCAACGGTGTTTTCAGCCACTTCGCCAATATATTTTGGTCAAAAAAAAATGTACCTTGCTCTCAGTTTATTTTCAGCTAATTGTGGAGCTATTTTAGCGTGTGTTTGCTTGGAAATTCTATAAATATTCTAGCTAGGGTTTGTTGGTTTTGTGGATCAAATTTTCAGTTAATTGGCAATTTTATTCAAGGGTTTGTTGGAAAACCCCAACTAGGTCTAATTGTCCCAATCAGGGACATTACACTCTCCGTACCTGTACCTGTACTCATCTGTTGGCAACTATAATTTTTCCTCATTGATGTCTACTATTTATAGCCCACTTCGCTACAAGTGTGCCAACTCTTCGAAATAAAGATCCAGATCAACCCTATCAAACTTCAAAATGAGCCTCATGTTGAATTCCTTATAGTTGTCTATGAGGTGATGCCCTTGGGTTATCAACCCATGGTGCCACCAATCACGGGCAGCCCCTTCTAAATGCGTTATGATAAATCTTAGGGCCTCCTCTACCTCCATGGGACAAACTGTAAGGTATGTACCTAACTTATCAATCCAGGCCCTAGCTTAAATGTGTAATGTCCTTGCCCAATCTGCCCTTAATCGTCTCAATTTGTTGCCTTGTAATTTTTTCAAACACTTTGTATGCAAAGTGCTTCTTGCTGGTTTTTGTCACAGTTTGATGATTTGTTTTGAATGACGATGGATTAAATCTTCAAGTGTTTATAGAACAATGCAATAATGCCAATGCTAAGTTCTAGATGCAAGAATGACTTCTTTTTTGTTCTTTTCTATGCAATTAGATGAATTCACAAAGCAAACTAATCACCTACAGCCAATGGACATTTAGTCGAACAGTTGGCATGCAACCTACTATCTCAATTCAAATGCTCAAAAGATAACTATAAATGACCAGCAACTTGTGATTCTTATTTGTATTGATGATTTGATACGATGCTCCACTAGACTAGCCAAGACTCTTGGCATAAACAAGAATTACAATTATATGGTATGTCGGTATGAAAGATGCACACCTACAGCTGCATATATAAACCATACTAAAGGATGAATTGTATGCAATGAACCCTAGTTGGATTGAGGCGCCCTTGAGAATAGATGAAGGACCAAGCAATTTCCAAGTGAAAGGATGATCTCCCAAGCCAAATCGAATTTTCCAAGCCAGTCGCCCCTGTTCTGGTCTGATCTCAAATTTAAAATAATATGCAATGAATATGCATTGTCTCAAGCATCTAATATCATCTCCATGCTCCAAGGAAGTGGGCGCACCAAGCCAAGCAAAAAATCGATGCAAATTGGAACCCCCACAAGCAAAAACTTCCCTCCTAATGGCATTCTTCTTTGACTATAAATATCTGATTTTTATATCAGATTTCTCTACAATGCAATCTGCTCTCTTAACCAAATAAAATTGATGCCAAGCTATATAGAAACCAACACCAAAAGATAGCTATGCAGCCTCCACAAATTCACCAAAATCGATTTCTTCAAAATTGGCCAATGGCCACAAATTTTGTTCCAATTGAGATGACTAAAATATCACCTCCAAAATGCAACCCTTCAAGAGATATTTCACTCCCTCAATTATGCTATCAATGGGAGTTATCGTTCCCAAAGACAAATTGATTCACTGCAAAAAACTCTAGGCTCCACAAGCATACCACAACATAGACAACATCAAATCTGGATGATTCATAATGGCAACCCACACCTCCCTTTATACTTTTTTTTTCTTTCCTTCATTTGGGAAGCTTCTAGAAACATCATAATATTTTATTATTATTTTTATCTTTTAATATATTATATTTGCACTTTAATATAAAATAATAATTACAACATAAAGTACAAATATAACATCATTTTGTAACATGAGGTTTCTAAAAATAAAAAAATTCTAATAAATCATTAGAAAACCTCCAGAATATGTCGAAACTTCCCCAAAGAAACCAATTGTCATTTGGGTAACTGCGGAGAAGACCCTCTAACCATGTTGTATTAGCCTACGAGGGCCACTGATAGGCTAATCATGCCGAAAGTACAATGTCTAGCTAAAAGGGGACATTACAGTCCGTCCCTCCTGAAATTGCTTGTCCCCAAGCAATCTAAAATCTGGATGCTATAGAATCTCCTCACTCTCCCAAGTAGCATCCTCAACTGGCAAGTCCCTCCATTTAATTAAGTATTCCCTGATGACCCGTCTCCGCAAAGTCCTCTCTCGAACATCCAAGATGGCCTCGGGCACCAATATCAATTTCCCCTCATCATCCAGGGGTGGCAAAGTCATGGAAGGAACCACACGATGTCCTAACGCCTTCTTGAGGCATGACACATGGAAGACATTGTGTACTCTGTTGTCGGCTGGCAACTCCAACTCATAAGCCACCTCGCCCACTCTCCTAATAATCCTAAATGGCCCATAGTATCGTGGCTTAAGCTTCTCAGCGCCGCTTTTCTTAAGAGAAGACTATCTGTGTGGCTGTAGCATCAAATACACCATATCACCAACCTCAAACGAGTGTTCAACTCACTTCTAATCTGCACACTGCTTTTGTTGGTTCTGGGCCTTCTATATGTTTGCCCGCAATGCTCTCATAATGTCTTAGTTCTTCTGCAATAGATCACCAACACTAGGCACTCAACTATCTCCAAATAACAAATCCAGAAATCTCGGCACATCATACCCATACAACGCCATGAATGGTGTCATCTGAATGGAGAGATGGTAAGTGGTATTGTAACAATACTCACATAAATATAACCACTTAACCCAACTCTTCTGCTGCCTTGCTATGTAGTTCCTAAGGTAGCCTTCCACCCATTTATTCACAATCTCCATCTGTTCATCGGTCTGCGAGTGGTAACTAGTACTCGGAGTCAAATTTGTCCCACATAGCCTGAATAGCTCCTGCCAAAAATGACTCATAAACTGGTTGTCTCTATCACTGACTATGCTCCAAGATAACCCATACAACTTAAATACCTCATAGAAGAACAATTTTGCCACCTGCATAGCTGAGTAAGTAGCTGAGATCGAAAGGAAGTGAGCATATTTAGTCAAACGATCCACAACCACATATATGCAATCCCATCCCTGAGCTCTGGGTAATCCAGTAACGAAATCCATAGATAAGCATTCCCACTTCCTATCAAGAATCGGAAGTGGTTGAAGTAAAACCTGTTGGATATGTGTGTTCCTATTTATTTTGCTGACAAACAAGACACTCTCTGACATATCGTAGAACATCTGATTTGAGGCCCTTCCAAGTGAACCTCTCCCGAATCTGCCTGTAAGTCTTGAAATCCCTGGGATGACCTGCCATGGGTGTATCATGAAAGGTCCTCAAACTAATGTTCTTCATCTCCAATCCTAGGGTCAAATAGATCCTTCCTTTGTAAATGATTAAATCATTTACAACTGTATATCTGGCATCCTATACTGACCCCTCAACAATACCTGCAGCCCAACTGTCCTTGGCATACTCTGTCACTATCAAGTGTCGCCAATCATCTGCTATCCCAGTCATAGAACTCAAGTGTGGACGTCGAGATAAAGCATCAGCAACCACATTATGTGTCCCCTTGACAAAGGAGATGTCAAAATCATATGATTGCAGCTTGTTGACCCATTTCTGCTACCGATCATTAAGATCTCTCTATCCAAAGAAATGCCTCAAACTGTCATGGTCTGTTTTCACCACAAACTTGTTGCCTACTAAATATTGCCTGAATTTGGCCAATGCATGCATGATGGCCAACATCTCCTTGTCATATATGTTGTACCCTCTCTCTGGACCGCGAAACTTCCGACTCTCAAAAGTAATCGAATGCTTGTCCTGCATAAGGATTACGCCTATCCCCTCACCTGATGCATCACACTGTAGTTCAAAGGGTTTGGAGAAATCCAGCAATGCAAGACTGGGCAAGAAGTCATAATTAGTTTGAACATCTCAAAACAATCATGTGCCTCAGGAGTCCAAACAAATGCCCCTTTCTTTGTCAAATCAGTGAGTGGTGCCACATGCCGTGAATAACCATTAACAAACCTGCGGTAGAAACCACACAATCCCAAAAATCTTCTACGCTGAGTAAGGTTCTCTGGAGTAGGCCATTCAACAATCGCCTTGATCTTCTTTAGGTCCATACGTACCCCCTCAGCACTGATGATGTGCCCAATATACAATGATTCTATCATTCCCAAGTCACACTTGGATTCCTTGGCATACAAGGATTCACCTCCAAGAATACCCAAAACCGCATCAAGATGTGCAATGTGATGCTCCCATATTCTGCTATATACCAAGATATAATCAAAGAATACCAACACATACCTCCTTAACTGCAAATGAAAGACCCTGTTCATCGTAGACTGAAATGTCGCCATAGCATTGGTTAGCCCAAATGGCATAACCACGAACTAGAAATGTCCACAATGGCACCTAAAAGCCATCTTCTTTAATTCCTGCTCCCTAACACGAATCTGATGATACCTCGACCTTAAGTCAATTTCGAGAAGTAGCAGGCACCATGTAACTCATCTATCAACTCATCAATTCTAGGGATGGGGTAATGGTTCTTGATTGTTCTTTTATTCAGGAGCCTATAATCAATACACATCCAGAATGTACCATCCATTTTCTTGACCAAGACTATTGATGATGCAAACGGTGACTTACTTGGTCTAATGTGTCCCATGGCCAGCAATTGCTTAATAGTTTTCTCTATTTCATCTTTCAACCTCTTGGGGTGCCTATATGGGGTGACCATCACGAGCTTAGCACCCTCCTCCAACTCAATGATATGCTCAATCCCTCTGTCTAGTGGTCTTCCTAGTGGAATATCATTGAATACCTTAGTATGCTTAATTCTTAACTCCTGAATGTCTGGATGGTAAATTGGGTTCTACTACTCACCCTGTGTAGGCATCAAAACACACTCAGCTGCCCACTCAACCATGTCATGCCTCATAAGTCTCTCCATCCTCCTAAAAGAAATCATCCTGAAATTGGAATCTCGAATAGCCTTGAGGACATGAGTTTTTCCATCTACCTGTAATGTCATTTCCATCTCTCTGAGATCCAGGGTGAATTTCCCTATGTCATGTAACCATCTCATGCCAAGTACCATATCTGTATCACCCATATTCACCACATAGAATTCGGTCTTGAACTCATAGTTGTTCAAATGCATAGGCAAATCTGATATCCTCCTTTTGCACTTGAGGGTATAACCATCTACCACCTTAACTCTTATTCCCTCAAATTCCTCTATCCTGATTCCATGCCTCTCAACCAATCGGGCCTCAATAAAATTATGAGTTGCCCCTATGTCAAGAAGAGTGATAATCTTTTGCCCTGCTAGAACTCCACGCATTCTAAATGATCCCTCCTGCTGGATGCTAGTGATGTGTGCATCATGTTGCCTCACTGCCCCTTCATGCTCTCCTTCACTTTCATGCTTATCTTCCTCGTGCTCCGTACCTGAATCCTCAAGATCAGATTGCTGATCTGATTTCTCCGACTCAGAGTCCTCATAATATGCCCACATCACTCTATTAGCTTTTCCTTTAGATCTTAAGGGACAATCATGGTTTGTATCATAGGGCCCCTTGCAGTAAAAACATAACTTCTTGCACAAATCATTAAGTGTATCCCTATCTAGAGGTGCTAATGATTTGCCCTTAAAATTTGGTTTGTTCTTTTTAGAGAAAGATTTATTGTCTCGATATGAAGAAGATCCCTTTGATGAGTACTTGCTTTGCGGGGTTGCAAGTTCCATGCTCCTAGCCTTCTTCATTGCCTCCTGAAGTGTGGGAGGATCAAATGCTTTAATCCATCCTCGCATAGGCTCCAATAACCCCTCAATGAATAGCACCATCAATCGTCTCTCTAAGATGTTGGGCACCATTACTAATAGTTTTTGGAAGTCTCCAATATAGCTTTTCAAACCACCAACTTGCTTGAGCTGGGCCAAATCCCTGAAGTATGATTCTGGATCATTCCTATTGAAACGCATAATCAGTCTATACACAAACTCCTAGTAAGATGTGATTTGACTGTGTTGCAATGTAACTAGTCCATGATACCACCATTCATGTGTTGCTCCCTCCAGATGCAAAGTGGCATATTTGATAGCTTCCTCTTCTGTCATGGGTCGAAGAGCCAAGAAGGTATCCGACTATGAATCCATGACTGTGTCGTAGTCTTGTCACTGCCATCAAACATGGGTAATGTAAGCTTATTAGTAGCATGCTTGAGTTCCTTATTATGATTCCTAGGTCTTCTCTCTTGCCAAGACCTATAGTAATCCATCTTTGACTGTACAAACCGATCAAAATGCATAAGCTCTTGTGCTTCAGGGGTCAATTGCTGCCATTCATCATGGGCAGCCATGTATGCGTCAGCAAAGGTTGGATTCTCAACCTCTTCAATATTCTCCTCAGCTGGTTAATTTTTCAGGAATGTGGGCTGAGTAGGCTTATCTGCAGTGCGGGAGGGTGCCCTCTGCACTCTTTGAGACCCAGCTACACTCCTATCATCTTCCTGGACCTGAGACTGTCTTCTAGGTAAATTCAACTGCTGCAAAGTATTTGCCAACTGCAAGGCCCCAGCTACCTGCTGCTGACCTACTCGTAAATCTCTCAGAGTGTCTCTCACTTCTCTGTCACTATTTCTATCATTGTCTCTTCTCTCATCTCTGTGTGGACCCATGTCTTCTCTGTCACCCATTTCAGCCAAAGGTACCTCTGTAAATGGATTTCTTCTTTCCAATTCCCTCCCTGTTCTGCTCTTCTGCGGGTATAATACCTGTGATGACCTCTCATGTGATATTTTAACCCTCCAAGATGGCAGGATCAGGGCTCTAATACCACTGTAATGTCCTTGCCCAATCTGCCCTTAATCGTCTCAATTTGTTGCCTTGTAATTTTTTCAAACACTTTGTATGCAAAGTGCTTCTTGTTGGTTTTTGTCACAGTTTGATGATTTGTTTTGAATGACGATGGATTAAAGCTTCAAGTGTTTATAGAACAATGCAAGAATGACAATGCTAAGTTCTAGATGCAAGAATGACTTCCTTTTTGTTATTTTCTATGCAATTAGATGAATTCACAAAGCAAACTAATCACCTACAGCCAATGGACATTTAGTCGAATAGTTGGCATGCAACCTACTATCTCAATTCAAATGCTCAAAAGATAACTATAAATGACCAGCAACTTGTGATTCTTATTTGTATTGATGATTTGATACAATGCTCCACTAGACTAGCCAAGTCTTTTGGCATAAACAAGAATTACAATTATATGGTATGCTGGTATGAAAGATCCACACCTACAGCTGCAAATATAAACTATACTAAAGGATGAATTGTATGCAATGAACCCTGGTTGGATTGAGGCGCCCTTGAGAATAGATGGACCAAACAATTTTCAAGTGAAAGGATGATCTCTCAAGCCAAATCAAATTTTCCAAGCCAGTCGCTCCTGTTCTGGTCTGATCTCAAATTTAAAATAATATGCAATGAATATGCGCTGTCTCAAGCATCTAATATCATCTCCATGCTCCAAAAAAGTGGGCGCACCAAGCCAAGCAAAGAATCAATGCAAATTGGAACCCCCACAAGCAAAAACGTCCCTCCTAATGGCATCCTTCTTTGACTGTAAATATCTGATTTTTATATCAGATTTTTCTATAATGCAATCTGCTCTCTTAACCAAAGAAAATCGATGCCAAGCTATATAGAAACCAACATCAAAAGATAGCTATGCAACCTCCACAAATTCACCAAAATCGATTTCTCCAAAATTGGCCAATGGCCACAAATTTTGCTTCAATTGAGATGACTGAAATATCACCTCCAAAATGCAACCCTTCAAGAGATATTTCGCTCCCTCAGTTATGCTATCAATGGGAGTTATCATTCCCAAAGACAAATTGATTCACTGCAGAAAACTCTAGGCTCCACAAGCATACCACAACAAAAACAACATCAAATCTAGATGATTCATAATGGCAGCCCACACCTCCCTTTATACATTTTTTTTCCTTCATTTGGGAAGCTTCTAGAAACATCATAATATTTTATTATTATTTTTTCCTTTTAATATATTATATTTGCACTTTAATATAAAATAATGAATTATAACATAAAATATAAATATAACATCATTTTATAACATGAGGTTTCTAAAAATAGAAACATTCTAATAAATCATTAGAAAACCTCCAGAATATGTCAAAACTTCCCCAAAGAAACCAACTGCCATTTGGGTAACTGCAGAGAAGACCCTCTAACCATGTCGTATTAGCCTACGAGGGCCACTAATAGGCTAATCATGCCGAAAGTACAATGTCTAGCTAGAAGGGGACATTACAAAATGTTTGTAGAACCATCGAATGTGGGAAGAGCAATCTTCCCCAAGGCATCATGTAACTCTTGTTCAACCCAAGAACTGCCCCTACCTCTTTTCCATGACACAAAATCATCAAGGTTCATCTCTTTCCTGAAAGGAGGTAGGTAAGTCATAAATTTCTATCAAATCAGTCCGAATAGAACACTGCCCCTTCCTTTCATGAGCTTGAGAGAATTTCTCAAACCTTGTACTATCCATATCTCCCATGTCAGTGTTTGACATGAAACCATTCGAACCACACAACTAGCCAAGATATTGGCTCTAATACTATTGAAATATCCCAAAATAAGATAAAATACTAAAATCTGAAATTTTTAACAAACCCTAGCCAAAACAAATATTTTTCTATTTTTTTATTGCAAACCTTAGTTATTCAAAACACTCATAAAATTGGAATAAATATTACTAAACCTTAGCAGCAATTTAACAAATATCCCACTAAAATTAAGGCATTAAATCATTCAACCAATTCAACCCTATTGGCACCACATGCAGGAAAATTACAACAAATTAAATACTGATTTTTTTATGTTTTTCTCCAATATGAAAATGCTGAAAAATATCCTTAAAAATAGGGATAAATACATAACTAATTATTAAAAAATTCCGAATATTATTTAGACTTGAAATAGCCTAACAAACCCTCAATTGGGCCTCCCAATCAAGTCGCCCAACTGCAATTAAATAATTAATTTCTCATGTCAACACATCAAACCCTAAAAGGTTTCCAAGCTTCCAAATGTAGTGCAGCGTTTGTGAAAAGGGTCTTCAATACACAAACCTGTTCGTCGCCCTGAAAATGGCCTCAAACCCTTGCCAAATGACCTCAAACCAAGTCGCCACACTCAACCTAGTTGCCACACTTTGCAAGCAAATCACCACACCCTAGGAAGGGTCCAAACTGTAAATTTCCCCTTTGATGATCAATTACAACACTTGAACTAGTGTTGCCCTAGATGAGGAGCAGAGGCTTTCATCCCTAAACCTTCCTTGGCCTTGAAGGGTTTCATCTTCAAGTCCTTGGTCAAGCATTTTCATGCTTAGACTCAAAAATTCAAATATCATAATATGCATGCACTCTAAATGATCCTCCACTCTCTTTTATATCAATTCCCCCAAGGGGTGTGTTCCATTTTGGAGGGAAGATCTTTGTTAAATATTAAAAGAACACTCCTTATATTCCACTTAAGTGGCTTGGATGCCCATGACCTTTAAAAGACCACAACTTAAGTCAATTTTATAATAATAAAGTACTTTTACACATGTTCTGTTTCTCTTCTTTCTTTTTCTTTTAGCCCTTGGGAAACAAATCAAGGCTAAGGGTCTTCAATGGCTCCACGATGGGGGACATGATACCGAACAAATTCGGTCAACCCAAAAAAGTTTGGTCCAAACTGAACCGAACCCATGTTCGGCCAAACCTAGTAACTATGCTTACAATCAGGGATTACATTAGGTTTTTAGAATGCAGTCCAAGGTGTGGGGAGATGACACTCCTTATAGCATGACTTAGGTTCAAGTTACATTTGGGACGTAAGAATCCAGTCGAAGGTGTGGAGAGATGTCACTCCTAACAACATGACTTAGGTTCAAGTTACATTTGGCACATAAGAATCCAGTCCAAGGTGTGGAGAGATGTCGCTCCTAACAACATGACCTAGGTTCAAATCCTCCTTATAGGTGTGGAGAGATGTCGCTCCTAACAACATGACCTAGGTTCAAATCCTCCTATAGCAAGACGGCAGCCGATAATTACAGCATAAATGTGACAAGGTTGTCGTGGAGTAATTATGGGGTGCATTTAGAACATTAAAATGTGGTACAAGCTAACCCCATACATCATGTTAAAGGTTGCCTATAATTTCATTGATGGAAAATTATAAAAAAATAAAAACAATCTTTTCTTCATCTCCCTAGATGACCGGGGGCCTCCAAATTTCACTCGGGGTGTGATCTCTTTCCATCCAGCTTTTTGTTCGCACATGTAATTATGTTTTTAATTAATGTAATATACTAGTATGGTTTCAATCAAAAAAATAAAAACAATGAACCTTAGAGTGCAAGGAATTGCCCTCACAATGAAGTGGATTTTGAGATCTCTTAATGGAAATGAGTCTTGGAAAGTTTTGGTAAGAGAATACATTCCAAAGGGATTTCCCAAATGTAGAAGGGAATGGAGAGAGTTGCATAAAATTGACCTGTTTTTTGGATCTTTCACTGTTTGTACTTAGGGAACAAGCATTTTTCAGTCAATTTGGAAGGCTTGAGAGCAAGTTAAGCATTTGATTGTGAGGCAGCCTATCTTTTCCTTGTTTGACGCTAGATGCCAAGGTTTTCGTTCTTTGTGGTGGAACTTAAAGCAAAATGATAAGCCACTTGTTCTAGCTAGGGGTTGCTCTGCTCTCAGGTGGTATCAAAAAGGGATAAGGACCTTTCAAGATTTCTATAGAGAGGAAAATGGTTGAAGTGGGAGGAGATCAAAGCAATTTATAGTCTCCCACAATCTCAAGCCAAAACTAATACTATAATTTGGAATGCCCTTAAAATATCATATGTTAATAATTTAAATGGATAATGAAGGAGAATTTTGGGAGAATGTTAGGTGGTTAAGAGGCCCTCCCTTGTTTGAGGTCACAGCTAAACAGATTTATGAAATGCTGGTATTTTCCCCAAGTGGGTTTCTTAGTCTCAACAAGTAGAATGTTTGTGATCCTCCTAGAATTTGGAAAGATGGGTTTTTTGCTTTGTGGTCCTCGTGTGTTGAACCAAAGAAAGAGTGTTTTAGATGGATTCTTCTTCAAGATAAGTTGGCTGTTGGGGCTCATATGGGGACAATGGGTATTAGTAGTAAATTTTGTTTTGTGTGTACTAGTCTTGTAACCGTTAAACATGTTTTTTTTATTGTCCTTTCACTAAATATGTTTAATCTAAATTTTAGCCATTTGGAATTTTGTTGCTCAAAAAAATATTTCTTGGTTTGATGTTCTTTTTTGGAATTATAAGTTCCGATAAAAGGTTGCATCCATTTATGCTTAAACTCTGGTATTTCATGTCTACTGAAGTGTTGTGGTAAATTTGGAATGCAAGGAATGGTGATATTTATCAAGGTATAGGTGGGGGGGGGTTACTAACTTCAACTCATAAGTCATGAATCACCTTATTATTGTGCAGCTTAATGTACAGCTGTAGGGTCCTAGAGAAGAGCTAAGGAAGTTTTTGGCCTCGGGAACCATATAGGAAGACTCAGTGTTCTTAAAACAGGTTGGTATCTTTCCAAAGGTGGGTAGAATGCCCAGTGGGATGGAACCTGTTGATAAAGATCCCAAGGAAGATGAGATGATGCATGGCTGGGACCTTGTTACTCAAACCTACTATTTGCAAGTTGAACCAGAAAAGTTAAAACATTGAGAACATTGCCTGGGATGACCCCAATATTGAACTGGATGATGTGCCTACCAATAATGACTCTCTCAAAGCTCCTTCACAAACTGAATTTCTAAATGCTATTCTTGTACGCTTGCTCAGATGGAAAGCAAGCAGGGATATTTAAATGCTGTTGAAATGTTAGGCAATGCTGATGAGGTTGAGATTGAAAAAGAGAATTCTTTTGCTAAGGTGTTGTCTGAGGGGCAGAATTCGGAGAGTGCTGGCGAAGGTTCTTTGATGTGCAAGATTGGATTATGGAAATGGTAAGAAAAACATGTGAAAGAATTATGTCAGGAGGTGGAACAGAGATTGGAAGATGGTGGAACGGTAAAATAGATTAATCATGTGGCTGGACATAATAATGAGGTGGATTTTAATACTGCTTCGACCGAGGCATTTTCTGAGGGACATGTTTATCTTTCAGAAGATAAAGCCGAGGGACCCCAGTCGTGGTGTTTATTTTTATATCTCATTTCTAGTTTCATGATGTGACGTTGGGAAAGTAATGTAACTTGGTGTTCTTTTTGGGAACTTCGCCCTGGGGTTTTTAATTGTCGTTTCCCTTAGCTGGGCTCTTATCTAGTTTGATGATGTTGACTGGTTGAGCTGCGGGTCGGATAATATTTTGTAATTTTTTTGCAATATAAAAAAATAAAAATAAACAAAAACAATAAAATCACCTGGAAAAGAAGAGCCTCTGCATCTTGTTTTCTGAAACAAAATAACCCAAGAGACCTCTTGTTGTTCATATCCGAGACCAAAACAAATTCATTAGCCGAATTGCTGACTGTGTAGACTGGTATCCCATCCAACCGCTTAGAAACCCCTTCAGCACTCACAGCCAGGTCAAAGAGGTGTCTGGGCTCAAAATTACTGCTAAACTTTTCCTTCTCTGCTTCCAATGTATTTCCTTCAGACCACATTCCCAACCCCTCTGTAAATTTTTCTTTCCCTACTTTCAATGTATTTCCTACAGTTTCCAATGTTTTATTCAAATGGGTAAGCCAATCTTGACCTAAGCGCAGTCCGAGTCCATGACCCATGTGGGGTCCTTGAATTTTTTGCTGGATTATATCGATGCAATTGCTGAAATGCCTATGAAAATGATTCTGAGCTCCCTTCCATTGATGCTGAAAGCCAAAAAAAATAGCAGAGGCTGGTTGTCTAAGCCCAGTGGGAAGAAAATCTCTATGCTGTTGATTGGACTGCGACTCCATCTTTCTTTCTTTCAAAGTGAATGAGAGAATGCGATATTTGTTTGGTGACTAAGGGCCTGGTCCCATGGGACTGCAACTGCAACCATATTTAGTGGGTTCTGCAGAAATTATTTAAGAGAAAATATGCAGTAAAGTGGTCTTATGGATTTTTCAAACTTCAAAAATTCTCCGTGTAGAGGAAATTTAGAGGGTTTGAATTAAAAAAAAATTATATTATAAATTTTTATTCGCTGTAAAATGTTTTTTTTGTGTCTATATTTTCCCTATGGGTGCTGCAAATTCTTGCCCCCACCTTCTACCCATATCTGAGAATCTATTTCATTTGCAGTAGTTGCCCCTATTATTTAGGGAAATATTCAATCGTCACATTTTTCTCTCCAATTCACACATTTGCTTCTTCATTCACGAAAATGGTGCGGTGTTTGTCTTGTGGATATTCCAAACGTAATATTTGAATTTTTCCAATTAGAGTTTAGAGTTAGCGGCCCTCTCCAAAATAAAACTAAAATTTAAAGGCGGTGTAAGATTCAAATGTAGGTCGAACGCATTGCCAAAAAGTAAAAGTGCAATGAATGAATGATTTTAATGACGTTCACGAGATCGAGCAGCGTAAGGGATCAAGAGTCGAAACATTAAGATATTCTTCTATTTTTTTCGATATTAGATCTTCTATTATGAAGTTTGATCAATAAATCAATTGTATTGTGCAGCGTAGGCTCCTCAAAAAGTTCACTTAAGCTGCGTAATTTCAAATTGTTTTCATATTGACTTCGAATATCCGCATATGCCATGCATTCAATGATCAAATGCCTTTCAGTTTCAACCTGTGTTTTGCTGCAAAAAATGCAGGGTCTTTCTTCCCATTCTTCCTTTGAAACTATCCATCTACCAGTTTTGCACCTAAAATGAGGTGACCCAATTCTCAATTGAGTCACTAAAATCCTAACCTTGCCTTTAAGCTGGACCTGCATATAAGCCTTCTCACCATGCTCTCACATGGGATTGAATTCTTTGATATAATATGTTTTTTCTATCCACTTTGATTTGTCCACATGGCAGTGCTGAATTTTTCTAACACAAACTTCTTTATTTCCTCATTGTTGTTAAGACATTCTTGTAAATTAATGTCCCACTTGGCTAACCATTTGTTGTTCTGCTTCATCCATGTCTTCTTCTTCCGATCTAGTTTTTCCTCTACGACCATTTTGGGCTAGCAATGATTATCCATGTTTCCAACCTTTTTTAAATAGCTTAGCAGCGTCTATGGTTTTTATGCATTAATAAATTAGAGGAGTGGATAGATAATGTTGGTAAAGGGGTGTGGAGAGGATTTTATTTTAATTGTAAAAACAATTTATAGTCTCAGAGAATATTTGAAAGTTTTAGAACTTTTTTGTTGAGCGTTGGGAATATAAGTGAATATTAGCAAGACAAAAGTCGTGATATTATCTCTATGGAGAAAAAAGAAATAAATTGAGTTCCTTTTCGAAGGAAGCTCGTTGGAAGTAGTAGAAGAATACAAATATCTCGAGCTTGACTTTCACAACAAGTTTAGTTCAGAGACTTACAAAACAAAAAGAATTCAAGAAAGATGGAAGGCTTATATTCATTGTAAAACAAATATTGGAATGCAAAGTTATGGGATTGAAAAACCAAGAGACCCTTGTTTGGCTTACTTGTCTCCCCAGTGGTCCTATATAGATGTGAAGTTTGGGGCAACAATATATTTGACCTAAAAAGGAGACAGGTAGAGAGAATCCAAAATTATTTAATCACAAGTAACCTCAAAGTAAAAGCCTCAGTTCCATATGAGATTTTATTAGTTGAAATGGGTATTTTTCCACTGGAAGCATCAACGATGACCTGAACATTAAGTTATTGAAAAATATGCAAAGTATGAAGAATCATCGATGGCTCAAAATAGTAATAGAAGCAGAGTTGAGCATAAGAACAACATGTGTATGAAACAAAACAACAAATAGATGAGTAAATGGGACATTAACTTGCAAGAATATCCAAACCCCAATGAGAAAATAAAAAAGTAGGTGAGAAAAAAATTCAAGACAACCATGTGGACAAAGCAATTGGGATGGAAGAAAATATACTACGTCAAAGAGTTTAATCCCACAAGGGAGCACAAAGAAAAGACATGCATATGGACATAAATCAAATGAAAAACAAAGGTGTTGATTGCATAGTTGAGAACTGTTGACACTGTGGATTGCACCCTTAGAAAGAAGACTCAGTTTCTCTCTTCCACACGGCACAATGGAGACATTCCTCTTGTTGTGGCTTCACAAAATCGAGCAATGAATCTCTAGGTATGGACTAGCTCCCCATGATGCATCTTTGAGGTCCTCAGCTACTACTGTTAATAATGGGGTAGGGACGGTCGGGGGCGGGAGGGGCGGTGGGGGGACCGCGAGGAGGGCGGTGAAAAGAGAGGAGGATATAACAAAAGCAGAACCTATCTAAAACGGTGATGCACCAAATGATCCGATCTACTCAGCTTATATCAACACTTTACACCAACAGAGTGAATAGACACTTCATCTGAACAAAAGACCAGACTGCGTGGGTGCTTTAACAAAGGGCTTAATGGAGATACAAAGAAAAAGAACCTACCATAGGTGCTGCAGAAGCACACTGTCAGATAATTGCTCTTCTGTCTCTATGCTCCAACTTGGGCACTTCCTGTTAACCTACAAAAATGGTCTGAGATATACTAGATACGCTGGTGTCAAACTATGAAAGCATCAAGATGAAATAACTAAACACAAAGTCAATACACAGACATATTCAGAAGTATCACACAACAAATGGAGGTAAAAAACATTCTTTTGATTAAAAAGTAAAATTTGGCAGGGCTTCGCCTTACACAAGTGAGAGATCCTTTTTCAAGCTGAGAGGTTACAATATATAGCATTAAGGAAAAGACTCATGGTCTCCCAAAGAACAGGCGGCCCATACTGTATTAAGCACCTAGAAAAGAGGAATTTGTTCATGTTGCTATCATCCTTCCATAAATGACCTAAAAGAACTGTTGACGCTGTGGATTGCACCCTTGAGAGAAGGCTGGGCTTCTCTCTTCCACGCGGCACAATGGAGACTCCTCTCTTGCCTATGGGTTTGGCAAAATTGAGGGGATAATCTCTATATAAGGGCTAGCTCCATTTGATGCATCTTTGAGTCATTCCAGTACTATGGCTAATATATATGTATAATGGGTGGGGGGGGTTGAAAAGAGAGAAAGATTGCTGAAGCAAAACCTAAGCTAAGATGGTGATGCACCAAAAAAAATTGATCTACTCATTTGCTCACACTTCAAACCATAAGAGCACATACACACACTTTATCTGTTAAAAGGACCAAACTGCAGAAAACTTAACAGAAAGGCTTAATGAAGACACACAGGAGATGAACTTATCATAGGTGTTGTAGGAAGACACACTGTCTAATAACCATCTCCTATCTCTGCGCTCAAGATATAGCTCTTTTGCTACCTGCAAGAATGGTGCTTTGTCTATACCAGTTGTGTTGGTATCAAGCCTATGAAAGCATCATAGAACAATGACTAGACACAAGGTTAATACTCGGGCACACTCAAAGATATATCCAACCAAATAGAGGTAAAACGTTTTTTATTAATTCAAGGTGAAATTTGGCAGGGTTGTGGCACACAAAACATGAGAGATATCCTTTCTCAAATGAGAAGTTACAAATATATAGCTTTTTTGGAAAAGACTTTGGCGCTTTTTGAAAAATAAATGACCCATGTTGCGTTGAGAGCATTGGGAAGAGGAAGCCGCTTGAAAGAGAATGTTGTGTCGACTCTAATTTTGACTTTAAGCATTTAAAATATATTAAACCTCATGTGTGAAAACATGGGCCGTGCCATTTGTCTATAAACAAGACCCTTCTTCAAGACATTCACATGGTTGCTGACCATTAATGCAACATGAGGAAAAACAGGTTGCATCGTTCACTATTTATGCTCCTTAATGACCACTTGGCAGAGACTATTTCAACTGCTAGAATAACTCCTTGTGCCAGCACCTTCCTTTGCCACTTGGACTATTTTCTCTGTTTCTTAGCTTGGCTCTTTGGGCTTC
The DNA here is from genome assembly GCA_037957365.1 of Torreya grandis. Taxonomy (NCBI): domain Eukaryota; kingdom Viridiplantae; phylum Streptophyta; class Pinopsida; order Cupressales; family Taxaceae; genus Torreya; species Torreya grandis. The sequence continues at coordinate 2,414,985 of JARHVA010000791.1, forward strand.
ATTCTTGGCGGGTCGTGTTGACCATTTTTGGCCCAACAGACCAAAATCGGTCCCCTTCTTTCTCTGTTGTTTAGAGCCAGTTCATTTTTTGATTTTGCACAAGTCTTGAAATTTCTACGGACTCTGCAGGAAATTTCTATGGACTCTGCAAAAAATTTCTACAGACTCTGCAGGAAGTTTCTACGAACTCTGCAGGCCTATTTCTATGGACTCTGAAGGGCTATTTCTACGGACTTCGCAGGCAAGAAATGGGTTCACAACACTTGGGCGCAAAATGGACCATTCCAAGTTCAATGCTTGGTTCAGTCAGTTTGGTTCAATGCCTTGGTTCAAATGTTTTGGTTCAAGCACTCGGTTCAACGGGTTGGTTCGTTGTCTCGGTTCACTCAGTCAATTCAATGGCTTGGTTCACCCAGTTGGTTCAATGCCTTGGTTCGATGACTTGGTCTTTCCAAGAGTAAGCAACTTTAAACCGTTGAACCATAGAACCGGTTCAATCATTTGGTTCAATGCTTTGGTTCAATACTTTGGTTTAACACTTTGTTTCATCGGCAAAGTTCAACAGTGAGTTTCAATCAAATGGTTCATCGGCTTGGTTCAAAGGCTTGGTTCAATTGGATGGTTCAAGTCAAAGGGTTCAACTAGAAGGTTCAAGAGAGTCTCCTGAAGGACAATTGCACTTGCGGAGGGCAGTTTCGGACCCAAGTGCCCTTGCGGAGGGCAAGGAACACTTGAAAAAAGGACTGAAAAGTGAACAAGGCAGAAAAGTTAAGTTTTCTTCAGAATTTTTTACAAGGCAAATGACGAGAATTTCTTTGGGAAAAATGTCTGAAGGAATTCCTTCGGACATTTTTTCGGAAGAAAATCCCGTCAAAGTAAGAAAGATTAAGGCAAAAGGCATAGAATGATTTATTTTGGACTTTTGTTTGAAGGAATTCCTTCGGACAAAAAGTTTGAAGAAATTCGGGAAAGGCCACGGGAAAAACATGAAGGAGAATTCCGAAAGAAAAGAAGTGATCAAGATAATTCTTGCAGACATTTTGTCTGCGAGAGGAATAGTCGATATAAAAGCCAATGAAAAAAGGAAATAAAAGATGAAGGCAAGAAAGATATTCTTTGAACTTTTTGTTCGAAGGAATTCCTTCGGACAAAAGTCCGAAGAAATTCAGCCGCCAAGACAATGAAGACCCGACTAGGACAAGAGCTCGACTAGAGCAAGAAGCTGAAGGAAAGGAAAAGGCCAAATAAATTCCAAAGGGTGACAGGCCCAAATACGTCAAAATCAAGCACGATGAACTAGCCATTGGAAGTTCAAGCGCCCAGCGACGGGTGCACAGATGTCGAATTTAAGGCGGTGAAATAGCTGTTGATTTTGAAAAAAATTAAGGATAGGCCGCGAGTGAATTCAGCGACCCACCAAGAAGATAGCCCCCAAGGGCCGAAGGAGACAAAGAAGACAAAACCAGGAAGAGACAAAGTGCAAAAATAGACAAAACAATCCATGTGGCAAAGGGAGGTGTCAACTCAAGGATTTACTCTTGCAATTGGAACAGTGCTTGCCAAGCAATCATCAAGAGGCACAAATAGTAAACGACGCACCCTGTTTTCTCCACTTTGCATTTATAAGCAGACAAACTACATAAATATCTGAAGGGAGCAGTCTATTTGCAGAAAAGAGGCACGACCCTTGCTTTCATATTAATGTTTGAATGTTAAAGTCAAAGCAGGAGCCGACACAACATTATCTATCAAGTGGCTTCCTCTTCCCAATGCTCTCAATGCACATGGGCCACTTGTAAGAAAGGTGCCAAAGTCTTTTCCAGAAAGTGCCAAAGTCTTTTCCTCTTCTCTCTCTATATTGTAAACTTCACATTTGAGAAAAGGATCTCTTAGCCTTTAAGGCAAAGCTCTGCCGAAAAAAATCTCTTGGTTTGTAAGGCAGAGCTCTGTCGGAATTTACCTTGAATCAAGACTTAGCAATTTTTAACTCCATTTGAACTTGCACTCACGCATATGTCTGTCTTCATTTTGTGTTAAGTCATTTTCTTTTATGCTTTCACAGAATGATTCCAACATGTCTAGTGCATTGTGAGGTTTCTTCTTCTGCAGGTCTGCCAAAAGTGTCTCCAGCAGGAATACAGGCACATGTGAAAAGGCTACCAGAGAGTGTCTCAAAACACCTCTGGTAGTTCTTCCTCCCTGTATCTCCACAAACCCCTGACTCACTGATGTAGAAGAGTTTCCCATATCAGATGAAGTGTATGTTAGCTTGTCCTTGGTGAAAAGCGTAGGTTTGAGCTAAGTAGATCAATTTTTTTGGTGTATCACCTTTTTAGTTTAGGTTTAGGTTCTATTTTTTAGCATCCTTCTCCCTTTTCACCCCCCCCCATTGTTAGCAGTAGGAAATCCAGGACCTAAAAGATACATCAAAGGGAGCTAGCCCTTATCTAGAGACTCTCCCCCCAGTTTTGTCAGGCCCACAAGCAAGAGGGGAGTTTTCATTGTTGCGCGTGGAAGGCAGGAGCTCAGCCTCCTATCAAGGGTGCAATCCGCCGCGTCAACAGTTTTTGGCACGCCCGAAGGGACCAACTAGGACAAGTTTTATTTAAAAAGTTAATTTTTTTTTGGCGTGTTCCTCAACCAACTAGTCTTTGGAGGTTTTTTTATCAACACCAATGGTGACTCCGAGTTGAATCAACTGGTTAAGCAGTTATAGTGCCATCAAAAAATCTTATTTTTTGTATGTATTATTCCTTAACACAAAATCATGGGCCTCGTATTCCTTCATATGGTTTTAATCAAGCTCAGGATTTTCATGGAATCGCCTCAAGAAGCTCTCCTAGTTGCCCTTCAAAAATAAGGGAAAATTCCAATTTCGTGGTCATGACTTGGAAGCAAACAGTGGAATCATTGGGTAAGAAGGAGGAGAAGAAAGGTTTTGCTAAAATCCTTGAAGAAGATAAAGCTGCTCCTACTCATCATGATGATTCCTATGACCTCTAGGAAAGGCTCTTCCAAGAAGACATAGCCAGGAGAATTGCAGAGTTGGAATCCAGAGCGAGATTCCTCAGCGAACGTGTGATGGACGCAGCAGTTTCCATGTCTGAATACACCCCATCTACACAACTCCAAGAGAGTTATTAGGCCACACCTGATATAGATGAAGTGATGGCTAAATGGAAAGAGGAGAATCATTCGATTCTAGCTCAAGGACTGCCTCCTCTTCCACATGGTTTTAATCATCAGCCTTCCACTTCATCCCTTCTCAAGGAGGAATCTGTTTTACAGGAGGCGAGAGAGGAAGAAAATATCCAATTTGTAGTTTCCTAAGAGGCTATCATGAGCAACAATGAAGAGGAAATCATCATGGATGCTCCCTCTGAAGACATCATCAGCAATGAAGAAGACACAGGTCATGCATACATGCAAATGTTCCAGCAATACGAAGAGGAATGTAGGCATGGTGACCTCTCTCCTCCCTTGTTTGATGAACTTCCTTATTGCTTTGATGAGGAGGATGACCATGCCATGGAGCCTGAGTTAGAGGAGGATCAGATGGATGTCTTTGAATCACTGGAGACTCTGATCCTTGAGCAGGAAAAGGAGAGGCATGTCCATCTTGAGGACAGCTTTGAAGAAGAGAGCTTTGAACAAAAAGGTGATGTTTTGTGGGATGACCAATCAGTTTGTGATTCCATTTTAGACATCACAACAGTCACCCTTCTTCAATAAAACCATGATGCACTGCAAAGGAACTATGCAGATCAAGGGGCTTATGGTGATGAGCCAACAACCATTGATTTCTTGATGAAACACACCAGCATGAAGGACCAACATTCGACAAGCTTCCAGGAACAAGAAAAGTACATATATGTTGGGATCATGTTTGACTCTGATCCACTCAGATGCAAGCCAATCGAGGTGGCAGGCAAGAGGAGTAGGTCACCAAATCTCCATTTCATTTAGCCACTTGTCTGGCACCATAAGTTTTCTTACCAGGAAGGGGACTTAAGAAATTTTCCCTTTGATCTAGGAGGGAGGAAAATATACCTGGTTAGCTGTATATAGTAGTTTGCTTTCAATTTTATTTCCCTGTTTTCCTTAAGTGTTGTTTGCACAAGTAGTGTTTTTAGCCTTGTGTGTGCTTTCCTTTGTGTTTGGGGTAAAAGCTTCATGATTGATTCTTTGATCTCTCGGGGTTGTTGCTGACCTTTTTCAAGTTGCGTTCTGACTCCGTGCCCAATGGTTTTTAAGGCAACTATTTTTTAAGCATAGCAGGCATGCTTCCCCTGGGAGTTGCCAATTTGTTGACCATTTTTGGCCCAATAGGCCAAAATCGGTCTCCTTCTTTCCCTGTTGTTCTAAGCCAGTTCATTTTTTGATTTTGCACAAGTCTTGAAATTTCTATGGACTCTGCAGGAAATTTCCACGGACTCTGCAAGAAAATTCTACGGACTCTACAAGAAGTTTCTATGGACTCTGCAGGCCTATTTCTACAGACTCTGTAGGGCTATTTTTATGGACTCTGTAGGAAATTTCTATAGACTCTGTAGGAAATTTCTATAGACTTTGCAGGCAAGAAATGGGTTTGCAACACTTGGGCACAAAAAGGACCATTCTAAGTTCAATGCTTGGTTCAGTTGGTTTGGTTCAATGTCTTGGTTCAAATGTTTTGGTTCAAGCACTCGGTTCAATGGGTTGGTTCGTTGTCTCGGTTCACTCAGTCAGTTCAACGGCTTGATTCACCCAGTTGGTTCAATGCCTTGGTTCGACGACTTGGTCTTTCCAAGAGTTAGCAACTTTGAACCGTTGAACCATTGAACCGGTTCAATCATTTAGTTCAATGCTTTGGTTTAATTCTTTAGTTCAACGGCAAAGTTCATAGGTAAAGTTCAACGGCGAGGTTCAATCAAATGGTTCATTGGCTTGGTTCAAAGGCTTGGTTCAATTAGATGGTTCAAGTCAAAGGGTTCAACCAGAAGGTTCAAGAGAGTCTCTCGAAGGACAGCTGCCCTTGCAAAGGGCAGTTCTGGGCCCAAGTGCCCTTACAGAGGGCAAGGAACTCTTGAAAAAAGGACCGAAAAGCGAACAAGGCTAAAAAGTTAAGTTTTCTTCAAAAAATTTTACAAGGCAAAGGATGAGAATTTCTTCGGGCAAAATGTCCGAAGGAATTGAAATTCTTTGGAAGAAAATCTCGCCGAAGTAAGAAAGATTAAGGCAAAAGGCATAGAATGATTTCTTTCAGACTTTTGTCCGAAGGAATTCATTCGGACAAAAAGTCTGAAGAAATTCAGGAAAGGCTGCGGGAAAAACCCAAAGGAGAATTCCGAAAGAAAAGAAGTGATCAAGATAATTCTTGCGGACATTTTGTCTGGGAGAGGAATAGCCGATAGAAAAGTTGATGGAAAAAGGAAATAAAAGATAAAGGCAAGAAATATATTCTTTGGACTTTTTGTCTGAAGGAATTCCTTTGGATAAAAGTCCAAAGAAATTTGACCTCCAAGACAATGAAGACCCGACTAGGATAAGAGCTCGACCAGAGCAAGAAGCTGAAGGAAAGGAAAATGTCGAAGAAATTCCAAGGGGTGATGGGCCCAAAGACATTAAAATCAAGCACAGTGAACTAGCATTTGGAAGTTCAAGCACCTAGCGACGGGTGCACAGACGTCAAATTTAAGGCAGTGAAATAGTTGTTGATTTTGAAAAAACTTAAGGACAGGCCACGAGTGAATTAAGTGACCTGCCAAGAAGATAGCCCCTAAGGGCCGAAGGAGATAGAGAAGACAAAACCAGGAAGAGACAAAGTGTATAAATGGACAAAATAGTCCAGGTGGCAAAGGGAGGTGTCGACTCAAGGATTTACTCCTGCAGTTGGAACAGTGCCTGCCAAGCGGTCATCAAGAGGTGCGAACAGTAAATGATGCACCCTATTTTTTCCACTTTGCATTTATAAGCAGACAAACCACGTAAATATCTAAAAGGAGCAGTCTATTTGTAGAAAAGAAGCATGACCCTTGCTTTCATATTAATGTTTGAACGTCAAAGTCAAAGCAGGAGTTGACACAACATTATCTATCAAGCGGCTTCCTCTTCCCAATGCTCTCAACGCACATGGGCCACTTGTAAGAAAGGTGCCAAAGTCTTTTCCAGAAAGTGCCAAAGTCTTTTCCTCTTCTCTCCCTATATTTTATAAACTTCTCATTTGAGAAAAGGATCTCTTAGCCTATAAGGCAAAGCTCTACCCAAAAAAATCTCTTGGTTTGTAAGGCGGAGCTCTGCCAGAATTTACCTTGAATCAAGACTTAGCAATTTGTACCTCAATTTGAACTTACACTCACACATATGTCTATGTCTTTGTTTTATGTTAAGTCATTTTATTTTATGCTTTCACAAAATGATTCCAGCATGTCTAGTGCATTGTGGGTTTCTTATTCTGTAGGTCTGCCTAAAATTGTCTCCAGCAGGAATACAGGCGCATGTGAAAAGGCTGCCATAGAGTGTCTCAGAACAACTCTGGTAGTTCTTCCTCCTTGTATCTCCACAAACCCCTGACTCACTGATGTAGAAGAGTTTCCCATATCAAATGAAGTGTATGTTAGCTTGTCCTTGGTGAAAAGCATAGGTTTGAGCTAAGTAGATCAATTTTTTTGGTGTATCACCTTTTTAGTTTAGGTTTAGGTTCTATTTTTTAGCATCCTTCTCCTTTTTCACCCCCCATTGTTAGCAGTATGAAATCTAGGACCTAAAAAATACATCAAAGGGAGCTAGCCCTTATCTAGAGACTCTCCCCCCAGTTTTGCCAGGCCCACAGGCAAGAGGGGAGTTTCCATTGTTGCACATGGAAGGCAGGAGCTCGGCCTCCTGTCAAGGGTTCAATCCGCCACGTCAACAACTTTTGGCATGCCCAAAGGGACCAACTATGACAAGTTTTGTCCAAAGAGTTGAAGAATTTTTGGTGTGTTCTTTAACCAACCAGCCTTTGGAGGTTTTTTATCAACACCAATGGTGACTCCGAGTTGAATCAGCTGGTTAAGTAGTTCTGGTGCCATCAAAAAATCTTATTTTTTGTATGTATAATTCCTTTACACAAAATCATGGGCCTCGTATTCCTTCATATGGTTTTAATCAAGCTCAGGATTTTCATGGAATTGCCTCAAGCAGCTCTCCTAGTTACCCTTCAAAAATAAGGGAAAATTCCAATTTTGAGGTCATGACTTGGAAGCAAACAATGGAATCATGGGGTAGGAAGGAGGAGAAGAAAGGTTTTGCTAAAAACCTTGAAGAGGATAAAGCTGCTCCTACTCATCATGATGATTCCTATGACCTTCAGGAAAGGCTCTTCCAAGAAGACATAGCCAGGAGAATTGCAGAGTTAGAATCCAGAGCGAGATTCCTCAGCGATCGTGTGATGGATGCAGCAGTTTCCATGTCTGAATACACCCCATATACACACCTCCAAGAGGGTTATCAGGCCACACCTGATATAGATGAAGTGTTGGCCAAATGGAAAGAGGAGAATCATTTAATTCTAGCTCAAGGATTGCCTCCTCTTCCACATGGTTTTAATCATGAGCCTTCCACTTCATCCCTTCTCAAGGAGGAACCTATTTTGCAGGAGGCGAGAGAGGAAGAAAATATCCAATTTGTAGTTTCCCAAGAGGCTATCATGAGCAACAATGAAGAGGAAATCATCATGGATGCTCTCTCTGAAGACGTCATCAGCAATGAAGAAGACGCAGGTCATGCATACATGCAGATGTTCTAGTAATACGAAGAGGAACGTAGGCATGGTGACCTCTCTCCTCCCTTATTTGATGAACTTCCTTATTGCTTTGATGAGGAAGATGACCATGCCATGGATCCTGAGATGGAGGAGGATCAGATGGATGTCTTTGAACGACTGGAGACTCTGATCCTTGAGTAGGAAAAGGAGAGGCCTGTCCATCTTGAGGACAGCTTTGAAGAAGAGAGCTTTGAACAAAAAGGTGATGTTCTGTGGGATGAACAATCAGTTTTTGATTCCATTTCAGACATCACAACAGTCACCCTTCTTCAAGAAAACCATGATGCACTGCAAAGGAGCTATGCAGATCAAGGGGCTTATGGTGATGAGCCAACAACCATTGATTTCTTGATGAAACACACCAACATGAAGGACCAACATTCGACAAGCTTCCAGGAACAAGAAAAGTACATATATGTTGGGATCATGTTTGACTATGATCCACTCAGATGCAAGCCAATCGAGGTGGCAGGCAAGAGGAGCAGGTCACCAAATCTCCATTTCATTCAGCCACTTGTCTGGCACCATAAGTTTTCTTACCAGGAAGGGGACTTAAGAAATTTTCCCTTTGATCCAGGAGGAAGGAAAATATACCTGGTTAGCTATATATAGTAGTTTGCTTTCAGTTTTCTTTCCCTATTTTTCCTAAGTGTTGTTTGCACAAGTAGTGTTTTTAGCCTTGTGTATGTTTTCCTTTATGTTTGGGGTAAAAGCTTCATGATTGATTCTTGGATCTCTTGGGGTTGTTGTTGACCTTTTTCAAGTTGCGTTCTAAATCCATGCCCAATGGATTTTAAGGCAACTAGTTTCTAAGCATAGCAGGCATGCTTCCCCTGGGAGTCACCAATTTGTTGACCATTTTTGGCCCAACAGGCCAAAATTGATCCCCTTTTTCCCTGTTGTTTTGAGCCAGTTAATTTTTTGATTTTGCACAAGTCTTGAAATTTCTACGGACTTTGCAAGAAATTTCTATGGACTCTGCAAGAAATTTTATGGACTCTACAGGAAGTTTATATGGACTCTGCAGGCCTATTTCTACAGACTCTGCAGGGTTGTTTCTATGGACTCTACAGGAAATTTCTACAGACTCTGCAGGAAATTTCTACGGACTCTGCAGGCAAGAAATGGGTTCGCAACACTTGGGCGCAAAATGGACCATTCTAAGTTCAATGCTTGGTTCAGTCAGTTTGGTTCAATGCCTTGGTTCAAGCAATCGGTTCAAGCACTCAGTTCAACGGGTTGGTTTGTTGTCTCGGTTCACTCAGTCAGTTCAACAGCTTGGTTCACCTAGTTGGTTCAATTCCTTGGTTCGAGACTTGGTCTTTTCAAGAGTTAGCAACTTTGAACCATTGAAACGGTTCAATCATTTGGTTCAACGCTTTGGTTCAACGACAAAGTTCAACGACGAGGTTCAATCAAATGGTTCATCAGCTTCGTTCAAAGGCTTGGTTCATTTGGACGGTTCAAGTCAAAGGGTTCAACCAGAAGGTTCAAGAGAGTCTCTCGAAGGACAACTACCCTTGCAGAGGGCAGTTCTGGACCCAAGTGCCCTTGTGGAGGGCAGGGAACACTTGAAAAAAGGACCGAAAAGTGAACAAGGCCAAAAAGTTTTCTTGAAAAAAATTTACAAGGCAAAGGAAGAGAATTTCTTCGGGCAAAATGTCCGAAGGAAATCCTAGGACATTTTGTCCGAAGAAATTCTTTGGAAGAAAATCATGCCGAAGTAAAAAAGACTAAGGCAAAAGGCATAGAATGATTTCTTTCAGACTTTTGTCTGAAGGAATTCCTTCAGACAAAAAGTCCAAAGAAATTTGGGAAAGGCCGCGGGAAAAACCCGAAGGAGAATTTTGAAAGAAAAGAAGTGATCAAGATAATTCTTGCGGACATTTTGTCCACGAGAGGAATAGCCGATAGAAAAGCCGACAAAAAAAGGAAATAAAAGATGAAGGCAAGAAAGATATTCTTTGGACTTTTTGTCCGAAGGAATTCCTTCAGACAAAAGTCTGAAGAAATTTGACCTCCAAGACAATGAAGACCCGACTAGGACAAGAGCTTGACCATAACAAGAAGCCAAAGGAAAGGAAAATGTCGAAGAAATTCCAATGGGTGATGGGCCCAAAGACATCAAAATCAAGCACGGTGAACTAGCCGTTGGAAGTTCAAGCACCCAGCGACGGGTGCACAGATGTCAAATTTAAGGCAGTGAAATAGCCGTTGATTTTGAAAAAACCTAAGGACAGGTCACGAGTGAATTCAGCGACCCGCCAAGAAGATAGCCGCCTAGGGCCAAAGGAGATAGAGAAGACAAAACAAGGAAGAGACAAAGTGCAAAAATAGACAAAATAGTCCAGGTGGCAAAGGGAGGTGTCAACTCAAGGATTTACTCCTGTAGTTGGAATAGTGCCTGCCAAGCGGTCATCAAGAGGCGCAAATAGTAAATGGTGCACCCTATTTTCTCCACTTTGCATTTATAAGCAGACAAACCATTTAAATATCTAAAGGGAGAAGTCTATTTTCTAAAAAGAGGCACGGCCCTTGCTTTCATATTAATGTTTGAACGTCAAAGTCAAAGTAGGAGCCGACACAACATTATCTATCAAGCAGCTTCCTCTTCCCAATGCTCTCAATGCACATGGGCCACTTGTAAGAAAGGCGCCAAAGTCTTTTCCAGAAAGCACCAAAGTCTTTTCATTTTCTCTATATATATTGTAAAACTTCTCATTTGAGAAAAGGATCTCTTAGCCTGTAAGGCAAAGCTCTGCCCAAAAAAATCTCTTGGTTTGTAAGGCGGAGCTCTGCCGGAATTTACCTTGAATCAAGACTTAGCAATTTTTACCTCCATTTGAACTTGCACTCATGCATATGTCTATGTCTTCATTTTGTGTTAAGTCATTTTATTTTATGCTTTCATAGAATGATTCCAGCATGTCTAGTGCATTGTGAGGTTTCTTCTTCTGCAGGTCTGCCAGAATTGTCCCCAGTAGGAATACAGGAGCATGTGAAAAGGCTGCCATAGAGTGTCTCAGAACACCTCTGGTAGTTCTTCCTCCCTATATCTCCACAGACCCCTGACTCACTAATGTAGAAGAGTTTCTCATATCGGATGAAGTGTATGTAATCTTGTCTTTGGTGAAAAGCATAGGTTTGAGCCAACTAGATCAATTTTATTGGTGTATCACCTTTTTAGTTTAGGTTTAGGATATGTTTTTCAGCATCCTTCTCCCTTTTCACCCCCCCCATTGTTAGCAGTAGGAAATCTAGGACCTAAAAGATACATCAAAGGGAGCTAGTCCTTATCTAGAGACTCTCCCCCTAGTTTTGCCAGGCCCACAAGCAAGAGGGGAGTTTCCATTATTGCGCATGGAAGGCAGGAGCTCAGCCTCCTGTCAAGGGTGAAATCCACCGCATCAACAGTGTTGTCCCCCAAAAAATATCACTCATTTTTGGGACAAAATTTGAACTATTTTGGTCTTACAGACCAAAATCCTCTCTTCCCATTTCAAAAATTATTTTGAGCATTCAGGTTCTTCATTTTTCAAAGCTTTCTCAGAAATCTACGGACTCTACAGATATGTTTCTATGGACTCAACATGCTTGAGATTAGCAGGTTCAATAGGTTCAAAGGCTTCTGCAGGTGAGTTCAACCAAAAGAATTCAATCGGCAAGCTTCAAAAAGCAAGGAGTGAACCATTGAACCGTTGAACCTTGAACCATTTTGGTTCAACGGGTTCAAAGGTTCAACGTCGTCGACAAGAGTTAAGTGCATTTGTCAAGGTTCAAAGTTCAACCATTCCACGGCTTCAAACACTTAGCAAAAAAATAAAGCCTTGAACCGTTGAACCTTTAACCATTTTGGTTCAATGGTTAAATGGGTTCAATGACCAATTGGTTCAATGCGCTTGGTTCAATAAATCAAAAAGACTTGCCCAAATAACGAAGAATGGACCGATTGAACCATTGAACCGTTGAACCAAAGTTGGTTCAATTAGCAGGTTCAAGGGGCTACCCCAAAGCCAAAAGAACAAATGCCCTTGCAGAGGGCAGTGAACTAGAGGCAAGTGCCCTTGTGGAGGGCAGGCAACATTGGTTTAAGGGTCAAAGAGAAGACAGAAAAGATAGAATTCCTTTAGATTTATTCAAAGGCCAACAAGTAATATTTCCTTCGGACTTTTTATCTGAAGGAAATTATTAAGTGAAAGAGCCGTTAGAATTCTTTCAGAAGTATTTTTCATGGGAAAATGACTAAGGGAATACCCGAAAGGAAAAAGCCCGAGAGCAAAGCGCTCCAAGTGTCATCGTCCATGTGATTGCTAGATTACGCAAAACATGTCATGTGTCCCTTGAAAAGCTCAGTGGAGCACAACAAGTGTCAATATCCGTTGTCTCTCCCTTTTGTTTCATAAGGTCTGTGGTGGGCCCCGAGTGAGTTTCTAAGGTCAAGCAGAGTGCGACAAGTGGCATCATCCGTGTGAATCTGAATGAGTCCCGAATGTTTCTATATTATTTCTAAGGTAGAGTGGAAGCCGCTATGCGTCATTATCCATAGGACTCTCAAAGGTTTCTAAAGCCTCTATAAGTTAAACGGAACACGCCACATGTCACTTGCTGAGATCAGTGAAAAGTGGCCAAAGCTTGAGCGCGGGCTCGAATGCATTCAAAGGCCAAAACACCAAAGGGAAGAACCATTGATGGAAGAGTGTAAAGAGCCAACAAAGCTGAGGATACAACCCTGAGAGCTCAAATCCCAGGAAAAGACAAAACTAGAAAGGGAAAAGATAGCCCGAGGGCTCAAATCATACCAGAAAGAGGGAAAGGCCAAAATATCTTCAAGGGAGTTATTTCCAAAAGGTGAAACAATGAATCAATTAGACTTCTAAGCACGCCAAATCAAGGTCGTGGTCTATTTTTCTTCCATGAAGTAATGACAAATTGGACAGCTACGCAGACATCAAGAAAAGGTCCAGATAGTCCATACTAAGGAAGAGACATATTAGAGGAATGGACATGCCATAGTTATGGCAATACATTGTTCCCAACATGGTCCCTCCATACATAATTGAAGGCGCATTGAAGGCATTCAATTCAGCATGGGCCTTTTTCATGAAAACAAGCGTCTGAGTCTTTCTTGGAGCGCTATATATTATAATCTCTTGGTTTGTTTTAAGGGAGATCTTCCCATTACAAGAAGCAAAACTCTGCCCAAATTGAAAGGCATCACTAAGACTTTGAGCTCAGATTGTTTATCATATATCTTTGTTTGAATCAGAAAGCAAGTTACTTTCAGACTTTGTGATGTTATATCTTGTATCGTTTTAGGAGATTGTTCTTATGTCTATTTCCTAAATGTATTCTTGTTTATGCAATTTAACAAGCAGATCTAGTGGAAGTGATAAGGAAGGTGTCCTGAAGCTAGCTACTTTCAGACTTTGTGTTATCATAGTTGTCTTTAGTGTGTGTTTATTTTCTATTTTTGTGTAAAGGACCTTAGGACATCTTTGTGCCCCCATTGTTCTTTGTATTTCACTCTTAGGCAGTCAAGGTAGAGAATTTATGCTACATTTTAGATTGTTGGTTACTCTGTTACTAGGTCCTTGTCACTACCTGAAAGAACTCTTGCTGGTCCCTGCAAGAACACTTCTAAAAGAAGAGAGATGGATGGTATATCGTACCCCCGATTATTATTTTTAGCTTATATATATAGTATATAGTGCCGCTATACCTATAGGAAACCTCCCCTTGATGAGAGGAGAGATTTGTCCCCTTTAGATGTGGTAAAATTGCAACTTTGAATGACCAATCTCCCTATGTTGTGGTTGAAGAGACCTATTTTGCTTACCAGTTAGTTGGTTGAAAAAATATTCACCCAACAGTTTTTGGCAACTCCGATGGGGATGAATGTGCAATCTAAAGCCTCATTTTTCAAATTGAAGCAGTCCCTACCCTTACCCATTATAGACTCTAGCGACTCTGTTCCGTGTCTTACCCATTATCATTATAGCCTTACCGTCTTCTTCCACCTTCATGCCAATTGGGGAAGCATGCACAGTTTGAAGCCTCAAGTTTCAAATTGAAGCAGTCCCTGTCCTTCTCCATTACCAGGCAAAGCGTCCATTTATGTTGTTAGCAGAGCTTTGTCAATACATACTCCACCCAGATTTGTTATCCCTCTTTTTCATAATCAAATCATGGCAGTTCGAGGCCCCTGGGGTAATTCTTTTGGTACACTAAATTTGACTCCACCCCTACATGAACTTCCATGTAGCTCAAGAAATAACTTTCCCAAATTCTTTGGTGATGGGAGAGTTCACCCCGATGAACACATTGCAGCCTTCAGCATAGTCTACAGTGTGATAGGGGTGGAATTTGAGGATGTGGCAGTCAGGCTTTTTGTGGAAACGCTACAAGGTGCTGTTGTAGACTGGTTCTACCATCTGCAAGCTAGATCAGTGACTGACTAGGACACACTTAAAGCCAAGTTTGAAGCCATGTTCAAGCCTGTAGAAGATGCACTTGCTTTGTTGGCCCAGCTTACACAAATGAAGAAGGAACCTCATGGACCCATGAGGGATTTCATAGCAAATTTTGACAAGTTGAGGAATTGAATTCCTATCATTGCTCAGCCCACACCTGAAAACCTCAAATGCTTCTTCATCAACTCACAGCTGCCTGAAGTGATTTTTTGGCTAAGACGTGCTGGCCACATATACCTTGCTACTCCTCAAGACTTGGCTACTGAGGTGGAAGATGATCTCATCTTGGTAAAGAAGATAAGAGGAGATCCTAATAAAGGCAAATCTTCTTCATCTTCTGAGAATTCATCTACAATCACCACTGATCAAATGGTGCAAAATCTGGCAAATGAACTGCTAGCCTTGAAAAGACAAGTGGCCCAAGATATGTCTGCTCCTCCTTATCAGGATATGCCAAGGAGGACATTTTAGAACCATTCATATCAAGGCACTGCTACCAAAAATTAAGGGCAACCAAATCGTCTTCCTCCCCCACAGAGGAACCTTGCCCTTGAAGCGCCTCCAACCAACTCAGTAGTTGGATATTTGGAAATAGAACATGATTTCTCTTTCCAACCTGAGTTTGATCAAGAAAATGACGTTGGTCTCTTCATGGAGGATCAGGAAGAATCAGTTGGCAACTCCCACATTGGTTTCCTGAATTACCAGGATGAACCCAGAAGTAAAGGTGAAGCAGTCGAGGGATCATACATAGTATTCACCTGATGCAAGAATCAGTCAACCCAACAAGCTGATAAAAAAAGAATAGAGGAGTGAGCTCAACCTGCAATCTCAATTGCCAAACGAGGATGGTCTCTACCTTTCTAGCCAAAGGACTCGGTGGTTGCCAAAAAAGTAAGTACCCCAAACATCTCTGCACCTTCTACTTCAACTTCGCAGATCAGTCCTCCCCCCTAAAAACTAAAAGGATGAACTCTCATCCTCTCTTCGTAGTCCATTTCAGTCATTTGACATAATTGACCATGTCAAGAAAACCAAAATTCAAATGACTGAATTTGAATTCCTACAAGCCAACCTTGAGCAGTTGGACAGGTTGGTAGAATGTGTGAAGAATACAACCATCCCTGCAGGACAAGAGATTAGAAAGGTAACTTGTGATCCCCCAAGGAACATGCCCATCCCAATCACTCAGACATTAGCCCCTGAAGCGCCAATTCTATTTGAGTCTTGAAGAAGGGGTAATTACTTTTTATCCATGGAGGATGTTCATATTTCAGCTGATGAAAGCCCTGTAGGTGGTGATCCAAAGATTGATTCAAGCAAAACATCAGAAGAATTGGTAGGGCAAAATACAGATGAAAAAGGATATTCCATCTCCAATGAAGAGAAATTTGATAGAAGATTAGTTTTTGATGACGTTTGGATCCTAAAATTCAATGGCAGCAATTCCTCTGCCAGTGTTGGAGCCGGGATGGTGTTGATATTTCCTCAAAGAGATATTATTCCTCCTTCACACAAGTTATAGTTCAACAACACCAACAATACTACCAAGTACAAATCTCTTTTACTAAGATTGAAGGCTGCTCAAGATGAAGATGTCAAACTCCATCATGCCAAAGGAGATGTTGAACCGATGGTTTGTCAGGGGTCTGATGCTGACAATCAAAACATGTGCTGGACTGAACCAACAGAACAACACGCTATGGTAGTGGACCATATTGCTGTACTCTGAAGTCAGCAAAAGGAACACTTCGCTAGGAGAGCAAGGAGTTATGGTTTTTATATCAAGGACCACATCTTGCCATGGAGCAAGAAGAGATAGCCAAAAGGAGTGCATAGAAAATGTGATTTCTAGTGGAGAGTTCCATTCGCCCATCACCGATTCTGGGCAGAAAATGGTTTCTTACTGGTTTATCAAGATGGAATGCCATTTTCACTATCTTATGTGGGTGGCATCTAAAGCGCTTAAAATCTTGAGGCATCAGATAAGATCATCTGTACATATGTATATTTGTATAGTCTTTAGTTCTGTTTTGTGCTTTTCATTTTTGGCACCTTTCTTTTTTGGGTAGCATGACTCCATAGCCTAATGGCACACTTCAAGGCACTAGAGATTCTGGTTTCTACTCCCCTCAGCTGTTCCAAGTTTTCAACTGAAGGAAGTTCCCCAACTGGAGCAGCTGTTGTCCCCCAAAAATATCACTGATTTTTGGGACAACATTTAAACTATTTTGGTCCTATAGACCAAAATCCTCTCTTCCCATTTCAAAAATTGTTCTGAGCATTTAGGTTCTTCATTTTTCAAAGCTTTCTAAAAAATCTATGGACTCTATAGTCTTGAAATCTATGGACTTTGCAGATATGTTTTTATGAACTCAACATGCTTGAAATTAGCAGGTTCAATAGGTTTAAAGGCTTCTGCAGGCAAGTTTAACCAAAAGAATTCAATTGGCAAGCTTCAAAAAGCAAGGAATGAACCATTGAACCATTGAACCTTGAACCATTTTCGTTCAGCGGGTTCAATGGGTTCAAAGGTTCAACGTTGTTGGCAAGAGTTAAGCGCATTTGTCAAGGTTCAAAGTTCAACCGTTCCACGGCTTCAAACACTTAGCAAAAAAATAAAGGCTTGAACCGTTGAACCATTGAACCTTGAACCATTTTGGTTCAATGGTTCAACAGGTTCAATGACCAATTGGTTCAATGCGCTTGGTTCAAAATATCAAAAAGACTTGGCCAAATAATGAAGAATGGACTGATTGAACCGTTGAACCAAAGTTGGTTCAATCGACAGGATCAAGGGGCTACCCCAAAGCCAAAGGAACAAATGCCCTTGCCGAGGGCAATGAACTAGAGGCAAGTGCCCTTGAAGAAGGCAAGAAACATTGGTTTAAGGGTCAAAGAGAAGACAAAAAAGATAGAATTCCTTCAGATTTGTTCAAAGGCCGACAGGGAACATTTCCTTTAGACTTTTTGTTTGAAGGAAATTATTAAGTGAAAGAACCGTTAGAATTCTTTCGAAAGTATTTTCTATCAAAAAGTGACTAAGGGAATTCCCAAAAGGAAAAATCCTGAGAGTGGAGCGCTCCAAGTGTCATCATCTGTGTGATTGCTAGATTACGCAGAACATGCCACATGTCCCTTGAAAAGCTCAGCGAAGCACAAGTGTCAACATCCGTTGTCTCTCCCTTTTGTTTCATAAGGTCTGTGGTGGGCCT
The DNA here is from genome assembly GCA_037957365.1 of Torreya grandis. Taxonomy (NCBI): domain Eukaryota; kingdom Viridiplantae; phylum Streptophyta; class Pinopsida; order Cupressales; family Taxaceae; genus Torreya; species Torreya grandis. The sequence goes on from JARHVA010000791.1 coordinate 2,432,453, forward strand.
CGAGTGAGTGCTAAGGTTAAGTGGAGTGCAACAAGTGGCATCATCTGTCTGAATTCGAATGACTCACAAATGTTTTTATATTGTTTCTAAGGCAGAGCGGAAGCCACCATGCGTCATTATTTGTAGGAATCTCAAAGGTTTCTAAAGGCTCTATAAGTTAAGTGGAACATGCCACATGTCACTTGTTGAGATCAATGAAAAGTAGCCAAAGCTTAAGCATAGGCTCGAATGCATTCAAAGGCCAAAATGCTAAAGGGAAGAACCACTGATGGAAGAGCGTAAAGAGCCAACAAAACTGAGGATATAACCCTGAGAGCTCAAATGCCAGGAAAAGACAAAACCATAAAGGGAAAAGATAGCCTGAGGGCTCAAATCGTAACAAAAAGAGGGAAAGGCCAAAATATCTTCAAGGGAGTTATTTCTAATAGGTGAAACAACAAATCAATTGGACTTCTGAGCACGCCAAATCAAGGATGCAGCATATTTTTCTTCCATGAAGTAATGGCAAATTAGATAGCTGTGCAGACATCAGGAAAAGGACCAGATAGTCCATACTAAGGAAGAGACACATAAGAGGAATGGACACGCCATAGTTATGGCAATGCACTGTTCCCAACATGGTCCCTCTAGACAAAATTGAAGGCACATTGAAGGCATTCAATTCAGCATGGGCCTTTTTCATGAAAACAAGCACCCAAGTCTTTCTTGGAGCGCTATATATTGTAATCTCTTGGTTTGTTTTAAGGGAGATCTTCCCATTACCAGAAGCAAAACTCTGCCCAAATTGAAAGGCATCACTGAGACTTTGAGCTCAGATTGTTTATCATATTTCTGTGTTTGAATTAGAAAGCAAGTTACTTTCAGACTTTGTGTTGTTATATCTTGTATCATTCTAGGAGATTGTTCTTATGTCTATTTCCTAAATGTATTCTTGTTTATGCAATTTAACAAGTAGAGCTAGTGTAAGTGATAAGGAAGGTGTCCTGAAGCCAGCTACTTTCAGACTTTGTGCTGTCATAGTTGTCTTCTGTGTGTATTTATTTTCTATTTCTATGTAAAGGACCTTGGGATGACTTTGTGCCCCCATTGTTCTTCGTATTTCACTCTTAGGCAATCAAGGTAGATACCTTTTTCTACATCTTAGATTGTTGGTTACTCTATACTCTGTTACCAGGTCCTTGTCACTACGTGAAAGAACTCCTGTTGGTCCCTGCAAGAACACTTCTAAAAGAAGAGAAGTGCCTTAAGTGTTTTCACCAATATTTTCTCCTTTTTTTGTGAACATAATCTCTGAAAGAAGAGAGATGGATGGTATATCCTACCCTTGAGTATTATTTTAAGCTTATATGTATAGTATATAGCACCTTTATACCTATAGGGAACCTCCCCTTGATGAGAGGAGAGATTTATCCCCTTTAGATGTGGTAAGCCTACAACTTTGGATGACCAATCTCCCTATGCTATGGTTGAAGAGACATATTTTGCTCACCAGTAAGCTGGTTGACAAAATATTCGCCCAATAAACAGGTTGTTGAGTTCATTTTTGATTCTTGTCCTTTTCTAGCTTTGTCTTTTCCTAGTTTTGTCTTTTGTCATCTCTTGACTCTTTCTAGCTTTTTGATCCCCCTAAGGCTATCTTCTATCAATCCTTGACTGGTTCCTTAAGCTCTTTTCTCAGCGAGATCTTCCTTTTGGCCCTGAGGCCCTTTTAATTCCTTCGAGTTCGTGCTCAAGCATTTAAAAATCAATGACTACATCATTGCCGTAAAGTTGACGTTCGCACACTCGTCACCATTTGAAAGCCAACAACTATTCCCTTGTCATGAATTTAACGTCTGTGGGGATGTCACCAGATGTTTGAACCTGAATGGCTAGCTTGATATGCTAGATTTTAACATCTTCAGGCCCGTCACCCTTTGGTCAATTCCTTCGACTTTCCTTCCTTTGGCCTTTCTTTCTCTGCCTGGGCTTTTGTCTTTTAACCTTCCCAAAGGGAAGGTGTCCCTTCAGCTTTGAGAAAGGTCCCTTTCATGTTCGCTGAGAGTCCCGCGCAAGGGCACCTTCCCTTTGGGGTCCTTCAGGCAGCCTTTGCCTACTAATTCCTTCAGGCAAAATGTCTGAAGGAATTCCTTTAGACATTTTTTTTGAAGGAATTCCTTCAAACATTTTGTCCGAAGGAAATGTTCACTTGAATGCTCAGCGCTTTCTTTCAGGCGAATTCCTTTGAGCAAAAGCTCAAAGGAATTCCTTCAAACTTTTCTCCGAAGGATTTGCCTTGTCTTTTACCATGGGATTTTCTTCTGAAAAGGATTTCTTCAGACAAAATGTCTGAAGGAATTCCTTCAGACATTTTGTCTAAAGAAATTAAGCCTTTGTTTTTCCCTTTATCTCTGCCTTGTGAAAATTTCCTTCAGATAGAAAGTCTGAAGGAATTCTTTGCCTTGGTTTTTCCTCCCTTTAAGTGCTTTCCTGCCCTCTGCAAGGGTACCTTTGGGTCTAGAATTGCCCTTCGCAGCCTGCAGGAATGGTCCATTTTGTGCCTGACTGCCCTTCATAAGGGTTGTTTAACCTTCAAGCTTTGAAAGAGCCTCGTATTTGTCTAAGCCATTTTCTCAAAGCAAAAATCTCCATACTGAACCGAAGCCTACAAGTACTTAGATCTTTCAATGTTATATAAGAATGAGGCTTATTGCAAAGAAAAGGGGATTTTGCAGAAGGTGGGTACATGACTAGACTGAGGGTCCAGAGTGGTAGGGAAGGAAGGAGACTGATTTTGGCCTGCAAGGCCAAAATGGTCAACAAATTGGTGATTCCCAAGGGAAGCATGCCTGCTATGCTTAAGAAACAAGTAGCCTCAAAGTCCATTAGGCATGGAGTCAGAACGTAGCTTGAAAAGAGTTAGCAATGACTTTCTAAAGACCTATCAACCAATAAAGCTTTACCTCAAACACAAAGGAAAACACACACAACAAAGGCTACAAAACACTACACCTGTGCAAACAACACTTAGGGAAAATAGGGAAAGAAAAATTGAAAGTAAACCACTATGTACAACTAACCAGGTATATTTACCTCCCACCTGGATCAAAGGGAAAACTTCTTAAGTCTCCTTCATGACAAGAAAACTTATGGTGCCAGACAAGTGACTGAATGGAATGGAGATTTGGTAACTTGCTCTTCTTGCCTGCCACCTTGATTGGCTTGTATCCGAGTGGATCAGGATCAAACATGTCTCCAACATCTGTGTATTCACTTTGCTCTTTAAAGACTGCCTCATGCTGACCCTTCATGCTGGTGTGTTTCATCAAGAAATCAATGGCTTTTACCTTATCACCATAAGCCCCTTGATATGCATCATGGATTGACTTGTCCCCTTCTGCTTCATTGAAAACCTTGTCAAACTTATCCTCTACTTCATCATGGCTTTCTTGAATAAGGGTGACTATTGTGATGTCTAAAATGAGATCATAGACTGATTGCTCATCCCACAAAACATCACCTTCTTGTTTAAGGCTCTCTTCTTCAAAGCTTTCCTTAAGATAAATAGGCCTCTCCATTTCTTGCTAAAAAACTAGAGTCTCTAGTTGTTCAAAGACATCCTGCATATCCTCCTCTAACTCGGGTTCCATGGCATGGTCATCCTCCTCATCAAAGCAACAAGGAAGTTCATCAAACAAGGGAGGAGAGAGCTCATCATGCTTACTTTCCTCTTCATATTGTTGGAACATCTGCATGTATGCATGACCTGTGTCTTCTCCATTGTTGATGATGTCTTCAAAGGGAGCATCCATGATGATTTCCTCCTCATTATCATCCATGAGAGCTTCTTGATAAGCTGCAAATTGGATCCTCTCTTCTTCACTTGCCTCTTTCAAAACAAGTTCCTCCTTGAGAAAGAATGGAGTGGAGGGTTGATGGACAAACTCATGTGGAAGAGGAGGCAATCGTTGAGCTATAATCGAATGATTCTTTTCCTTCCATTTGGCCAGCACCTCATCTATATCAGATGTGGCTTGATAGCTCTCTTGAAAGAGTGTAGATGGGGTGTGTTCAAATGTAGGATCTTCTGCTTGATCTGAACAGTCTATCACACTTTGGCTGAGGAATCTCATTCTAGACTCCAACTCTACAATTTTCCTGGCTATATTTTCTTGGAGATCACAAGCATCACCATGAGTAGGAGTAGCTTTATCTTCTTCGAGGCTCTGAACTAGTTCATGGTATTCCCTTCTCTAAGTTGGAATATTAACATCATGTTGAGAGACTTGAGGAGGTCGAGGAAGACTAGGAAGAGACTGTTGATGTACAGGAAGAGTTTATAGAAGAGAGACGTGTTGGTTCATGGTATTTCCTTCAAAGGAGGATTCACAATCTAAGGAATTGAGAAGGTTCATTTCCATGGGAGGTTGCTCTAATACCTTTTGATGTTGGAAAGCTAGGTGCAAGGGATTAAGAGCAGGGGTGGTTACTGCATCAGATGAGCTAGAGTGAGCAAGTGTTATCTGGTAGAAAGGATTTGGTGCACAAGAGGTGGCTTTCTTTAAAATAGGAGGGAGTTGCTTTGGAATGGGAGAAGGCACACAAGGCTGACTGCCTTGAATAAATGGACTCTTCCATTTTGCTACTTCCTTCTTCATGGATTGTAAGGCCCGAGCTTGCCTAAACAAGCACTCCTCTTCGTACATAAGTTCTTGCTGATATTTATCCTGCTCCTCCAATTTGTTTATCTCCATCACTTGCTTCTCAAACTCTAGCGTTACTTCCTTTACACTAGGTGAAGGGCAACTAAGACAACTATTTGAGGTGATTCCATGAACAACCTGAGCTTGATCAAATTTATATGAAGGAAAACAAGGTCCATGCTTCTGAGCAATGGAATTATGCATACCAAACTATGATTTCTTAATGGCACTAGGATTGTTTAACCAGCTAATTCAACTTGGAGTCGCCATTGGTGTTGATGAAAATGCCTCCAAAGGCTAGTTGGTTGAAGAACACACCAAAATTCTTCAACTCTTTGGATAAAAACTAGTTTGTTCCACCAGGCGTGCCAAAAACTATTGACGCTGTGGATTGCACCCATGAGAGAAGGCTAGGCTTCTCTCTTCCATGCGGCACAATGGAGACTCCTCTCTTGCCTGTGGGTTTGGCAAAACTGAGGGGAGAATCTCTAGATAAGGGCTAGCCCCCTTTGATGCATCTCTGAGTCATTCCTGTACTATGGCTAATATATATGTATAATGGGGGGGGCATTGAAAAGAGAGAAGGATTGCTGAAGCAGAACCTAAGCTAAGACGGTGATGCACCAAAAAAGTTTGATCTACTCATTTGCTCACACTTCAAACCATAAGAGCACATACATACACTTTATCTGATAAAAGGACTAGACTACAGAGAACTTAACATAAAGGCTTAATGAAGACACATAGGAGATGAACTTACCACAGGTGTTGTAGGAAGACACATTGTCTGATAACCCTCTCCTATCTCTGCGCTTGAGATACAACTCTTTTGCTACTTGCAAGAATGACACTTTGTCTATACCAGGTGTGCTGGTATCAAGCCTGTGAAAGCATCATGGAACAATGACTGGACATAAGGTTAATACTCAGGCACACTCAGAGATATATCCAACCAGATAGAGGTAAAATGCTTTTTATTGATTCAAGGTGAAATTTGGCTTCAAGGTGAAATTTGGCAGGGTTGCGCCATACAAAAAATGAGAGATATCCTTTCTCAAATGAGAAGTTACAAATATATAGATTTTTTGGAAAAGACTTTGGCACTTTCTAGAAAATAAATGACTCATGATGCGTTGAGAGCATTAAGAAGAGGAAGGCGCTTGAAAGAGAATGTTGTGTCGGCTTTAATTTTGACTTTAGGCATTTAAAATATATTAAACATCATGTGTGAAAACATGGGCTGCACCATTTATCTGCAAACAAGATCCCTTCTTCTAGACATTCACGCAGTTGTCTGCCCATTAATACAAAATGAGGAAAAATAGGTCACGTCGTTCACTATTATGCTCCTTAATGACCACTTGGCAGAGACTTTTTCAACCGCTAGAATAACTCCTTGTGCCGGCACCTTCCTTTGCCACTTGGACTATTTTGTCTGTTTCTGTGCTTGGTTCTTTAGGCTCTATTCTTGGCAGGTCGCTAAGTTCATTTTCGATTCTTGTCCTTTTCCAGCTTTGTCTTTTCTTGGTTTTGTCTTTTGTCATCTCTTGGCTCTTTCTAGCTTTTTGAGCCCCCTAAGGCTATCTTCTATTAATCCTTGACTGGTTCCTTAGGCTCTTTTCTCAATGGGCTCTTCCTTTTGGCCCTAAGGCCCTTTTAATTCCTTTGGGTTTGCACTCAAGCATTTAAAAATCAATGGCTACTTCATTGCCATAAAGTTGATGTTCGCACGCCCATTGCCATTTGAAAGCCAACGACTCTTCTCTTGTCATAAATTTGACGTCTGTGGGGATGTCACTAGATGTTTGAACTTGAACGAATAGTTTGCTATGCTGGATTTTGATGTCTTTAGGCCTGTTACCCCTTGGTTAGTTCCTTTGGATTTCCTTCCTTCGGCCTTCCTTCCTTTGGCCTTTTTTTCTCTACCTAGGCTTTTGTCTTTTAACCTTCCCAAAGGGAAGGCGTCCCTTCGGCTTTGAGAAAGGTCCCTTTCACATTCACTGAGAGTCCCCCGCAAGGGCACCTGCCCTTTGGGTTCCTTTGGGCAGCCTTTGCCTACCAATTCCTTCAGGAAAAATGTCTGAAGGAAATGTTTACTTGAATGCTCGGCCCTTTCTTTTAGGTGAATTCCTTCCGGTAAAAGTTTGAAGGAATTCTTTTAGACTTTTGTTCGAAGGATTTGCCTTGTCTTTTGCCGTGAGATTTTCTTTCTAAAAGGATTTCTTCATACAAAGTGTCTAAAGAAATTCCTTATGACATTTTGTCTAAAGAAATTTAGCCTTTGCTTTTCCCTTTATCTTTGCCTTGTGAAAATTTCCTTTGGACATAAAGTCTGAAGGAATTCTTTGCCTTGGTCTTTCCTCCCTTTAAGTGTTTTCCTACCCTCTGCAAGGGTACCTTTGGGTTCGGAATTGCCCTCTACAGCTTGCAGTAATGGTCCATTTTGTGCCTAATTGCCCTTCGCAAGGGTTGTTTAACCTTTGAGCTTTGCAAGAGCCTCATATTTGTCTAAGGCATTTGCTCAAAGCAAAAAGCTCCATACTGAACCAAAGCCTACAGGTACTTAGATCTTTCAATGTTCTATTAGAACAGGGCTTATTGCAAAGAAAAGGGGATTTTGCAGAAGGTGGGTATATGACTAGACTGAGGGTCTAGAGTGGTAGGGAAGGAAGGAGACTGATTTTGGCCTGTACGGCCAAAATGGTCAACAAGAACCATGTTTTAGATGTCACAAATATTGACTTTGTTACTTAAACTGTATTAAATGTTCTTGCTAAAGCATGGGTCACTTTGTTGTTTGAAAGACAAGGCCACCCCTTTATGAAACTTATGTGACTGTCTACTTATCAATGATAAATGAAGAAAAATGGGCTGCATATTGAATGCTTGTGCTCCCTTTGATGACCATTTGGTGGGGACTATTTCATTTGCAGTAATAACTTCTCTTGCCGACACCTTCTGCGCCACCTGGACTACTCTCTTCATTCTTGCGCTACTTGTCTTTTCCTGGTAACTCAGCTCTCAGGGCTATCTTTCATCTCCTCTTGGCTCCTTTACTAGCGAGTCGCTGAGTCTATCTTCGGGTCTTATGCCCTTTGAATTCCTTCAAGCCTAAGGTCATGAGTTCTTTCAACTGCTTATCTGAAAGAACTTTTTTGGCTTTTCTTTAATGGTTGATGCATCCCATCAAAATTGGCATTTACAAGCCTGTCACCATTTGAAAACCAATGACTATTTCACTATCTTGAATTTGACGTCTGCGGGCATGTCACCTGAGGTTTGAACCTCCAACAGCTAGTTCACCATGCTGAAGTTGATGTTCTCAGGCCCGTCATCATTTTTAGTAATTCCTTCAGCTTTTTGCAAAATGAACCTTCCTAAAGGGAAGGTGACCCTTCAGAAAAAAGGAGAAGGTCCCTTTTGATAGCTGAGAGCCCTTTGCAAGGGCACCTGCCTTTCGGGTTCTTTCAAGTTCCCTTGTCTTTCGAATTCCTTCAGACAAAATGTCTAAAGGAATTCCTTCGGACATTTTACTCGAAGGAAATGTGTCTTCAAAGTCTCAGTCTTCTCTTAGTAAATTTCTTCAGACAAAAGTCCGAAGGAAATCCTTCGGTCATTTTGTCCGAAGGAAATCCTTTGGTCATTTTGTCCGAAGGAATTTACCTTTGGTTTCTCCATGGATTTTCTTTGGACAAAAAGTCTGAAGAAATCCTTTGTTTTGCCTTGTCACTTTTTCTGAAGGAAACTTCCCTTTCAGCCTTCTGCCTTGATCTCTTTCAAATGTGTTCTCTGCCCTCCGCAAGGGCACCTTGGGTCCAAAGTTGTCCTTCGGAGCTTGCTTGAATGGTTCCATTTGTCACCTGCCTGCCCTCCGCAAGGGCACTTGACCTTCAGAGCTTTGTGAAAGACTTGTGTCTCTTTGAAACTAGCCCATTCCTTTGCCAAAAAGGCTTGTCCAAGGTAATTGCTTAAAGCAAAATAAGCCCCATATCAACCTGAAAACCTATAGGACTCAAATTACTCAGCTCTTTATAAGAACATGCCTATTACAAAAGGAAAAAAAACCACAATTGTAGTAAGATGAAGACATCAAAGATTGATTGCTCAGGGCAGCAGGGAAAGAAAAGGGAGACTAATTTTTTGGCATATAAGACCAAAATTTGGTCAACAAGGACTAACTCACATCATCTTAGGTGTGAAACCGACAAGGAGATAGTGCCCAAGGAAAAACAAAAAATGAGAATATGTTTATTTGGTGACAAGGGAGTAGTGTAGATAGAATAGCATTTCATTATAGAGTGTGCAACCTATAATAACATATATACCAAGTATAAATCCATTTCAAGGGTTGACAACTTAACTCACTTGTTTAAAAAGGAAAGATTAAATAAAATGAGTATTCTAATCAAAATATATAAAATAAGAGTTAGCATCAAGAAGGTAGTATAAATTTTGTAATATTCATAGGTTAGCGCTTATGTCAAGAGGTTGTGTTAACACAATACAACTTTTTTGTAGTTTTTGGTCCCATAGACTACTTGGTCTCATGGACGTTATTGAAAGCTTTCATTCATTCATTCATTGCATGTTGTTCCAAGTTATTGTATCCTTTATTTTTCATGTTTGAGTTAACAAGAAGTGTCATGATTCAATTTAAGTACCTTTTTATTGAGAGGAAATATTTTTTTATTATTGACAAATTTGTAGGTGCTCTTTGAAATTAAATGTTTTTAATTACATTCATGAGACCAAACGGTCTATGGGACCACCGATTACATTGATTGTTTCAACCATTCAAATATTCTCGAGACCCAAGGTATCTTTTATAAGGTTGTTATGCCTTTTGTTGATCTATGTTAGCATCTCTCCCAGCCTTTTGTCTTTTTTTTTCTTAAATATATCTACCATTGAGCCAACTCTTAAAGTTTCCACATATTTGACTAGTATGTTTGTGTACTAAGGACATTCAACAATGAATTGCTCCTTCATTTTGACTCTCATATGGTGCAAAAAATACAAACCCTCTTGCCTCATTGTTCCTTATGAGTCATTCATCTGCTTGTCTCACATCGAAGTCTATGAGAGCTAGTTCTCAGTTGAACAATGATGATCTTTTCCCTCCATTAAATTTCAACTCCTATATATGTTTTTTCATTGTGCTCGTAAGTCATGGAGAATGTTGAAATATAGTGTTATATTTTCTTGATTCTCCCCTTCCTCCATATTATTATTCTAAATTTTTCATTCGTGTATTTTTTTGTCTTTATTATAGTTTGGACATTCATTTAAGTTGATATCCCATATATTCATCCACTTGTGGTTATGTTTTATTCAAGTGTTCTTCCTCTTGTGCATCTCTTTTTATCCTATGGAGGCCACCTGTTAATTTACATGTTTTCTATTTTATTCAAGTAACATAATAGTGTGGTCATTATGATTGCCTATAAAGGCAAAGTACCTATTCAAGGAATAATGATTTCATATGAGAGTGAGTCCTTAATTCTACAATTGTTTATGATTATATGCTTTTAGATTTTTTATATTTGTCTCCATTTCAAACTCATTATTATACTAGCCCACACCTTGCAACCATATAATACCAAGAGTGTGACAAATAACCTTAATAAGACCCTAGTTATCTTCCAATCCCATAGCTCAACATTCTTGCATATGTTTTTAAGTGCATAGAAATCTCTCCATCCACCTTGTATTCTTTTCATCATGCAAGTCCCCACTCTAAGCTTGTGAAAGTTGAGGCTAAGATATTTGTATTATAACACCACTTCAAGAGACCCTTATGTAAACTAAAAATTGGGTTGTTGTTACTTCCTTTTCATTGAGAAAATTGTAATTTTGGCTTTATCGATGTTTATCTCCATCCATACTTCTTTACAAAAGATCTCAAGATCCTGACTATGGTCTCTTGAATCTTGGATTGTCTCCACCATTAAAATTATGCCATCAGAATAAAGTATAAGTTTCATCACATAATTGGCCAAGTGGACTCCCTCTATGAATTTATTTATCTAATCTTCTAGCTTATCAATGTATAACCCAAATAAAGTCGAGGATAGAGGGAGGCCTTGTTTGATGCCAATATCACTCCTAAAACGTTTAGATAGCCTTTCTTGTTGTTTGATTTTAACCTTGACTTGCTCATAAGTGTTGTGAACTACTGCCCTAGAGTGTTTTGGGACCCCTAACTCTTCAAATTTTCTCCACAGTTTGTTCCTTGGTACTATGTCAAATGCCTTTTTGACGTCTACAAAGCAATAATATGCATGCCTTTTTTTATCCCAAACCTTTTCAATTAGGTGTCTAAGTGTGATACAATGATCAATAGTAGAATGTTTGGACCCAAAACATGCTTGCCCCTTTTCCCTCTTTCCTTTTTTCTCTACCCAATCCCTAATTCTACTTTCTATCATACCCCTAAATAGCCTTGAAAAAATTATATTGACCATGACAATTCAATAATTTGAGGGGTTATTTACATCTCCAATTTTAAAAAAGGGTATGGTTAAGGTAGTTGTCCATTCTATCAGAAAGTCATTTTGGATGACCTCATTAAAATTTATTTGATTTGAGGTGCTATGATATTTGCTTCCCATCTTAGATGCTTTGCTTGTAGGTTGTTTATGTCTTGAGCTTTACCCATTGCTAGGTTTTTAATCCCTAGAATGATGTCTCTTGCCATGAAAAGATATTCATTAACATTGATTGTGGGAGGTGTATATTGTTTACTTTCATGCTCATATAGTTGTTTTGAGTATTCCAACCATTGTCTCTCTATTATGGTGTTCTCGTATTACTTTTTCCCTTGTGAAGTTCCCTCCATAATATTTTTGGTTTATGTTTTATTAATTAAATTAACTCTTTCCTCTAAGTTCTTGTATTTTATTATTTTTTTCCCTTATCATTTGCTTGTGTGCTTTCTTGTTTGCCTTTATTCTACCTACAAGTTCTTGTAAAAATATTTGTTTTGTCTTGCATTCTTCATTGTACCATGGGTTTCACGATAAACTATTTCTTTCCTTCTTTTTAGTTTTAGCTATCTTGCATGTTTTTAGTGCATATTAAATGGTATTCATTAGCCTCTCACTTTTAGTGTACTATGTAACATTGTCATGCGCCCCCTTATCATGCCTTCCCTGCATCTTTCTATCCAATGTTTCTCGAAAGGCTTGTTGATTTCCATCTATCAAGAGGATCTTTACCTTAAGTGGCAACTCACTTTCGTTGACTCTAGGGTGGTCATCCTATTAATTGTCTCTTTGTAATTGGAGTTTCATAAAATTGGGTTGTGATATGAGTTAAGTTCCACGGGATAATATTCTACTTTTATCTCTTTAATTATAGATATAGAATTTTTATGAGCATATAATGTAACATATTACACTTTTTCCTTTGTATGTCTTGCACATGTAATTTTTTGATTTCTCATTTTCTCACGTCATTGCAAATAATTAAATAATGTATGCTACATAAACCTAATAAATCTTATCCAAAGTGCATGATAGCCCCATGCTTATCATCTGAAGTCATGTTCCTTTGTTGATTTTTTTCTTCTACCATCCAAAGAGGAATGTGTCTAGATCCACATTATTTTCTATAATTTTGGCTTGCTTGTTTTTTGTCCTTGCATTGAAGTCTCTTATTAACAAATTCTCTCCAATCTTATTGTAGGCTAAAATGTTCCTTTTTAGGGATGAGTGCAAACACAATCTAGATCATATTTATTATATAATTATGAATTATTGGGTGCAAAATAACATGCAACTATGATAGTGTTTGTGTTATTTTCTACAATTATTATCCATATGCACTTTTTTATTTTCATCTTGTTTTCTATTATGATACTTCCACCCCATGATTCCTTTATTAACACCATTATGCCTCCACACCCTTTGTCATTTTCTAATGATTTATTCCTTATTGCTACCTTATTGTACCCTTTAAAATATGGTGTTGTGCACCGTTGTGCTCATGTGTTCCAGTCAAAATGATTATATCTTTGTCCTTGGCTATGGGCTCTAACCCGAGTCCTCTTCTCCAAGGGTAGCCTCTACAATTCCATCATACCATTGTAATATGCTCCCAAATAGGCCATATTCCCTATTTTCTTAAAATTTGTTGAGTTGTGATACAAGTTTTCTCATTATTCAGGTATGTCCATTCCCCTTCATTCCTTATTACATTTATCTTTTCTTACTCCTTGTTTCTCTCTTATATTTGCATAAAGGTTAAGTTTTAATCTATGTAATAGTGTGAGCCTCTTAACATGCCTCAATTTCTTAGTATTCTTGTTTATTTTCAAAGTTCACTAATGTGACCTGGATATGCCTCTCACTTCCTCCTTCTCTTGACTTACCAATTATACTAGGTTGTATGATATAACCTTCCATGATAATTGGTTTGAAAGGAAGTCACTTGTTAAGCTGTTTATATCCTCCTATTCTCCATAGTCTTTTATTGGGTTTGATAGTTATATTTGATTATTTATCATGATGTTCTCTTTATTTTATCATTTGATTCTTAACTTGCCTTTCTATCAACTCCTTTTCCTTGTCCCTTGGTTCCCATAGACACATAAATTTGGTTACAAGTACTTGGCAATGTTAATTCTTAACACATTCATTAAACTACATGACTTGTGCACAAATACGTGACCCTTAATTTTTGTTCTTCTAAGTCATTTATCTATACATGGGTTTGACCCTTTATTTGTCATCACTATTTCACTAAAATCTCAATGTCAAATGCTCAAACTATCTGAAATCACCTTGAGACTGTCTCTAGTCAGTTTAAGTGTCCTTGATCCTTATATACAAGTACACACTAAGCAAACTGGATCCCATTGCACTCATGTCCACTTATATCAACCATGTCCGGTGCCAAATAATGACTTAGTTTTCGAATTTGAAATTAATATTTTGTTTTTTCTCACATGTTTCACATGGTTGGATAAAAGAAAATGTCAAAAAAATACCTATAAATACATGTTAAGAGTCACTTATTAGACCACTTGGTTCAAGCTTTTACACTTTTGCACCTTGAACAAATTTGCTCTATTGTTTTAAAATTCAAGATCACTCACAAAGAGTACCTATAAGCTAAGTCAAAATCCTTTTAAATCAAGTCAATAGCTATCATTTTCAAGTATCAAAGCCATCTTCTAGATGTATACATCTAGCTAAAGGAACACAAATTGCACGTTCACTATAGGTTGGGAGAACTACATGGGTTTGATTTCATTCTTTAGAATATTGGATACATAGGCAATGGTAAATCATCAAAGGGGTGATTGAGATCAACTCAACCCATTACACTCTCTTAATTTTTGTAAGTTTTCAAGCTATCAAAGCTACCTTAAGGTTTCAAAGATAAAAGATAACACAATAATTTTTACTCGGTATTATTCAAAGTGTGATATCTCAGATTGTTCAATATATAAAGGTGCAATAAGCATAGTGATCAATTTTTATGCACATTCAACTGAGACAAGTTTTTGGTCAACAAACTCGAGCACACTGCACTAATGTCCATTTAGAGAAATCGTGTACAGAAATATCCTCTATGTATGCCTTTGATTTATCATTTCTAAAATTATATTTTCTTTGTCTTTCCCTGTCACACTCGGTGAGGACAAGTCCATAATTAACAAACTTGAATACATTGCATTACACTCTACTTATAATGACTTTGTCTAGATTTTATATATGTTTTTGATTCTAATCACGAGCCAAGTCACCTCTTCCTCTGATTTTCACTACCAGACAATCGAAACAGTCAATAGATATATGTGCAAGCTAAATATATCTCTTCTTAATGTTTTTAAAAAATAACAACTTTCCATATTTAAAATCTTATCAAAATTAGAATTGTTGATAATTATACATCTCTAACATTTTTATATTTCTTAGTCTTATACCTATTACAACACATTACACACATTTTTATCTCAAACATTATTTTTCCTTTTTTATCTTTGTTTTAGGGTTTTAGAATTTTGGATTCTAAACATTGGAGAGAATCTCTCTTTGACTTAGGGATTTATATTAAATTATCATCTCTTTTGCACAAAAATATTTGTTTGTCATTGGTTTTCAACTATTTTTTTTCTCTCTCTTTGTTTTCTTATAAACTATATTTTGACAGTTTAAAAACTCGTAGGTGTTGTCATTATGGGCAAAGCAATCTTTAATTTTATTTGAGCCATGATATGAGGGGTGCTACCCAAATACTCAAGCCATTAGACAACATTATATAAAAAAATTAGTTTTCACTGTCGAATTTCTCCAAGACCTCTCAACAAGATCGAATGCACACATGAACACTATGGAGTAGGTGAGAGTATAAAGAGCAATAATGCATAAACATTCCTCATTAATTGTGGATGATCAATACAAAGGAATATATATATATATATATATATATATATATATATATATATATATATATATATATATATATATATATATATATATATATATATATCTTCCTTTGTATTGATCAACCACAATTAATGAGGAATATATATATATATATATATATATATATATATTGATCAATACAAAGGAAGATATATATATATATATATATATATAGGTGTGAGAGAGACAGAAACCCCACATTCTAATGATATATATATATATATATATATATATATATATATATATATATATATATATATATATATATATATATATATATATATATATATATATGTGTGAGAGAGATAGAAACCCCACATTCTAGTGAATATGGGATTAATCTTCCCAAATGACCCAAATGGTATCTAAGACCCTAAGAAAACATAATGAACCATGTAGACAAAACTCGTAGGATAAAAGTATACACTAACACCCCCCTTTAAGCATAGTTTTGGTGGCCTGGAGAATTGGGCCCCAAAAATAAATCCTGATGAGGTACCCAAGTACATAGCAATGATCCTAGTATCCTATAAAATATGAAAGATGTATATCTCCACAAAGAAGAGAGAAGGTAAGTGAAGAATGTCTCATGGAAAATGTTGTAGTAGGTCCCTTGATAACAAATGTTATCTCTTCCTTTCAGAAGAAAGAAAACACGAGCTATCAAACTGTTGAATTCCCACTCAAGTGGAATGCAAGTAGGAATCGGGTTTTATATCTCTAAAAAATGCTCAAATGTCTCCTTGTTAATGCTCGAATGTGTTAAACATTGATCAGATATCACATGATTAACTGTAGAATATGGCAATGAAGAAGCATAAAATGAAGGGGAGAGAACAACCAGATAAGAAGAGTGACATGGAACATTCATTGAAATAATGTCCATGGGAAGAGGATAGCAAGGCTCAACAACCATTGACACTGAAGACTGACCTGCAAATGAAACACTTAGATCTGCAAGATGAATGTCGACATGAACATATGATTTGTCGATACTTTCCATGTGTGTACTCTCATTGAAATCAGTGAAGTCCTCCAAAATGCAGGTCTGTGAAAGCTCTGGAAGAGCAATAATATGCACATGAATAGATGTAGAATCTGTAATGAGACAACTAAGTTCTAGTAGGATCTCGCTTTGTAGTGGGGGATCGATAGAAAGAAGAGCACTATCCACCATGTATGTGTCATCATAAGAAATAAAAGCATGAGGAGAGAGTACAACAATCTCAGAAAAGACAATAAGAAGCAGAGGAGGTGTGACATAAATCACAGTAGGATCCCAAAAAAATTATTGAAGAGTGCTCCAAACAATGGATGGACACTCTGTGTGCTCCACATGGTGGTGTATATCCTATGAAACATATAACAATAAATGACATAGACATAGTCATAAGAGTTATCCCAATCATCGTATTAAACTGGGTTAATAGGAATATGAATCTATTTATATAAAAATGGAATAAGGCCCTGATCCATGAGTGAACGTTCCATAGACACGTCATGAAGTATAATTGGTCTTCCCAAAAAGGACCACTGGTGTAGACTCAACCTTCCTCCTATGGAGTATCTCAAATGGATTCATCATGATTGCAAGAAGACACTAGGGAAGTGCACAACTGCATGATACAAACTACAAAGACCCCCTAATGCACACTCAAATATGGAGACGTCAGGCACATCCAAGAATACATCCAAGTGAGCAATTAGTGCTAGAGTTGGTAAATAATGGTGCACGCTCTAGAAATGGACTTAGGATTGGGCCAAAAATGAGTTCACACAGATGAGAGTAATCAATACAAAAAGATAACAATGCAGAAAGTAGTGGGGCCCATAGCACATATAACCCCCCTAGTAGTGACAATGCACACTGAATAATAAGACATCAGACTTAGCGAAAAATGCATCCATTAGTATAATAAATGATGATAATATAATTCATAAGAAGCAAGAAAGAAGTTTGTGTTGCTTGTAAGGAGGTTTGATCCCCTGTCGGATTGAACCTCGCCCTCCAATCTTTGACAAATGAAAGAGATAAGATACGTGTAAAATAAGTAATATTCCCTCAATAAATGCTCATAACATAACAAATACATCACCACTAAAATGTCACCACATGACAACAAACCATAAGCATAAGGCATCACAACCAATGTGAAAAGACCTCCCTGAAATATGACACTTATATTTTAGTGCATTTTATAATGTAAATAGGACCAATGTGTGGGCAATGAAAAAATAAAACTTTTGAAAAATATGGCGTTCAATTTTAATTTACTGATTAAAAGTTATTATACAATCAATTTCCCGTAAATGAGGCTTATTTAATAAAAATTTGCACTAATTTTTTTTAAAAATCACTACGATTAAGGTGGATCTAGCCTTCCAACTACTCATTGTAATCAAAATAAAATGTAGAATGCAAAGATTTAGTTCGTGAAGGGGAATTGACCACCTATCAATCCAAACTTCACCCTTCATCTTCGACAGGAAAAAATACAAAGTAAATTACCAACCAAACAAATAACTCCTTAATAACATATTGTTTTTAAATTAAAAAATCCATGTGAAACAAATGAATTCCCCACTATGTTTGCCAACAAGCAATAATATTGTTCCTTATCAAAGAGGTGGGATATTAGCATGCAGGAGTGCCCGAATACTAATGAAGAAATTAAAAAATATGTGAGAAGAAAATTCAAGGGCATCATGTGGACAAAACAAATGGGCCGTAAAAAGGAATACTACCTCAAAGAATTCAACCCCACAGGGGATTTTGAAGAAAAACCCTATATAAGAGCAGAGATTAAGTGGAAAGCAAAAATGTTGATTGCCCAACTTAGGATGAGCTCTCATCATCTTAGGTGTGAAATGGGTAGATGGCTAACTCCCAAAGAGGATTGGGAGGAGAGAATATGCCTCTTTTGCAACAAAGGCGTGGTGGAGACAAAACAACACTTCCTCTTGGAGTGCGAGGCATACAAAGACATCCGATACAGTTATGGTGAAACTTTGAAAATCACCAACCTGGACACCCTGTTTGAAGCAACAATGCTGGGCAATACAGCGAACCTCGTGATCAAACTTCACAACATAAGGGAAGATCTCAAGAAGAAAGTTCAGGAACTTAGGGAACGTTTTGTGGCTATGATCTCGTTTTGAAGAAGATGTGCGCGACTGATAAGTCCCATAGACTGTTGTGGTCTCGTGGACGTTATTAAAATCCTTTCATTTCATTTCATTCAAAAGTAGAATCTCCTTCAAATCCACCTCGTCTCTCCCACTTAAACAACATCCACCAAAAATGGTCCTCCAAAATAATTCATTTTGTTTTTAGAGAGGGATACCTTTTCAAGTTTAAAAACTCGACATTTAATATAGTAAAGTCAAAAAACAAATTTTAAATGCAAACCACTCAAAGCGAAGGCGGTGGAGACATTGGCGGTCATGGCATCCTCGAGGGACCTGTCAGGTCAAAGTACAACATCACCACTCCACACCCGTCGATGGAAGTGAGCACTATCGTTGAACCCCAGACCCTCCATTTCATAAAGACTGGGGACAAACAACATGTAGTGAATGAGGAGAACAACGATGGACCAGGCTGTGAAAACCTCGATCTGGGAAAAAGGTAGCAGGCTGTGAAAACCACGCTTTGCACAGAGATTGCTAAAAGTGAGCTAATTTGTTGTTTACAGGCCATGAGAGGAGCCTCGATGCTGAAGGAGAAGGGTGAATCGTCCAGAATCATCCATAATTTAGAGCCAAATGCAGGTTGTACGACGAGGAGCATTTTTGGAGGTTGGGCGAGCAGACCGTTTAGGGGTTGGGTTAAGACTGAGAAGTGTTCAACAAGACATGAGGAAGATGTCAATCTACTCAGCAGAAAAAGTCCATGAGAAGTTTGTAGGACCATGATCTAGGTGTCTTATATTTCACCAAGTTATCTCCCTTATATGAGCTCCCAAACCCTTTGACTTGCGAGAACCAACTTAAATGGTCGTTGAACATGTGTAAATCAATTGGCGACGAGGTATCTCTGTGAGCAGAGCTGGATTTGTCGATAGATCTGTCTGATTTCTAAGCAGTTCATGATTAGGTGGATGGCAATGAGACGCTTTCTCTTGTATATGAATGATTGCACGATGTGGGCAGAATTTGGGAACGTTGGAGAGGCAGCGAATGGTAGTACTGGCTACCACATAGTGCACAAAGACAATATGAAGGTCGTTGACAATTTGTTCAGGCAGAAAGGATGCATGAAGACATGTTCTATGCTAATGAATACCTTTTAGTTGATGTAAACCCACTTCTCGATCATTCCTTTCAAGTCTACAACAAAAACATATATGCCAATACAAGAAAATATACATGCAAATCCCAATGAAACTAGGTGTCACATATGGCAGTTAGAGGAGGAAAACCCATAGATGAACACATAGATATAGAACCAAATTCATACAACCAATGCAAACAAGATTCACTGATCCAATGTGAAAATACAAGGAATCTTATCAAAGATCCGAGGAAAGGCAAACAATCATTGAATGTAGCTTTGATACTATGTCGGATTTCTCCAAAACCTCTCAACAAGATCGAATGCACACATAAACACTATAGAGTAGGTGAGAGAGAAAGTGCAAAATGCAACAATGCATAAATATTCCTCATTAGCTCTGATACCATGTTAGATTTCTCCAATACCTCTCAACAAAATCGAATGCACACACGAACACTATGGAGTAGGTGAGAGTGCAAAGCGCAATAATGCATAAACATACCTCATTAATTATGTATGATCAATACAAAGGGAGAGAGGTATATATATAGGTGGAAGAGAGAGTAAAACTTCAAATTCCAGTGAATGTGGGAATAATCTTCCCAAATGACCCAAATGACCTCTAAGACTCTAAGCAAACATAATGAATCATGTAGACAAAACCCGTATGATAAAAGTTTACACCAACATCCACATATGTCATGGTATATCATAAATTCTTATATTTTATTTTTTAACCATAGGAAGTCTTTAGCTATTTGTCCTTGTATTGCACCGATAAATAATTAGTCTCAGGAAATTACTCTCAATGTACCCTAGCGCTAGTATAACATGGCTAAGGAACAATGAAATCCTTCATAGCTAATGCCTTTGCAATTGTGTTCACTATTTATAACTGGAATCAACATATTTGAGAGCCTACAAAGCAAACACACTTTCCCTGGTTGCACCTTTTGACATTATTTCAGTTATCATGTGAATGATTGTTTGTTAGAAATAAGCATAATAAATATCACATTTGCTATATTGTGGGTTAACAAATATATAATGGCTTGCAAATATGAAATCCCCAATGGTATTCATCCTTTATATTTAATATTTTCTATCAATGCTACATCTTATACTTATGATAACGAATGGACTAATGATCACATTTGTACAATTTTTTATGCTTCTCACAATATTCAAGAACATGATTGTAATAGATACAACTATGATTATGAAAATCAAGATGAATGGTACAATATTAAAGAATATAGTGAAGAAGGAAAATGAGCTAACTAATTTAAAAATAATAAAAACAATTCATCCCTTATATTCCTCTATTCATAAAGTAGAGGCAAAAGAGCATATTGATCATGAATATCTTCTCTCTTAATCTCTCACAAGGATCAAAATGTAAAAAATCTACAGCTAGTATATCTTGTTTGCCTTTTAAACATGTTGTTGCATTACATCACATTAATCAATATAAGTTACAAAAGCATAGCCCTTGCATAAAAATATAAAATGATACAAGTGAATGTGTTAGTTCCTCTCTCTCAAAAAAAGGTGAATGGTCTAAATGCATACAATATCCCAAATTATCCTCTAAACATAATTTTGATGTGCAATTTTTTTGATAATCTATCTCCTCCCTTGGAAGCAATGAATAATGATATAACTTTATCTCCCTTTATTGTAATGTAAAAAAATGCAAAACACAAACAAAAAATGACATTATTGCTTTAGATTTACAAAATTATGATCATGTCATATTATGCAAAGAGTCTCAAGATAACCATACTCCTATAGAATGTGAGTTTTATAATAACACTAATTGCGATGTCTCTCCCTCCTCTCTTAAGTCAAAATAATTCAACGAGAAGTAGTGTGATGTTTCTATTTCTATACAAACTCAATGTGATAAAATATGCAATGATTCTAAATAATGTACTAATTTAGTCTTAGAATGTGATCTTAAGCAATGCAATGATATTTGTCAAGATTATCTCATACCAATGTTCAAAGTAGATGATCAATTACAACCCATGAGTGAGACTTTCAAAGCCATTACTATCCCTACTAGCCATATTATCATTTTTAAGTACTTGATCTCACCTCGCAAACTCAATCATGTTGTGCCAAAATCAAATATAATGTTATTTTAGGATAACCCCTTACCTAAGATATATATGAATATCCATATCCAAAAGACTTTGTTATGCCCATACTTCCATTATTCAATGGCCATTGATATCTTTGTGATCATTTAATTCAATATGCTTTTTTTTTTGGAGAATGGGTAATGATGGACACATTTTACTAAAATATTTTCATAGAAGCCTCACAAGAGATGCCTTAGATTGGGTTTATAACCCACATAGTGAATCCTTACCTAATTTCAAAAGATTAGAAGATGTGTTCCTATAATATTATCACAAACATATGGTGCCTAAATTCACATTGGAATATCTACAAGGTTTGCAACATGGCCATAATGAGTTTATCAAAGATTACATTTTATGATTCAAAACTACTTTGCATTCTTTAACTTATCAACCTCATATTTAGAAAAATAATTCATCTTTATTATGGATTTTTTGGTCTCCACTCAAAGAAAGAGCCATGTATAAACTTTATATTTATTTCAAGGAATTATACATGGGCACGTTCTAATATGCATGTGATCTAAATTTTGTAACTCATAAGGCCACTAACACAAAAGAATCCAGGTTGTCTTCACATAAGAAGTAAGTTACCAATGAAATAATGCAATCAAATTTAATGTTTAAAATGAATGGTTCAAATAAAGTCTCTCATAATAGGGATGAATGAACATAAATAGTTACAATCATAGAAGAACAAGTTAAAGTAATCAATAAATGAAAATAATAAGTTTACAAAGCACTACCTAATGTGAATAAATCTACTTTACATAAGATGCAATCACTTTAGTTTTCTAGATTCAAAGATCAACCACATGATCTTATACATACATTATTGTCTGAGAAGTTAATCACCCTCCTTCCTAGTTATTATCATTCTCCTCATCTTAATGAGTAGACAAAAGGAAAGGCATTTTGAATTTATCATGAAATTAATGGACACCAAGATAATGACTATTATGAATAGTGAGAGATGATTACACAACCTACAGATGAAGGGATTATTACATTTCAAATTAATAGAACAAACATGAAGGATGTTATGGTCCATGATAAAGTTACATCTTGACTTACACAAACATGGGTACCAAAGCAAAAGCAACAAGCTTGAGATCAAAGATAAAAACATGTAATGCATACTTACAAAAATATAAAAAGACAATCAACAATATTAACCATACATATCAAAGACAATTCATACATGTGTGACTATTTCTAATAATGCATAGCTAAATGATGATAAGTATAATGCAAAAAAAACAATCTATTAAGGCGGTTAGCTCATTCTACGATTCTTAGTTAGTTTTATTATACACAGTGTCATAATTTACAATGGGTTGAGTGAAAACGTATGTATAATGACACTCTTTCACAAACTTTGATACATAGAGCAAGACCTACAAGCTACATAAAAAATAGTCAAAACATTTGATGGTCTTACATAGGATACTCTTGGATATATGGTTCTATCTTTCCAAGTCAGTTTATTAATAATTGTAACTCCATTTCTAATCTTACCAAACATGGGGGTCTTTCATATGTTATTAGGATACCCTTAGATACAAAACGTTGAGCAATACCATCAATAGTGCCTAGGTGCCTCAAGTACATACATTTTAATCAAGTGATCAGAGTTCAAGGCCTTGCATATGAGTACCCTCTACAATTAGTGGTAACTCATCCTCCCACACCACCACCACAGTTGGTTACAAGACCTACTCAAGGGCACATTACAAAAACAACAATGACACCTATCCAAGAGCACCATAAAAATACAATTATGGTAACTAATCAAAATCACAGTATAAAGATAATCAGTACACCCATTCAAGAGCATAGTGTAAAATTAATTGTTGGACCTATACAAAATATTTATCTATAATTAGTTCAGAGGAAAATTGTATACCTTTCAAACTAGCAAGTTTCATATCAAAGAATTACCCAAGGTTCAGAGAATCAAAATCTTCTTCAACACGTTCTTAGGTAGTACTCAGATAACTCAACATGTTCCACAATGAACACAAGTAGTCAGACATTATCTTATTGTAAAAAAAAATCACCAATTCCTAAAACTTCTCAATTTATATATGTGGAAACAAATTATATAAGTAGTGATGAGGTCAATTACACTATAACACTTGATGCATTTTCAAATTCAGATGCACTACATGTAGAAAATTTTACAAACGAAAATTTGTCTTTAACATCTTCGATCCAAACACACACTATGGTCCTCTCATTTATGGGATCATAACATAGTTATCTTTCAAATATATCAAAAATACTAAAAAAACACATATTTCAGGAATTAAAAGACAAATATTGCAAAAATACAAAAAACATTCAAAATATTTGCAAAAAAAGAAAAAAAAACATATTTACATGACATGATATTAGTGTGAAAATTTGTCAAGTGGACAAATGGATGTTTGTTGTCAACAGTTATTGGACAAAGTCCCTCTCCTCTTAGCACGCATATCTACCATTATTGTAAACCAAAAAAAGGTGTAGTAAAGAAAATATTTGCAACAAAATGGGTTTTATCAAGGGGTTGTATTTTTAACCCTAAAATACTTAAGGTGGTAGAAAAGAATTAAAAGAGGAGAGACAGAGAAAATAGATGTTTGTATGGAGGTATATGGATGATAATTCTAGCAAGCCAAACTTAGAAACTAATTAGAAATATCAAGGAGGGGTGTAGTTTTACTAAAAAGGAAATCTTTCTCATTCAATGGGTTAGGAAAGACATCTATGTATTCAAATGAAAACATGACATACACCAAAATAATTGTTTATCACTAATAGTAGAAATGTTCAATTATTTTGTATCTCCTTGTAAAAACAAACATATTGATATACTCCACCAAGATTTCACTAATGTAAAAATTACAAATGTGGATTCAAAAAGAAATGCTACAAATGGAATTTTTATGTTTTGACTGATTAAATATAATTTCAGTAATCATTCAAAAGAAAAGAATCAAATACATATAGATGCATACATGTACACTATCCAGAAAGATTTTGAATGCAAAGTTTGCAAAATTTATCTTTATGTTGATTCTTCTTAAGTCATGAATACAATCTCTTATGTCAATAACTTGTTAGAAAAGTTCAACTGTTAAGAATCTTTACAAATTAGCCCTTAACTCATATTTATAGGTTTAAATAATTGGTTACGATACATAACCACCTTTTTTTACCTTTTTAGGGGTGTGTAAAAACACATTAGCTAATTTTCACAACTTAAAATTTGCAAAAAAAAAAATTAAGTAATTTGCACAATGTGGAAAAATGCATTAGCGTTTTCGTACAACTTGTAACGGTATAATAGTAAATTTACACAAATTGAAATATTATGTTGGCAAACTTGCATGACTTGAAATTTGTAAAAGAAATTTACAATGTGTAAATTATTTGTTACAAAATTATGCAAAATTACAAAATTGACTTAAAGGGTTCGAGGTAGAAAACAAGTCAAAATATTGATGAAGAGTTACTTGTTTGTCTTCATTGAGAACAATTTGAATCTTCTTAACTTCTAGTTGTGGCCTCTTATTTTGATATTTGCCAAACTCTTGCAGTGTTTTAAGCACTTTATCTTTGTCTGGGCCATCTGAATATGTGTAGGCTATTTCTACATCACAATATGACTCTGACATTTTTTGTGTTATTCATTGTAGTCTCTTGAGCATCACATTAAGATTCTCCAAGTTATTTTGATACTTGATCAACTTTTAGAGACTCATAATTAAATGCATACTTGGGATTCAAGATATTTTCAATATTTTTCTTGAACTAATTGACAGTGGTTTCCTTAAGTAATAACTTTCCTTCATCATCAGTGAGCCTGTATTTCAATTTTCCTACTTCTCCCAATATTTCAAGGAGAGAAACACCTCCCATTGATTTAGAATCACTAAACTTATTAATGCTTTCTTTTATGATGTGAATCTTGAATTTAATAGCCCCAAGAAATTCAGTGAGATAAGTTGCTTGTTCTTTTTGAATGATATTTTCTTGAATGAGGTCATATGGATCAACATAGAAGAAATCTTCTAATTCAAGAAGCAACTCATCCCATTTTTCTACTTACTCAGTGTTTGGTGAATATTTTTTCATCAACTAACTGACGACAAAATGGGTATATCGACCATATCACAAGGAGATTTATACAACAAAAAGTGCAGGTTTACCACAACATAGTGAGATAAATCTCTCCTCTCATCAAGGGGAGGTTCCCTATAAATTACTATATATTAATATAAATTGAAAATAGACTCAGGGGTGAAATTACATCATACATCTTTTTTTTTTTTTTAGAGATGATGTTCACAAAGTAAATGCAAATTCGTGTGTAATAACTAAAAACAATCCTCTTCTTTCAGAAATGACATCTAGTAAACAATAGGAAAACTTTCTGGGTAGTAATGGGATCCACAAGAAACCCACGAAAGCCCAAAGTCTTTCATTGCTTCTTTTGCCGATTTAGGACTAATAAAACTGTGGGATGAATTGAAGCTCAAAGTCTTCACCGAAAACCACAACGGAGTATAAGATCACAAATGATAAAAGTTTTACAAAACCTTTCTAATATCTTTTCCCACCAAAACACAAGAACCACAAATTAAAGGTAATTATAGCAACACAAAGTCTTCATAATTAACTTCAGAATGTCTTTGGATAATTTCCACACACTTGCTTGTTTAATCAAATAAATGAGATATTATCAGGAAAAGGATGTAAGAAAAATCTCCTAAATAACACAAGTTATTCCAATGCAAAGTCTGAAAAGTAACCTACTTTATCATTCATTCAAGAAAATATGATTTAAAATCTGAGCTCAAAGTCTCAGGAAGCATCTCAATTTGGGCAGAGTTTTTGCTCTCAATTATCAAAAGATATTTCCATTACAAAAAATATCCCCTTTTACAAAAAAGGCTCCCTTTATTTATAGGGAGAGACCTTGAAGATTGAAAAGACCTAAATATCTTTTCTAGTCAAAGAGGGAAGTCTTTATTGACTTTGGACTTTCCATATTTTTACATGTAATTACACATGACAAAAGTGCATGTGCAAATGTCCAAAGCATTTACAAAAGTGCATTTAGAAAAAAAGAAATTAAACCAACGAAAAGTTGATTCAATTTGTAGCTCCATATTTATTTATATGAGCATCGTACATGGTGACAACTGCTTGTATCCTGATACTGTCTGGAGCAATAGTATTCTTGAAGATCACCTTAGCCCTAACTGTGGCATCTCTCACTGCTGTGACTGATTTTGCATGACTAGTTAACCTAGTTTTCAGATTATCCAGAGTCAACTGATTATCTAGGACATTGTCCACAAAGGCCACTGAAAATGTTTTCTCCTCAAATTCTTTTCAAAACATACATTCAAATTCCTGAATCGTTTCTTCTATTGAAATTAACTGGTTGTCTTGTGTGGTAAGTTTGCAAGGTAGCTCCTCCAACTTATGCAACAAACTGATATCACTTTGTTCACTAAGGTCTCTGGAAGATTTGAGGTCGCTGATTAATTCCTTAAGAACCTGACTCCTATACATCAATGCTTCTTTAGTTTCAATATATGAGTCTCTATTAGCAACAATACCAATTGATACTAGAGTGCTTATTTTTAGCTTCTTCATATCCATCCATTTGTCAAGATATTTATCTGTGCTTTCAATATCTTGAGAAATGATACTGATAAGATCATCTAGTTCTACTCTCATTTTCTTCATCTTATCCATTTTCTCAGACAACTCTATAATCAAGGAAATCTCTTATGTATGCATCTTGCCTAAGTAATCTTCAAGCACTTTTTCCTTGAGATAGGTCTTTTTTGCCTTCTGAATCATGGGGTTATTGACGGAGATAGCCTCGAGAGTTACAGTTTTTGGAGTGAAAGTAATCCTTCTTATCACCGCAGTCAATTGTTCCACCATTGCTTTATAGTGGTCCTTCAATTCTCTTTCTCTGTCAAATTTTTGAACCATAATGTCCATCACTGATTACAAGTCACTCTTAGCACTTTCATGAGTTACCTTCCCCAATTCAATTCGGGAGATAAAGTAGTCACTCATATCAAAAATTTTAAGAGTTGCATCTTGTGGAGGTCTGGCAACTTCCAAAAATTTGTGCCCCTTATCTTCAATCATATTTGAAAGGATTTTTAGCTTTTTGGGAGTCTTGACTTTGGCTGAAACCATTTTAGTGAAATTGAAGTCATCTAGAGAGATGGCATATTTTTTTCTTTGGGTGTGTAAGCTGACAAGTAAGGTGGGAGAGCAGAAGCACTTACATTAGCAACAATCCTTGTAGTTGGCATCACTAAGGTAGCGCCTACACTGCTGGCAGAAATAATGGGCATAGTATCAATTAAAACCACACCTGATGCTGAATGGTCGAGGGTAGAACTATCTCTGATATTAAAAGATGGAGATGAAAAACTGGGGATGGATCCTGATGAATGAAGAACATCTCCAGAAGCACTTTGAGGATCACCAAAAATAATTTTGGAAGGAGAGGCAACTCCAAAAGAGGGAATACTAATTGGAGAAATAGGTGAAGGAGTTACATTAGGTGAGTTGGGTGGGGAAGAAGAAATTCATGCGTCTGGCTATACACCTGCTTGTGGAGATAGAGTTTCCTTTCCCTATTGACCTGTGGGCCTATCATCAGTCTCTATTTGTTCTGCTGCCGATTCCTTGGTGCTCTGCTTCTCAGCTTCCACCCTTGCTGTTTTTGGTTCTTTTTCCATAACCTTTGACTTTTTAGTCACAAAGATGATTCTAGGTTTATGTGGTCCAGAAGAAGAAGGGACATCATCTTTATTCTTTGTTCTATTTTTTGCTTTTCTCCTTGTTTCTTCTCAAAATTTAGCTTCTGACCCTATAATGAACTCTTTCAAAGTGATTCCCTTATTTGCTAACCAATCATTGGTGTTTGCCAATATCGGTTCAAATCTCATTCTCAAGGAAGTCAACTCCTTTTGAGACCATTGGATTGGGGGAAGAGGAGCATTGGCGACTTGTTCAGCGTGGTATCTATTATTTATAAAATCTACATCATCCACTAGATTTGTAGGGATATCGGCGAGCCCCAAATATTCTATTTGCTCATGGGACAATCTACTATAGTTCATCTTTCTGATGTCTTCAACTGTCCTCAAATCGACCCAAATATCTTCGATCATAGGCTCATGAAACTGGGTCTTCCTCTATATTATGTCTTTTATGCCTCTATAGTCAAAATTTGGCCTCTTTTTGAAATGCTTCATGGTTACGAGTTGCATTTTAGTCTCCATTGCTCTAAATTTTACAACAGTCAATACTGAGAATCTGCCAATTTCAATTGAGAACTTGAAACCAAGTTTCTTGAGTTCCATTTGCTTATTGTGCATGACAACAATTTACCTGCACATCTCCATCAAGACCAATTTATCTAAGGGGAATCTTGGAAGCATATAGGGATAACCTTGGAAAAAGCCAACCTGCAGATAACAAAAAGTAGGGAACTGCAAGAACATACACCCGAAGTCGTTCACGACAATCCAGGCTTCATCTGACACTCTTTTTAGTTCTAATTAGGGATAAAAAAGACACAAAAATATCATGAATAAAGCATCATTTACCCTTCTAAAATGATGGATGGAACCCTTCAATGTCAGCTGAGGATAATATTGATACACCAGGGTTGTTTTCTTATCTCCTTCTGATGTTAAACCTGTGAAGGTCCTCATTGATGCCATAATATACACTAAGTATGATGTCATATAGAATTTGGAGGTAGTGGATACCTTCATCAATTGCTCATGTAGAGCATTGATGATTTGTTCTCCCTAGAAAATGACTTGTTTCCCTTAGAGAATTATCTTAATGAAGGGGTACATCTATTCGTGAAACTGAGAGGAAGAAGGCAAACCTCATACTCTACTGAGAAGAGTGATCAAGTTGCCAATTTCTTCTATGAAATCACTTCGTGGAAAGTTCACTCTAAGAGTTTTTAGCCATCTATTATTGATCACTTTCTTCACTCTTTCGAGATCTTTGTCATATTCCTTTTGCACTTCAATGAAGTCAAGTTTTGACACATCAATAGTTGGAGGGCACATGAACACTTTGTCGATGAACTCAGGGTCTAGTCTGATCACCACGTTACCACTGGCATCTAACAAAGCCCTGATATCCTTGTTGTAGAACTAAGTGGACTAGAGAATGAACTCTGTGTGGTGAGCCACTACAGAAAAAGAAGAGACCAGATGAATATTACTTTAAACTATCTTCTTCATTTCATGGTTGGGATTGCTTGATTTGGTTCTTTCTATAAACTCAGCCATATCCACATGTCCGATCTCTGTATCTCTGATGTCGTCGACATTAGAAGTAACTGAGGTGATTGGGAAAACACCTTGATACTTGTATTTCATCATCTTCAACTTCTTTGAAGAAACCTTAGTCAATTAGAAGAATTTTTGTAGAAAGGACGTCGACAAAGAAGGATCTTTGAGAGAAACTACAACAAAAATCATGATCGTGCAATTAGGAGAAAAAAATTAGCAATCTGGGAAAACTGTACATTGATGATCACAACCATGGGAATGCACTTGAAAGGGATAAGGTGTGAGAAGGTTAGAACATTTAAAGGGAAGTGGGCTCAGAAAAATGAGAAAATTAAAAAAACTGAGAGTTAGGAAAATTGGAGGGAAGGCATGCAGGGGCAGTAAAAATTGGCACCCTTGCATGTTTATAATAGATCTACATAGGCAGCAAAAATTGTCACCATTGCATGTAAAATATGTGCGTATGCGGTAATTTTTTCCACCTATGCATATGGGAGGAACTTCATGTGAGGACGACAAAAATTTCTACCCTTACACAGGAGGAAAATGAGTGAGCTGTGATGGCAACAATTTTTACCACCCTCACTCGAAGGTGATGGATAGCGTAATGGTGGAAAAAATCATTGACTTTACACGGGATGAGGTAAATTATGTAAAGGCAGTGTTTTTTGCCACCATTACACCACTAGAAATGGCCAACAGAAACTGGGGGGGTTTTTTTTGCCGTTAACAAGGAGGAGAGGGAGGAGGAAAATGAAGGAATAGATAAAAAATGATGAAGAGAAGAGAAAGAACAACTAAAAACCTTTAAAGGAAAGAGAACCAAAAAAAACATAAAATAAGGAAGAACACATAACCCTACCTGGCAAAAATCACCTCCCTATGCTTGAATCCAGAAAAAACACGATCCCACTCATTCACACAGTTGACTGGATGCAGGGAGGAGGAGAAGATAACCTAGAATGGTTCAAATGAGGTTCAAATAAATTTATAAGGTTGAAAAACCAACCCCAACAACTCAGCACACATGGCCATTAATGCTACACGTAAAAATTGAGACCATGCAGGGGCGACAAAAATTGCCGCCTCTGCATGTGAGGTTGAAGGAGGATGCAAGGGCAGTGATTTTCATCACTCTTGCACGAAAGGATGCAAGGGTGGAAAAAGTCACTGCCTCTACATGGAATGGATAAACCACATGCAATGGTGGCAAAAAATGCCGCCGTTGCATGTGAACCAAAAAAACACACTAACTCCTCAAAATTTATTAAAATTTGACGTTCTGATCACATCAAAATCATAAAAATTTTCACATTTTTTAAGAAATCATAATGAGGGATGGTCATGAACTTTTCAAGGATGTCAATTGACCAAACTTGAGATCAAGAAAAACTTGTCTCAAAAGATGAACTGTTGACCATTTTGGTCTTGCAGGCCAAAATCTGTCCCTCCTTTTTTCCCTTGCCGTTCTGAGCCAGTACATTTTTGATTTTGCACAAGTCTTGGAAGTTTATACGGACTCTGCAGGCATTTCTACGGACTTTGCAGGCATTTCTACAGACTCTGTAGAGAGTTTCTACGGACTCTACAAGTAGAGACAAGTTCTCACTTAGGCACAAAATGGACTGTTCCAAGTGCCGTTGTGGAGGGAAGTTCCAGACTCAAGTGCCCTTGCAGAGGGAAGGGAACATTTGCAAAGAGGCCACAGAGAAAAGCCAAAAAGGTAAGTTTCTTTCAGAAATTTATTTAAAGCAAGGGAAGTACCCTTTAAAAGGGTCATTTCCAATTTTCTCGAAGGGCACTTTTCAAAGGTAGTCGAGAGAAAAGACAAGGGCATAATTCCTTCAGACAAAAAGTCTGAAGGAATTTGGAAGGGCTATGAGCAAGAAACCCTGAAGAAAAGCAAGTAAGAAGGTTAAGGCATAGAACAATTTCTTTTAGACTTTTTGTCTGAAGGAATTCCTTCAGACAAAAAGTTTGAAAAAATTCGGAAGAAAAATAGCCACAGGAGAAAAGCCCAAAAGAAAATTTTGAAGGTCAAGCAAAGTGGTCAAAAATAATTCTTGCAGACTTTTTGTCCGTGGGAAAAGTGGCCGTGGGAAAAAACCCGAGGAAAAGCTTCGAAGAAAAGAAGCGGGCGAGACAATTCTTGCAGACATTTTGTCCCTAGGAAAATAGCCAAATAGAAAAGGCCGCCGAAGGACCTCGAAGGACAGGTGCTCTTGCAAGGGACTCTCAGCCAAAATGAAGGACACTTCTCCAAAAGCCAAAGGGTCATCTTCCCTTCGGGAGGATGCAAAACAAAAAGGCCTGACCAAAGAGAGAAAGTTGAAGAAATTTCAAGGGGTGACGGGCCCAAAGACGTCAAAATCAAGCACGGTGAACTAGCTGTTGGAAGTTTAAATGCCCAATGACGGATGCACAGACATCAAATTTAAGGCAGTAAAATAGCTGTTGATTTTGAAAAGCTTAAAGAAGAGCCCAAGGAACTCAACGACTTGCCAAGAAGATAGCCTCGAGGGCCGAAGGAGCCAAAAAGAGACAAAACCAGGAAGAGACAAAGTGCAAAAATGGACAAACAGTCCAGGTGGCAAAGAGAGGTGTCAACTCAAGGATTTACTCTTGTAGTTGGAATAGTGCTTGCCAAGTGGTCATCAAACGGTGCAAATAGTAAGTAGTGTGCCCTATTTTCTCCACTTTGCATTTATAAGTAGACAAACCACGTGAATATATGGAAGGAGTAGTCTTGTCTACAAAAAAGAGGCGTGGCCCATGCTTTCACATTAATGTTGAACGCTAAAGTCAAGATCAATGATTACACAACATGGTTTTAGTAGGCCTTTTCTAGAAGAATGATATCAACAACAGTGACTTCCTCTTCTGATGCCCTCGACACACATGGGCCAGCTTGTCAAAGGGTACCAAAAGTCTTTTCAAAAAGGGCACCTTTACTTCTTCTCCTCTTGTTATATATTGTAAACTTCTCATTTTGAGAAAATATCTCTTAGCCCATAAGGCAAAGCTCTGCCCAAAAATCTCTGGGTTTGTAAGGCAGAACTCTGTCGGATTTTTACCTTGAATCAAGACTTAGCATTTTTTAGCTCCATTTAATCTTGCACTCATGCATATTTCTATGTTTTCTTTTTGTGTTAAGTCATTTTATTTTATGCTTTTCATAGAATGATTCCAGCATGTCTAGTGCATTGTAAAGTTTCTTCTTCTGCAGGTCTGCCAGAAGTGTCTACAATAGGAATATAGGTGCATGTGAATAGGCTGCCAAAGTGTGTCTCAGAACACCTTTGATAGTTCTTCCTCCCTGTATCTCTATGGACCCATGACTCACTGATACATAAGAGTTTCCCACATCAGATGAAGTGTATGGGAGCTTCTTCTTGGTGAAAAGTGTATGTTTGAGCTAAGTAGATCAACTTTTTTGGTGTATCACCTTTTTAGTTTAGGTTTAGGCTCTATTTTTTTAGCATCATTCTCCCTTTTCATCCCCCCCTTTTTTTATTATTTATTAGCAGTAGGGAATATATGACCTAAAAGATACATCAAAGGGAGCTAGCCCTTATCTAGAGACTCTCCCCCCAGTTTTGCTAGGCCCACATGCAAGAGGGGAGTTTCCATTGTTGCGTGTGGAAGGTAGGAGCTCAGCCTCTTGTCCAGGGTGCAATCCACTGTGTCAATAGTTTTTGGCACACCCGGTGGGACCAACTAGGACAAGTTGTGTCCAAAGAGTTGAAGAATTTTTGGTGTGTTCTTCAATCAACTAGCCGTTGGAGGCTTTTTCATCAACACCAATGGTGACTCTGAGTTGAATCAGCTGGTTAAGCAGTCCAGGTGCCATCAAGAAATCTTATTTTTGTATGTATAATTCCATTGATAAGAATCATGGGCCTTATTTTCCTTCGTATGGTTTTGATCAAGCTCAGAATATTCATGCAATCACCTCAAGCAACTCTCCTAGTTGCCCTTCAACCATAAGGGAAGTAGCGCTAGAGTTTGAGAAGCAGGTAATAGAGATTGATAGATTGGATGAGCAGTATAGATATCAATAGGAGTTGATGTACAAAGAGGCATGTTTGTTCAGGCAAGCTCAGGCCTTGCAATCCATGGAGGAAGAGGTAGCAAAATGGAAGAGTCCATTCATTCAAGGCAGTTAGCCTTGTGTGCCCCCTCCTATTTTAAAGAAAGCCCCTCTTGTGCATCAAATCCTTTCTATCAGATAAAACTTGCTCATTCTAGCTTATCTGATGCATCAATCAATCTTGCTCTTAACCCCGTGCACCTAGCCTTCAAACATCAAAGGGAACTAGAGAAACCTCCCATGGAGATGAACCTTCTCAATTCCTTAGATTGTGAATCTTCCTTTGGAGGGAACATCATGAACCAACACATCTCTCTTGAAGTAGCTCTTCTTATACATCAATAGACCCTCCCTAACCTTCTCCAACTTCCTCAGGTCTCTCAGTATGATCTCCAGATCCCAAGCTAGAAGAAGGAACATCATGAACCAGCTTAGGACCCTAAAGAGGATAAAGTTGCTGCCTGTTCACAGGAGCAAAATTTCAATCCCAAGATCATGAGTTGGAAGCAAACAATGGAGTCTTGGGGCAAGAAGGAGGAGGAGAAAGGTTTTGCTCAAAACCTCGAAGAAGATGAAGCTGCTCTTACTCATCATGATGATGCTTGTGACCTCCAGGAAAGGCTCTTCCAAGAAGATATAGCCAAGAAAATTGTAGATTTGGAGTGCATAGCGAGATTCCTCAGCCAATGTGTGATGGACATGTCTGAACACACCCCATCTACACACCTCCAAGAGAGCTATCAGGCCACACCTGATATAGATAAAGTGCTAGCCAAGTGGAAAGAGGAGAATAATTTGATTCTAGCTCAAGGACTGCCTCCTCTTCCACATGTTTTCTCCACTTCATGCCTTCTTAAGGAGGAACCTATTTTGCAGGAGGAGAGTGGGGAAGATAAGATCTAATCTACAGCTTCCCAAGAGGCTATCATGAGTGACAATGAAGATGAAATCATCATCGATGCTCCTTGTGAAGACATCATCGACAATGGAGAAGACATAGGGCATGCACACATGTAGATGTTCCAACAATATGAGGAGGAACATAAACATGGTGAGCTCTCTCCCCCTTTGTTTGATGAACTTCCTTGTTGCTTCGATGAGGATGACTATGCTGAGGACCCTGAATTGGAGGAGGATCAGATGGATGTCTTTGAACAACTATAGAATCTGATCCTTGAGCAGGAAAAGGAGAGGCCTGTCCATCTTGAGGACAACTTTGAAGAAGAGAGTTTTTAACAAAAAGGTGATGTTCTATGGGATGAGCAATCAATTTGTGATTCCATTTCAGACATCACAATAGTTACCCTTATTCAAGAAGGCCATGAGGGAGTAGAGGATGAGTTTGACAGGATCTTTAATGAAACAAAAGGGAACGAGTCAAACCATAATGCATTACAAAGGGACTATGCACATCAAAGGGCTTATGGTGATGAGCCAGTAGCCATTGATTTCTTGGTGAAACGCACCAACATGAATGACCAACATTCAACAAGCTTCCAAGGACAAGAAGAGTACATATATGTTGGAAGCATGTTTGATTATGATCCACTCGGATGCAAGCCAATCAAGGTGGCAGGCAAGAGGAGCAGGTCACCAAGTCTCCATTCCATTTAGCCACTTGTCTGGCACCATAAGTTTCCTAGCTAGGAAGGAGACTTAAGAAATATTCTCTTTGATCTAGGAGGGAGGCAAATATACCTGGTTAGCTGTATATATTAGTTTGCTTTCAGTTTTCTTTCCTATTTTCCCTAAGTGCTGCTTGCACAAGTAGTGTTTTTAGCCTTGTGTGTGTTTTCCTTTGTGTGTGGGGTAAAAGATTCATGATTGATTCTTGGATCTATTAGGGTTGTTTCTATCTTTTTAAGCTTCATCTTGACTCTGTGCCCAATGGATTTTAAGGCAACTGGTTTCTAAGCATAGCAGGCATGCTTCCCTTGGGAGTCACCAATTTGTTGACCATTTTGGTCCTGCAGGCCAAAATTGGTCCCCCCTTTTTTCCCCTGTTGTTCTGAGCCAGTACATTTTTGATTTTGCACAAGTCTTGGAAGTTTCGACGGACTTTGTAGGCATTTCTACGGACTCTGTAGGCATTTCTACGGACTCTGCAGAGACTTTCTACTGACTCTGCAGGTAGAGACAAGTTCTCACTTAGGCACAAAATGGACCATTCCAAGTGCCCTTGTGAAGGGCAATTCTGGACTCAAGTGCCCTTGCGGAGGGTAGGGAACATTTGCAAAGAGGCCACAGAGAAAATCCGAAAAGGTTTCTTTCTAAAATTTGTTTAAAGAGAAGTACCCTTCGGAATGGTCATTTCCAATTTTCCCGAAGGGCACTTTTCAAAGGCAGTTGAGAGAAAAGACAAGGGCATAATTCCTTTGGAATTTTTGTTTGAAGGAATTCCTTCAAACAAAAAGTTTGAAGGAATTCGGAAGGGCATGAGCAAGAAATCCCGAAGAAAAGCAAGTAGAAATGCTAAGGCATAAAACGATTTCTTTTAGACCTTTTGTCTGAAGGAATTCCTTCGGACAAAAAGTTTGAAGAAATTTGGAAGAAAAATAGCCGCAGGAGAAAATTCTGAAAGAAAACTCTGAAGGTCAACCAAAGTGGTCAAAAATAATTCTTGTAGACTTTGTCTGTGGGAAAAGTGGCCGTGAGAAAAAACCTGAGGAAAAGCTTCGAAGAAAAGAAAAGGGCGAGACAATTCTTGTAGACATTTTTTTCACAGGAAAATAGCCGAAGAGAAAAGGCCGTCGAAGGACCCCGAAGGACAGGTCCCCTTGTAGGGGACTCTCAGCCAAAATTAAGGACATTTCTCCAAAAGTTTAAGGGTCATCTTCCCTTTGGGAGGATGCAAAACAGAAAAGCCCAACCGAAGAGAGAAAGCTGAAGAAATTCCAAGGGGTGACGGGCCTGAAGACGTCAAAGTCAAGCATGGTGAACTAGCTATTAGAAGTTCAAATGCCCAGTGACAGATGCACAAATGTCAAATTTAAGGTAGTGAAATAGCTGTTGATCTTGAAAAGATTAAAGAAGAGCCCAAGGAACTCAACGACCCACCAAAAAGATAGCCCCGTGGGCCAAAGAAGCCAGAAAGAGATAAAACTAGGAAGAGATAAAGTGCAGAAATAGACAAATAGTCTAGGTGGAAAAGAGAGGTGTCAACTCAAGGATTTACTCTTGCAATTGGAATAGTGCTTGCCAAGTGGCCATCAAATGATGCAAATAGTAAGCAACGCACCCTGTTTTCTCCACTTTGCATTTATAAGCAGACAAACTGCATGAATATCTAGAAGGAGTAGTCTTGTCTATAGAAAAGAGGTGCGGCCCATGATTTCACATTAATGTTGAATTCCAAAGTCAAGATCGGTGATTACACAACATAGTTTTAGCAGGCCTTTTTTAGAAGAATGATATTAGCAATAGTGACTTTCTCTTTCGATGCCCTCGACGCACATGGGCCAGCTTGTCAAAGGGTGCCAAAAGTCTTTTCAAAAGGGGCACCTTTACTTCTCCTCTTGCTATATACTGTAAACTTCTCATTTTGAAAAAGTATCTCTTAGCCCATAAGGCAAAGCTCTACCCAAAAATCTTTGGGTTTGTAAGGCAGAACTCTATCGGATTTTTACCTTGAATCAAGACTTAGCATTTTTTACCTCCATTTGAACTTGCACTCACGCATATGTCTATGTTTTCTTTTTGTGTTAAGTCATTTTCTTTCATGCTTTTCACAGAATGATTACAGCATGTCTAGTGCATTGTGAAGTTCCTTCTTCTGCAGGTCTGCCAGAAGTGTCTATAGTAGGAATATAGGCGCATGTGAATAGGCTGCCAAAGTGTGTCTCAGAACACCTTTGATAGTTTTTCCTCCCTGTATCTCTATGGACCCGTGACTCATTGATACATAAGAGTTTCCCACATCAGATGAAGTGTATGGGAGCTTCTTCTTGGTGAAAAGTGTATGTTTGAGCTAAGTAGATCAACTTTTTTGGTGTATCACCTTTTTAGTTTAGGTTTAGGTTCTATTTTTTTAGCATCATTCTCCTTTTTCATCCCCCCCTTTATTTATTTATTTGTCAGCATTAGGGAATCCAAGACCTAAAAGATACATCAAAGGGAGCTAGCCCTTATCTAGAGACTCTCCCCCAAGTTTTGCCAGGCCCACAGACAAGAAGGGAGTTTCCATTGTTGCGTGTGGAAGGCAGGAGCTTGGAATCCTATCCAGGGTGCAATCCACTGCGTCAACACAAACTTAGAGCAAAAAATATGAAACAAAAAAGTTTCATAGGGGTTGTTCTAAAAATGAGTGTAACTTATTTTGGGAACAACAGCTAGCTCCTGTTGGGGAACTCCCATTGATCGAACCTTGAAATGATCGACATGAGTAGAAATTAGTCTCTAAGTGGCTTCATCCATGCCATTGGCTACGGAGTCGAGATAAAAATAACAAGACATGAAAAATCAAATGGAAACAAATAAACATAAGAATATACAAATGTACAAGTGAACTCATCGAATACTTCAAGGATTGAAGTGTTTCAGATGCTTCCCACTGTGAGGCAATGAGAATGGTGTTCCATCTTGATATTAAAGCAAGAAGCTATTTTCACCAAAGACTTGATGAATGATAAATGGAACTCTCCACAAAGAATCAAATTTACCATGCATTTCTTTTGGTTCTCTCCTCTTGTCCCACAACAAGACTTGATCTTTAATTTGAAAATCATGAATCCTTGTTTTTTTATTGAAGAGTTTCTTCACCTAATTTTGATGTGCAATAATCTGGTCTACTACCATGGTTTTATGCTCATTTAGTTCAGTTAAGCACATGATCCTTTTATCAATAGAATTTTTGAAAGTTGAATCTTTGATTGCCTTTGCCAACCTCAGTGCTGGTAGTTCCAGGGTGATTGGCATCTCTGCATTCAAACCATAAAAAATTTGGAATGGTGACATGCCTATTGACCTCTTGGGTGTAATCCTATCTACCCACAAAGCATCGAACAATGCTTTATGCCAAATCCTCTAATTATCATCTACCAGTTTCCTGATAATAGTGACTAGATTCTTGTTACTTGATTCTACTTGACCATTTCTTTGTGGATAGTAGTTAGAGGAGCGGGAAAGAATAATCCCATAATTGTAGCAAAACTCAATAATCTCATGAGAAGAGAAAAAAACATCATTATCTATTACAATATTAGCTGGGACCCCAAATCAAGAGATGATATTTTCTTTAAAAAAATTACATACCACTTCAGAAGTAACATGCTTAGTTGGAATGGCTTCCACCCATTTGGTAAAATTGTCAATCACGGTAAGAACATAATCATGTCCAGCACTTGAGGATGGGTTCACCGCGCCACTAAAATCAATATCCCATTGTTAAAAAGGTTCTTCAATCACCATTGGCTTGAGAGGTAACGCGGTTAATTTAAGTTTCCTGACAAATTGTTGACATAATTCACACCTACGTACCCATTTGTACGTATCCTGAAACAACATAGGCCAATAGTATCTTGCCCATAGAATCCTATGGACTATCACTAGTGCAGAAAAATGTCCTCCACAAGCCAAATTATGGAAATACTCCAAAAGTCTACCTTGTTGTGCCTTAGCAATGAAACGAATAAATACCCCATCAAGGCTTCTCTTATACAAACCATTGTCCCACAAAACATAGTTAGCAACCTTTAACTTAACATTTCTTTTTTCTTTATAGGATAGATCGGTGGGACACTCACCATAGGTAAGATAATGAGCGATATCAGAATACCACTCATCAATAGTAGCGGTGAAGAGAACTGTAGGCACGTCTTTGACCTCTATTTCTTCATGTTCGATTTTCTTGGGTATGTTATTAGCAATCAATTGGCAGAGCCCTTTTCCCCACATAAGTTTGGTAGGTTTGATATCAAAATCAAACTCCTAAATTTTGGCAATCTAATTGCCCCTCTTAGTACCAAACTCCTGTTGAGTTAGAATGGACTTCACTGTTGTATCAGGCACTAGAATGACAGTATGTGAATTCAGAATATAGAATATGAAATACCTAATCAACTTGACCATGAAAAAAGAATGCTTCTCCATATTTGAATAATTTAATTCATGAGCTTTGAGGGAAAAACTTATAAATGATATGGGAGATTCCACACCTTTGTTTTACTAAACCAAAATAGCTGAAAGTGTATGCTCAGAAGCATAGCTATATATTACGAAGTCTTTGGTATAATCTAGACAAACCAAGATTGGTGCGTGGGCAATCACTTTCTTGATATCTTCAAATGCTGACTTTCTTTCTATAGTCCAATGAAAAGTGGCTTTACCCTTCATCATGTTGACAATGTGGTGAGTCTTCTCTACAAATTCCTGAATGAATCTTCCTAGAAAATTCACCTTTCCAAAGAAAGAATGAACAACAGTCTTACTAGCCAGAAGAGTAAGATTTTGAATAGATTTGACTCTTTTTGTGTCAGTTTTTATGCCTTCTCGGGACACAGTGTGATCGAGAAGTTTACCTTCTGTAACTCCAAAAATTGACTTCTTGGGATTAAGAGAAATACCATTTTGCCGACAGTGTTCTAGTACTTGTTGTAGATGATGCACATGATCAGGACGATGTTTGGAAAAAATGGTCATGTCATCAAGATATACCACAATAAACTTCCCCATTTCATCTCTGAAATCAAGATCCATTGCTTTTTGAAAGGTAGCGCTAGCATTGATCAAACTGAAAGACATTCTACGATATGCAAAAGTGCCCCAAGATGTAGTGAAAGTAGTTTTATGTTGATCTGCTTCATTGACTTCTACTTGATTGTACCCAAAAAAACCATTCTAACATTGATAACATTTTTGAATTAGTCACTGTTTGTAAGAATTGATCCATGATAGGCAGAGGGTAGTTATCTTTTAAAGAAGATTGATTTAGGTTTCTAAAATCAACACAGATACAAATTTATTCATTCTTTTTCATGGGAACTATGTTAGCAATCCAAGTGGAATGATGGATTGGAAAAATAATTCTTGCATTCAACATTTTCTAGATCTCATAAAGGATAGTACCTGATATTTTGGGGTTGTATTGCCTTTGTTTCTGCTTGTAAGGCAATGACCTGACTTTAAGAGGAATTTCATGCCAAATTTCCTCAAGCCTAAGAGATTTTTAATCATAGTAAGAATATGCCAAGACATAAATGTAATAGCGAAGAAGAGTAATGAATTTGAGCTTTTCTTTATAAGTGCAACAATTCTAAATGTTAACCATCTTGGGATTTCCTATTGTACTCAAATTCACCTGATCAAATTCCTTGGAGGAACTTGAATCTATTTGTCGCTGCTTGACATACCTATTATGTTTATCAAACAACCTCTTGAGAGAAACCAAACCTTTTGGAATTTTATTCCCCTTGAGTTGAAAGAACTCTTCACCAATTTTGGAATTTATTTCAGGAACTGATTCCCATGGTGGAGATTCGCTTCCTTCAAAATAAAGTTCCTCAAAGCTATCCATCTTTTCCAAAAAAGTAATGATTTGATTGTCATTATTAAACACCTACCAATGACTGGCATTATCAGGTACACTTGGTCTAAACACTAGCTCAATAGTGTACTTGTCCCCTTTAAAATCCTTATGGAAAACCATGAGAGTTGGAGAGATCGCCAATGAATCTGCATGATCATTGAATTCTCTCGACACAGTAGAAATATTGAAAGCATCAAGACCTTTAATACAATCCCATACTAGATTGTGATAATGTATTAATCTTTCATTTTTGATTTGGTATAGGTTCCTTACCTGACAAACCATCAGTTTAATATCTCCCTGAGCATGAAGAATCTTAATACCTTTAGCATGAACAACTTTCAATCCAAGCAGTAAATACTCATACTCAGTGGTGTTTTTAGTATTGTTGAATTGTAACTTATATGAATAAGGAATTTTTTTTCTCGAGGGGAGATCAAAATAATTCTAACTCTAGAATTGGTAGAAGAGCAACTACCATCAAATTCCAAGATCTAGAGATCATTAGAATTTGATCGTTTCAAAAACCTCCCTTCGTTATTCAAAGAAGATCCTTTATTGTCTGAACTTTTCTATAACAATTCTTCTGACTTTGTAGCTAAATTTTTTGAATTGTCACTAAAAGGACATTCATTTGATGAGATGAAAACATCTTCAGTAGTCACAAAATAATTATCCATTCTCGATGATTCAAATAAAATTTGAGCTTCAAGATTTGATGTTTGGGTGATTTTATATTTTGACTCTTTTTTGGGAAGTAATTTTTTCATGATGCCTTTAACATGTATCCTTACTTTAGACAGATCCATATTCAATTCTCCACCTACGTCCTTGCAAAAATTATGCCTGAGCAGAATGACATAAGAGGCTGGAACATCAGCTACCAGGACTGTCATTTTAATCTTCTTTTCTGGAAAAGCTACAAACACAAATTAGGCATCTTTTATCTGACCTAAAAGTGGTACTTGCTTGTTCTCCATGGAGAAACATCTCCCAAAGGTCTTAGTTAAGGTAAGACCAAGAGAATCTGCTATCTTGGCAGGCATAACATTATCAGAGGCCCCAGAGTCTATTATATAATTGCTCAACTTATGACCATTTATCAGAAGGGAAACATAGAAAGGTTCTATTTTCTTGAGGATGGTAAGAGGAGTAGCGACGAGATTATTCTGGGTGGATTTGTTTTTTGAGGAATCATGAGACACCTTTATAAAATCTTGTCCTACAGGGGAAGTTTTATT
The DNA here is from genome assembly GCA_037957365.1 of Torreya grandis. Taxonomy (NCBI): domain Eukaryota; kingdom Viridiplantae; phylum Streptophyta; class Pinopsida; order Cupressales; family Taxaceae; genus Torreya; species Torreya grandis. The sequence continues at coordinate 2,475,189 of JARHVA010000791.1, forward strand.
TTTTACATATTTGGCCAACCTATCAAACTGTTCGGGATTAGCTCTTAAGTACTCAACTTCAGTCATTTGAATCTTAGTCTTTTTGGCATGATCAATTATATCAAATAATTGAAATGAACTAGAAAATGAGGAAGGGAGTCCATCATCTTGATCTTTATTAAGTGTGGCACTGGCCTAGAAAATAGAAGTAGAAGGTACAAGATGGTTTGCAGCACTTACTTTCTTATTAGTCATAGGGTCCTTTGATTTAAAGGAATGTGAAGTCCCCCATTTAGCGATTGAGACTACTGGCTAGGATTCTTCTCCTACTTTCCAGTTATCAACTTGTTGAGTTGTCTGATTTTAGGACCTAGTAAAAACAACGTATGATCCATCAAACACTTCTCTCTTACTTCTAGCTTCATCCTAGTAATTTAGAAAACCAATATTAGAGTCACTAGCTAATTATTCTTCTCATTCTGTGAAGAGATTAGCATCATATTCTTGGTCCAACTCAGGTTGGAGCGAGAAATCATGTTCAGCTTCAAAGTAATCTACTACTGAGTTAGCCGATGCTGCTTCAATGGCAAGTTTCCCCTGTGGGGGAGGCAGATGATTTGGTTGCCCTTGATTTCTGGTAGCATTTCCTTAATATGACTAGTTCTAAAATGTCCTCCTTGGCATATCTCGATAAGAAGGAGCTGAAATACTTTGGGCCATTTCTATTTTCAAGGCTCGTAGTTCATTTGTCAACTTTTGCACAATAGGATATGTGGTGCTTGTGGAAGAACTTTTAGCAGATGAAGAAAATTTATTTTTATTGGAATCTTTACTGATCTTACCTGTCAAAATAAGATCATATTCAACCTCGGTAGCCAAATTTTGGGCTACATAAAGATCCATAGGACCGGCCTGCCTCAACAGAAAACTTACTTCAGGAAGTTGAGAGTTAATGAAAAAGCACTTGAGGTTCTCTGGTGTTGGCTGAGCAATCATAGGAATTCAGTTCCTCAGCTTATTGAATTTAGCAAAGAAGTCTCACATAGGTTCATGAGGTGCCTTCTTCATTTGCGTAAGTTGAGCCAACAAGGCATGTGCATCTTCAGTAGATTTGAACCTAGCCTCAAACTTGGCCTTGAGTATATTCTAGTCAGTTATAGTTTGAGCTTGTAGGTGATAAAACTAATCTGCAGAAGTGTCTTGCAAAGTTTATACAAATAGTCTCACCGCTATATCTTTGTATTCCACACCTATCACATCACATGCTATGGAGAAGACAAAAATATGCTCATCAGGATGAACCTTTCCATCACCATAGAATTTGGAAAAATTCTTTCTCGAACTACGAGGTAGTTCGTGTAAAGGTGGGGCTAGATTGAGAGGACCAAAAGAGTTGCTCCAAGGACTTTAGGCCACCATGATATGAAAATTGAAGGGAGGGATAACAAATCTTGGTGGGGTAAGTACATACAAAACTCTACTAGCACTAAGACTAGAAACTTCGTTTGGTATTAGAGATCTGATGTTGGTAGGAGGAAAGCTCCTAGTATGCTGGAGATGAGATGGCAGAGGAGATATCTCAAAATTATTTTGCCAGACTAACTCAAATATAGGATCAACAATACCTTGAGCTCTTTGGCTTCACGTGTATGGTAGATCTGCTAGAGTGAAAAACTAAACAAGGACTAGAAATGCTTCAATTTGAAGCTTGAGGCTTCAAAGTGCGCATTCGTGTCCCCAACAGAGTCACCAAAAAGTTGTTGGGTGAATATTTTGTCGTCAACTAACTGACAACAAAATGCGTATATCAACCACAACACAAAGAGATTTATATAGCAAAAAGTGTAGGTTTACCACAACATAGTGAGATAAATCTCTCCTCTCATCAAGGGGAGGTTCCCTATAAATTACTATATATTAATATAAATTGAAAATAGACTCAGGGGTGAAATTACATCATACATCTCTTTTTTTAGAGATGATGTTATCAAAATAAATGCAAATTCCTGTGTAATAACTGAAAACAATCCTCTTCTTTCAGAAATGACATCCAATAAATAGTAGGAAAACTTTTTGGGTAGTAATGGGATCCACAAGAAACCCACGAAAGCCCAAAGTCTTTCATTGCTTCTTTTGCTGATTTAGGACTAATAAAACTGTGGGATGAAGTGAAGCTCAAAGTCTTCACTGAAAACCACAACAGAGTATAAGATCACAAAGGATAAAAGTAGTACAAAGCCTTTCTAATATATTTTCCCACCAAAACACAAGAACCACAAACTAAAGGTAATTATAGCAGCACAAAGTCTTCATAATTAACTTCAAAACATCTTTGGATAATTTCCACACACTTGCTTGTTTAATCAAATAAATGAGATATTATCAGGAAAGGGATGTAAGAACAATCTCCTAAATAACATAAGTTATTCCAACGCAAAGTCTGAAAAGTAACCTGATTTATCATTCATTTAAAAAAATATTTATAATTTGAGCTCAAAGTCTCAGGAAACATCTCAATTTGGGAAGATTTTTTGCTCTCAATTATCAAAAGATATCTCCATTACAAAAATATCCCCTTTTACAAAAAAGGCTCCCTTTATTTATAGGGAGAGACCTTGAAGATTGAAAAAGACCTAAATATCTTTTCTAGTCAAAGATGGAAGTCTTTGTTGACTTTAGACTTTCCATCTTTTTACATGTAATTACACATGACAAAAGTACATGTGTAAATGTCTAAAGCATTTACAAAAGTGCATTTAGAAAAAAGGAAATTAAACCAATGGAAAGTTGATTCAATTTGTAGCTCCATCTTTCTTTATATGAGAGTTGTACATGGTAACAACTACTTGTATCCCGATACTGTCTGGAGCAACAATATTCTTAAAGATCACCTTATCTCTGACTGTGGTATCTCTCACTGTTGTGACTGATTTTGCATGACTAGTTAATCTGGTTTTTAGATTATCCATAGTCAACTGATTATCCAAGACATTTTCCACAGAGGCCACTAAAAATGTTTTCTCCTCAAATTCTTTTTAGAACATACCTTCAAATTTTTGAATCATTTCTTCTGCTAAAATAAACTGGTTATCTTGTGTGGTAAGTTTTCAAGGTTGCTCCTCCAACTTATGCAACAGACTGATATCAGTTTGTTCACTAAGGTCTTTGGAAGATTCAAGGTTACTGATTTATTTCTTAAGCACCCGACTCTTATACATCAATGCTTGTTTAGTTTTAATAGATGGTTCTCTATTAGCAATGATGCCAATTGATACTAGAGTGCTTATTTTTAGCTTCTTCATATCTATCTATTTGTCAAGATATTTATCTGTGCTTTCAATATCCTAAGAAATGATACTGATAAGATCATCTAGTTTTGCTCTCATTTTCCTCAACTTATCCATTTTCTCAGACAACTCTGTAAGCAAGGAAATTCCTTGTGTATGCATCTTGTCTAAGTAATCTTCAAGCACTTTTCCCTTAAGATAGGTCTTTTCTACCTTCTGAATCATGGGGTCGTCGACGGAGATGGCCTCGGGAGTTACAGTTTTTGGAGTGAAAGTAATCCTCCTTATCACCGCAGTCAATTATTCCATCATTGATTTATAATGGTCCTTTATTTCTCTTTCTTTGTTAAATTTCTAAACCATAATGTCCATCGCTGATTGCAAGTCACTCTTAGCACTTTCATGAGTTACCTTCCCCAATTCAATTTGGGAGACAGAGTAGTCACTCATATCAAAATTTTCAAGAGTTGCATCTTGCAGAGGTTTGGCAACTTCTAGAAATTTGTGCCCCTTATCTTCAATCATCTTTGAAAGGATTTTCAAATTTTTGGGAGTCTTGACTTTTGCTGAAACTATTTTAGTGAAATCAAAGTCATTTGGAGAGATGGCCTATTTTTTCCTTTTAGTGTAAGTTGACAACCAAGGCGGGAGAGTAGAAGCACTTACATTAGCAACAATCCTTGTAGTTGGGATCACTGGGGTAGCACCTGTAGTACTGGTGGAAACAATGGGCGTAGTATCAATTAAAACCACACCTACTGCTGAATGGTTGAGGGTAGAACTATCTTCGATATTAAAAGACAGAGATGGCAAACTAGGGATGGATCCTAATGAATGAAGAACATTTCCAGAAGCACTTTGAGGGTTGCCAAAAATAATTTTTAAAGGAGAGGCAACTCCAGAAGAGGGAATACTGATTAGAGAAATAGGTGGAGTTACATCAAGTGAGTTGGATGGGGAAGAAGAAATTCCTACGTCTGACTGTACACTTGCTTGTGGAGATAGAGTTTCCTTTCCCTATTGACATGCGGGCCTATCATTAGTCTCTATTTGTTCTACTATTGGTTCCTCAGTGCTCTACTTCTCAGCTTCCACCCCTACTGTTTCTAGTTCTTTTTCCATAACCTTCTACTTCTTAGTCACAAAGATGATTCTAGGTTTATGCAGTTTATAAGAAGAAGGGACATCATCTTTATTCTTTGTTCTATTTTCTACTCTTCTCCTTATTTCTTCTCAAAATTTGGCTTCTGACCCTTTAATGAACTCTTTCAAAGTGATTCCCTTATTTGCTAACCAATCATTGGTGTTCACCAATATTGGTTTGAATCTCATTCTCAAGAAAGTCAACTCCTTCTGAGACCATTAGATCAGGGGAAGAGGAGCATTGGTGACTTATTCAGCATGGTATCTATTATTTATCAAATATCTATCATCCACTATATTTGTAGGGATATCATCGAGCCCCGGATATTCTATTTGCTCAAGGGACAATCTACTATAGTCCATCTTTCTGATGTCTTCAGCTATCCTCAAATTGACCCAAATATTTTTGATCATAGGCTCATGAAACTGGGTCTTCCTCTGGATTATGTCTTTTACACCTCTATAGTCAAAATTTGGCCTCTTTTTGAAATTTTTCATGGTTACGAGTTGCATTTCAGTCTCCATTGCTCTAGCTTTTGTAGTGGTCAATACGGAGAGTCTTTTAATTTCAATTGGGAACCTAAAAATGGGTTTCTTGAGTTCCATCTGCTTATTGTGCATGACAACAATTTGCCTGCACAACTCCATCAAGACTAATTTGTTTGAGGGAAATCTTGGAAACATATAGGGATAACCTTGGAAAAATCCATCCCATAGATAGCAAAAAGTAGGGAACTGCAAGAACATACACTTGAAGTCATTGATGACAGTCCAAGCTTCGTCTGACACTAATTGGGGATAAAAAAGACACAAAAATACCATAAATAAAGCATCGTTTACCCTTCTAAAATGACGAATGGAACCCTTCAATGTTAGTTGAGGATAATATTGATACACCAAGGTTATTTTCCTATCTCCTTCCGATGTTAAACCTAGGAAGGTTCTCATTGATGCCACAATATACACTAAGTATGACATCATATAAAATTTGGAGGTAGTGGATACCTTCATCAATTACTCATACAGAGCGTTTCTGATTTGTTCTCCCCATAAAATGACTTTTCGCCCCTAGAGAATTATCTTAATGAAGGGGTACATCCATTCGTGAAACTGAGAGAAAGAAGGGAAACCTTGTACTCTGCTGAGAAGAGTGATCAAGTCGCCAATTTCTTATATGAAATCACTCTGTGGAAAGTTTTGTGGCCATCTGGACAAGTTTGCTCTAGGAGTTTTGAGCCATCTATTATTGATCACTTTCTTCGCTTTTTTGAGATCTTTGTCATATTCATTTTGCACTTCAACAAAGTCAAGTTTTAACACATCAATAACGAGAGGGCACATGAAAACTTTGTTGATGAACTCAGGGTCTAGTCTGATCACCACGTTACCACCATCATCTAACACATCCTTGGTATCCTTGTTGTAGAACTGAGTGCACTAGAGAACAAACTCTGTGTGGTGAGCCACTACAATAAAATAAAAGACCAAATGAATATTACTTTCAACTATCTTCTTCATTTCATGGCTGAGATTGCTTGATTTGGTTCTTTCTATGAACTCGGCCATATCCAAGTGCCTAATCTCTGTATCTCTGATGTCATTGACATTAGAAGTAACCGAGGTGATTGGAAAAACACCTTGATACTTGTATTTCATCATCTTCAACTTCTTCAGATAAACCTCAGTCATTTGGAAGAACTTTTGTAGAAAGGACGTTGACGAAGAAGGATCCTTAAGAGAAATTGTAACAAGAATCATGATCGTGCAATTTGAGAAAAAAATTAGCAATCTGGGAAAACTCCATGTTGATGATCACAACCATGGGAATGCACTTGAAAGGGCTAAGGTGTGAGCAGGTCAAAACATTTAAAGGGAAGTGGGCTTAGAAAAATAAGAAAATCAGAATTTTGAGAGTTAGGAAAATTAGAGGGAAGGCAAAAATTGGTGCCCTTGCATGTTTATAATAGATCTGCATAGGTGACAAAAATTGTCGCCATTACATGTAAAAGACGTGCATATGCGGTAATTTTTTTGCCTATGCATATGGGAGGAACTTTGTGTGAGGGCAGAAAAAATTTCTGCCCTTACACAGGAGGAAAATGAGTGAGCTGTGATAGTGGAAATTTTTTCCACCCTCACTTGAAGGTGAACAGATAATGTAATGGCAATAAAAATCACTGCCTTTACATGAGATGAGGTAAATGTGTAAAGGTGACATTTTTTGCCACCATTACACCACTAGAAATGACCAACGAAAACTAGGGGTTTTTTTTGCTATTAACGAGGAGTAGAGGGAGGAGGAAAATGAAGGAATAGATAAAAAAATGGAGGGAAGAGAAAGAACAACTAAAAACCTTTAAAGGAAAGAGATAACAAAAAGAAAACATAAAACAAGGAAGAACACAGAACCCTACCTGGCAAAAATTACCACCCTATGCTTGAATCCAGAAAAAATGTGATCCCACTCATTCACACAGTCGACTGGATGTAGGGAAGAGGAGAAGATAACCTGTAATGGTTCAAATTAGTTTAAAAGGCTAAAAAACCAACCCCAACAACTCGACGTATGCAGCCATTAATGCCATGCATGAAAATTGAGACCATGTAGTGGTGGTAAAAATCACCACCTCTGCATGTGAGGTTGAAGGAGAATGCAAGGGCAACAATTTTCACTGCTCCTGCATGAAAGGATGTAAGGGCAGCAAAAATCACCACCTCTACATGGAACAGATAAACCACATGCAATGGCAGCTAAAAATTCTACCCTTGCATGTGAAATGTAAAAAAATGCAATGGCGGCATAAAATGCCACCCTTGCATGTGAACCAAAAAAACACACTAACTCCTCAAAATTTATCAAAATTTGATTTTCTAATCACATCAAAATCGTAATGATTTTCACATTTTTTGTGAAATCATAACGAGGGAAGGTCACAAACTTTTCAAGGATGTCAGTTGACCAAACTCGAGATCAAGAAAAACTTGTCTCGAAAGATAAACTTAGACTGAAAAACATGAAATGGAAAAGTTTCATAGGGGTTGTTCCAAAAATGAGCGTAGCTGATTTTGGGAACAACACTTAGTATATTTGTCCTCAGCTTCAGTCACTTTATTGTATTTTGATTGGATTCTAGAACATGTGGTCACTATTATGTGAATGGCATCAATACCTTGATGTAGAATATTCTCTATCCAGTCTTTTTTAGCTTTACCCATGTGACCAATTTCTTCAACAACATTAAGTGTTTTTGTATCAAAAATTTAATGAATAGTTGAATAAGATCACTGAATTGACTTTATCAATTTCTATACAGTCAATATAAATTTTTTTATTACTATTTTTAACTATTCAACCTTTTCTTTAATTTGATCTTTGATAGCTTTATCATGATTCATTTTCTTGAACAAGGAACCAATTGATGACTGGATGTTTTCTTTCATCCCTTCTTTGTATCCTTTCTAAGATTAATCTTAGATGTTTGATAGTCTAAAGCACTTAGACTAATTTTGTCCTTTTAAGTTGGAGGAACCACTATCTTTGCATACTTGTTTCCTTTGTTATCCATGATTATTGTTGATATAACTTTGAGTTTATTTACTATTTGAGAAGGCAAGGTTGTCGAAGTGTTGAAATCAATTTATTCATGTTCAACAAGTTTATTTCTCTTTTTCACTACCTCATCTAACTAGTCAGGAAATTTTACATAGGAAGAGGCTATTGTGTTTGAATAGAATTAAGAATTTTGAGAGAAAAAATAATATATTCTAAGGGTTGGGCTTCCTCTAATATTATCTCATCTTTTTATTTTTCTACTATATCAATTGGAGTTTTACATGAAGGCCTAAGTATCAATTTAGAGTCTCATAGAGTAGGTAAAGACAAAAAACTATCAGATTGAGTAGAAGATGAAAGCAATGATGAAGGATTAGATGCAAAAAACTATTGAGTTGTATTAGCCACTAATTTCTATGATAGAACAAGACTATCAATAGGAACATCTTCAAAAATAGAAATGTTAGGAGAACAAGAAGATTTTTCTCTTAACATTTTTATTTTCAACTTGAAAGGCCTATGAACTAGGGAAACTAATGAAATAGGTTGAACATCAATCTCTATTTCTAATTTATAAGTATCTTTATTCTCATCATTTGCTTGTGATTTCTCAGATTTTGATTGTTGTTGCTTGTGAAAACTTCCCAATTCTGCCTCTCCTACCGAGGGTGGAAACCCTACATTATCGATACTAAATCCTTTGCTCTCCAACCATCTCAAAGTTTTGTCAAACACAATTTGAGTTTTTCTTATGATAGAAGTTGATTCTTTCTTGCTCCAATAATTCTTTGGAAGTGGTTCTGAGTCAATTTCTCTTTTTGAAAATTGGGATCCAATATGTCTTCGTCATCTACTAACTTCTTTGGGACTTTCATAATGCTAAATGCATCGACTTGTTTTTTTGTGACCCATGAGCAATCCCTGATTCTCACGTCTCTCCCATCATCATAGTCTAACCAATAGTCTTAAAAATGAGATACACGTTGATATGAAAAAGAAATAACGTGTGCCACTATACCTTTTATATCTAATGAAGGCCTAATTTCAAATGTATTCATAGTAACGTATGCCATTTCTTCCGCAATAGACTTAAACTTAGCCAATGATGCACATGTATACCTAGCTATAAAGATAAGAAATTTTATTATAGGTGTATGTTTATTGGCTAAAAACTTATGAGTTTCATCCATTTTCCTCACTAACTCCATCAAATCCCACTCATCAACATATATAGGGGGCATGTGTGGTGACAACTCACATCCACAAATCCATAGATAACTTAAAGTGAAAAATTGTATGAACCAAGCTACCCACTTAGTAATCTCTATTGATGCCTCTATAGATATACTCATATTATATGGATCTCAATCAAACATTTGATTGTAGGAATGTATCATTTACTCTTCAAAAGTGGTGAGTGCTTTCTTTTAGAGTTGATTAGGGATATAATTCGTATATTTTTGCAATTTTTATGTCTCTTACTTAACTCAATCCACCATAAAATTTTCTTATGGTAATTACATAAACAAGGTAAGAAGACATGTATAATTTGGAAGTTATTTTGACTTCCATAAACTACTTATGAATTGAATCACTGATTAAATCTCCCTAATTTATATATTTTTTATTTTGGTGAATAATCCATATATATCTATATAACCAAGTTTGGAAGTTTTTTGCAGCTATATTCCATAAAACTTTGTGTAAGAGTGTAATCATATCATTGACTTCATTTATGAATTCCAACTTGGAAATATTCTTTGGGAGTCTTGTTGTTATATGTTTTGATTTCATTAACCATTATTTGTTTGGCCATTTGGCACAAGAATTAGTGTTGTATTCCCAAAATTGCTGAGCAAAGGCAAGATTCCAATCAAAAAAATATTCTCTCTTGGGAAATTGAATCAATTTGTCAATATGTTCTGGTGCTAAGAATACAACATATTCTCCTTTAGGATTCAAAACTTCTCTCTTCTTAATATCATAGTGTTCAACTATAGTAAAAACAAGTTTTGGACATTAGACTGAAGTTGGAAATGTTGCTTCCTATACCAACCCACTATCATGAATGCTTTGTCCATAATATATCTTATGGACTCCATTGATTATGTTCCAAAAGTCTTCTAAGTCAACATGTTCCAAATCAATGTCTATTATATTTTCAACATCAAATTCAAATTTAAAAGAGGGATAATACCTTAAAATTTGTACTTCATTTTTGATCTTTCTTCACCTTGTAGGGGTTTCTTAGGAGGAGTTTTATTTGGAGTGCCCTTGATGAGAGTTCTAGAAGTTGACATCAAGGAGGAAAATAACACCTAGATGAAAATATTGTACTAAACTGCACCTGAAGAGGATGAATTGGTGAAGAAATCAACCAAACACTTATTTTCCCTAAAAAATTGCACTTAAAGCTCTCATAATCTAGTAGAGTTATTTGTAAGGGTACCAAGTTCTAGGGCTCGTGTTGTCACAACTGTTAGGTTTCAATATTTTTGATAACACACTCATTAGAGTCTTATGGTTGTGTTTATACATTTGTCAGGTTTTGCTAGGTCTTCAAACAATGGTATCGAGGCCTGATGAGAATGTAAACAAAAGGTCCAAGCTCTAAAGGATTTGTAACCAGAATACCTAGGGTTTGACGAAGGTATGAGCAATGGCTATAGATTTTAGGGAGATAGATATTTGACTAAGTTTTTTATAATTGCAACACAGTCTAAAGGAAACCTAGAAAAATGAATTCAAGACCAAACATAAAAGCATTTTCAAGAATCAACAGATATTTTTTTTGGATTTATCTGCAAAGAAAGATGGGAAAATATCAATATTGCTTACCTTGCCTCAAAATATAAACCCTAGTAAATTGCCCAGAGAGATTCTAGGCTAGTTGTTGATAGTTACAATGGATGAACTGAAGGTGAGGCAAATGTAAATGAAAAATAGTAGAGGAAAACATGAATTTTGTAATAGGATTTGTAAGAAAATTAGTAATAATGAATGCTTTAATGGAAAATGCCAAATTTCAAATGCCTTCACACATGTATAAGGATCATCACCATTAATGGTTAAAATACTAGGTTTTACTTAGACATTTCAAAATCTAGAGAGTTTGTATGAAAATTTGTCAAGTTCCACTTATTTTATTGGTAATAACATCAGGGTCTAGGGATGTTGTTTACATTACTATTGAACTTTGCAGTCATGTCAACACCGGTATCAAACTTTTTAAGTTGTAGCATCAAACCCATTAGGTTTTAGGGGTATTGTTAGCACACCAATTATGTTTCAATGAATGTGTCTGCAAGACTCTCAAATTTTGGGGGTGTTGTTAGCAAACCTAGTGGGATTTGAGAGGGTCTTTAACAAATTTTTAAATTTGCAAAGAGCAAACATCAAGACTTAGAATATTTTCAATTATTTTAGATAATTTAACTTGGTGAAGACCAAAATTTTCAAAAATAAATAGTTATGACTTTTATCAACTTTAACATTGATTATTTTTGAAAATTTGACCAATTACTCAAAAATTGGTACAACTGGCTCCTACTGAGGACCTCAAACTGTAAGGGATGAGAGAATAAATCCATATTTTAGTTTTGAAAAAAAGTGTCTTATCCATTAGGTTATGGAGTCACTTAGATTTTTTTATAATCTTATTAATCACCATTATCTTCACTATCACAAATCCTTGAGAATTTTTATGAAACTCATTTTTGCATATCTTGATCCGATCAATTGATAGCTAGTTCTCCTATCTCAATCATATGAAAAATGAACATGTGCTACTAGGTCAGATCTCATACCTTGGAATTTAAATATCATGATCTGACCAATTGATATCTAGTTCATCTATATCAATTATATGAGAAATGAACATACGCTACTAGTCTAGATCCTCTACCTATGAAGATTTTGTATGTTTACTATCTTTTTAAAGAAATATATGAAAACTTATTTATTCCAAAAACTAATGAAATTTTGCATTATATAATTGAAATAATATTGAAGACTTATAGTTTATTTGAACTCAAAGTAGGTGTTCGAATAATTACATATTAGAATGTTGAAGCATTAAACAATGGTTGTGTATTCCCCATAAAGGAATTTTCTTACCTATTATAAATAAATAACTATTTTTCTCCCTTTATATAAGTCATTTGATTGATCACTTAGATTTTTTAAGAAAATGATAAATCTACAGGATTTTCAAGTTAAAATACCAATACATGAAATGGAAGGAACAATAGATAGGTTGTCATATTATTGAAAAACAATACACTTGCACACCAAAATAGGAACAAGAAAAGGGAACAAGGAAAAATTGTTATGTACATACTTACATGTAGGGGACTACTTATTTTCACTTGAAGTAATACTTGAGATATTTCCCACTGTAGGGTAATGGCAGATGTGTGCCATAAAGATAGGCCAAATAGAAAATGTTGTCTCCACATAAATGTTTGATCTTGAGAGGAACTATCCATAAAGAATCAAATTTCCTATGACTTCCTTTTGGTTCTCTACATTTATCCCATAAAATTAAAAAGGTCTCCCACCTAAAAATCTCTTCTCTTCACTTTATTATAAAAAATAACTTTGGCTTGAGCTTGATGTTTAAAAATTCTATCAATAACTATGGATCTATCTTCTTTAAGTTTTTTCAAGTATAAATTTATTTTGTCTAAGGGACTTTCAAAGTTTTGGTTTTCAATATCTCTGGCCAACTGGAGTGCAAACAATTCAAGTGTTATTAGAAGTGACACAAAAATTATATAGAGAAACTGAAATGGAGAATACCTATAATTTTCTTCAGTGTTATATGATCTACTCATAATGAATCATACAAATTCTTGTGTAAGTGCTTCTGATTTTCATCAACCAACTTATAAATTATGACAACTAGGTTTTTCTTTCTTGACTCAGCTTGACCATTTCCTTGTGGGTAATAGTCCAAAGAGTGAGATAATGAAATGTCATAGCCATAGAAGAATCCAATAAAATTCAAAGAATAACAAAATGAAGCGTTATCAATTATAATCTTATGTGGAACACCATATCTAACCAAGATATTCTCCTTAATGAAGTTACAAATAACTTTTGAAGTTGTTTTATTGATTGGGATGGTTTCTACCCATTTAGTGAACTAGTCTATGGTAGTGAGAATGTGCATATGTCTAAGACTTGAATGAGGATTCATAGTTCCAACAAAATCTACCCCTATTTTTGAAAAGGCTCTTCAATTACCACTAGCTTGAGGGAAAATGTTTTAAGTTTTGGTCACCCAATGAACTATTGACAAGCTTCAAATTTCCTTACCCACTCATAAGAATGATTGAAAAGTGCAGGTTAATAGTAATGATTTCTTAGAATCATTGAAGCTATCACTGGAGTAGAGAAATGTCCACTACAAGATTGATTATAAAAATATTTTATGAGTTTCTTCTATTGTTCATCATTAATGCACCTTAAAAAAAAGCCTTCAACACTCTTCTTGAACAACATACCATCCCAAATTACATATTTTCAAGCCTTCAACTTAAGTGTTTTTTGTTTTTAGCATCCACATGGGATGGGAACTATCCATATGTCATAAATAAAGTGATATCTATAAACCACTCATTAGTATAATCTGTAAAAAGAACAAAGGGAAAATTTTCTTTGTTTTGATAATCAATATTCGTTGAAGAGATTATATGAGAATATTTTTATTCTGCTAAGAGCTGACACAACCCTTTTAATTTAACCAATTTTGTGGGATTGATTTATAAAGGAATATTATTATACCTTGGTTATTCAATTAATTCTCTTAGATCCTAGTTTTTTTTGAGTCAAAATAGATTTGAATATTTTACTTGGCACCATTATAATGGAATGCAAATGCAGAATATAATATTAGAATTGTTTAACGACTTTCATCACAATGTATGCATGTTTCTCTTCTAAAGAATATTTCAATTCATAAAATTTCAAGTTACAACTCGTGAAATTTATGGGAGATTTAATACCTTCATCATTTTTCTAAACTAGTATGGCTGAGAGAGTATGTTCTGAGGTATAACAATAAATTATTAATTATTTTTTGAAATCTAGACAAACTAGAGTTGGTACACAAGAAACAATAATTTTTATCTTTAAAATATCTATTTTCCTTCATTATTACACTTGAATGAAGGTTTACCTTTCACCATATCAATAATATGTCTGGTAAGTTCAACAAAATTTGGAATAAATATTCTCAAAAAAATTACCTTTCCTGAGAATGAATGCACACCTAGTTTACTAGTTGACAGAGATAACTTCTGGATTGCTTCAACTCTTTCTAGATAAATTTTGATTCCTTATTTATAAATGATGTGCCCAAAAAGTTTTCTTTTAGTTACCCCAAAACCATATTTTTTGAGGTTGAGAGAAATACCATGCAATCTATATTTTTCAAACACTTTTTCAAGATGTTCATAGTGATTTTCTCTCTTTTTCAAAAAAATTATTAGATAATCTAAATATACCATAATAATTTTTTTTTTTCAGATCTTTGAATGCAAGATCCATGACTCTTTGAAATGTATCTCCAACATTAATTGATCCAAATGACATTCATCAATATGCAAAAGTACCCCATAGAGTTGTGAAAGTTGTTTTATGTTGATCTTTCTTATAAAACTAAGTCTAATTGTAACCTGGAAAGCCATCCAACATTAAGAGCATTTTTGAACCTGTAACTACTTGAATAAATTGATCTATGATGGGTAATAGATATTTATCTTTGAGATAATCCTAATTTAGATTTGTCTACATAAATAATGATTTATCTACTTTTTTTTACAAACTAGAAATATGTTAGCAATCTAATTTGAATGATGAATAGGAAAAATGATTCATGCATTCAACATTTTTTGAATTTATGTAAAGATGGTTCATACAATTTTTAGATTGTACTATCTTTGCTTTTGTTTGAATGGTTTAACATCTGATTTTAGAGGAACTGTGTGCTGCATTTCCTTTGGATGAAAAGACTTGAGCTCTTCATATGAATATGAAAGAATGTATTTTCAAAGCAAACTAATAAATTTTCTTTTTTCTTCTAGTGAATAACATTTTCTAATGTTAACTAGCCTGGGTTGTTATTTAGAACCAATGCTCATCTTCTCATAATTTATTAATCCAAGAGAATATTTTTGTGCATTTTTTTGATGAACCTATCATGTTCATCAAAAATTTATTCTAATGAGATCAAGACTTTAGAAATTTTATTCCCTTTTAGTTTTATTACTCCTACATCTTGTTCTTTAGCAATGCCTTCTTTCTAAATTTGTGAAGAAGTTTCTTTGTATGGTGAATCACTACCTTCAAAATATAAGTTTATGAAATATTAATTTTTTAAAGAAAAGAGATGATCTGTTGATCATTATTAAAAACTTATCAATTCTCTAAATGGTCTAGCACACTAGGTCGATACATGAGTTTAATCATGTATTTATCCTTACCAACTTCTGACTATGAAATCAACAATAAAGTTGATATTATAAGTGTGTCTAATTTGAAGTTATTTTATCTTGGAATAATTTAAATAGAGAATGCCTCAAAAACTTATACATTATCCCAAACCTTATTTTTTTAATGCCTTAAACGATCATTTTTTACTTGGTACTATCCTTTAGTCTATTTTACAACCAATTCTACATCACCCAACACTTTCAATTTTTATATCTTTTACAACCTATAGCCCTAACAAGAGTGATTTATATTTTGAATTATTGTTAGTTTATTCAAACTATAATTTGTAAGAGAAAGGAAAAATTTCTTTATTTAGATATATCAGAGTAATTCCTACACCAGACCTTGTTGAAGAGCAACTTCCATCGAATTCTAATGTCCAAATTTTATTGGGATCAATTTCTATAATGTTTAGCATATCCATATATATTTTTTGACATAAATAAATATTTATTTACACTTACATATTCATTCAAGATATTTTCCCTAGGATCATCTACCTTTTGTATAATTATTTCATTTTCAATTCTACTTCAAGACATTGTTTGAATCCTTTGATCAGAATCATTACATGTGATAAATCAAATTGAATTTTGACACTAATTTCTTTGCATAAATTTATTTCTAAGAAATGCCATAGGCTGCTAGAATATCAACTACTAGGATGTTGATCTTAATTCTCTAATGAGAAAATGATGCAAGAGCAACTTGGGAATCTTTGATCTGACTAACAAGTGGAACTTGTTTTGCTTCTATTGAGTAACACCAAACATAAGTTTTTATACATGTCAAGCCATAACTTTGGTAGGCATTATGTTATATGAGGATCTTGTGTCAATTATGTAATTACTAACTTTATATCCCTTAAATAATAAGGAGATGTAAAAAGAGTCAACCTTATAAGATTTGAAAGTCACTGTAGTCATGGTGTTTACTGGGTTGGAAGAAGGTGGGGTGGCCAATATTCCTTTGGTATTGACCTTATTTTGAGTGGAATTTTTACTTTTGATAAATTATACTAGTCTATCTAATTGATTTGGATATGCTTTAAAATATTTAGGTCATGACATTTAAATTTTGGTCTTAGTAACATGTTCAATTATATCAAAAGTAGGTAAATTAGTAAAAGAAGAACATTCTAAAGGTTGAGATACATTTAAATCACTATTAACAGGAGGAATATTCTTTAGATAATCAACATTAGTATTTAGGGAAGACTCACCTGACCTAGTTAGAAGTTATTTTCCTTTCATCTAAACAAGAGGTGGTGTTCCTCATGAAATAATAACTTTCATTCGTTCTTCTTCACCATCATTTTGTTTCTTTTTATAATTTAAAGGTCTTGTGAAGACTTTGAATAATTGAATATTCATGTCTCCAACATTGTATTTATAATCATCTTCATCTAAATTACATTCCAGGAATATATTTACAAAGTCACCACTAGGTTCTTCAATTTCACATTTTTAAGGATCTAGATTTTCTAATTCATTTTCTTTTTCAATATCTTCATATCTAAATATTTATTTTGTTTCTAAAACTACATTCATAGGTGGATTTAAATTTTATTGAGGAGGAGCTTTTAGTGCAAGCTTTTGTTGAGGAGCTTACGATCGATGATGATCCCTTTGAAAAGGCACATAGTTTATTCTTGGGATGTCTTGATAAAGAGCAATGATAGTTTTTAAAGGTAGTTGCTTCTTCAAGGTTGTTATATCATTAGTCATCTTTTGTAAAAGTTTTTATATTGAAGATTGATCTAAAATATAAATTTTGCCTTTATATAATTATGTCTTTAGTTTTCTAGCCATTATCATGCCATCTTCA
This sequence comes from Torreya grandis, assembly GCA_037957365.1. Lineage (NCBI taxonomy): Eukaryota > Viridiplantae > Streptophyta > Pinopsida > Cupressales > Taxaceae > Torreya > Torreya grandis. The sequence continues at coordinate 2,492,475 of JARHVA010000791.1, forward strand.
ACATCAATAGTTTATGTTTGAGCTATTGTCAAATTAGTTGCTCTGGATTTTCTCAATTGATAACTTAATTTTAGAAATTGAGAATTGATAAAGAAGCACTTCTGGTTCTCATCTGTGGGTTTAAAAGTCATTGGTATATTATGCAATATCTTGTTTAACTTAGATACAAAATATCTCATAGGTTCATGTGTTTCTTTCCTCATCTAAGTGAGTTGAGCAAATAATGTGTGTACATCTTTTGCTAGTTTAAATGTAGATTAAAACTTGGTTTTAATATCACTAAAATTGATTATTGCTCATTGAGGAAGATGATAAAACCAATCTAATACTCCATTATGGAGAGTTTTAACAAATAATTATACTGTGACATCTTTATGTTCAACACCTAAAATTCCACATGCCATAGAGAAAGCAGTAATATGTTCATCTGTATGTTGCTTATTGTCACCTAAAAATTTTAAAAAGTTATTTCATGATCCGTTTGAAATTTCATGTAAATACCCCAAAGCCAATGGACCAATTATATTACCCCAAGGTAAAGCCATGGTTGGAAAGACTATTTGTAGTGGTACAATAACACTTGACAAGATAAGAGTTTGACTAATGATTATTCCTCTTTGTATTTGTTTACCTTTCGTAGGAGTTGTGGGAAGGATAATTTTTTTTTTGAGTTTAAATTTTTGTTTTGGATTCAGTTTAAAAGTAGAAGCTTGTTGTAGTTAATAGAAAGGATTATTTTTGCCTTTTGATTTACTAGCCTTAGTGAACCATTTTTCTGCCAGTTTTTACTATTGATGAACATTTGGTGCAAATTAAAGAATTTTATGAGTTGGTCTTATTTTTTGAACTATATGTCCATTTAGTGCTTCTAATATTTGGGTTAAAACAACATGTTCTTCCTCATCTTCTAACACCTCAACAACTCTATGAAAAAGTGTTGAACTAGTTCTATTATCCCAAGTGAGATTCAGTTGAAGACTTGGTACTTGGACTGCTAGAATGGTTATTAGGTGAAATTTTTATTGTCAAAAATATTTAAACAATTATATGAATCACTATTTGTGCTTGTCTTCTTTATTGCCTTCTATAAATGATCTTAACTTTTCTTTAGGCAATGGCAACACAATCTTCCTCTATGTTTATCATTGTAGAGACACTATTGAATTAAACAATTTTTTTTTGTTATCCCAGGTTAGCTATCAAAGAATTGAAGTAATGTCTTATTTAATAATTTCTATTCAATTTAAACTAGCTTGACAATCAAGATTTTGGATGGTCAAAATAATCATAAACAAAATCTAATTATTTTAAGCTACTTGGAAAGCTCTATGGGCTTCTTTATGTGCAATAATTCTTTCTACTCTCTCAACATGACCTAATTCTTGATCTAAAATCCCTAGAATAATTTGAAAATGAGTCACTGAAATTTCATCTAAATCCCAAGGCAACTGTCTGATGTGGGAAATAATATCTAATTGAGTAGATTGCTCCAAATCTAGTTCGAGTTGAAGAGTCGTCCTTAAGTTGATGACAAAGTCATATGGACCAATATCTCAAAATGTGGGTTGTATGAATGTTACATAATCATGCCCAACTATGGGTGCTAAAAATTATTAGCAAAAAAATTTATCAGGTGGACAAATGGACATTTCTCATCAATAGTCATATGAAAAAATCCCTCTCCTATTAATACGCAGAACTACCTTTATTGAAAACAAAAAGAGGTGCAATAAAAAAATATTTACAACAAAAATGGGTTTCATCAGGGGGTTGTATTTTTAAAATAAATACTTAAGATGGTAGAAATAAATTAAAAGAGGAGAGACAAAGAAAATATAAGTTTATATGGAGGTATAGGGATAATAATTTTAGTGAGCCAAACTCAAAAACTAACTAGAAATATCATGGAGGAGTATAGTTTTACTAAAAAGGACATCTTTCTCATTCAATGGGTTAGGAAAAACATTGATGTATTCACATGAACACATGACATACACCAAAATAATTGTTTATCATTGATAGTATAAATATTTAACTAATTTGTATCTCCTTGTAAAAACAAGTAAACTTACTAACTTTACCCCACCAAGATTTCACTAGTGTAGAAATTACAAATGTAGATTAAAAAAGAAATGCTACAAATGGAATTTATATGTTTTGACTGATTAAATACAATTTTAGAAATCATTCAAAAAAAAAGAATCAAATAAATATAGATGCATACACATACACTATCCAAAAAGAGATTTTGAATGCAAAGTTTCTCCTTATATTGATTCTTCTTGAGTCGCAAATACAATCTCCTCTTTCAATAACTTGCTGGAAAAGTCCAACTATCAAGAACCTTTAAAAATGAGCCCCTAACTCATATTTATAGGTTTAAATAGGTGATTATGGTGTGTAACCACCTTTTTTGCCTTTTTAGGGGTGTGTAAAAACACATTAATTGATTTACACAACTTAAAATTTGCAAAAACACATTAAATAATTTGCATAACTTGCAAAAATGCATTAGAGTTTTTGCACAACTCAAAAAAGTATAATAGCAAATTTACACAACTTGAAAAAGTATGTTGGCAAATTTTCATGACTTGAAATTTACAAAAAAAAATTATAATGTGCAAATTATTCGTTACAAAATTATGCAAAATTACAAAAATGACTCAAAGGGTTCAAAGTGGAAAATAAGTCAAAATATTAATGAAGAGCTATTATTGTTCATCTTCATTGAGAAAAAATTGAATCTTCTTATCTTCTAGTTGTGGCCTCTTCTTTTGATATTCACCAAACTTTTGCAAAGTTTCAAGCAATTTATCTTTGTCTGGACCATTTGAATATGTGTAGGCTATTTATGCATCATAATATAGTTCTGACATTTTTTTATGTTGTTCCCTTTAGTCTCTTGAGCATCACATTGAGATTCTCCAAGTTTTTTTGATACTTGATCAACTTTTGGATAGACTCATAATTATATACAGACTTGGGATTCAAATTATTTTCAATATTTTTCTTAAATTGATTGACAGTGGTTTCCTCAAGTAAAAACTTTCCTGTTGATGCAATGGATTTCACCCTGGGGCAGGACGCCTAACTCCCGCCCTTCCACATGCAACAATGAAAACTCCCCTCTCACCTATGGGACTGACGAAGTTGGAGGGGAGAGTCTCTAGATAAGGGCTAGCTCCCTCTTATGTATCTTTTAGGCCCTAGTTTCTCCTACTGCTAACAAATAAAATGAAAAAAGGTGGGGGGGGGAGGGAGAGAGAGATGCTGAAAATAGAACCTAAGCCTAAAAATGAAAAGGTGATACACCAAAAAATGTTGACCCACTCAGCCTGAACATACACTTTACACCATGAAGAAGCACCCATACACTTCATCTGACATGGGAAACTCTTCTGTTTTAGTGAGTCATGGGTCCATAGAGATACAAGGAGGAAGGAACTACCAAAGGTGCTCTATGACACACTTGGGTAACCTATTCACATGCACCTATATTCTTGCTGTATACACTTCTGGCAGACCTACAGAAAAGAGACTTCACAGTGCACTAGACATGATGTAATCAATCTGTGAAAAACATGAAAGATGATGACTTAACATAAAAGAAGAACACAAACATATACTTTAAGTGTAAGTCCAGATAGAGGTAAAAATGCTAAGTCCTGATTCAAGGTAAAATCTGGCAGAGCTCTGCCTTACAAGCCTGAGAGATTTTTGGGCAATGTTTTGCCTTAAGGCTGAGAGGATGGATCCCCTTCTCAAAATGAGAATTTTCCAATATATAAAAAGAGGAAGAGAACTTGGCACTTTCTGGGAAAGACTTTGGTGCTCTTTTTTCAAGTAGCCCATGTGCATTCTGAGCCTTGGGAAGAGGGAGTTGTTTGATTGTCAGTTCCTGCTTTGAATTTGGCATCCCAACCTTAATAAGAAAACATGGCCATGCCTCTTTTTTGCAAAAAGACTATTCTTTTCCTGCTTTCCCTAAGTGCAGTTTGCACAAGTAGTGTTTTTAGCCTTGTGTGTGTTTTCCTTTATGTGTGGGGTAAAAAGGCTCATGATCAATTCTTGGATCTTTTGGGGCTAATCTTCGTTCAAACAACATCTGACTCCATGCCCAATGGACTAAAAGGCAACTAGTTTCTAAGCATTGCAGGCATGCTTCCCCTGGGAGTCACCAATTTGTTGACCATTTTTTGCCCAACAGGCCAAAAATCAGTCCCCTTCTATTCCTTCTATTCTGGGCCATTTCATTATTTGATTTTGCATGAATTTGGTGATTTGTACGAAATCTATAGAATTTATATGGACTCTGCAGGTCCATTTCTACAGACTCTATAGGTTTTCTACAGACTTCACATGGACTTTTACAAAATCTGCAGGTGTAGTCTTTTGACAGTTGAAGAGCCAATCAAAGAGTGTAAGGTTTTACAGAGCTTCTTCAGACTCTTGTCTAAAGAAATTCACAAGGAAGGTTGGCATCTTTGAACCACTGAACCATTGAACCGGTTCAATGCTTCATTTTAAAGCCTTGGTTCAATGCTTTGGCAAAGCTCACTGCTTGGTTCAATCGGCAAAGTTCATCGCTTTGGTTCAAAGCTAAGTTCATCAGCAAGGTTCAATGCTTTAGTTTAGTTCAAATGGTTCAACAACTTTTGGTTCAATCAAAGGGTTTAATGCTCGGTTCAAAGCCTTGGTTCAATAATCATTTGAACCATTGAACTGGTTCAATCAATTGGTTCAACGGTTGGTTCAAAGGAGCAGTTCAATGCAAAAAGTCAAGCGAGCTTCCCGAAGGACAAGTGCCCTTGCGGAGGGCACTCGGTCGACAAAGACAGCCTTCAGAAGGGTTGATTTCAATAAACTTAAAGGGCACTTTAAATGCAGCTGAAGGAATTCAAAACGTGCAAAAGACTAAGGCATTGAATGAATTCTTTCAAACGTTTTGTTCGAAGGAATTCCTTCGAATAAAAAGTCTGAAGGAATTCAGAAGGCTGAAGCAAAAAAGCTGACAGGAAAAGTCCAAGGGGTGACGGGGCCGAGGACATCAAAGTCAAACATGGTGAACTAGCCGTTGGAAATTCAAAAGTGATGATGGGTGTGCGGATGTCAATTTTAAGAAGGTGAAATAGCTGTTTGATTTTAAAATGCTTGAGTGCCAATCATAAACGAGCCCAACACAACAACCTGCCAGAAGATAGCCCCTGAGGGCTGAAGGAGCTAAAAAGAGACAAATTAAGGAAGAAGACAAGGTGCAAAAAAAGACAAGACAGTCCAAGTGGTGAGGAGAGGCAAGTTATTGATAGATGGTCATCAAACGGTGCAAATAGTGAGTAGTGCGGCCTGCTTTCTCCATTTGGCATTTATGAGGGGACAAACCATACTCTGTTTGCAGGAAAAGAATAGTCTTTTTGTAGAAAAGAGGTGTGGCCATGTTTTCTTATTAAGGTTGGGATGCCAAAGCCAAAGCAGGAATCGATAATCAAATGGCTCCCTCTTCCCAAGGCTCAGAATGCACATGGGCCTCTTGAAAAAAGAGCGCCAAAGTCTTTCCCAAAAAGTGCCAAGTTCTCTTCCTCTTTCTATATATTGTAAAATTCTCATTTTGAGAAGGGGATCCATCCTCTCAGCCTTAAGGCAAAACTCTGCCCAAAAATCTCTCGAGCTTGTAAGGCAGAGCTCTGCCAAATTTTACCTTGAATCAGGACTTAGCATTTTTACCTCTATTTGGACTTGCACTTTAAAGTATATGTCTGTGATCTTATTTTGTGTTATGTCATCGTCTTTCATGCTTTTCACATATCGATTATAGCATGTCTAGTGCATTATGAAGTCTCTTTTCTGCAGGTCTGCCAGAAGTGTCTACAACAGGAATATAGGTGCATGTGAATAGGCTTCCCAAGTGTGTCGCAGAGCACCTTTGGTAGTTCCTTCCTCCTTGTATCTCTACAGAACCTTGAATCACTGAAACAGAAGAGTTTCCCACGTCAGATGAAGTTTATGGGCACTTCTTTGTGGTGAAAAGTGTATGTTCAGGCTGAGTGGGTCAACATTTTCTAGTGTATCACCTTTTCATTTTTAGGCTTAGGTTCTATTTTCAGCATCTCTCTGATGCAGGAGCATCTACGGGGACATACTATATTATTTTATTTCATGTATATTGTATGAGTTTTCCTACAACAGTTGTAATTCAAATTATAATTTGTTACAAAATTGTATTTTGGGCAAAATAAGCCTAATATGGAATAAGGCGAATCAAAACATAATTAGTGTGTTGGAGGTGAATCAAAACAATGAATGGATTTTAGTTGGAGGCTGTTGAAGGTATTGAACAATTCCTGGAAGACTTTATAAACATAGGATAGCTGGCGCCTACCTTGGACGAATTCATTTAAGAAGATAGGAGTCAAAGAGGAAAAACAGGGGGGAAGATCTCCTTGGGAAAAGGAAGCAATTCAGAAGAAGATGATTGCTATGGCTGGGGCGTGCCAGCATCTACAGAAGCTTGTAGAGATGGAGGTCGCTGGTGCGAAGAAGATTCTTCAAAGAATTGTAGGAAGCCAGCTCTGCAACATCTTTAACAGGAGATGGAGAGACTAATTTATATTTGAGTATGATCAGGTATATCAAACGCCATCCTAATTGGCTTTCCTTGTAACCAATTCAATTCAATTCAGATATTTCTACTTCCCTCATTCGTTGACACCTTCATAAATCACACCTGGCATTGCCTTTGGGAAATTAAGTCGTCATAGTGGTATCGGAGTATTTGGGTTACCATACAAGAGGCATCAGAGCATGTGCGTTCATTACACCAGAACATTTGGGTTGTTTAAATTTAGTATCCAGGAGGTCAGTTTTATCTTCCCCATAATTATTGTTGTCATGTTTTATAAAAACTCTAATTGCTTAATCTTGCTTTATAATCTTGGCATCGCATTGATTTGCTTCAGACTGCCTCGACATTTGTTAGGACTAGAATTTGTTTATAGAGCATTTTATAATCTTTGCATCGGTCCTAGAAAGGGGCTGCATTATGTATGATGGTGTAAGATTCTCTATGTAGAGTAATAAGACATTGAGCATTGTTATCTTGATTCATGCAAATCAATCTTCTGTCGTCCCAATTTCCAATATTCAAATCGGTGCACCTGTCAATTGAAGATATGGCCTGTCAATGTTAACTTGGTGGAGTCTGCAGTCTCGTTGGAAGTTAAAGTATCTGGATGTGTTTGTATTGGCAATCCATTCAAGACATAGACAATGCTAATTTATTTCGTTAAGAAGTAACAACAGTAAAACTCACAGTGGTTGTGGTAGAGTAAATCGAGCATCCTCCCAAAGTTCTGTGAAGTTTTAAGAAACTGGACCTCGGTTGACATTGCAACTTGTTAAAGTTGAAGAAGGCTTATGTTCTATAGAGGCATCAGATTCCATGAATTTTTTACAAAGACACCTGATGAGTTTGAAACATTAAGAAATAACATAGAACCAAGGGAGACATTGCGGACTGAAGCAGAGACCTTTATTTCACAGGGCTTGATGGATGAGTTCATTGAATGATAGAAAGCCATTTGCTAGAAGGATATCAAGAACATATTTAATATATTCTATCACGTAGAGCCAAGTGTTCTGATTCTTTTCAGCTTGGAAATTTCTTAGAGAAATTTCATACTTGATAGCGTAGCTGAAAAATAGCGGGAAAGAGTTTTCTCCTGGAGTACCAAACAGAGTCAGTCCAGGAAGGTTCATCATTTTTTTTTATTTGCAGTGTTGAAGACCAGCCATTCATCATTTGTTAAACATAGATTTGAATTGAAAGTGAATTCACAATTCTGTCTCAATCACAGGCACAATTCCTAACCAGATTTCAGGCAGTTAAGTGTGAGTACAAAACATGATGGTTAAAGCATGTTAGAATCATCTTTGTGTATCTAGTATCAATGATGTTTAAGAGTAGTTTAAGGACTAGACAAGAATGTTCTATTTTTCATCACTCTCTCTCCCTTCCCCCCGCCCCCCCTTTTTTCATTTTATTTGTTAGCAGTAGGAGAAACTAGGGCCTAAAAGATACATCAGAGGGAGCTATACCTTATCTAGAGACTCTTCCCTCCAGCTTTATTGGTCCTATAGGTGAGAGGGGAGTTTCCATTATTACATGTGGAAGGGTGGGAGCTAGGTGTCCTGCCCCAGGGTGCAATCCACTGCATCAAAATTTTCTTCATCATCAATGAGTTTGCATTTCAATTTTCCTACTTATTTCAATATTCCAAGGAAAGCATCACCTCCCATTGATTTAGAATCACCAAGCTTATTGATGCTTTCTTTTACGATGCAAATCTTGAATTTAACAATCCCAAGAAATTTAGTATGATAAGTTACTTCTTTTTTTAAATGACCTTTTCTTGAATGAGGTCATCTAGATTACCATATAATAAATCTTCTAATTTAGGAAGAAAATCATCTCATTTTTCTACTTCCTTAGTATATTTGTTCTTAGCCTTAGTTGTTTGATCATATTTTAATTAGATTTTAGAATACATAGTCACTATTGTGTGGATGGAATCAATACCTTGTTGTAGAATCTTCTCTGCCCAGTGTTTTGTAGCTTTACCCATGTGACCAATTTCTTTAGCAGAGTTAAGTATTTTGTATAAATTTTTTGATGAATATTTAAAGAAGATGACTGAATTGGCTTTATCAAAATTATATTATTTCTATTAAATATTCAACATTTTTTTTAAGTTGATATTTGGTAGCTTTATCATTATCCATTTTCTTAAACAAGGAACCAATTACTGATTGGACATTTTTTTCATCCCTTATCTTGTATCCTTTCTAAGATGAATCTTGGATATTTGATAGTTTAAAGCACTTACACTTCTTTTATCCTTTTAAGTTGGAGGAACTGCTGTTTTTGTATATTTTCCTCCTTTGTTATCCATGATTATTGTCGATATAATTTTAGGTTTATTTATTGTATGATAAGGCAGGGTTGCCAAAGTGTTGAAATCAATTTATTCAAGTTCTACAACATTATTTCTCTTTTTCACTACCTCATCTAACCAACTGGGAATTTATACATTAGGAAGAGGTTATTGTGTTTGAACAGAATCAAGAATTTTGAGAGAAGGAATAATAGCTTATGAGGGATAGGCTTCCTTTGATATTATCTTGTCTCTTTATTTTTCTATTATATTAATTGGAGTTTTAGGTGAAGGCCCAAGAATCAATTCAGAGTCTTTTGGAGGAGGTAAACACAAATAAATATCAATTGAGTGAAAGATGGAAGCAATGATGAAGTATCAAATGCAAGAACTATTGAGTTTTATTAACCATTAATGTCTATGAATAAATAAGACGATCAATAGGAACATATTCAAAAATAGAAATGCTAGGAGAATAAGAAGATTTTTATCCTAACCTTTTTATTTTCAACTTGAGGGTTATATGAACTAGGGCAACTACTGAAATAGGCTAAACATTAATCTCTGTTTCTAATTTTGAAGTACCTTTATTCTCATTAACTATGTGTGATGTCCCAACTTTTTATTGTTGTTGCTTGTAAAAAATTCCCAATTTTGTCTATGTATTGGGGGTGGAAACCTTGTATTATCAATACTAAATCCTTTGTTCTTCAACCATTTCAAAGTTCTATCAAACACACTTTGACTTCTGCTTATGAGAGAAGTTGATTCTTTCTTTCTCCAATCAATCTTTGGAAGTGGTTTTGATTCAATTTTCTCTCTTCAAAAACTAGGATCCAATATGTCTTCATCATCTACTAACTTATTTGGGATTTTCATAATGCCAAATGCATTGACCTATTTTATTATGACTATGAGCAATCCTTGATTCTCAAATCTTTTTCATCATCATATTCTAACCAATAGTCTTTAAAATGAGATACATGCTGATATGAAGAAATAAGAACATGTGCCACTAAACCCCTTATATCAAATGAAGTCTTGATTTAAAATGTCTTCATAGTAACACATGTCATTATTCATCAATATATTTTTCCTTAGCCAATGATGCACACGTATACCTACCTATAGATATAATAAATTTTATTCCAGATTTATGTTTATGAGTTAAAAACTTGTGAGTTTCAACCAATTGTCTCACTAACTCCATCAAATCCCACTTGCTATCAACATATCCAGGGATCATTTATGGTGAAAAATCATATCCATAAATCTGTAGATAACTGAAGTGGAAAATTTCATGGACCTAGATCCCTACTTAGCAATCTTTATTGATGCCTCTATAGATATCCTCATATTATATGGATCTCACTCAATCATTTGAACTACATATGGTAGGAATGAATCATTTACTTTTCAAAAGTGTCAATCATTTCATTTTAGAGGTAAGTGGTGATATAATTCTTATATTTTTGAAATTTTGATGTCTCCTACTTTATTCAATCCATTGTAAAATCTTATTTTGGCAATTGCATAAATAAGGTAAGAAGACATGTAAAATTTGGAAGTTTTTTTGACTTCCATAAACTACTTATGAGTTGAATCATTGATTAACTCTCCCAAATTGATATATTGTTTATTTTGGTGAATAATCCATATATCTCTATACATTCAAGTCTAGAAGTTTCTTACAATGAGATTCCTTACAACTTTGTGTAAGAGTGTAATCTTTTATTTGACTTCATTTATGAATTCAAACTTTGAAAGATTCTTTAGGAGTCTTGTTTTTGTATGTTTTGATTTCATTAACCATTGTTTGTTTACCCATTTTGAACAATAGTTAGTGTCAACTTCCTAGAATTGTTGAGAATAAGCAGGAGTCAAATCAATAAAAAATTCTCTTTCAAGGAACTGAATCAATTAGTCAATAAGTTCTGGTGCCAAGCATACACCATATTTTCCTTTAGGATTTAAAACTTCTCTCTTCACAAAATCATAATGTTTAGCTATTGTCAAAACAAGTTCTAGACACTGGACTAAAGTTAAAAATGTTGATACATGTGCCAATCCACTATCATGAATGCTTTGTCCATAATCTATCTTATGGAATCTATTGATTCTGTTCCAAAAGTCTTCCAAGTCAACATGTCCCAAATCAGTGTTTGTTATATTTTTAACAATCAAATTTAGATTTGGTAGAGGGATAACACCTTGAAATTGGTAATTCATTTTTGATCTTTCTTTACCTTATAAGGGTTTATTTGGAGGAATTTTCTTTGGAGTGTCCTTGATGAGAGTTATGAATGTTGACATCTAGGAGGAAAATAAAACCTGGGTGAAAATTTTGCACTGAATTGTACTGAAGATGATGAATTACAAAAGAAATCAACCAAACACTTGTTTTTATTGAAACATTACACATGAAGCCCCCAAAATTTGACATAATTTTTTGTACAAGTTGTTGTTCCTAAAATTTGTCACTCATTTTTGGGGAAAACATATCAACTATTTTGGTCCTACAGGCCAAAATTCTCTCTTCCCTTCTCAAAAAGATATTCTGAGTGCTCCAATTCTTCAATTATTCAACATTTTTCAGCTAAGGGACTCATAGGTTCAACAGGTTCAATGACTTCAACAGGCAAGCTCTCACAAATAAACAAGTTCCCAACACTTAGGCAATTTCAAAGTTGGTTCAACATCGAAGTGCAACCAAAAGGTCCATCGACAGGCTTCAAACAAGTGAAATGAACCAGTGAACCCTACCTCCAAAGGTTCAAAGGTTCAATGGGTTTAAAGGTTCAATGGGTTCAAAGGTTCAATGACATTGGTAGAATTAAAGAGTTAAGCGCTTTGGTAAGTTCAAAGTTCAACTGCTTCGAAAAGTTTAACAAATTCAAAAGACTTAAAGAAAAGAAGATTTCAAAGAATAAAAGATTGAACCGTTGAACCATTGAACCTTGAACTAAAAGAGTTCAAGGCTCAAAGGTTCAATGAGTTCAATAAAGCTTGAGAGACTTAGAAGAATAAATGATTCAAAGAGCTAAGAAAGAAAGGTTGAACCGATTGAACCTTGAACCAAAATGGTTCAAAGCTCAAAGGTTCAATGAGTTCAACAGAAAAGAAAAGGATCTAGAAACTTTGAAGGACCAAAGGATTCAGAGAAAGAGAATGAACTATTGAACTTTGAACCAAAATGGTTCAGAGTTCAAAGGTTTAAAGGTTCAAGGAAGCTTCGAGCGAAGGAAGGAAGTGGAAGATTCCAGAGACAAGTTCAAAGAGATGGTTCAATCAAAGAGGAAAGAAAGCGATTGAACCAAGGAAGGAATTAAACCAAAGGACTGCTCAGACCACTCGAACCGTTGAACCATTAAACCAATGAAACCTAATGGTTCAAAGGTTCAAGGTTCAACGTGGTTCAAGTGACCAAGTGACCAATGATGTCCCCGTGGATGTCAAATTTAGGGTAATGAAATATCCATTGATTTTCAAATGTGGTGTGAACCTTAAAATAAACTCAGTGATTAGTTGAAACAGAAGCTAAAAGAGCCTGCAGAAAGGGAAGAGATAGCCTAAGAGCTCAGATCATGAGGAAGAGATAAAATGCATTAAGGAAAGAGGGAAAGCTATAGGGAAAGACCAAAAATATCTATGCAGAAGTTATTTCTAGTTGGTGAAATAGTCTACCAGGTGGACATTAGAGAGCATGACAAATCAAGGATGTGGCCTATTTTTCTCCATCGAGTAAAGGTGAAGTAGACAGCTACGCAAATATCAGGAAGAGGACTAGGCAGCCTTTACTTTGGAGGAGACATTTGAGATGAATTGACACACCACAATTAAGGCTGATGCCCTATTCTAGCATGGCCCCTTAACATAACTAAAAATACATTCAATGCATTGAATGCAACATGGGCCATTTTGTGAAACAAAGTGCCAAGTCTTTCTTGGCTGCTATATATTGTAATCTCTTATTTTATGAAAGCTAGATCTTTTTATTATTAGAAACAAAACTCTGCCCAAATTGAAAGGCATTACTGAGACTTTGAGCTCAGAATATTAATCATATTTCATTATTTGAATGAGAAATCAAGTGACCTTTCAAACTTTGTGTTGGCATAGCTTGTGTAGTTGAGGAAATTGTCTTATGTCTGTTTCTTGAATGCATTTTTGTCCATTTAATTAAATAAGTAGAACTAGTGGAAGTAATCAGGAAGGTGTCCTAAAGTCAATGGTGGAGAGACTTTGTGCTACCATAATTGTCTTCAGTGTGTTTGTTTGTTGTTCCTGTTTAAAGGATCTTGGGATGACTTTGTTCCCCCATTGTCCTTCGTATTTCACTCTTTGGTAGTTGAGGTGGAGACTTTGTGCTACACCTCATTCTATTGGTTACTGCACCTTGTTAATTATCATTACTAGAAAAAATTCTTGCTATTTGCTGCAGACCACTTCTGAAAGAAGAGAAGTGCCTTCAGTGTTTTCACCAAGATTCTCCTATGTTTTCAAACATCATCTCTAAAAAAGAGAGATGGATGGAGTTATCCTACCCTTGAGTGTTATTTTTTGCTTATATATATAGTATATAACACCTCATAGTTATAGGGAACCTCCCCTTGATGAGAGGAGAGATTTGTCCCCTTTTGATGTGGTAATCCTACACATTTGGCTGATCAATCTCCTTATGCTGTGGTTGAAACAACCTATTTTTCCCATTAGTTAGCTAGTGACAAAATATTCACCCAACAATTTTTGGTGACTCTGTTGGGGATAATAATTTTGCACAATTTGAAGCCTCAAGCTTCAGATTGAAGCATCACTTGTGTCTTATCCATTATCATTATAGCCTTATCCATTTACATGTTCATTATATAATCTAGTCTATGAAACTAGAGATACTGGGGATCAAACATTTCACTTCTTTTTCCACTTTCCTCCAGCTCCATGCCAATAGTTTTTGGCAACTCTGTTGGGGAAAAACACACAGTTTGAAGCCTCAAGCTTCAAATTGAAGTTGTTTAGTTATTTCCCATTTTGCAACCTGGCAAATCCACAATATACTCAAAGCCTGAGATCTAAAGGTATTGTTGACCTTGTATTCGAGTTGGTATAGCAAAGTGATTTTGACCGATTTCCTTCTCCATCTCACCTTCAATGAACTAGGAGTTTTCTTCCTACCAAAATCAAGTCTCCATTACTAGGAAAAACATCCATTTCTACTATTAGCAGAGCTTTCTTAATACATACCCCTTAGACATTTTTTATCCCTCCCTTCAGTAGTCAAATCATGGTAGTTTAAGGCCCTTGGGGTAACTCTTTTGGACCACTCAATCTAACTCCACCTCTACATGAGCTACCTCGCAGTTCAAGGAAGAATTTCCCCAAATTTTATGGTAATGGGAGAGTTCATCCTGATAAACATATTGTAGCCTTCAGCATAGCCTGTGGTGTGATAGGCATGGAGTATGAGGATGTAGCAGTTAGGCTGTTTATAAAAACATTGCAAGGCACTGCTATAAACTAGTTTTATCATTTGCAAGCACAAACTGTGACTGACTGGAACACCCTCAAAGCCAAATTTGAAGCCAGGTTCAAGCCTACAGAAAATCTGCATGCCTTACTGGCCTAGCTCACACAAATGAAGAAAGTACCTCATGAACCTATGAGGGATTTCATAGCCAAGTTTGACAAGCTGAGGAATAAGATTCCTATAATTGCTCAACCAACGGCTGAGAATCTCAAATACTTCTTCATCAACTCTCAATTGCCTAAAGTGAGTTTTTTGCTAAGACAAGCTAGCCACATAGACCTTGTTACAACTCAAGATTTGGCCACTGAGGTGGAAGATGATCTTATCTTGGCAAGAAAGATTAGAAGAGATCCTAACAGAGGTAAATCTTCTTCATCCTTTGAATATCTATCTACAGGCACCACTGATCTAATGGTGTAAAAGCTAGCAAATGAGTTGCTAGCTCTCATAAGGCAGATGGCACAAGGAATGTTTGCTCCCCCTTCATATTGAGATATACCAAGGAGGACTTTTCTAAATTAGTATTACTAAGGTAATGCTACCAGGAATCAAGGGTAGCCAAATTGTCTTCCTCCCCCATAGGGGAAACTTGCCATTGAAGCACCTCCAACCAATTCAACAGTTGTATATCTTGAAATAGAATCTAATTTCTCCTTCCAACCTGAGTTGAACCCAAAAGATGATGCTAATCTCTTCACAAAAAACCAAGAAGAATCAGCTAGCGACTCTAACATTAGTTTCCTAAATTACCAAGATGAATCTAGAAGTAAAAGTGAAGCATTTGATGGATCATATGCTATATTCACTCAGTCCCAGAACCAGTTAGCCCAGCAAGCTGATAAGAAAAAAATAAAGGAGCATTCTCAACCAACAATTTTAATTTCTAAGCGGGTAACCACTCTGCCTTTTCAATCAAAGGACCCGGTGATCACTAAAAAGGTAAGTACATCAAGCATTCTTTCATCTTCAACTTAAAATTCATAGATCAGTCCCCCCTCCTAAAAACCAAAAGGATGAACTGCCTTCCCCTATTCCTAATTCATTTTAGACATTTGATATAATCGACCATGTCAAGAAAACCAAAATTCAAATGTCTAAATTTGAATTCCTACAATCCAACCCTGAGTAATTGGATAAGTTGGTTCAATGTGTGAAGAATCAAACTGTCCCTATAGGACAAGATGTTAAAAAGGCAACTCATGATCCCCCAAGGAACATGTCTGCACTAAACAATCTTGTCATTACTCCTCTTGATGCTCCCAAGAGGATAGAACTTTTTTATGTCTCCCTGCTGATAAATGGACACCAACTGAACAAATGTATCATAGACTCAGGTGCATCTAACAATGTCATGCCTGCCAAAGTGGTAGAATCTCTTAGACTCACACTAACCAAGACCTTTGGGAGATGTTTCTCCATGGAGAAAAAATAAGTGCCACTACTGGGACAAATCAAGGATGCCTAATTTGCATTTATGGCATTCTTAGATAAGAGAATTAAAATGACAGTCTTGGTGGCTGACATCCCAGCCTCTTACAACATTCTTCTTGGGTGAAATTTCTACCAAGATGTTGGTGGCAAGTTAAGTATGGACCTATCTGAAGTGAGGATCCTTATCAAAGGCATCATGCAGAGGCTACTCCCTGAGAAGGAGGCAAAATACATTGTCACTCAAACATCAGCCCCTGAAGCTCAAATTCTATTTGAGTCTTTAGGTAGGGTTAATTATTTTTTGTCTACTAAAGACATTCCTGTTACAGCAGATGAAATCCCTATAGGTGGCAATCCAAAAATTGATTCAAATAAGACATCAAAAGAATTGGTAGGGCACAATACAGATGAAAAAGGATCTTCCCTCTCTAATAAAGAAAAATCTGATAGAAGATCAATTTTTGATGATGTTTGGATCCTAGAATTTGATGGCAAAAATTCTTCTATCGGCTTAGGAGCCAAGATTGTGTTGATATCTCCTTAAGGAGATATTTTTCCTTCTTCATACAAGTTGCAGTTCAACAACACCAACAACACTATTGAATATGAATATCTGTTACTCAGGTTGAAAGTAACCCAAGATAGAGGTGTCAAGCTCCTTCATGCCAAAGGAGATGCTAAGCTGATGGTTTTTCAGGTGAGGAACTTGCATCAAACTAAGAACAAAAGATTGTGACATTATTGTAATCTGGTATGGGATAAAATTGAAAGTTTTAAAGCTTTCAATATTTTTGTAGTGCCTAGAGAGCCTCATAATCATGTAAATTCATTGGCTATCCCTGTAACCTTCATGGTTCCTCACCCAAATTTCAAAGATAATAGGTACACTATCAAACTGGTCTTTCGACCAAGTGTGCCTGATAAAGCTAACCATTGGTAGGTGTTTGATGCTGACAATCAAATCATGTGCTTCACTGGAACAAAAGAGCAACAAGCTATGGTAGTGGACCATACTACTGTGCGCCAAAGTAAGGAAAAGAAACTCTTTGCCAAGATAGTAAGGATTTATGGTTTTCAAATTAGAGACCACGTCTTGCCATGGGGCAAGAAGAGAGAACCAAAAGGAGTGCACAAAAAATGTGATTCTTGGTGGAGAGTTCCATTCACCCATCACTAATTCTGGGGAGAAAATGGTTTCTTGCTAGTTTATCAGGATGGAATGCCATTTTCATTACCTCACAATGGGCAGTATTTGAAGCACTTCAATTCTTAAAGTATCAGATAAGATCATTTTTACATTTGTATATTTGTATAGTCTTTAGTTCTATTTTGTGTTGTTCATTTTAATTTATTTTTGGTGCCTTTATTTTTGGGTAGCATGACTCTATATCCCAATGGCATACTTAAAGGCACTAGAGATTCTAGATTCTACTCCCTTTGATTGTTTTTAAAATCAATGGAAGTTCCCTAACTAGAGCCAGTTATTGTTCCCAAAATCTGTCACTCATTTTTGGGGACAACATATCAACTATTTTGGTCTTATAATCTAAAATTCTCTCTTCCCTTCTCAAAAAGATGTTCTAAGTGCTCCAATTCTTCAATTATTCAAGCTTTTTCAGCTAAGGGACTCGCAGGTTCAACAGGTTCAATGACTTCAACAGGTGAGCTCTCATAAAGGAACAAGTTCCCAAAACTTAGGCAATTTCAAGGTTGGTTCAACGTTAAAGTTCAACCAAAAGGTCCATTGGAAAGATTCAAAAAAGTGAAATGAACCATTGAACCATTGAACCATTGAACCATTGAACCCCACCTCCAAAGGTTCAAAGGTTCAATGTGTTCGAAGGTTCAATGACATCAACAAACTTAAAGAGTTAAGCGCTTCGGCAAGTTCAAAGTTCAACTGCTTCAAAAAGTTCAATGACTTCAAAAGACTTAAAGAAAAGAAGACTTCAAAGAACAAAAGATTGAATCATTGAGCTATTGAACCTTGAACAAAAAGAGTTCAAGGTTCAAAGGTTCAATGAATTTAATAAAGTTTGAGAGACTTAGAAGAATAAAATATTCGAAGAGCTAAGAAAGAAAGGTTAAACCGATTGAACCTTAAACCAAAATGGTTCAAAGTTTAAAGGTTCAATGAGTTCAATAGAAAAGAAAAGGATTTAGAAACTTCAAAGGACCAAAGGATTTAGAGAAAGAGAATGAACCATTGAACTTTGAACCAAAATGGTTCAAAGTTCAAAGGTTCAAGGAAGTTTTGAGTGAAGGAAGGAAGTAGAAGATTCTAGAGACAAGTTCGAAGAGATGGTTCAACCGAAGAGGAAAGAAAGTGATTGAACCAAGGAAGTGATTAAACCAAAGTACTACCCAGACCACCTAAACCATTGAACCATTGAACCAATGAACTCTCATGGTTCAAAGGTTCAAGGTTCAACCTGGTTCAAATGACCAAGTGACCAATGATGTCCCCGTGGATGTCAAATTTAAGGTAATGAAATATCTGTTGATTTTCAAATGTGGCATGAACCTTAAAACAAATTCAATGACCAGTTGAAAATGAAGCTAAAAGAGTTTGTAGAAAGGGAAGAGATAGCCTGAGAGCTCAGATCATGAGGAAGAGATAAAATACGCTAAGGAAAGAGGGAAAGCTAAAGAGAAGGACCATAAATATCTGCACAAAAGTTATTTCTAGTTGGTGAAACAGTCCACCAAGTGGACATCAAAGAGTGCGACAAATCAAGGATGCGGCCTATTTTTCTCCATCGAGTAAAGGCAAAGTGAATAGCTACGTAAATATCAAGAAGAGGATCAGGCGGCCTATACTTTGGAGGAGACATTTGAGATGAAGTGACATGCCACAGTTAAGGCCGATGCCCTGTTCTAGCATGGCCCCTTGATAAAACTGAAAATGCATTCAAGGCATTGAATACAGCATGGGCCATTTTGTGAAATAAAGTGCCAAGTCTTTCTTGGCTGCTATATATTGTAATCTCTTATTTTATGAAAGGGAGATCTTTTTGTTATCAGAAGCAAAACTCTGCCTAAATTGAAAGGCATTATTGAGACTTTGAGCTTAGACTGTTAATAATATTTCATCATTTGAATGAGAAAGCAAGTGACCTTTCAGAATTTATGCTAAAATAGCTTGTGTAGTTGAGGAAATTATTCTTTTGTTTGTTTCTTGAATGCTTTCTTGTCCATTTAATTAAATAGGCAAAACTAGTGGAAGCAATCAGAATGTGTCCTGAAGCCAACGATGGAGAGACTTTGTGCTGCCATAATTGTCTTTAGTGTGTTTATTTTTGTTCTTATTTAAAGGATGTTGGGATGAATTCGTGCCCCCATTGTCCTTCGTATTTCACTCTTTGGTAGTTGAGGTGGAGACTTTGTGCTACACCTCATCTGCTAGTTACTACGCCCTGTTACTTATCACTACTAGAAAGAATTCTTGCTATTTGCTGCAGACCACTTTTGAAAGAAGAGAAGTGCCTTCAGTGTTTTCACCAGGATTTTTTTATGTCTGTGAACATCATCTTTGAAAAAAGAGAAATGGATGGTGTTTTCCTACCCCTAAGTGTTATTTTTTGCTTATGTATATAGTATATATCACCTCATAGTTATAGGGAACCTCCTCTTGATGAGAGGAGAGATTTGTCCCCTTTTGAAGTGGTAAACCTACACGTTTGGCCGATAAATCTCCTTATGCTGTGGTTGAAACAACCTATTTTTCCCATCAGTTCGTTGGTGACAAAATATTCACCCAACACAAGTACCAGGTTTCAAGGGTCATGTTAGCACAACTGTTAGGTTCTAGGAGTTGTGCTAGCATGCTTATTAGAGTTTAATGATCATGTTTTCACACTTATCAAGTTCTGCTAGGTCTATAAACAATGGTATTAGGGCCAAATGAGAATGTGAAAAAAAAATCTGGGATCTAAAGGATTTGCAATTAGAATGTTTGGGGTCTGACAAAGGTATGAGTAATGGTTATGGATTTTAAGGAGATAGAGATTTGACCAAGTTTTTTATAATTTTAACATAAAGGAAACACAAAAAAATGAATTCAAGAATAAGTATGAAGATATTTGCATGAATCAACAGATAGATTTTTTTTGAATTTATTTGTATACACAATATTTTTAAACTTTTATTACTTACTAACACTTTGTATCCTGTAGGAACCCATCGAGTCTCAATCTCTTTGAGTGCATACCTTAAGGGGTGCACTGAGAAAGGGATGGGTAGAACATTGGTGCTTCATAAGATTATTTTCCCTTTTTAAACTTACCATCTACACACTTGTCTCCTAAGACCATTTAACCTAAGCTTATTCTTCTTAGTTTTACCTATTCCAATCATTTATCACATCATTATCCTCCTATTCCTTGCCTCATCCCCTTTTTTATAGTTGGTTGTACTAGGTCAATCTTGTACAATTTTTAGCTTTTGATTACTGTATAGGGTCAACTAGGTCAACCCTATACTATTTTGGGTTATTTTTCGCTTTTGAGTTTGTTATCCCTTTATCCAACATAGTTTGGGACCTAGTGAATTATCTCTTAAAACATACAAGGTCGATTGGGTTGACCTTGTATAACCAACATATTTGAAAGGATTTAGGGTAAGATTTGCCTATATATACAAGTTCATTTCCAACCATTTGAGAATAGAGAAGTGAAGAAGAATAATTGTGAATGAACATATTCTTATTGACCATTCTACTTGAGGAATAAAGCTTAGGGTTCTATACTTTCTTTGAAGATACAAATCTTATCTTGTTGAGAAGTCTTTTGGATGCATTGATGGTTATGTAGCCTAGAGCTGATTTGTCTTTGTTATCCTTACATACCATAACAATATATTGCAAAGCACCTTAGCCAAAGGAGATATTGAGGCTTGACACATTCGTATTCAAAGGTAAGTATTTCTAAATTTATTTCTCCTTTGTAAGAGTAGATAGGTAATGAAATTATGCTTCTCTTCCATGCATTAGGATTTTGTATACATTGACATGAATATATGTCTTCTATGCATGTTTAGTTTAGTTTTGTTTCTGACACCCACTTTGTGCCACAAGCTTTGGTGAGCACTAGATTAGATTTACTTTCTTGTTATTAGAATAAGTGAAATATCAAAACCTAAGACCCCCTTAGGGTTATTGCATGATTTTGTTAGTTTGGAGGCTTTGGAACCCTCCTTATCATAGTGTATTATGATAAGTGATCCCATAATCAGGTCTAACAGATCCCCATCTTGGTCATGATCTTAATTAACAACTATATTCCCAATTGGAAGTGTAGGTATGCTCTATCTTCTCCAAGCCAGGATTGATTTATAGACATGATGCATTTCTGATTGTATATATTTTGGTGAACTTGATGTGAACTAACCCTTACAAGATTTGTTCACCTATTTCATTCTTTTCATCATTATTTTTATCATATAATTTCCATAGTGGGTCAATTTCATCAACCCAACTCTAATTTTTGTGCATAGGTTTTTAGGTATAGGCTATTAGATCAACCCAATCGACCTAATACAGGTTTTTAGCTTTCTAGACTTTTAGTCCAAACTACTGGATTGACCCAGTTGACCTAGTACAATTTCTAGACTTTCATATATCCTATTTAGAAAACTAGGTTGATCCAGTCGACCTTGTATAGTATAGGCACTCAACAACAGGTTCTTGTATAGCTTGATTGACCCAATTAACCCAATTAGCAGGGTTTGCAAGCATTCCATAAGGTTCTTTGATAATAATCTTCATTCTCTACATCTTTGATCCATAAAGGTTCATTTTTATCTTTCTATATCTTTTTTTATAGTCTTTACTTTCATAGTTTATAGTCTTCAAAACTGCCCTTATATAGTCAACTAGATCAACCCTATCAAGCCAATTCTATATTTTGTATGCTGTTTGGATAACTAAGTCAACTTTGCTGACCCTATTCATTTTTAGACCTTGCTTTAATCAACCCTGTCGACCCTATTATGTATTCTATGCATACACTATCTATTGTATCGACATTGTACCTTGTTTCAAAGTTGGAATTAGCCTTTATATGCTAGTAATTAGCTCACACTTTCATTTCTTGTTGCTTGTATGATTAAAATAGATCACATAGCTTAATTAGGTGGTTTTAAATTATTTGTTTAGTTTCACTATTTTTTATTTTATGCACACATGACCAAATCACAAAATCTAAATAAGCATTTTAACATTTGACTACCCAAGGCCAACCTACTTGAATTTCATCACCAAGGGGGAAGTTGACTTGATGTTTTGGTCAATTATAAAACATGGTTAATAGTATATTATGGTTAAGCAACTGACACCCTTATTGCTATGGTGTGTGAATTGAGGGGGTACGCCCCAATACCAAGCCTTTATCATTACCACTATAGATCCCTCTCAGTCCAAACTACTTGAAACTATCCTTAGATTACTTTCTAACTCTTTATTTATAGCCAACTTCTCATCACATTTAAAAACATATCATAATAATCTTATAAATATTTAGGTTGATCATTTAGCTAGTTATCTACTTTCTAAGTTGATTGCTTGATCTTTGCTCAATTGTATTTCATATTACAAAAACTTGCATTAGCTATCATTGGTGCAAGGTTTTATGTTGTGTGCTTTAATTGGATTATTGAGTGTTAATCCAATTGATTGTTCATTTCCCTTCAGTTCTTACTTTTAAAATTACTTGCAAAAATTATCTTGTTTCAATTCACAATCTATTATAAGCTTCTTTATATTTCCTCTCCGCTTTACTAGGTCGACCCAATCAACCTTGTGTTTTGTTCTAGCCTTTATTCATTATACTAGATCAACCCAATCAACTCTATACTATTTGTAGACCCTGTTCACTCTTTTTGTAACCTCTGTTCACTATACTAGATTGACCCAATTGAGCTTTTACTATTTACATACCTTATTTTTGTGTTAGGTTGACCTAGTTGACCTTGTAATGTTTTTATCATTTCATGTTTCCTTGCTTTCTCATCTCTCTTTCTTTCCCTTCATCATGGATTTTTTGCTTGATGACAACACTAAGTTACAGTTAATAAACATGATGAATTTTACCAATCCTCATAGGGTCTCCCATAGATAGATTAGGGATCCTCTCTTCGATGCTAGTAATGTTCACATTACCACTCACACAATGATCTATGGGACTCCTCCTAATACCTCTTCACAATTTAATCCTCTCTTCTCATTAGAAAACCAACCTAAATTAGAGTATACCCCCAAAATTCTCTTCTTTATCTTTGAATTTCCTCAACATCACAAAAAAGATCCCTTTAGCATTTACAATCTTATGATTAGTGGTCAATCTGAAGAGCATCATTCACCTACTCCTACATTCTCAACTAGATTTGGGGGTACCACTTTCTTTGATTCTTGGTCTCTTCCTTTGATTATGACCTCTTATCACACCATCACCTCTTTTTCTCTAACTTCTTCCACTTCCATACCTAGTATTTCCACTAACATGGTAGATTCTACATCTAGTGGGCCTTTCATAAGACCCACTATCCTTAATCCTTCCACTAGTGCTTCACTTGCTACCCAAGGTGATCATGCTTCTTGTGATTCTTCCTCTCAACCATTCATTAGTCCATCTTTTAATACACAAGTAAATTTTTCTAATAGTGCCTCACACTCATAGTTTTTCTCAAGCCCCTATCAACACTAATAGTGGTACCCAAGCCACTAATACCAACATGAATACCAAATCTAATGCTTAAAACTATGCTAATCAAACACAATAATTATTGTTATAAACACTCAATAAAATGAATACCTTTCAAGCTCATAACATAAATCAAATGATAAAAATGTAAAACCACCTTCTTCATCTTTATTCTCATCCTCAACCAATGGCTTGGGGCACACATAATTAAAATGTTCCCCCTCTTCTTCTTTGATATTCTCAAGGCAATCTCATCGCTCAACCTCCTTTGATCAATAAAACCATTAAGCATCTTTAGAATGAGCCTCTTGCTACTCAAATTACTAACATTGATATAGGAGGTATGACACCTACAATTTATTATAATGGATCAATTGATCCTACTCTTCATCTTAAAACATTTAGAAATCTTTATAAGTATTGGGTCAAATTAAACACTTTTGCCACTACCAAACTATTGGCTAAAACCCTCATAGGTGATGCCTTGGATTGGTATAATCAACTTATAACTCATTCTATTACTAGTTTGGAAGATTTAGTGAATGTTTTAGTTTAATAATTCCAAACTAATGATCTTCCTAAAAACACTTTGGCCCACTTCATGAATTGTAAACAATTCAAAAATGAAATTGCTCAGGACTTTGTTAAAAGGTGGAAAACTTTGTCAAATAAGTGTGAACATAACATGGATGATGACAATATTTTCCATCTCTTTAATAATGCCCTCTTTCCTAAATTAAAATATCAGGTCCACATTCTCTCTCCATGCACTTTAGAGGAGGCTATCAACCAAGCTAAATGTTAATATTTCCATATGCATCAATTCAAGCCACCCCAACCTTCTATGGGCCCTCATCTCTTAATTAAGAACACAAATTTCATTTTTACTAATGATGGTGTTTTGGATTCTTATGACACCATTCATAATGTTCAAGCTATCTTTCCCAAACAATCTTCAAAACCAAGTCCCCCTTCTCAACAATATACCAATCTTCACTTATCATCACCTAACAACATTAATGTTCACAAACCTCTATCTTCAGCATAATTTATTAAGTGTTTACCTAGACCTCTTCTAAGAGAACTTGATCCTACCCATCCTATGAAACACTAGTGTGATCCTAACAAGTTTTGTTGGTTTCACACTAGTTGTGGTCATTCTCATGAGACATATAGACAACTTCATAATTTAACTATGGATTTTCTTCTTGGTCCTAATTTTGATCATGATTCTATCATTCAAAATCATCAAAAAGCTTATGAAAATTGCTTCTAAGGATTATAAAATACATGATAAATCTCAAGCCTTAAATCAAGCTAATACTCATTTTGCTATCTACAAAGACCCTCTTCCTAATCATTAACCTATTCAAGATAACCAAGACAATCCCACCCCTTCCACCAACAATATATAAAGTCTTGTTGACCCCACTTCCAAAGAGAATGTGGTTAACATGACTAATATGTGAAGGGTGGTGGCTTTCATTGATTCACAACCTATTTACACTTTTCCTTCATCTCAAATGTATCATGTTATCCAAGATTCTTCCCCAACTCATTTAATTGAGTTGGGGAAAGATGACCTTATAACTTTTGATGATCCTATTTTTGATTTTCCTTTGGATAACACCTCCCATTCTATTTTAACCACCATTACTTTATCCTCTAACATTAATGACAATCAAGCTTCTACTAGCATTTACTCTACCATCTCTCAAAATCAACCTAAACCAACTAATTCATCTTCACAACATCATTTACAACCTTGTTCTAAGACTTATACTTATTATCAACAAAAAATCTAATGTACTTCAGCTTCTCCTTTTAAGGACCTTCTTAACCACTATGCACCTATTTCTAAGAACCTTCTTATGGGTTATGATGAATGGGATCCCATCATGGAGATCACTAATCTCCCATCCCAAATTCCATTCCTTAATCTTATGAGGACTTCTCCACATCATAGAAATCATCTTATGTAACTATTATTTGAGATGAATGTCCCTCGTCCTCCCCTAGCAGGATAGGAAGTAACCTTATCTGGATTCAAGGATAGTATATTAAAACAATGTGAAGAGATGTCTATCAACGTTGATGAAACTATGGACACTTATCTATCATTAACATTTCCTATAACCTCTATGATTCTTGATGAGATTCTACTTCATGAAGATAATCCTCCCTTATTCATTAGTGTTCAAATAGGTGATATCCAAGTTAAGCATGCATTGATTGATGAAGTTTCTAGCACTTGTGTTACCTCTCTTGAATTTATCAAAACCCTTGGATATTTATAATGCAATCTCAAGTCCATGCACAACACCTACCAAGGATATGATATAAGGAAAATTCCTCCTCTAGGTTGTGTGTGGCTTCCCATCACCATCCCACCTATCATCATTTGCATGAAGGTGATGATATTTAACTTTACCATTTCTTATAACATCTTGCTTGGTAGGCCGTGAACTCATCGTATGAGAGCCATTGCTTCTTCTACCTACCAATGCATTAAATTCCATAATAATGGATCCATTTATAGGATTCAAGGTGACACTAACCCTTTAGATTTTGAACCTTTGCCTAACATTCCATTCTATGAGTCTCAACATCTTAACTTTCCCATTAACTAAACTAGAGGTTATAATGGTCATCCTAAACTCATTTGGAATATTCCTCCTAACCTCTTAGATTTTGATGATGATGAGCTTGATGAGATTAACCTAAAAATTAAAACTTTTGATCTCTTACCTCACCTCATCTCATAACTGCTCGCTTCCTTTCAGCCTCATTCTCTCAAATCTCCTTATGATGACATTCTCATAGTATTAACCAAGACTTGACATTCTATTCACCACACTTCCTTAGATGACAAGGTAATACCTACTTGCATCATTAGCCTTCACACCCTAGATTATGGTGATGGTCATTCCTTAGATGATATATTTTTAGGCGGTCTTGTCTAGGCCTATGATGCTAAAATTATCCATTATCATTCTTATTTATGTGAGTATTTTAACATATCTTCCCATTTTCCCTCATTTATAGTTCTTAATTTTAGTATTTTTCCTCTTTATTAAAAGGTAGATATGGTGCCAACACCTATAGTTTTTGAAAATCCTCATAGGAGTATGCTCATGGATCATGCTATGACTGGGCCTTATCACTTTCCTAGGTACCCTAATCATCATATCTAGTTTACCCCTAAGATTATTGCGAATATCCTTAGACATTATGTAGATCCTGCCCCTCCCTTAATGGAACCTGTATTGAAACTCATTACTATTCCTACTATATTTAAACTTGTTCATACTTTCACTGTTCTTGGGTCTACCACTGCCTCTCATCCTATTGCTCTTTTCATTGATCCTAGTTCCATTCCTCCTCCATCACCATCTTCTCTTGGTGATGGTTTGCTTCCTTTTCCTAAGATGGCTCCATTACCCACCAAATGCCTGATGAGTCTTATCTAGATTCTTCCTCTCTAATTACACCTTCTATGAGTGCTTTTCCTAAGACCACTCACAAGTGTATCTATTGCTTCTATAGAATAGATAATCATTCTTATACCCATTATTTCAAGCTATGATAATATATTGATACTTTGAATCCTTCTTCTCTATCTTTAGATAAATCCATGCCTCCCCCAAAGTTTTTACCTGAATATATACCTAAGTATGGTGAGGTATATTGTCTATGGCACTAATGTGGCACTCATCACATCGACTATTACTACATCCTATAACAACATCTCAAGGATCATCTTATAACTATTCTTGGAACTTCTTCCATTCCTCCCATAGGTCATTCCCACAAGAAGGCTCCTCCTTCTACCATGGCTCCACCTCATGTGGTTCCATCATATCCTATGGTACCTTCATCATATTCTATGCCTCCACCTATGATTCCTTCACCTGTGGATCTTCCCTCATCTATAGATTCTTTCCCATAGATGATTCTTTCATCTCCCATAGATCCTACTCCCATGCATTCTCTCGAGCATCCCTTGCCTGATTTCCCTCCTCAACATGATCCATCAGTATTCATACTTTTTTCATGGAGGAGATTAGAAGAGAAGTATTTTCCTAGTTTTCATTGAAGATTGACGAGACATTAGTAGTAGTTCATAACCAGCTCCATAGAAATTTTTTATGTTTGGATAATGTGTGTGGGTAGATTTATCAATATTTATGAGCACATGCATGGTGATTTTAGATTTACACTTGGATTGGATGTGTTCTCCAATCTTATATTTTATCTATCTATTATATCATTTGACTCTATGTCAAATTCATATTTTTCTTATAGTGATTTTACCATTTCTACTATATCCTGCTTATATTGTCATTTATATTTGCATATGATTATATTTATCATTACTTTCTCTTTATTTATCAATTTTTTGTAAAAATTCTTTTCTTATGTCTTCATTATTATTTTCCCTCTTATCTCTATTTTTCATGGATAATTATCACGATGACTTGATTATACCAACCTTGTTCCCTTTTGTAATATTTTCTATTACCATGTGACTAGTTAGGAAACAATGTATCTCATTATACTTTCATTATACTGGTCCACTTTAGATTTCCTTATTTCCATTTATTTCCTTTCCATAAACTAAGCATATACATTGTTGAGACGTGAGATCACATGCTAGTTTAATATTAAGCCTAAGTGTCCTAGTCCATCTTTGTCTTTGGTTACTTAGCTTCCTTTAGCCTTAGCCTAAAGCTCATTTTGTGTGTATCATTACATCTCTCATGATTGGTAATTCCAAATCTGTATAGAGGAGGAATCTTAAAAATCCATAAAAAATTAAAATCCAAATCCTTTTAAACAAAAAGATAGTGATATAATAGGCAAAAATATTCTTAAAAGTAAAATCACACTAAAAGACATGATTCAAAGCACATCTTCTTCTAGTTGAAGCTCAAAATCCATAGTTGGGCTCATGATAGAGCCAAGGTCCTTTGGGGTGTGGTAGGCTAGTAGATTAAAAGAGGAGAATAAAAAAAATCTTTTAGTGCTACCTACTTTCTCACACAAGTACCCAATATTCACAGTAGACTAACGATTCTGTAAGGGGTCCTAAAGAATGGAGAACACATCATGGGAAGGTAAGTCCATTTTACTTTTCCTTGTACCAGTCTACCTTCTTGAGTTGATCTTAGTAGCACAATTATTTTCCCACAAAGCTTTGTGTCTATAGAAAACAAGTTTCCTTTGTACATTGATGGTCACTAGTCACTTAGTGTCTTCTCATGTCCTTAGTATGCCTTTTGCCTCTTAAGGTATTCTCATAAGATGCCTAAATTTTACTTTTACATTCCTTTTTCATTCCCTATATCCCTC
Source organism: Torreya grandis (assembly GCA_037957365.1). NCBI lineage: Eukaryota > Viridiplantae > Streptophyta > Pinopsida > Cupressales > Taxaceae > Torreya > Torreya grandis. The sequence continues at coordinate 2,521,406 of JARHVA010000791.1, forward strand.
ATATTTGTTCTTGAGAAATATTGATTTGTTTACTAATCACTCCCCTTGGGATCTCATTTATGATTTAATTTATAAGGCCATTGATAGGACATGACGTTCCTCACAAATTACCATCATAACACCTTCTTAATACCCACATCCTTTTTACCTGATTCTCTCAATTATTCCACCCCAGTGGTGTCTCCTTTATGGAGTTGCAGTGTAAGACCATAGATAGGACTTGACCCTCCTCACAAAGTTTTCCAATAATACAAGTTACAAAAAAAAATTACATGTGTCAAATATGCGATAAGATTTGATCAATTATGAAGTTACACATCATTGACATGCTTCATAAATTGATTTAGTATGTTTTATGCTTACTTCATTTTTATTTCACTTTTATCTTCTAATTTTTTGAGTGCATGTTAGAATCCAACCATTTCTTGAATTTTTCATACTTCTCAACTTGAATTAGTATGACAAATTCTAGACCAAACATTTTGCCAAATTTTTTTCTCTCTTATACTTCCCAACGTGATATAGTATGATTGATTGACTTAATTAATTTGTTTTTATACCATTTATTCTATTTTACATACGTTCCATTTTATTACATTATTTTCATATTTCTCAACGTGATTTAGTGTGATTTTAATTGTTTTAATTTGGTGCAAAAATATTTCTCTTGGTTTGAAAAGAAATTCCTTTTTACCATTCTTTTGGTTCTTTATACTTAATCATTTCTTTTTATTACATATTTCCCAACTTGAAATAGTGTGTAGTACATTTTTGATTGATTATATTTTACCAAATCTTTTTTGCCTATTTCTTTTTAACCATGCATGTGTTCTACATAATGCTAGAGAAGAAACCACATCTCATATATTTATTATAATATATACAATAAACATCTAGAAATAAATATATCCAAACCATCCACAACCACAACCATGAAAATAACAACATACACAATCAATATCAATATGCCAAAATGATTCATCATATATATATATATATATATCATGAGTTTTAATACAATAATTACAACCATATACAATGCTCTAGATATATGGTTGGGCCCCATCCCATCTATCTCATGGCATAGCCACACTTCTTGTTGATGCCTTAGTCTAACCTCTCAGCACAAAACATTTTAATTAAGACATCCGAGATCTCAATTCATCTACCTATCCATCTAGATGCATCACTCATACTTGTACCTATGCCAACTAGGCTACGATCACCATGTGTGTCAATCTCTTGTACTCCTGCACCTATCTCATATGAGTTAGGGTCATTATATGTACCTGTGTCATCTACATCACTATAGCCAGATACAGAGGTCTGTCCTCTGCTAGTGGCCTACCTGTCCTGCACCTGCTACCATTCCTAATGATCCTCCTCATCTAACCTATCGTCTCCTCGCCATCTTAGATTGTTTAGTTTCTCATATCTCTTTGTTTTATCCTTCACAATTCAAAATATCAAATGGATTCTCTTTCTCCCTATTTAAAAACACTTTTTAGGAATTCAAAAATTTCAATTATTTTTAGCTAGATTCCTTATTTTGCTTATATCTTTGTTTCTATTTATCCATTTATAGAACCACACAATTCATTAGATTCATGATGACATAGAGAATATTTTCCATTATTATATACTTATATTCCAATTTTTTTGATTTTTGGCTATTTTTTGCACTAACTTCTATAGGTTCACCTAGTGTTATTCACATTGGATGCCTTCACTTTCTCTTGTAGTCTACTTCTTTATCTACAACACTAAGGTAAGTAAAGGTATGTGTTTTTCAATCTATCCTTTCTTTTATCTTATTTGATACTCATGGCACTTTAATTAGCATTAGCATTATGTGTTATCATGTTCTATTCCTGAAGCACCATCCCCAGTTGCACTTACATGACATGTGATGAGATTTGAGTGGGGCATATGCATATACATAATAATATTTTCAAACTTTTTTCACTTACTGACACTTTTTATCTTGTAGGAACCCATCAAGTCTTAATCTCTCTGAGTGCATACCTTAAGGGGTGTACCAGGAGAGTGGTGGGTAGACCATTAGTTCTTCATAAGATTGTTGTCTCTTTTGCCACTTGACATCTACACACTTGTCTTCTAACACCATTTACCCTAAGCTTATTCTTCTCGTTTGTACCCATTTTAATCATTTATCACATCATTATCCTCTTATTCCTGATCTCATCCCCCTTTGGATAATTGGTTATACTAGATCGATTGGGTCAACCCTATATAGTTTTAAGCCTTTGATTACTGTACAAGGTTGAATGGGTTAACCCTATACTATTTTGGGTTATTTTTCACTTTGGAGCTTGTTAACCCTTGGCTGACATACCTCAGGACCTAGTGAATTATCTCCTAAAAACATACAGGGTTAACTAGGTTGACCCCATACAACTGACATATGCAGAAGGATTTAAGGTAAGATCCACCTATATACACAAGTTCATTTCCAACCATTTAAGAATAGAAAAGTGAAGAAGAATAAGTAAAAACAAACATCTATTTATTGACCATTTTACTTAAGGAATAAAGCTTAGGGTTGCATACTTTCTTTGGAGATATGGATCTTGTCTTGTGGATACTATTTTTGGATACATAAATAGGTTATGTAGCCTAGAGCTGATTTATATTTGTTATCCTTACATACCACAACAATATCTTATGAAGCATGTTAGCCAAGGGAGAGATTGAGGCTTGATGGGTTCATTTTCAAAGGTAATTATTCCTAACTTTATTTCTCTTTTGTAAGAGTAGATAGATAATGCAGTTATGCTTCTCTTCCATGCATTAGGATTATATATACATTGATGTGAGTATATGTATTCTAAGTATGTTTAATTTAGTTTATTTTGTATCTAACCCCCACTTTGTGACACAAGCTTTAGTGATCACTAGATTAGATTTACTTTATTGTTATTAGAATAAGTGAAATATCAATACCTAGGATCCCCTTAGGGTTATTGCAAGATTGTGTTAGTTTGAGGGCTTTGTAACCCTCCTTAGCATAGTGTATTGTGATAAGTGAACCCGTAATCAGGTCTAGCAGATCCCCATCTTGGTCATGCTTATACTTAACAAATGTATTCCCAATCAGAAGTGTAGGTATGCTCTATCTTCTCTAAACTAGGATTGATTTATAGACATGATGCATTTTTGATTGCATACATTATCTATAAAGAAAGATAGAAAAAAGACCAATATTAATTACCGTATCTCAAAATATAAACCCTACTAAATTGACCAGAGAGATTCTAGGCTAGTTGTTGATATTTGTGATGGATAAACTAAAGGTGAGGCAAATGAAAATGGAAAGCAAGAGAGGAGAACACCAATTTTAAAATAGGATTTGTAGGAAAATTAGTAATAATGAATGCTTGAATGGTGAAAGCCAAGTTTAAAACACATTCACACATGCATAAGGATCATCACCATTAATTGTTAAAATACTAAGTTTTGCTTATAGACAAGTTAGAATCTTGAGATTTTGTATGCAAGTAAGTCAGGTTCCATTTATTTTGTTGGTAATAACATCAGGATCTAGGGATGTTGTTTACATTGTTATTGGGACCTATAAGTCATGTCAACACTAGAATTAGATTTCATAGGTTATATCAACAAACCCATTAGTTATGGGGATTTAATGGCATGCTCATTGGGTTTCAATGAATGTGTCTACAAGACTCTTAGATTCCAGGGGTGATGTTGGTAAGCCCAACAATATTTGAGAGGGTCTTTAACGCATTTTGAAATTTTTAAAAAGGAAGCATCAATACTTAGAATATTTTTAATTATTTTACATAATTTGAATTTGTGAAGACCTTTTTTTCAAAAATAAAGAATTATGACTTTTATCAACTTCTACATTGACTATTTTTGACTTTTTGACCAATTACTCAAAAACTGGTATAACACACAAGATGCTAGTTACTCCTTTACTTATGTTATTTATCACATATTTTTGGTAGATATAATATTGATTTTCTATACACACATGCATTTCATGAGGTATATGAGTGTGGTGTAAGACATATATAATACATACATTCTTAGATGTTGGACTCCCTTCAACCTAATGGCCATGCCTATGTTGGGGGCCTATTATTCTATAAGTTACACTATAACATGTTATATCCATCTATGACCTCAAATGAAATGTTGAGCTACATATCTTATTATTATTTATATTTTTACATCATGTTCCATGCATGAACTAGTTTATAACAATATGCCATTGATACATATAGATAGAATAGACTAGTTCTCACTTATTCTATGCTCTTTCATTATTATTTAATTTCTTGCATAATAAAATAGACATTGTTTGCTTCTTGTGTGTGGGTCATGGCCCTATGTGCATAATTTTTTCTTATGCTACATTTGAACATGTCCATTATGTATCCCTTGGCCCTATGTGTGTAATATTTTATTGTGCAATATTTGAACATGTCCATTACTTATTGTCCTTGGATTTATGTGTGTATTATTTGCATGTGTATCATTTTCACATGTCCATTGCTTATGGTGTTTGGAAATATATGTGTAATATTTGATTCTGAGAGTTTTGAACATGTCCCTTATATGCATACCTTAACATTATTGTATGACACTGTGTGACATTTATTGACATTATATATTGTGCTTATATGCTTGTTGAACTTGATTAGGGGTGCAATGATACATATCATGCACATTTACTATTTTTAATTAATTGTGTGTTTTATCACTAAATTTATGTGTTGAACACTTGCTATCCTTATGCTTTGAAAGGTGTCAAATTGAGTATTGGGATCTTTAGTTTATTATGAAAGCTCATAACTGTCATGGATCTTGAAGAATCAGGGAGATTCAAAGTACTATTCATTAGTTGTCAAGTGAAAGGAGTATGAGTTTCATGTCTTGTCATAGTGAGTTTCATCTTGTGTTAGGTCTCCTCATGGTATGTGAGTATCTTTTTATGTATTTAAAAATGAATTGAAGTGGTCTTATGATCTAGACCCAATGAGCCGAGATGGTAATTAATGACTCATTGTGAGATTATTTGATGTATTTAGTACATTCAAGTATTTTGGGATATAAGCCTTGAAAAGGGTGATGAACATACATAGAATCCCCATGAATAAATTTTAAGAAGGTTATAAGGTACTCTTATGATATTCATTAGTAATTTTCTTTTAAAACTATGTGTATGTGGTTTTGAAGTTAAGGTTTTAGTCTTTAAATGGAAAATTTTGAGCTCATAAGGCTTTAAATCATCACTAATATCTTTTAATTACCTACCATGCTCCTTATATGACTTAGTCACATGGCTCATGCTTTAAAACTATCTTTTCTATGAGTGTTGAGTGTTCTTTTACCACCAAAAGAACTCCCATGTGTGAAATATCCTTATTTTTGCTCTCAAAAGACTTATTAATTATTTTAGTATGCCTTTTGACTCTTATTCCTCCTCATGTTGCCCTAAAATGATGGTTTGAATCTAAAAAGGAGGAATTGAAGGAGAATTTGCAGGTTTTGATGATGTTTTTAGATGGTACAGATTTGTACGATACATATTTTCTCAAAAGAAGTCTTAGAGATGTAAGGAGGTATTTTTTAGACACATAATAAAAATATTATAAGGTTTTAAGGCTTGATAAGACTAAAACTGATGTGTCTTCCATGGCTATTTCATTGGAAAATAACATGAGCACCTCAGGGTTGTGCTCAGTTCGTACTATAAAGAGAGAAAGCTTATATGAGCTCTTGACAATAGAAACTTAAATTTATGACCTTCTATTAATGGGTTTTGGTTTTAGTTTTATTATTCTCAACTTTATGAACAAAGGATAAGAACATAAGGGTTATATTCACTATTTGAATCTACACAAGGAAAGGAAAGTGGTACAACTTTGTGAAGTTCTTGACTATTTTGACCAAACTACTGATTAATCTTAGTTATTCAAGTCTTGGAGAGGAATTTCATGGCTTACTTAATATTTTTATACAAAAGAGTGAGTGCATATATTTCAAGAAGATATACATTTCAAAATCTACAATTTACTTGTAGTTTGAAGGACACTATATGGTTCATGATGGATCCAAGGATATCAAGACTCATTAAGACTTTGTTTGTAGTGTTTCATTCATGAAAATTATCCTTCACTCAAGTGTCTCAAATTTACCTCAAGATATGATGGATTAGAAACCATCATTTTCCCTAAAATAGCCTCATAGTCCTAGTTTAATAGATGTTAAGGAAACTTAACATTTGTTAAGGTAGTTTGAAGATTCCTAGGTTTCTCATTTGACAATATATGCTAGTTCAAGAGCCTCCAAACTATTATATCTTATTAAGGTATGTGATTATGTTTGCATAGGTTCCTTCATGATTTCCTATAGATTATATCTATGTTTCACTTTCACTCCATCATTTTTCATCCTATTGCAAAGCCTTATCACTATCTTTCACTAATATTGTAAGCTTAACATTCTATCTTCATCCTCCCATATATCCTATTATCATAATATCACTGATATCCATACACATTCACCTGATGGATCTACTATTTTAGATGATTCAAGAGTGTTTGGGAACCATCATGATAATGAAATTAAGTTTTCAACCTTAAACATTGTTACGAGAGCAAATCTTCACCTACAACCAAGGTAAAAGTACAGTCAAGAATATGCTTCATGAAGTCATGTTTATAAGAGGCTAGAGGATATATAATTTAAGGGATTTATTTTAAATATCTCCCTAATTTTAAATTAATGGATGAGAGGTTCATGAATATGTTTTTTACCTACTCAAAGTTTCACTCTATCCTAGTCTGTACAAGCAATATAGTGAACCATCATCTATAGTCATGCCAAGATACAATCAAGCTACCTCTCCAAGATTTGTTCAAAAGAATGAGGAGATAAAGTTTGTATCAATAATTTTTTTTGATCCATTCAATATTTCAAAAATTTCAAGGATGTTTTAATAAGGTCCTAAACCAAGTGAGATAACCAGTGTGCACCTAAGACCATGCTAAGAAGAGATGAACCAAGTGAAATATAAGAAGAACCTTGAGACCTTATACCTTAATGAAGATCTTGAAGTGAATGGATCATTGAAAACCCTTTATTGTAACTAAGGTTGATTTAATATATTCTCAAAAATATCATTATTTTGATCTAAAGTCAAGATCCTAAGACAATCATAAATACAAACACCCTCAGTCATAAGCCCAAGAAGTGGGAAAAGCAATGATTGAAGACTTTCAAGGTAAGTGAAGCTTTAAATGAAGCTATGTTATATAGAGACCATTAAACTTAAAATTATGGAGTATAAAAACTCAAAATACAAATATTACCTTAACCATCATGTTGAAAACATCATCTACAACTAGCATAAAGTGTCATTCATAGTGATAGGATGAGGAACAAAAGAAAATAGAGGACTGTGGGTTAGATATTGGTATATATAATGAGATGATTAGATGCACATATGATATGGGAATTGAGAAAATAAGGTACTTTAGAATTCATAAAGACATAAACCATGATGCATTTAAGTACTAGATCCACTGAGTTGATTGATTCACCTATAACAGTGTTTGGATGGCTCTTGAGGTATGTGAAACTTAGATCAAATGTATGGACTAGGAATAAGGTGTTTAAAATATATTTAAGCTCAATGGGGATTCTACCCAATTTTTAGAGTTGCTTAAAATTTTTATTAATGAAAATTCATGAGACCTTTAATACCTCCAAGACACTCATCATCACAATCAATACCTACATACACCTATAGGATGTGGTGAAGAGGTGTGTAAGAAGGTTGAAGAAAAAGTTCAAGTAGTTGATATTAATGTTTGAAATGGAATTTGGTATCCTAAGTGACATGATAACATGTGTTTAAATGCTCCTAGATACCTCTAATAACTATGAAAACATCCACAATGAGACTGTTACCTACAACCAATGTTGGTAAAGTGTAAGCTAGAAGGAGATGAAGAGAGATGGTACATTGATAGGGTGCATAGGAGTGAGAAGTGACTAAGGAAGAATAAATACCATTGAAATAAGGATAATATAACATAACCAAAGACTTATTGTAATTATAATACCACATTAACAAGGTGAAAATAAACAAACTCAGTCATAGACCCATGAAGCATAAAAACTCAGGCAACCAACTAGTTAGTTTTGGAAAAAAATGAGTTTTAAAGCACCTATAGTTAGATTTAAGATCTTAAATTTATTAAAAATTGTCTTCATGACTGGTTTGAACTTTCCATTCTATCCTTAAGGTTTCATCATTAGTGGAAGCATCCACTATTTTGTCTTAGAACTACCTTTATCAATTAACAGTCGGTAATGGAGTCATGAGGATTATTTGGAGGTTTATAGATATGACAGAGGGTTTTAAAATCATGTGAAGGTTTGTGAGGTATAAAAATGTTATGATTAGTATTAATACATCTTTTGACATGGATCACACTCATGTTTTCATGCCAATATTCCCTTGAGGGCTAGCAGAAGTAGATAGGCCTTAAACCCCTAAGAAACCCTACCATCATTTTGAACTGATCCAGGTGTTATTTCACATTGATGGTCATAGGAATGGTGTGGAGAATAATTTAAAGTCCTAGGGGAAGTGTTAGAGTAAGGGGGATGCGAAAAAATTATTAACTTGGATCTTAAACCTTCTTTTTGCTTACACAATATAGACAACCAATCAAAGCATCTTTTCACTATGTACATATCCTGATGCACATTATGCATGGGAACTCAATATATTTAGGGTAGTTGAAGGGGTATGTATAATTAAATTTTATGAAAAGAGGTTTTTCATTAAGGGTCTGTATGCTATGAATAATTGCTAAGATTTTTAGCCCTTAAAACCCTGAAAGACACCTGATGAAGGAAATATTCTTCAAGATGCATTCTAACAAAGTGTTTGAGCCATGAAATGGTATTTTTGGTCTTCCTTACTCTCCTAAGCATCACCATAGACTATTGGTTGGCACATGAAAAATTCATGTTATATGGACGACGCCTGAGAAGGCTAACTTGAGCCTATGAGCAAGGAAATGAAAGGTGTTTGCATATACAATGAGATAAAAAAGAAGAATGGGACCTAAATTATTTAAATAACCTTAAAATAACCATCTACAAGGTTATTTATGATAATTTATACAAATATATAGGTTTGGGTGTTCAAACAAGAGATGGTATGCATACAAATAGAAGATGAATGGCTTGATCAAGCTAATGAAATAACTTCAAACGACCTCAGAGAGGTTATCCATGTTGTATAAAGCTGAGTAAGATATTTTAAACTCATAATGAGGTCAGAATCCTAAAAAGCCTTGCATATACATATGCTTGTTTGTTAGCATCATTGGACAGTGTCATCAAAAAGGGGAAATAAAAGGAAAAATATGTCATGAGGGCACTTCTAATCTTCATGAATAATTTCATTAAGTTGTGAGATGGGTGTATTTCATGTTTGAGCCATAGGAGAGGTGATATGAATAGTAATTTAGGCCTTAATACACCAAGCACTACTCAAAAGGCTTATTTCTTACCTAAAAGGTGACTTCACATGCTCACCATGGTATGAAGATTTTTCATGGGAGGTCAGGCACTTTGGGAGAGGTAGAGGGATTAGTATACTAGTGTTTTGTGGCATTGGTTCATACATTCAATGCCCAAAATTTATAAATCATTGTCAATAATCTTGAGCACTCTTAAATCTCTTTAAAACCCTCGTTAATACCTGATTAGAAAGAATTGAAGGAAAAGGCATACAAATAGATTGAAATTACTTGACTGACACCTATATAATTTATTACACTTAGAGAGGCCCATGTCCATGACACTTCATTATATAGATGGTGTACAAACCTATCAAAAAAGAGGGTTTTATCAGGGAAAAAAGTAGAAATAGAGATATAAGGCATTTTAATAATATTCCAATCATTAAAAGAGAATGTTTAACACTTATTATATCTCCTCAATCCATTATATGTTCCAAAAAATGCACAGAAGTGTCTTTGTAACTCTCTTCTAATCAACCAGTCTGCAGATGTGAAGGACAAGGTGACCTAGTCACTTAGTTTGACAAGTTTACAAGTATTAAATATTCAAGGATACCTATATTATGGTTTTAAATATTTATTAAAGTCTAAAAATCACTTTTTAATAGGTTCTCAAGGTTTCATTTTCATATCCATAGAATGTAAGCAGTCAGGCTAGTAGGCTTAATTAGCCTAGTAGACCTTCTTGGTCAACAAGGAGACATCAAATTTAGCATGGAGGGATAATAAATGAGTTAATTCAAAGTAATTATCATAACTAATCTTTAAGTGATAATCAATGTATAACTAATCCTTAAGTGGGAATCTATGCATAACTGATCCTTAAGTGGCAATCAACATACATTCCATAGTCTTAATGGAGGAAGGTGTCATTCTCTTAACTTGGTATTATACTAAAAATATGGAGATGTTGTTATACACTTATTATTTACTAATTACACCTCATGCATGATTTAAGTTTCAATTCCCAATAGCTCATTCAAGAGCATCAAACATGGAGAGATTTTTTGGAGGACTGTCTGTAACTATTTGTAATTGAAGTAATGCATGAGTTAATTATGGTCATTTGATAACATTTTTTACTCTCTCCTCCATGCAATTATCCATATTATTCTCTCTTCATTATATATATATATATATTCAAGCTTTATGGCCTTGATGAGATCCCTTAGGCTGCTATGTAAAAAATCTACTAAAATTGTAACTTACACCTTGACTTAATGAGAAAAGATTGTTGTAGACTTCTTCATGGTTGTTAGTGTGTTTCTTGATTATTGAATTGAAAATAAGTATGATATTAATCTTATTTTTCAATTCCTCTCCTTCACCTAATGCATGTTGTCATCCTCTATAGGTCACATGAAGTGTTAAGAGACAGAAATTGTGTTGAAGACTGAGTTAGTTTGTAGTGTCTTTAATAAACCTCCATTCCTTTAACTTCAAGTTTCAAACCTTTTATCTAACCTACATCTAAAATACTTATGTTTAGGATTTTATTAATAAAATTATCTAATAATCTATTCCATTTTTATTCACAAGTGTGCTTAAGGACAAGGTTAAGATAGGAACATTAAAAATTTGGTGCATCACCATCACTAGTATAAGTTTTCCCTTTAAGTTATCTTTATAACTCTTTTCACCCTTAAAGTAAAATAGGTTTATAAAAATGATTCAAAGTTGATACAACAGAGGAGCTAGCCTCATAATCTATAGATTTTGTCTAGTTATAGATAAACCATAACCTATAGACCAATCCAATGTTTGTCCAAATTTGAAGGAGAACTGAATAATCTACTTCACAGGGTGTAACTTGGGTTGCTAATAGTTTTGGCATGCTAGATGGGACCACTCATTCAAAGGATTTGGAGCATACATATATAAATTTAAGTAATTAGCATGCTTAAAAGGTGTTAGAGGTATATTTCTAGACATTTCATGGCAAGAGTGGTTACAAGATCTTCCTCAAAAGGTAAAGAGACTAAATTTATTGAGTTGTCTTTAGATATAGTTAATAAAAAGAAATATTCTTTTCCTAATCCAAATATTTCACCTCCTAATTCTCCAAATTTTGGCCAAAAAACTACCTTTGTCCAATAAAATACTGTCCAAACAAATACTAATATAAAACCCACACTTCAAATGACTGTTCCTAGGAGATAAGATTTTGTGCCTTTTCACAGTGGCAACCCCTTGAACCTCAATTATTTTGATGACACTCTACTAATTACTTAAATATCCTTCCTTATTTCATAGGAGAAAACCCAATTAATATTATTGAGCATATTGTAGACATAGCCAATCTATGTTTAATACATAATATAACCTAGTATAATGTGGCTATGAGATTATTGAAAACTTAATTAAAAGGTAAGACACTTTAATGGTATAGGGGTTTATAACCTTCATCTATTAACACCTAGGATGAGTTTGGAGAAATATTGTGTAATAATTTTTAAGATAAGAGTGACCATCTTTCCTTGGCAAAACAACTTACTACAATCAAGAGAAATTCCCAAGAGTTCATGATAGAATTCAACTATGGGTTTTAGAAAACCTAGAATAGGATCCTTCCAGTTATCAAACCCACCCTTGACTATGCATTCTTGTATTTATTGAAATATCTAAATTTAGATGTGGTGGTTATGATATAATTAATGGGAGGAAGTACCTTGTCAAAGGCCTATGAAGTATCTATAAGGGTTGAGAATTGCTTAATCCAAGTAGGCAAACACTCTCCTAGACTACCCATGCCTTTATTTATAGAGATTCACCCTTTTGTGCCTACCATTTCTCCATTACCAACTCTAGCTAATATTGATAAAATAGATGGTAACCAAGTGGACAAATTGGGCAATATAGAGAGTGCTCTTGAGGCTCAAAATAAGAAGCTAGTGGCTTTGGAAAGGTAGTAATTTATATACACAGGCCTTACCAAGCCCCTAACTAATCCTATAAGTATAACATGCCTCCTTATCAACCCAATTAATAAGGTCAAGGGGAAATTACACAATCAAGACCATATAATGATTATAATCCTAATGCTATTAGTAGTTTTAGAGCTTTGGTCCTAACTCATAACAATTATGCTCAAGAAGGTTAATGATCTAGTTAATGGGAGCAATCAAACAATATGGTAATGGCTCCAAATGGTGAGGTGACTCAAAAATATTTCATGCAACAAGGTCCAACTCTTCCACCATATGATAATCAACTACCTTCGCAACATAAAGAAGTTTTTATATCACATGGAGACATTCTTTCTTTCACTCAAGCTGAGGTACTAAGTCAGCAAGGAGCAAATAGAAGCATAACACCTTCTAAAACTACCTTTTCCAATTTCCAAGAAGGTGAAAATCCTTTTGATCAGGTGGTAGCTAATCAGGGTCAAAATATGGCTAATGTGAACAAATCATACAAGGTCCAAATGAAGGGTAGTTGGTGATGGTTTGGGTTTTGAAAAAGAAACCACTCTAACTTCTCAACCACCTCAAAATACTAGCACTAAAGATGCACCTCAAAATTCCCCATTAAATTAGCAAGTACAAGATGGTAAGGGACAAAATAAAAAAGGTCTTTTCATACCATAGTTTATACAACCTTCAAGCAACACTTTTGCTCCTAAATTATAGCCTAAGATAACCAATCAACCTCTTAACATTGTTGATCAGATAAAAAGGCCCTTATCTTTATTTATATGTGGGGCACATTACTTATTCTAAGATAAAAGGATCTCCTACAAGAAGAGTTCTTCAAGCTTCATGTTCCAGACAAACAAGCAAAAAAATTAGGTGATGTTCTTATAAATTATAGTCAAACTCTTGAGCCTCAATCACCAAGGTAGTTAATCCCCCCCTTATATCTTTTATTTTTCATAGGTTATTGCCTTGTACATAATTTCATGATTGATAGTGGTGCTAGTAACTCTATCATGCCTAAATTCACAACTGACAAGTTAGGACTTCAATATGAGCCTCATGATAAGGAAGTTTTATAGTTGGGTGGATCTCCTACTAAAACCATGGGTGTTATTAGGGATCTTAAAGTCATTTTAACTATTTTTCCTAATTTTACTATCTCTCAAGATGTGGTAGTAGTTGATCTTGCCCCTACTTTGCTTATGTTTGTCTAGGGATTTCACTGCCAAAATAGGGGGGTATCTCTCTTCTGATTGGTCCTACATGGTTTTTAGAACCAAGTATGGGACAAAGGTTACCATAAGGTTAGAACCTATATCCATATTCCATTTAGAACCTTATATACCCAATTATCAAATGTTAATTGCACTATCTCAGAGGAGGATGAACACTTTAATGATAAAGAACCTTTTAAACCACTTGAAGGTATACTAGATTACTCCTTGATGAGTGGGAAATTGATAACCGTGGTTATGATCCTTATAAAAGCATTGTAAAATTAGGTTTGGGTGTTTATTGCATGCATGAAGAAGGTGCCATAATGACTAGTCTCACTATCACAACACAAGATCATAAGGGAGTTTGGAATTTATTCTTTGATGGGTCTTATCGACAATTTTGCCCCATAGGTCAAATTATCACCCCTACCATTCAAAACTTCATATATCATGCTAGTTTGTCTTGTGAGTTAGTTTTTGGTCCTTAAAAAAACCCTTGAAGAATCTATGGTTTAACGGGTCGTGAAGTTATTTAGGTGTTTTAGGGTCTTTTCTTTTACTTGTCTTGTTCTTTTTAGGAAAGTATTGACGTTGATAAAATTAGTGAAAGGAGAAAGCTTTTAGAAGATGCCCAAATTAATAAGAAAAAGGAAGACCCAATGAAGTGAGAGTACCAGACTATTTCCTTTTAGTATTCTTTTTCACCAAGTGTTGGAATTTATTCAGACTTTTTGTCTAAAGGAAAGACTTCAAAGGGTCCTTTACAATATTCTTGAAAGATATCTTTCTGAAGGAATTATTTCAAACTTTTTGTTTGAAACAACTTGGGTACTTCATTTTCCAATTGGTCCTTTAAAAAAAAGTGGAAGGGTCACTTTCTTTTCAAAATGTACCATTGCAACTTTTTCGAAGGTATTTTTCAAAGGGAAAAGGACTCTTTCATATTTTCTAAAAGACCCATTTCATTTTTTTCAAAGGGTACTTCTTGGAGAAAGGGGCACTTCTCAAAAAATTTGAAGGTCCATTCAAGTCAAAGAATGAATTATTTCAAGAAAATTATTTGAGTGAATTCTTTCAAAAGAATTATCTACAAGATATGGTCCATTGCAACTTTTTTGAAGGGTCATTTTCTTCTCTGAATGGACCATTTTATTAAAGCCAAAGGGTACTTTTTTCGGCAAAGTGATCCACTTCAAAATTTTTGAAGGGCACTTTCTTTGGAGAAGTGGACCAAAACAAGAATTATGAAGGGTATCTTTCCTTTGAAGAAATGGTCCAATTTAACTTTGATGAAGGGTCACTTTGTTTTCAAAGTGGACCATTGCAACTTTTTTGAAGGTATTTTTCAAAGAAAAATGTTCCAGTTTTAATTCTCTGAGAGGGAAATTGCAAAAGCCAAAGGGTCATTTCTTTCAGTAAATGGTCCATTTCAATTCTTCCAAAGGTAAAAAGGACCATTTCAAAATTATCGAAGGGTATTTTTCCTTTTAGGAAGGTCACTTTTCAAAAGTATGAAGGGTATCTTTCCCTTTAAAAATTCCTTTTCAACAAAGTCAGAGGGTCATTTATTTAAATTCCTTTGAACAAATTGTCTACAGGAATTATCCATTGTAAAAAACCCAAAGACCTAACTCTTTCAAATAAAATGTTTGAAGGAATTATTCAAAGCATTTTTTTTGAAAAAATAGCCATTAGGATTCAAATATCATATCACAGGCCCATAAACATCAAAATATAGCCCTAGAAAATAACTATTTGAATTTGAAATCATGAGAAATTCCCATAGATGTCAAAGATGGGTCTCATCAAGTAGCTATTTGCATTTAAAAGAGGTTAAAGGGAGTCAGTTAATCTCAAGGGTTAAAGTATACATGACAAGTATCAAGGATGCTTTCAACTGGTATGAGATTAAGGACTCACAAGCATCGATGCCAAGTAGATCAATAGTATGAATCAAGGATCTGAGTCAGTTTATAACAACCAATAAAAACAAAGGAAAGCCCAAGCAACTGGTAAGAGCTGGTAGGTGAAAATTAATGGATAAGTATTTATCCTTCGATATAGATCTCACCTTCAATAAGTGGTCACTTGATTAGAGGTAGCATGGCTAGTTGTTGATTCAAAGAGTGGGGATTTCATCCTTTTTTAGGTAGGGCATGCAAAGGCAAAAGGTGCATAGCAAGTTTTAAATGCAAAGATCGACTCATTCACATTAGGCAGAGACATGCAACTATCCTTGACATAGCTCTATCAGTTAAAAAGGAAAGAACTTGAATGCATGAGGGGATAAAATATATTTATAGTGAGATTTATGGTGATCTCAAAATCAAGGTGGTTGTATGCTTTCAATGTTGAAGAGCTCGAAAGCAATAAGGAGGCATTTGCATTTATTGGTAACTTCTCTCCTAGTTCCTAACTCTAACATGCAAGTCCCTCTTTTCTCTTATACATTCTTATATATATATGGGATTTCAAGCCATTGTAAAGATTTCCTTCTCTTTGGATATCATTTTTTTCCATATTTAGAGAACATATGTATTTTGCCTCTTTTGATGAATAAGATAGAATAGACATCTCCTCAAAAAGCTTGTGTTTTAGTGTATTTTCATGGTATGTTTAGAGGTGAAAGTGATAGCTAAGGATTAATTTAATATTATCCTTTCCATTATACCTATTTTTATGTGTTAATCTCATCCTTTTAGGTTTCATAGTGTGCTCTATCATCTTGTTTATATGGTAATTGTAAAGTCTCTCTAGTGTCTTTGACAAACCTATTGAGATATTACCTTAGATCATGCATAAGTCTAAACCCCTATGAAAAATAATGATGCTTAGCAGTTTACATTTGAGTAGTATAGTTATATTCATGTCCTTGTTCATCTTCTTAGTGCACGTTGAGTAAATGAAGGCCATACTTTCAGTGTATCATCATCATAGATAGGATTTCCCTTCGAGTTTATTTCTTGCCTTTTCCTTCTTCCCTTTTTCTCAAAAATATATGGCATAGACTAGGAATCCTAAATAATACACCAAAGGGAGATAACCCTTAGAATATAGAGGTTTAATCCACTGATTAGGCTACCCACAGCCTAGGATTGTTTCCATGTTTCAGTAGACTGCGAAGGCCTAAAGCTATCTTTACAAGGGTGTGAGTCTGATTGACAACAAGTCTAGATCAATGAATGGGAGTGGGGTAGGTGTTATGATTTTGTCTCCTCTCAATCAAAGGCACTTTTTTTCTCTAAGAGTTCAATTCAGTTGCACCTTTAAAACTATAAAATATGAGGCTCTCATTCATGGTCTACAGTGGGAAATGAAGAGGGGTACTAATCTTCTATAGGTTAAAGGAGATAATGAAATAGTAGTGTAGCAGTTAAGAGGTATAAGTATAGCTAAGAATACACTCTTGAATGCCTAAAAACATAGGGTTTAGGATCTTATGGAGGACTTCTAGGATTTTGACATTCACTCCATTCCTAGAGGAGCCAATCAACATGCAGATCAGTTGGCTACCATTGGAGCACAATATGATATAGTAGATGGGATTAAGGACACTAAGGAACAATAAAAAATTAAATTGGTATGTGGACCCTTAGTCCTTGATAATGAGGTAAGTTGGAAAGTATTTGATAGTGATAAAAAAATTCCCTATTTCCTACAACATGAGGGAAAATTCTGCTCAAAGAACCAGGATAAGTTGTAATGTCAATATGAAGACCATATTGTCCAATTAAAGTAAAATAATTTACCTAAGGGCTTAGTGAATTTGGATAGAATATTTAATGAGGGTGATCAACTGAGAAAGGATAAGGTAATCATCTCTACTAAAAAGGAACATTATGAATAAATTATCATAGTTGAAGATAAACTACTTAATTTAGGAAAAATGAATACTAAAAAGGAGAGAGAAGCCTTCATAGAATTGTGTAAGGAGTTTATGGATGTTTTTGCATGGTAATATCATGAATTTAAGGGGTTTTATCCTAGTTTGGCACAACATACCATAGAGTTAGAATAAAATGACAAACCTGTGAGACAAAAACAAAGACCAATTAACCCCAATGTTGTTATCCTTATGAGGAAAGAACTAACATAGATTATTGAATAGTACATAATATTTCCCATCAAACATCCTACATGAGTGGAAGATATTGTACCTAAGAGGAAAAATAATGGGGAGATAAATTTTTGTGTATATTTTAGAGATCTCAATAGGGTGTCATTGAGAGATAACTACCCTTTTTCAGCCACATCAGATTTTACAAAGAGTTTTAGCTTCACAAAGGTTTTCCCTAATTGATGGGTACTCAGGGTATAATAAGACATTGGTGAAGGAGAAATATAAATACAAAATTGCCTTCACAACTAAATGGGGTACTTATGCATACAAGAAAATGCCTTTTGTACTATCCAATGCTGGGGCTACTTTTCAAAGGGCAATGGATGTCGCTTTCCAAGGGCTTATAAGTGATATAGTACTCATTTATCTTGATGATATTAATATGTTTTATAAAGATCCTAAGGATAATTTAACACATTTGAGATTGGTATTTGATAGGTGTAGATAGTTTGGGGTCTATTTGAACCCAAAAAGTGTATCTTTGTAGTACATGAGGGAAGGCTTTTAGGACATGTTGTATCCAAGGGTGGAATTTCTATTGATCCAGAATGAAATGAGGCAATCCTTTATTTGTATTTGACCAAACAAAATAAGGGATAGGAAATTTTCTTGGGAAAGAACAATTTTATTAGGAGGTTCATACTTGAATTTGTAGAATTGGTGAGGCAACTAAGTCACATGCTCAAGAAACATCAAAAGTTCTCATAGAGAAAAGAAGGTAAGAGAAGTTTTGAGGCCATGAAATAAGGAATTAGTTAAGATCATACCCTAATCAACACTAATTTTACTAAATATTTTTTCATGTATGCCTTCTCCACATGTGACATAATTTTTTCCATGTTTATGTAACAAAA
Organism: Torreya grandis; assembly: GCA_037957365.1. Classification (NCBI taxonomy): domain Eukaryota; kingdom Viridiplantae; phylum Streptophyta; class Pinopsida; order Cupressales; family Taxaceae; genus Torreya; species Torreya grandis. Next base: position 2,540,105 of record JARHVA010000791.1, read on the forward strand.
CAGTGAAGGATTAGAGTAACCTAGTGCTTTTTTCATTCAAGCATTAGAAGGTATGAGGAGAGATATACATTTATTGAAAAGTATGTCATTGATTTATTAAGGGGCCTAAATAAGTTCAAACATATGATCTATAATAATAATATCTTTCTGATGGTGGTTCATCCTAGTGTAAAGGATTTTATACTAAATAGAGACCTAAGTGAAAAGAGGGATGGTTGGTGACCAAATAAATGGAATATGATATATAAGTGAACATTAAAAATTTGGTTATAGGTAGAGGACTTTGTGATCACATTTAATCAGATGTTAAAGTGTAAAAAGAAGTGGTTTGACAGTCCAAGATAGTCAACATATAACTGCAACTATCTCTCCTTCTAGCTAGACACAAGACATCAAGATTTATCCAAATGGGAGAGTATCCTATAAGCTTAGATGGGGAAAAGAAGAGACAATTTGGGCTGAAATATATTCCTTAAATATTGATGGATGGATTATTATTCAATAATGACATTGGAGGTATGCTTCTAAGATGTGTAAAAACTAGCCAAGTAGATAGATTGTTAGAGCAATTCCATGATGGGCCTATAGGAGGCCACTTTGTAGCAAAGAATACAACATCAAATATAGTAAGAGATGGCTATTTTGTGCCTAGTTTATTAAAATACTCACATGCTTGGGTTAGAAGATGTTCCAAGTGTGCAATGTTTACTGGTAAATAGAGACTAACTGCCATGATTTCAAAACCTATTCAAGTTGAGAAACACTTCATGCAATGGGGCTTAAAATTCATTGGTATGATTTAAACCCCATAAAGTGCTATACATAAGTGGGTTTTTACAGCATTGATTACTTTACTAGGTGGGTGGATGCAGTTTCACTCAAAGAAGCAAATGAAAACTTAGTTTTAGAGTTCTATGATAACTTAGTGACTCATTTTGGGGTCCCCTCAACCATCATATTAGATAATACTTTAGCTTTTAGTAGTGTAAATATGTGTGAGTGGGCCCTTGATCATGGTATTTACCTCAAATATTCATCAAATTACTATCCTCAGGGTAATGGACTAGCAGAGTCCACCAATAAGAATTTGATTAGGATCATTAAGAGGACAATAGAGGATAATCATAGAGGATGGCATACTAAGTTAAAGACAACCTTGTCAATAGATAGAATTAATCCAAATAAGACTATTAGTCACTCTCCTTACCTCCTAGTTTATGGTAGAGAAGAAAAGCTACCCATTTCATTAGAACTGCCAACCTTGAAACTTGTACATCAACTAGAGCTTTTGGAGAATGATGCAATGGAGGTAAGAATGAATGAGTTTGAGAGAATTAGATGAAATGAGGGATAATTCTATGCATACTATGTTGTATAACCAAGAACAAGTCAAAATATATTTTTAAAAAAGAGATTCATCCAAGACATTTCATCAAGGTGATATTATACTCAAGTGGGATGAATACCATGCCAAACTAGGGAAACATTTTAAATTTACTAGTCTTTAGAGTTGTCCATATGCCATTACTAATTGTAAGGAAATTAATAGTTTCCAATTATCTAATTTGAGTGGTGAGGAGATCCTTATTCCTATGAATGGGATGTTCCTTAAGTATTTCTATTAGTAGAACCAATCCTTTTGTATATAGTAGTAGTTTCATTCCTCTAGGTGATGTTGCACATGTTTGTTAGCTATAGTTTTGTTTTAGTTGTTTGTTGTTGTTTCCTATTTTGTGTCTTGTTTGTTTGTTTTGTATCAAGTCTACATGTTTTGACACTTTTAGAGAGAGAAATAATGTTTTGTGTAATGATGAGTGATAAGCAAAGAGATTTTGGATTCTTTTGACCAACAAGATGGTCAAACCAATTGAGTCACCAGAAATGTTGACTACTTTTTGTCCTTATGCCTAGAAAGGTGTCAACTTGAGTATTGGGATCTTTGGTATATTATGAAAACTCATATTTGTCATGTATCTTGAGGAATAAAGGAGATTCAAAGGACTATTCATTGGTTTTCAAGTGAAAGGAGTATGTGTCTCATGTCTTATCATGGTTAGTTTCATCTTGTGTTAGGTCTCCTCATGGTGTGTGAGTATATTTTGATGTCTTTAACAATGAATTGAAATGGTCTTACAATCTAGACCTAATGAACCGAGATGGTTGAAAATGGCAGTTGATGACTTACTATGAGATTATTTGATGTATTAAATATATTCAAGTATGGTGGGATATAAGCCTTGAAAAGGGTGATGAAAATACATAAAATCCTCATAAATAACTTTTAAGAAGGTTATAAGGTACTCTTATGATATTCATTAGCAATCTTATTTTGAAGCTATGTGTATGTGGTCTAAAAGTGAAGGTTTTGGTATTTAAATGGCTCATGCCTTGAAAATATCTTGTAATTACCCACCATGCTCCTTATATACTTAGTCAAATGGCTCATGCCTTGAAAATATGTTTTCTATGAGCCTCGAGTGTTCTTTGGCCACCAAAAGAACTCCCACATATGAAATATCCTTATTTTTACTCTCAAAAGGCTTATTATGTATTTTAATATGACTTTTGACTCGTATTCCTCCTCATATTGCCCTAAAATCATGGTTTGAAGCTAAAAGAAGAGGAAATGAAGAAGAATTTATAGGTTTTAATAGTGTTTTTAGATGGTATAGATCTATATAGTATGGATTTGCTCAAAATAAATCTTGAAGATGTAAGGAGGTCTTATTTTAGACACATGGTGAATATATTCGAAGGTTTTAAGGCTTGAGAAGACCAAAATTGATGTGCTTTTCATGACTGGTTCATTGGTAGATAACATGAGCACCTCAAGTTTGTGCTCAGTCTGTACAATAGAGAGAGAAAGAAGATCTAAACTCTTGAATAGAGAATATAGAATTTATGACCTTACATTCATGGGTGTTGGTTTTAGGTTTAGTATTCTCAACTTTATGAATAAAGCATAAGAACTTAAGGGTTCTATTCACTATTCAAATATGCACAAGGCAAGGAAAGTGGTACAGTTTTATGAAGTTCTTGATTGTTTTGACCAAACTACTAATTCATCTTGGTTATTTAGGTCTTAGAAAGACCTTTCATGTATTCCTCAATAGTTTGATACACATGAGTGAGTGTATAGAGTTTAATAAGACATACAATTCCAAATCTATAGTTTATAGGTAGTTTGAAGGATAGTGTATGGTTCATGATGGATCCAAGGGTATCAAAACTCACTAAGACTTTGTTTTTAGTGTTTCATTCATGGAAAGGGTCTTTCACTCAAGTTTCTCAAAGTTTAATCAAGATATCATGTATCATAAACCATCATTTTCCCTCAAACATCCTCATAGTCCTAGTTTAGCAGATGTTAAGGAAACTTATCATTTGTTAAGGTATTTTGGAGATTCTTAGGTTTCTCCTTTGATAGTGTATGATAGTTTAAGAGCCTCCAAACTATTATATCCTATTAAGGTATGTGATTATTATTTCCTACGTTCCTTCATGATTTCCTAGAGATTGGATTCATGTTTCATTTTCAATCTGTCATGTTTCATCCCATTGCATAGCCGTATCACTATCATTCACTACTATTGTAAGCTTAACATTCCATCTTCATCCTCCAATATAGCCTATTATCATCATATCACTGATACCCATACACATTCACCTTATAGATCCACTATTTTATAGGATTTAAGTGTGTTTGGGAACCATCATGGTCATGAAAGTAATTTTTTAGCCTTAAACATTGTTAAGAGAGCAAATCTTCACCTACAACTAAGGTGTAAGTACAATCAAGAATATGCTTCATAAAGTGGTGTTTAGAAGAGGCTAAATGATATATCATTGAAGGGATTTATTTGAAAGTTATCCATAAGTTATAATGAATGGATGATAGGTTCGTGAATATGTTTTTTACCTCCTCAAGGTCTCACTTTGTCCTAGTCCATATAAGCAACACAATGAACCATCATCTACAGTCATGCCAAGATACAGTCAGGCTCCCTCTCCTAGGTTTGTTTAAAAGAATGAGGAGATAGAGTTTGTATCAATAATAAGTTCCAAGCCATTAAATATTTAAAAAAGTTTAATTATGTGCTAATGATGTTTTAAACTAAATGAGATAACCAGTGTGCACCTATAACCATGCTAATAAGAGAAGAACCAAGTGTAATACAAGAAGAACCTTGAGACCTTAGACCTTAATGAAGATCTTGAAGTGAGTGGATCATTGAAAAACCTTGATTAGCACTAGGATTTATCCAAGATATTATCAATAATATCATTATGTTGATCTAAAGTCAAGATCCTAAGTGAGAGACCTACAATTATATCTACAAACACACTTAGTCATAAGCCCAATAAGTGGGCATAATAATGATTTAAGACTTTCAAGATAAGTAAAGATTTAAATGAAGTTATGATATATGGATACCATTTAAATTATAAGGATGGAGTATCAAAACTCAAAGAAAAAATATGATATAACCTTCATGTTGAAAACATCATCTATAGCTAGCATAAAGTGTCACTCACAGTGATAGGATGAGGAACAAAAGAAAATAGAGGATTGAGGGTTAGATATTGGTCTATATATAATGAGATGAAGATATGCACTTATGATATTAGATTTGATAAAATAAGGTACTTTATAAGTATTAAGGACCTAAAACATGATGTGTTTAAGTACTAGATCCATTGAGTTGAAAGATTCACCTACAATAGTGTTTGGATAGCTCTTGAGGTATGTGAAACTTAGATCAAATATATGGATTGTGAAGAAGGTGTTGAAACTTTATTTAATATCAATGGGGATTATGCATTTTTTGAGATTAAATTGATAAGGTTATTAATTACAAGTCATGAGACCTTAAATACCTCCAAGTTACTTATATTCAAAATCAATACCTACATACACCTATAGGCTCTGATGAAGAGGTGTGTAAGAAGGTTGAAGAAAAAGTTCAAGTAGTTTCTATTAATGTTTGAAATAGAATTTGGTATCATAAATGACATTAAAAAATGTGTTTAAATGCTTAGATTTACCTCTAATAACTATTAAAACATCTATAATGAGACTATCACCTACATCCAGTGTTGGCAGGGTGTAAACTAAAAAGAGATGAAGAGAGATAGTGATTTGATAGGGTGCATAGGACCAAGAAGTGACTAAGGAAGGATAAATACCATTGAAAAAAGGATATTATAACATTACCAAATCATTATTATAACTATAATAACATAGTGACAAGGTGAAAAAAAACAAACTCAGTCATAGACCCATTAAGCATAAAATTTCAGGCAGCCAACTAGCTAGTTTTTGGGAAAATGAGTTTTAAAGCACCTATAGTTGGAGTTAAGCTCTAAAATTTAGTAAAAATGGTATTAATTATTATGTTAAACTTTAAATTCTATCATAAAGTTCTCATAATCAGGGAAACATCCAATATTTTGTCTCAAAACTATCTTTGTCAATTGAAAGTTGATACTGGAGTCATGAGGACTATTTGGAGGTCTATGGATATGATAGAGGGTTTTAAATTCATGTGATGGTTTGTGAGGAAGATAAAGGTGATGATTAGACTTAATAAATATTTTGAGATGGATCACACTCAATTTTTCATGCCAATATTCCCTTGAGGGATAATAGATGTAGACAAGCCTTAAACCCCTAAAAAATCCTGTGATCATTTTGAACTAATCCAGGTGTTTTTTCATATTGATGGTCATAAGAATGGTGTGGAGAATAATTTAAAGTCTTGAGGGAAGTGTTAGAGTGAGGGGGATGAAATAGAGTTATTAGTTTGGATCTTAAAAATTCCTTTTTCTTACATAGTCTAGACATCCAGTTGAAGCACCTTTTCACTACGTACATATCCTAATGTACATTATGCATGGGAACTCGAGCTACTCATCATATTTTAAGGGGTAAATATACTTGAAATTATTTTCAAGATGTTTTGAATCAAGATTTTTTACATTATGAATCATTTCTAAGAGTTTTAGCCCCTAAAACCTTGAAAGACACTCGATGAAGGAAATATGCCTCAAGATGCATTCTAATGAAGTGTTTGAGCCATGAAATGGTGTTATGGTCTTACTAAATCTCTTAAGCACCACCACATCCTATTAGTTGGAATGTGTAGAAGCCATGTTCTAAGGACTAGTCCTGAGAAGAATAACTTGATCCTATGTGTAAGGAAATGAAAGGTGTTTGCATATACAATGAGTTACAAAAGGTAAAATGGGACTTAAATTCTCTAAATAACCTTGTAAGAACCATCTATAGGGTCTTTATAATAGTTTATACAAATATATAGGTATGGGTGTTCAATCTAGAAATGATATGCATATAGATAGAGGATGAATGGATTGATCAAGCTAATGCCATAACTCCAAAGGACCTCAAAGAGGATATCCATGTTATATATAACTGAGTAAGATATTTTAAACTCATAATGAGGTTAGAATATTAAAAAACCTTTTATATACATATGCTTGTATGTTAGCATCATTGGATAGTGTCGTCAAGAATAGGTAGCAGAAGGCAAAATGATGTTATAAGGGCACTTCCAATCTTCATGAACAACATCATTAGGTTATGAGAAAGGTATATGTCAAATTTGAGCCATAGGAGAGGTGATACGATTAATAATTTAGGCCTTAAGACACCAAACACTACTCAGAAGGCTTATTTATTCCTTAAGAGGGGAATTCACTTGATTACTATGGTACACATATTTTGCATGGGAGGTTGGGCACTTTGGGATAGGTAGAGGGATTAATATACTAGTGTTTTATGCCATTGGTTCATACATTCAATCCTCAAACTTTATAAATCATTATTAAGAGTCTTGAGCACTCTTAAACTTCTCTAAAACCCTAATTAAGACTCTATTAGGAATAATTGAAAGAAAAGGCATCGAAATAGATTGAAATCACCTGACTAGTACCTAGATCATTTATTACACTCAAAGAGGCTCATGTCCATGGCACTTTATTGTATGGATGGTGTACGAACCTATCAAAAAATAATGTTTCTTAGGGAAAAGAGAAAAGAGAGAGGTAAAAGGCAATTTAAGATGATGCCAATCATTAAAAGGGAAGGTTTGACACTTATTCTATCTCCTCAAGCTATTATATGTTTCAAAACATGCATGGAAGTGTCTCTGCAACTCTCTTCTAATCAACCAATTTATAGATGTTAAGGACAAGGCCTAGTTACCTAGTTTGAAAAGTTTACAAGTATGAATTATTGAAGGAGACATATGTTATGATTTGAAATATTTATTTAGGTCTAAAAATCACTTTTTCATAGGTTCTTAAAGTTTCATGCAGGTTTTCATAGTCATCAAATGCAATGAGTTAGGATACTAGGCCTAATTGACCTAGTAGATGTACTTGGTCATTAAATAGACATTAAAGTTAGCATGGAGGGATGATGAATGAGTTAATTTAGAGTAATCACACTACATAACTGATCCTTAGGTGAAAATCCATGCATAACTAATCCTTAAGTGGTAATCAATGCACATTCCATAGTCTTAATAGAGGAAGGAGTCATTCTATTAACTTGGTCTTATACTAAAAAGGAAAGCTTGTTATATGCTTATAATGGCATAATGACACTTCATTAATGATTCAAGTTTCAACAACCAAAAACTCATTCAAGGATCATGCAAGAGCATCAAACATGGAGAAATTTTTTGGAGGACTGTTTGTAACTATTCGTAACTGAAGTAATATATGAGTTAATTATGGTCATTTGATAACCTTTTTTCCTCTCTTCTCCATGCCATTCTCCCTCTTATTCTCTCCTCATTATATATATATATATATATATATATATATATATTTATGCCTTATGGCCTTGATGAGATCCCTTAGGCTGGTATACAAAAAACTCTATTAAAATTGTAACTTGTACCTTGAGTTAATGAGTAAATATTATCATAGACTTCTTCATGGTTGTTAGTGTGTTTCTTGATTGTTGACTTGTAGATAAGTATGATATTCATATTTTTTTTAGGTCCTCTCATTCACCTAATGTTATGTTGTTATCCTATACAAGTCACATGAAGTGTTAAGAGATAGAAGTTGTGTTGAAGAGTGAGTTAGTTTGTAGTTTCTTTCATAGACCTCCATTCCTTTACCTTCAAGTTGCAGACCTTTTATCTAACCTTAATATGAAATAATCATGTTTAGGATTTTAATAATAAACTATATTTGATAATCTATTCCATTTTGATTCATAAGTGTTCTTAAGGACAAGGTTAAGAGAGGATCATTAAAGAATCGGTGTATTACCATCACTAGTACATGTTTTCTCTTTAAGTTATCTTTCTAACTCTTTTCACCCCCCAAGAAAAATAGATTTAGAAAAAGGATTTAAAGTTGATATATCAAAGGAGATATCCTAATAATATAGATATTTGGTATATTTATAGGTAACCCACAACCTATAAATTAATCTAATGTTAGTCTAAGTTTGAAAGAAAACTAAACAATCTACTTCACATGGTGCAACTTGGGTTGTTGAAACTATCTAGATATAACATTTGTATGCCTCACATTCAATATATTAGATACATAATTCAATGAAAATTGAATTTCTATAATGACATACTATTTACGTGTGATGTAATACTATATGATCATATATTTATCACATGAAATAGTTAACTCTTCTTTTGAAATGAGTGACTTGCATAATACATCTATCATCTTAAAAGGGGGCCATCATAGTGGGATTATCTTAGAGATCCAAACCTCCATGAAGATATTTGGACAAAGTACAAGGTCAAATATACATAATAAAAGTTTCAAAAATATAAAGTACAAGTTTTCAAAGATTCAAACAATGCAAAATCAGAATCTATAATATGATACATATTTTCAAATATTCAAAGTGATTTAAAAATAAGATACATAGTAAACATTGGAATATTGATACAAATTATGGGGAATATGACATGCATATGCACTCACTTTTCAAAGAATCAAATTATATATTTACACACACTTGAATGTATGTGCATGGGCATATGCAAAATAGGTACAAGTTTCACATATAGTTACAATTGAGCATATAGATGCATAAAATTATTTATCATTGGCACAAATTTAGGGGGCATGATACTCATTCATGCTCATGATTATTAAAATTTTCAAAATTAAAAGTTTAAAGTTTCAAATTCTCCATGTTTTTCAACAAATAAGCATAGTTCTCCATCATCAATTATAGGTTACAGAGCAAATTGGTTTCACGTAAATACACGTGTACTCTTTTCTTGCTCCTTCTTTAATTTTTTAGTTTTAAAAGTTAATTTTTTTTCAAATTTAAAATGCACAAATGAATACTTCATGAGTTGTTTTAGGCTTTGTTATTTGAGTACCCTGCACAATTGAAGTATCTACTCAAAGATAAAGTGTGTTTTACACTCTCAAGGTCATTTATTTGTCCTTTACTCTAGTAATTTCATTACTAAAATAAAGGAGGGTAATGGGGAGGGGATGAAGACATATTAATTTGGTCATAGGTGCTTAACAATGCAAATTCTTGACACATTCCAAATCACATAACTTGTGCACAAAAACATAACTCTTATTTTCCATTCCTCTAATCCATTTATCTATATGTAAGTTTTCCCCTTTGTTTGACTTCACTATTACATACAAATATTGATGTAAAATGCTCAAGATATCTAAAATAAGCTTCAAAATGTCTCTAGTTTAGGACAAGCATCCTTGATCCTTCTAGATAGGTCTATGCTAGGTGGATTGGAGTGCACAACACTCCTTTCAAATTATAGCAGTTACATCTCATGCCAAATAATAACTAGTTTCCAAATATGAAATAAATATTTTGGGTCTTACCACACATTTCACATGGTTGACTATAGAGTCACCTATAATTACATGTCAAGTGTAACTCATTAGAACACTTAATATTCACTTGGTTCAAGATTTTACACTTATTCATATTGAGCGAATCTGCCCTATTCTTTCAAAATTTAAGATTTATCACAAGTAGAAGCCATAAGCCAAGTCAAAAGTCTTCTAAATCAAGTCAACAAATATCATTAGAAAGTATCAAATTTATATTCTAGTTGCATACATATAGTCAAGGGAGCATAAATTGCACATTCACTCTAGGTGGGAGAATTACATGGGCTTGATTTCCCTTCTTGGAGTATTGGATACATAGGTAAGGGTAAATCATCAAGGGGGTGATTGAGGTTATTTCAATCCATTACACTCCCATATTTTTTTATAGTATTTAAAGCTATCAAAGTGACCTTAGGGTTTCAAATACAAGAGAAGAAACACAAGGATTTTTGTATGTTATTATTAAGAGTGTGATAGCTTATATTGTTCAGCAGATAGAAGCCTAATAGCCATAAAGATCAATTTTTATGCATTGTCAACTACGTCAAGTCTTCAGTCAATGAGCTTGAGTGGACTACATTATTATCCATTTACATTGGTCGTGTCCATAAATATCCTCTACTTTTACCTCTGATATGTAATTTCTAAACTTTTGCTTTCTGTCTTTTCCTGTTATCCACCTATCACAATCAATTGGGATAAGTTTGCAGTCAATGGAAATGAACATGCTACATTTCAATCCACTTACAACATAATTATCTATATTTTGTTTCTATTCTTATTTTTGATCTTGAGCGTATGTAGTCACCTCTTCTTCTTATTTTCATTGTTAGATAATCATAATAATTAACAAATATCTGTGTATAGGCTAATTATATTTCTTCTTAGTGTTTTACAAAATAGAAAATTTTCATATTTAACATCTTATTAATATCAAAATTGTTGATTATTGTACATCTTTATCATTCTGATATTTTCTAGTTTTACACCTTTTAGAACACATTACAAAGTTATTTGTTTTATCAAAAATTGGGTAAAACTATTAATTTACTACTTGTGCCCATGTTTTGTTCACTTCCAATTTATTTCTTAGCTCATTTTATCTCATTTCTATGTTTCAAAGTGCCTCTTAAAATTATTTTATTTGTGTTTCATTTGTCTTTATCTGACATACCTTGTTACTTATTGAAGTGTGAATGGTTTGTTTGAGGGCCAACCATTTGTGTTGTTCGAGATTCATATGATTTTAAAGTTTTCCCACTTGTGTTTTAAGAATATTTTTGTCCTCTTATAGTTTTCCCTTTGCACTTAATGCCTCTTCAATTTTAATATTTTTTATTTGCTCCCTTTCTTCCATTCTTTAAAACTCATTAGCTCTTGCACATAGAGCTTTGGTGAAAAAATGAGTGGAGTCATTGTAGGGTTGTAATTTACCTCATGATCTTGGATCTCTTCTTGGTGACCATTACCCTCAGTTATGTGTTTCCTTACTTCCTATTGTGACTATTCTATCATTTTTTACTTATTTCCCTTGACCCACATGTGGTTATAATTGCGATTTTTATTCCAAAATATGCAAGGCCAATGGTTGTTCTTTAAAATCAGTTTGATTTTAATTATGTTGATGTGTCTCCCTTATTTTTTATTCTTTATTTATTGTTATTTTTAGTCTTTATCATTGCTCAAGCTTTACAATGTCTTAATATGTCCAAACATTATTTTGTGTTGATGTATGTTAGTTGTGATATCACTTTTGAAAGTGTTGAAATTGGTTGTGATGATGAGTTGGTATTATGCAGGAGTCATATCTTCATCAAATGTATAAATGCCTATGCTCTATTAACCTTATATGTTGTAGTGTTCCCTAATTGATAAGGTTTATTTATACATATGCATGAACCAATTGATGTTTTGAGATACCTCTTTGTGTTATAGTTATTTCTAATTGGGGTGATGTTTCCAGAAGGTGGGACCTAAGGTTATTTGATCACCAATTATAGTAGTTGCTTCACCTTTGGCATACTATTCTTTAATGGGAGGTCTTCCTCTATAAAAACAATTTTTAACCTTGCCAAAAAAATTACTTCTATCCTAACACCTTTCTTACCTTCTAATACTTTGGTGCAACCTTACTAATGACCTTCGATACCCCTTTCCCTCTAAAATATTACTGCTTTGAAAATTTTCCTTCTTTCTCCCTAACAAGAACCTTTGAAATCTTGATCTAAAACTCATATCCTCATAACCTTATCATGACCCTTCCTACCTGGAATAAACCACCTTGATTAACCTTGCCTTCATATAAAGATAACCTACTAGTTAAAAACACACATTGCCCGATCTAAATTTTCTAGGGTTTTTTTGGCTTGTGTTGAATCCCTGTTATCCAAACCCTAGCTTAATTTTTAATCAAAATATACTATTTGAGGAAACATAGAAACAAATAATTATATATAAAATTTTTAGAGGTTTTATAGACCTTATACCTATAAATGGTCCACTGTGGAGCTTGTGACTTACTATGGGGCCCTCAAGTGTTAATATTGCTACTTGCTATGCCATTCCTAAGTTTTTTGCATTTTGCATGCACTCTAAAATTTGAATTAACCTTTGAGTTATCCTTAATCTCTACCTTTTGCATGTATTATGTCGTTTATGCTGTCTTTATGCAACAAAAATAATTTCGTAGATATGGTGATAATTTGTACATAATAAAAGTATATTATTTGTTCAAATTTATGGGTGACATGGAATACAATGATTAAAATATACAGATAATTTTGTTTTTTAATTGTAAAACCAATATAGAAAAACTTTATTAGCATTCTCTCAATCCATACAAAATTTTAAAGCATACTCAGAGCTTATTTTAAACTAATCTAGAAAATGTATACAAATAAATTTCAAATTAAGTTTATTTTTACCCAAATTGATTGTTAAATGAGGAAGGATAACTAACCCCATTTGAAAATGTATCACAAATTATAATTTAATTGAATTTAAAAGAGTTCACAACTTTAAGATATATAGTTTTTCATAGGAATCCCTCGCTCAAATAGAATAATTTTTTTTAAAGAATATTGAATGTGGTACTTACCAAGGACTATTTTTGGTAGCCTAATGACCATGTTTATGTTTTTATCCTATAAAATAAAATAAATTTGGATGGTTGTATGATAATATTTGTATTTTTTCCTGTAAAATACAATCATTTTTCTAGTAGACTGTATCAAATACAAGGTAAATTATTATAGTGTTCTGAAAATGACAGATCATAAGCAAAAATAAAATATATATGTGGGCACAAGCACTATAACTGGATTATGTCATAGTGCACCTAAGTTTATTGATCATGAACTTGTCCTAGTTGACTGTGTGTAAAAAATGGTCATTTCATCTTTTTTGCTTGTGGGTGTTGAGTAATTTGATGTATTGCTCTTGGGGTTTGGTCATGTATAATTTGTTATTTGTCTTCTCTAAACCCTTATGGAACTTTAATAGCTTGAAAAATTAAAATAAAAATAGGAGATTGTAATAGGATAAGCTAATGTCAATCACACCCATTATGATTGATCTCTCCCTACATATCCAATACTTCAAGGAGGGAAATCAAGCCCATGTAGTTTTCCCACCTAGATTGAATGTGTAATTATGCACCTTTGAATATGTGTATGCAATTATAAGATGGATTAAATACTTAATAATGATCATTATTGAATTGATTTAGAGGACTTATGACTTGGTTTATGGCTGTTCCTTTCAAATGATTCAAAATTTAGGCAGAATAGGGAATATTTGCTCAATGTGTAGAAGTGTATATGCTAGTATAAAGTAAATAACGAGTGGGGTAAAGAATAAATCTTAATATGTATTTATAGGTGAATATTTTGATAGTTTAATTTTTTCAACCTTATGAAACAAGTGGGAAGACCCAAAATATTTATTTCAAATTTAGAGACTAGTCATTGTTTGGCATAGAACATGATTAACTTAAGTGGAAAATGACACACTACACCTCTATTTGCTTAGAATGGACCTATCCAAGAGGGTAAAGGACCTATTTTATATATTAGAGACAATGTAATTATGATTTTAAATGACCTTAAAATTTGACATTAAATTTTTTGTATAGTAGTAATGACAAACAAAGGGTCGAGCCCACATATAGTGAAATGACATAGAGGAATGGTGAATAATAGTCATGTAACTATGCACAAGTCATGTGGTTTGTAATGTGTCAATAATTACATTGTCAAGTACTTGTGACTATATTTATGTGTCTACATTCCCTCCCCCCTTATTATAATAATGAAATTTTTAAAGTAAAGGAGAAAGAATTTAACTTGAGTGTGCACAATGCACTTTATATTTGAGCAAATACTTCAATTGTGTAGGGCACTCAAATTTAGAAAACCATACAACACTTGAATTTTTTATTTTATTTATTTGAATTTAAAAATAATTAAACTTTGAAATTTGAAAACTTTTAAAAGAGAACAAGGGAGTACACATGTATCTAGGTGAAACTAAAATTACTTGTAACCTATAATTGATGATGGATATTATGCCCCCTTACTGAATAACTTGAAATAATTAATTTAATGTAGAATTGAAAGTGATCAAGTTCTAATTTGAATAACTAATCAAGATTTTGAGTTGGAAATATGTATTATTATAACTCTCATGAATATGGAATAGTAAACAATGTACTAATCCAAAAATATGTAACCATGCTAGGTTTGCTAGAAGTGATGCCAAGGCCATTGAGTATAACTTGACTCAAATGTACATCACCCACATAGATTAAAATCACACCACTATAGATGGATCTAGATTTTAATTTTACATGATCAAAATAGAATGAAGGATATTCGTGCCTCCATCATGACTGCATTGCTCATAGAAATTATTTTGAAATGAATATCAGGACTTTAAATTTGCATATTTTGTTCTTTTGAACTTTACAATTCAAAACTTTGAAACTTTAAATTTTATATTTTTCCACTTTGAATAAGCATGAACATGGATGTATATCATGATATCTTTGAATATTTTCCAATGATATAAAATTTTATGTGTTTATATGCTCAATTGTAAATGTATTTACAACCTATAACTTTGATCTTGTAATTGTTTTGCATATGCCCATGCATATGCATTAAATTGTGTATGATTATGTACTTTGAGTATTTGAAATGTGAGTGAATATGCATGTAATATTCCCTTATAATATATATTAATATGATAATATCTATCATATGTTTGATTTCCAAATCTCTTTGAATATTTGAAAACCTATATTCTACTTATAAAGTTTGGTTTTACATTAGTTTGAATTTCTAAAAGCCTATAATCTATATTTGTGAAACCTAAATTTTGTATCTTTGAAATTATATTATGTATAAAATATGTTCATGGAGATTTGGATCTCTAAGACAATCCCACTGTGATGCCCCCTTTTGAGATGAGAGATGTGGCCTGTAAGTCACTCATCTTAAAAGAAGAGTTAACTCTATCATGTGATAAAGATATAATCATGTAGTAGTTATGTCAACATGTTGGAGAGTATGTCATCATAGAATTAAAATTTTCATTGAAGCACATATGTAACATATTGAGTGTGAGGCATACGAGGTGTCATGTATAGATAAATTTAACAATGAAGCATGTAGTAAAGTAACTGTTTTTGAAGTAGACTATGCTCCAGAAGTGCACGATGAAGATCATGAGGCCACTAATCAAGATCAAACATCACATAAACATGACATGTAATAATGTTGTTACTTCCTAACATATCCTTAATAAACAACACTTATATTAATAGTTAGTTAAACTATTTATTAGTTAGACTATTGAGTTGGGTGGAATAATTAGAAGTATTTTGCTATGATTGTTTATTTGGATCATTGCATTTTCCATTATGAATATATTTTTTAAGCACATGTATTCAGTATAAAATGTATAGGTGTGATTAATTTTTATACATATTGGCATGGATATTACAGTGGTAATTATATCATTTATTGTTAACTAATTTTCCATATATATTAGTAAAATGGACTAACTACAATCTTCTTATCTGAGATGGACGCAAGATAGTTTTCAACCTCATAGAATAGTACTAAGGGAGAACATCATAGGAAGGGGGTGGCATATCATGACAATTGGGAGTATATAACACTTTTGAGAACTAACACACACACATAGAGTTGTCTTATCATGATTGTTTGGTTTTCATTTCAGATTCATATTAGTTATATATATGAGTTCGTTCATTCGAATTGATGTCTATTTACTCATGAAAGTCATAAATAATAATTGGTACCATAGATTTTGTTTAACTGTCTCAACATGGTACATATTGGATTTTCATTTATTTTAGGATTTAGAGTTAATTAACTTGTCTATGGTTATGACCATGTTATTTGTTGATGTTTGTGGGCTGCTTGGTGGCTTAAATTATTTGTCTTTGCCTACATGCTTGTTGGGTATCCTTGAAATACCTTTTAATTTTGTGGCATGCTCGGGTCCTACCCTGTTAGTAACCTTTTAATGAAATTATGAACATTTATATTTCATTTAAACTTACAATAATGGGGTGTAAGATCATTTAGATTATTAACCAACTTAGTTGGTGGAACACTTAGGTGGTAAAATGTTTATTGACCACTTTTTAGTGTTAAATTTAATTAGAACATGTTAATGCATTAAGTAAAAAAAAAAAAACAAAACAAAGTGATTAGGTTTTCATTGCTATCATGCAAATTCAACAAGGTGTTGGAGTGGAAGCTCTATAGTGGAATGGTAGGTGAAACCCTAGTCTTATCACTTAAATCTATTATTCTAGCCCATTTTTGAAGGGAAGGGCATCACCATAATTTGCATGAGATGATAGTGGCATAAATAGAGGAGATGAAGGAGAATGTTAGTCTAGTAAATGAGGGTTTTTTCATAATGAAAATGACAAGAGAAGGGAAAGGGGGGATATGCAGATGAATGAGAAAGGAAAAGGTCAAAAAAAGCTCAGGGGCATGACTTCACAATATAAAAACCTTGGTAAAAACTCTACTAAGAAATTACCCTAAAACTAAAAATATGGTATGAATAAATTAGGGACTACCTTTATTATGAATAATTGATAGTATTAAGTAATAAAAGGTTTCAAATTTATGTGTAGTTTGTTCCTTTAGTACTCAAGAATTAATTTAGAGTTGTTACTACTTAACAAAGTTTAATTTCATGAAAATAAATAAATGGTTTAATAATGCTTGCCATACAATAACTTAATTTTTTTTAAGTCACCTTTATCTTATTTTAAGTAGATATTGTTAACTACAAATATACGTTATATAGGTTTTTCCTATGAAGCCTTGATAACCTTAATAATATTTTTATAAAGCAATATATTTACATCACCCCTAAATCACTAAGGTTTTTCAAGGTATTTTTGGTGATTATAACATGAGGTTAAAATAATTTTATGAAACCATTTATTGAGGTTTTGATTTTTTTTCAAAATAGTTACTTGTCATTTACTTGCCAGAATTATGAATGTATATATTATGAAAGTTATTATATAACCATAATAACATAATATTATTTGATACTTCAGATCTAAGTAAATACGAAGTAGTTGTCTTATAATTTTTTTTAATATATACATGTATATCTGAACATTATATATTTTTTAAGTTGAATAATGGAAAATTTGCCTTGTTCATACTGGATATTTTTGAATGAGTTTATCTACTTGTCGTCATACATTAAAATAACTTAAATTATAGAAGGGATTTTTATTATATATGATATTATGATATATTATTACTAATCATGGTTATATGAAATATATTGGTATGAATCCAATATTGTTTATTTAGAAGTTTGAATGCTTTTACGTATGACTATAGATGGTTAGGTTGAGGAATGATTAAGGCATAGTTAATTCAAAATTATTATAGTATAATATGAAAGGACATAACATTAATGATTAAGGCATCATTAATGGTGGAAATAACATTTTTCCACCATTTGTTGTTTGAGATAAGTGTTTACCTTTTTCCCAAAACTGCTGAGTATAAACATATTCTGTGTATGTTTTATAACAACCAATACAAATGAATTATGTTTGAACAAAATAATTATGTTATTATAAAATAGAAACAATATATGCAAATATTTGTACTCCAATGTTATAGTTGGTGATTACTATAAATAATTTTAACAATGATAGTTATATTAACTGACTCGTCATACTAGGTATATAGAAGATATATTTAAGATTGGTTGTAGTAAACTATTTTGGTGGCTATTTTTATAACTGATTGTAGTAAACTATTTTGTTGGTTATATTTATAACCAACAATTACAGTAAACTATTTTTGGTGGTTATATTTATAACTGGTTGCATCAAACTATTTTGGTGGGTATGTTTATAAATTGACTATAATAAACTATTTTAATGGTTATGTTTATAAATTATCTATAGTATATCATTTTAGTGGTCATATTTATAACTAGCTATAACATATTCATTCCATAGTCTATTGTTATAATTTTAGTGATTGTATATATTAGATTTTTATAATTAGATGTAGAATGTTTTATGACGATTTAGACACAATTTTAGGATAGTGTTTGAGTGGTTATTAAAATTGGTTATAACATGTCATTTTGAGGATTTGTATCTAATTAGGGAAAAAACATAACTAAGTATGAATCTACCTATTCAATACCCTAAGTTATAACAAACTTCTAAGTAAAATTATAAAGTTTTAGGTTAAGTTCTTGATCATGTCATCATTGTGTATGGAAGACTTTGATTAATGATTGTATGTTTCAAATGCAACTAGGATTTTGTCACTTATGATGAATATGTGTAGCTGGCTTTCATGGAATGAAGTATACCTGCATTGAATTGATAATATAAAATTAAAATTGAGTGATTGGAAATGTATTTAGAATTATGATTTTATATAGCAATTGAACTTTGTGTAATGATTTCAAAAGCTTAAAAACTAAGCTGGTGTTTTGTATGTGGATAATTATATGAGTCTTGGTGTTTTCATATTTGATTAACCACATCTAGGTATGAATGACTATTATGTCTTATAGTTAATTATGTTTAATTAATAAGAAATAAATTTGTACTTTATACAATACTCCATTGAGAAATAGCTGGGAATTATATCTATGATGCTTAAATGAAATAGTAAATGAGTTATGAGTAATGATAAAAGGATGAGTTTATAAATTCTAGTATTTTATTGTGTGATAACTCTATTAAAACATTTTAATTTTATTCTCATTATATGGACTGGGTGTGAGACCTTTTTGAGATTCGTGTTGATTTAGTTATATTAATGACCAATCATCTTTCTTGTTCAGGGGTGATGAGTGATGGGCATGGAGCCTAACTACAATCACTTGTCATCGGTGAACAAGATGTGAAATGATAGCATTGTTTTATATTAGAGAGTAATACTGATGTGGAATAAGAACCAAATACTTAAAAATATGATAATACTATAAAATGTTTTAGCCAAAGTAATGTTATAATTGTATACATTGTATGCCCACCATAATTTATAATTTACATGTTTACTTGAAGTCATAATAGATAGAGGAGAACCTAGAGTTTATATGAATGGATGCAAGTAATTATGATTATAATTTCACATATGCTCTCAAAAGGTTATAGATGCTTGCATCTTCATTATTTGCCCCTCCATAAAGGGAAGGGCCTCTCCTAGTATGGAGGTGTGTAAGAGACCATTGGCCTGTGGTTAGAGGAAAAATGCCCAAATGATGCTCTCCCTCTCTAAAATTGAATCTAAACCAATCATGATGCATTCTCATGGATACTATTTTGATTTCATTACTTGTCTCATTGAAGCTCTATTGTATTGTTATAATTTTGACATTATTTTATTTAACTGGTTCACACAATAGTGATTATTGACAACCATATACATTCATTATTATTATACTATACTTTAGTAGTGGCTACATTGTACTCAATAATGGTTTTATATATTGATTTATAATACTTTATATTGTACCTTTAATGTTGAATAATGTATTGTTGCATGCTCTTATAGTTTTTACACCATTGAGACTCTCTTATGGACTAAAATGATATTTGGTTAAATGCTTAATCTGTGGATTATTTGATATAGGTAAATTACTATATTTAGTCATGTTTAAATAATTATTAGTAAAGTAACAAATTTTAATAGTGTATAAACTATAATGTCATGAAAAAATGTATATTGTTGATCTTGACAAAATGTAGATAGTTGATCTTACTTTCAAATTTTTTTTTGTAGTTTTCTAGGTCAAACATAGTTGGGTTCTAATAAATGAAATGCAATGTCATTCAATAAGGCCAAGGGCTTCATAAAAAGGACATATATTTTTCATGTATAAGGTCGAGGCCCACAAGCAATGGACATGTTCAAATATTTTACATACCACACAATGATCTCATAGAGATGCTCAAGTAATTTGTACATAAGCACCAAGTGCCACACACAATAATCAAGAAATGTTAAATCTATTATGCAAGATAGAAAACAACATTAGAGGAGAAAAGGTCAAGTGAAAACTAGTCTATTCCATATATATGTATCAATTTCATATTGGTATAAAAGTGGTATATCTAATAGCACAATGTTAAATATAAGTGTTTTAGCAAGACACTTATAAGATATGCAGCTAAATTTTACATTTGAGGTCATAAATAAAACTTGGTATGGTGTAACCTATTGAAAGAGATTCCCACAACATAATCATGGTAATTAGGTGGAAGGGAGTTAAAATATAAGAAATGCATATATAATTTAGTTCTACATCACACTTAGATACCTTGTGAAATACATGTGTGTGTAGAAAATAATATTCATACAGTTGTCAAGGATTGCATCATCATAATAATCACCAATGTCTATATTATCCATTTGAGAAGATATTTGAGTATGATCTATAGTAGTTCCACTTAATCTAGCACTAAAACTTAGAGGTAAATAATAAGTAACCTTCTTGGGTGACATGCAAAAGAAAAAGGAAAAATGGGTGAAACTAGTAAAAAATGTGTTTACTTTTTAGGGTCTTAGATATATTGATCCTAGTCATAAATAGGTGATACGACTGTGAAGACAATAACTAAATAATATTACATCATTCTAATAGCCACATTATCCCATCTCATTGGGTATGTTGAGAGTAACTTCTCAAGGGCTAACTACTTATTGGTGCACTACAAGAACAAACAACTGAAGGCTTCCAATAACTAAAATAAAACCTTGAGAATTTTTGATATGTCGTGAGGTACGTGGAAACTAAAATCTATATATAGTGTTATATAATAGCTTAAGTATTAAGGTAATACCCATCACACCATGGTATAGGTAAAAATGATAACCACTTTTCCTAGAATGATAACTCTTATGAGTTTCATTACTGCCAAAACATAGTTTATAGGAAAAACAAAGCAAAAATAAAATTAGAGATCAAAGGCCAAAAAAAAAAATGTTAAATTTCATGAATATGTTTTACCACATATTTGATAAAACATAATATGAATGAATTATATTTATAATATTATATGCATAAAAAAGGAAATATCAGAATGTTAAATATATATAATGATTAACTATTCTAATTTTGACAAATTACTAAATATGGAAAGTTGAAATATTGTGAAAGTATTAATAATAAATGTACTTAGCTTTCACACTAAATTCTATTAACTATTCTAATTATCTACAAGTGGAAAATAGAAGAAGAGGCTACTGTGCAAATTTAGTATTAGAATAATGAACAAAATTAGAATATAGATAGGTCTAATATAAATGGATGATGATGCAATTCATTCTAGTCCATTGATTGTAGAATTGTCTCATTTGATTGTGATAGATGGTTGACAAGAATATACAAAGAAAACAAAGTTATGAAAATGATAGATCAAAGGAAGAAAACAAATATTTATGTGGACATGAGCACTGTAAGTAGGTGGTAGTATAGTGCATTTAAGTATAATGACCACAAACTTATCCCTGTTAATTATGTAAAAACTAATCATTGAAATTTTTTATGCATTTAAATCTGAGTAATCTGATGTATCACACTTAGGGTTTGGCTACACATAATTTGTTATTTCTCTTATCTTGTATTTGAAACACATAGGGAACTTTTATAACTAGAAAACTTGTAATAAAAATAGGGGAATGTAATGAACTGAGTTGACCTCAATCACCCCTTTGATGATTGATCATTGCCTACATATTTAATACTCTAAAGAGAGAAATCAAGCCCACGTAGTTCTCCCATCTAGAGTGAATATGAAATTGTGATCCTTTGACTATGTGTATGTAACTATAAGATGGCTTATATACTTGAGAATGATGCATCTTAACTTGGTTTATAGAGCTCTTGACTTGGATTATGGCTACTCCTTTCAAATGCTTCAAAATTTGGGTAGAATAGAGTATATTTTCTTAATGTGTATAAGTGTATATGTTCATACCAAGTGAATAAAAAGTGGGGATAATAAATGACTCTTGATATGTAATTATAGGAGAATATTTTGAATTTTTCCTTTAGCTGATCTTATGAAATGTGTGGGAAGACCCAAAATATTGATTTTAAATTTGGAAACTAGTCATTATTTAACATGCGACACAACTATCCTAAGTGGACAACAACACACTACACCCCTATTTTCTTAGATCATATTTGTTTGAGAGGGTCAAGGACATGTGTCCTCTATTAGAGATAGTCTAAAGGTGATTTTAGATAGCGTAAACATTTTAAATTGAAAGCTATGTATAATAGTAATGGAAAGCAAGGGTCAATCTTACATATATAGAAATGGCTTAGAGAAATGGGGAATAAGAGTCATGTAATTGTGCACAAGTCACGTGGTTTGGCATGTGTCTAGAATTAATATTTTCAAGTATTCATGACTAGATTTATGTGTATATAGTTTGTACTATGCCTCCAATGACAAGTTATTAACTAAGTGATTTTTGTGAAGCCATAAGGAATATGATTTGCATTGGTTTTATGACCTTCCATTTAGATCAATTAATACACATAAGCCTTTGGCTAATCAATTGATAGCACTTTTTTCAATCAATATCAATGATAAATTGTCTTATTCTCAAATTTTAAAACTTAAGCAAGGATCCAATAAACTAATTAGTGACTACATGATTTAGTATAGGACCATGCTTTCTAAAATTATAAATCCTATGGTTGACAATGAGTTACAAGATATATTCAAGAAAATTTTGCAACAAGTTACAAGATATATATTCAAGCAAAGTTTCCTTTACCCTCTTCATGAGTCTATTATGTGTAAGAGATTCAGTTCATTTGATGAGTTTTGCCATATAGTTAGCGATCAAGAAGTTAAGCTCAAATATATGAATAAGATAAAGTATAAAATTAATCCTCCAATTAATTTAACTACAAAGTTTTAAATAAAACCAATTTACAAGGCCAAAATAAATGATAATAAAAGTAGGGCAAAGATAACAATTAAAGTAGTGTTATATCTTGTTAATTGACTTATCTATTCACTCACAAAGTAGGAAAATTTCAAGATTACTTGAGCCTCCTCATAAGCTATTACATAAGTTACTTGAGTGCAAGTTATGTCTCTCCCTCCAACAAATAAGGTTGAT
Organism: Torreya grandis; assembly: GCA_037957365.1. NCBI lineage: Eukaryota > Viridiplantae > Streptophyta > Pinopsida > Cupressales > Taxaceae > Torreya > Torreya grandis. The sequence continues at coordinate 2,563,678 of JARHVA010000791.1, forward strand.
ATGAGTAGGCCTCCACCTACTGGATATGAAAATGATGAATTTTGTGAATACCAAAAATGTCAAGGGCACTCCAAAAATAGATTTTTTTTATTAAGACATAAGATTTAAGATCTCATTCATGATAACATTATTGAACCTTACAATATCAATACAAATTCAAATGATTTATGACCACAATCTAATGGGAATGCAAAATTGAAAATATTTTTTGATCCTTTTCCTAGTCATTTGTTTAAACCTTTTTAGAAATTAAATGGTTGGGAGAATTAGGATATTAAAGAGTGATATAACCCATTCCTTAAAGTAGGACAAATACATAATTTAGTTTATGATATTTAATTTCAGTGCTGAATTATGAAAATACTAGATATATAACATACAATGCTAAATAGTATTTTGATTACACAATCATAAAAAAGAAATAATACTTAGCTTATGTAATAATGTGCATATAGATATGAGATGTAGAGGTGTAGAAATAAGTTGTTTTATTTTTAGTAAATAGTCATCAGATTCTAGAAATATTCTTTCTAGCTACTTGGACACTTGCATTGCCTTGGGGATAGTTGCATTGATGCTACTATATGAATTCCAACACAACTATCATGTGTGAAATATTCATTATTTCATGATGTGACCACTTTAGTATTTATAAGTTTTTTTTTGATTTTTATATGTTGTATCTAGATCTCACACACAGGATTTTAATGAATGTTTCTCAAGCCCTACGCCTCCACCTTAGGCTAGGTTACCTTGCTAAAAATGGGTTGGTGGGATCATGAAGTTGAGATGACCCCAAAAACCCCTTTATCAATGGGAACTACCTATATAGTCACTACTCCATAGAGGGTCTCAAAATTTTGTATTTATCCCCTATGTTGGGAATGTGTACACAAGGGTGAAATATACTATATGATAATGCATGTAATGATCTAGCTTGTAGCATGTAATGGGTTGTCTGTTGAGTGCTTCAGACCTGTAGTATGACTATTCCTATGCTTTCTATGAAAATAAGGATGAATAAGGTAGAATATCTTAGTTTTGAATTGATTGATTGAGATTTTATAAGTGTTTGATTGGTAATTATTAGATGTCTAAATGAATTGGCTTTGACTTGTATTTATACTATTTTTTTTTGAAATAATCCTTCATAGAAGGTTTAATGGCATTCTTAGATTGACTCGTACACTTTGAAAGATTTTTAAATTTGAGTGTTTGTAAGGTAATAAAAATTGAATTGGATTAGGGATAGTAGTGTCAATGCTACTATCCTACCCTGAATGCAATTATCCAAGATAGAGGAAAATTGTTGAGGTTCTGTAACTGACTATAATGAATATATAGTAGATTTTAGGCATTTTGTGGTTATATGTGATATAGATAATTATAATAATTAGGTTTATACTAATAAATAAGTAATTAGACCTAGTGAGATGGTGAGTATAAGAATTTTGGCTACGAGGAAGGTAAAACTGAAGGGAAAAGCCTTGAGATATATTTGTCAAGTGTACAAGACTAGTTTAACATATAAATCCAAATTTCAGCATCTATACCATGTGGCAATATAAACTAAGGTTAATCTTGAAGTGTATATGAAAGTGAAGTGATGATAGATATTAGAGAGACAAAAAAGTCTCAAAATTTTGAAACTAGTTTTGATTTCAGTTTTGTAGGTATGGAAGGAGATGTGGATAAAGAGTTGGAGTCATTTATAAGACTCATTGTGAACTTAAAAAAATAAGGTGAAATATAAATTATACCAATTAGGCTCTTGAAGTATGAATAATATGAAGGAGGTACAAGAGAAATTAAAAATATACTATGAAATTGGAAGAGAAGAAAGAAAAATAATTAAACTCCATTTGAGCAAGAGCTCAAAATTATCCCACTCAAGGAGTATGATGCAGGAGCATCAATTTTTAGAAAAAATAAAACTCTTGTATCTAGTTTGAGAAATATTAGGGTATAAATAAGGTCAATTATGAGTCATTATAGCCCTTCATGAAGCTATCTTTGCATACATTTTCCCTCCAAAAATGTATTCAAATTTGTAAAGGGAAAATTTCCCTCAAAAATGGATTCAAACTTGTATTAGGGGTTTTGGGTCATGGTTTAATGAAAGAGTCTTGTAAAAATAAGTCATTTTAATAGTGGTATAAGTTCATGTTATATTAATAAAGCTTATCCATGCTTTCTTAGGTCTATTAGGAGGATTTATTCATGTTTGAGAACCCTATTCATTATCTTCATATGTTAAATTCTCCATCAAGAATGTTAAATGAGTATACTGAGTTAAAAGGGTGAATGTAAATGAAGACAAGAGGAAGAGAAAGTTAATAGGAAGGAATCTTTGATAAGGAGATTTACATTGAAAAAAGGACAAATAAAGCATTCTCACCAAGTTATTGAGATATTCTTCATGAAACAAATAAATGCCAAGTTTGGAATGTCGATATACTATGTAAATCGAAGGTGGAAGTAGGATTAAAAATCCATTATATATATATATATATATATATATATATATAATGGATTTTTTATAATATTCTTCATGAAAAAAATAAAAGAAAAGTTTGGAATGTTGATATACTATGTAGATAGATGGTGGAAGTAGAATTAAAAAGCCATTATATATATATATATATATAATATTTACACACACACACACACACACACACAAACTATATATATATATATATATATATATATATATATATATATATATATAATATTTACACACACACACACACACACACACACACACACACTATATATATATATATATATATATATATATATATATATATATATATATATATATATATATATATATATATATATATATATATATATATATATATATATATATATATATATATATAATGGATTTGTTATAATATTCTTCATGAAACAAATAAAAGCAAAGTTTGGAATGTTGATATACTATGTAGATAGATGGTGGAAGTAGAATTAAAAAGCCATTATATATATATATATATATATATATATATATATATATATATATATATATATATATATATATATATATAATATTTACACACACACACACACACACACAAGTTTATGTAAGAGTAAGAGAGAGGGGGTTATTAGTCTATAGTCAGAAGGTGGTGATAGGCCTATTGAAGGTCTAATTTAATTATAATAGTCCATAAGGAACTGTATGAATGTAAATTGGAGATAGTGAATAATGAAATGAATTTTTGTTATGTTGTATATCATTTTAAACTCTTAATGTATGTGAGTAAACTTGAATATTATTATATTTTTGTGTAGCATGAGTATGTGTGTGAGGTTGCAGAGGTCTATAATCAAGAGATTAAAGTATCATAGTTTAGTATATGGAGGTTTATACGTATGGGTATGGTGATTATACATTCCTTATCCCTTTGGTACATATTTAAGAAGGTATTTTATTGTTTAATAAGTTTAGTTTATGAAATTTTATGATATAAGTTTAAGTAACACTATGAAAGGAGAGTTTACTATCTATAATAATTAGTATACAGTATGAACAAAGGTATTTTGATCCTTTACTAAGTCATGGTATACATTAGAGTTTATTTTGAAATAAATTAAAAATGATATAGGTTATATTAGAATAATAAATTAGTGTTGAAAGAGTCTTTGAAGGAGAAATTGAATGAGTTTTATGCCCTTGGGTTTGTATATAAAGATTAATTGTAATAGTTAAGTAAAAACATTATCAGTTTATCATCATTTGGGTTTTTTAAAAGAGAAAGGACCATTGGAAAATGTGTGTATATTTGGATCAGACTAAAATAAATCATTATTTAGTCTTTAAATTATGTTTAAAGGCTTCAAACTAAAATTCCTAGCTTTCAACCAGTGTTCTGGCCTGCCTAGATTTTTAAGAGAAAAATCTTCATAACTTTAAAAATACTGTTTGAAATTACTTGAAACTTGGTGAGTAGTTAGCTTATAATGTTATAAATGTTATTAAAGTGTTACTTAGTATTAATATACTACAAATAAAAATATATAGAGGGTCGAGTTTATATAGCTCTGTATTTCTTTGTGCTAAACTCTATCTATAACTTTAATTGATAAAGAAAGGGAGTTATAAACATTGGTATAGAGGTATAGATCATTAATGAGACTTAAATAAATATAATTACAAGTATGGGAGATTCAAATATATATATATAAATATTAAGTGATCAAGTTGATAGACTATGGATAAATCCTAAAGACTGTCAAAAATAAAAAATTCTGAGTTTGTATAATGCTGCTTGTAAGGTGTTTGAAGTTTAGTTTATGAAGTATCATAATACAAGATAAATATTATTTTTTATATCTAAATACACATATTTTTTAAATAAATATTGATCCAAATACATATAAGGACATACTTCCTAAATAAGGATTGTTAAAATAGAGTTGGAGAAGATTTGATGCAATACTTTAAGAGAGAGTTAATTAGATATTTAATTGACAGTTAGAAGGGGGATTGAGTGTGATCAATGATGATAGTGAGTAAGATATGAATTATGTGTATATTTACTTGAATCAATAATAAGATATCAAATAGGTTTAATGAATGAGTAAAAAATATTGTTTGAGACTTAATGTGTTTGTATGAGATCTAGTGTCATATAAAGAAGACCCTGTTGAAAGTTAAAGAATAATATCATTAGTCTTGAGAAGACCAATCTATGAATATTATATTTTAATTGAAAAAATAATTTGAGGACAAACCTACAAGAGAAATTTTAGATGATAAAATAGGATAGACCTAATTAGAGTCCTAGAAAAGGTCTGTTGAATTCAAAATTGACCAAAGAAACAATATTGAAGAGTGGGTAAATGGGCCATCTAATCAGTTTAAGCAAGTGGATTAGAGATTGTATTAGGAACTAGGAGTATTTATTAATATACTTACATCAAGTGGTATCATAACTTAGTAAATCTCTTGAGAAGAAATATTATGAGTTTGTGAAAGAAGCCCTCAAAGAAACAATAAGTTAGAAAGAGAATATTTAAAGAAGGAGAGTTGAGTGAAACTTATCAAGAGGAGGTTAGTTACAAGGTGTAAAAGACTTGGAAATATATACCAAAATATTAGGAAGGAACCTAGGTGAAGTATTGAATCAAGGTGAAAAAGACTTGCTAGGAAGAGAGAGAAAAGTGAGAAAAAGACGTTGAGGAATAACACATTGATTCTGAGAAAAGAATAAATAAGAGAATACAAGAATGAAGGGATTAGAAAATTACATTCAAAATAAATAGAAAATAATGACAAAAGAGGAAAATATATGTTGAGACAACTGAGTTAAAAATAAGGATGGCTGAAATATAGTTGGTGATAGAGGATGGGGAAGATATTATAAGCAAAGAGATGTTGTTCAAAATGAAAAAAATGTTAAGTGGAAAATGAGTTCGATTATAGAAAAGAGAGGGTATTTCCATGAGAAATAAAGAATGGAAAAAGAGATTATTTCTTAAAGAACTCAATAAGGATATTGATAAATACGGAATGAGTGAACAATTGGAAGAAGTAGAGGAGATAAAGGAAGTGGTGTTTGAACAAAGAATCTTCTAAGGGGCTATGTGGGCTCAATTTTTTATTATCTAATATTGCTATTGAAGTTATAAATTTAGGTGTACTAGTTAGTGAAATTGAATTACTTGAGCCAATAAATAGACTCATTAATGAAGAACTTGAAAGAGTGTTAGTGGAAGTTAAAGAAATGCCTAATTTGACACAAGTTGGAGATAGCCATGAAGGGGAAGCTCATGAGAGAGTTTGAAATCAGTCCATGCAACTAAAATAAGAGTGGAGGAGATTTGAAAATAAAGATAATGATAATGAAGAACAGTTGATGAAATAATATTTAGATGAAAAATATGATTCTTTGTTTGTTTATGAGAATGTAGAATAACTTAAGATGAGATAAAAGATTTATAAATTTTGATTTGTGCATCAATTAATACACTAAATGATGAAGTAGGAAGTCAAAGAAACAATTAAAAATAAATAAAGACCAAAGAAAGCCAAGAAGATGTTGAAGATAAGGAACCACCAAGCAAAAGTGAAAGTGAGTGATGACAACTATTGGAGAGACAACAAAGTCTCAAATTTTTGAAACTAATTCTGATTTCAGTTTTATAGGTATGGAAGGAGATGTGGATAAGGAGTTGGAGTCATTTCTAAGAGTCATTGTCAACTTAAAAAAATAAGGTGAAATAGAAATTGTGCCAATTACGCTCTTGAAGCATGAAGAAAATGAAGGAGGTACAAGATAAATTAAGAAATGCTAAGAAATCAGAAGAGAAGAAAGAAAAATAATTAAACTCTATTTGAGCAAGAGCTCAAAATTATCCCACTCGAGGAGTATGATGCAGGATCATCATGAAATTTGTAAATAAAATTCCTTGTATTTGGTTTGAGTAAGCTTAGGGGATGAATAAGGTTAGTTCTAAGTCATTGTAACCCTTCATGAAGCTATGTATCTCTTTGAATACATTTTCCCTCCAAAAATGCATTCAAATTTGTAAAGGGAAAATTTCCCTCTAAAATGCATTCAAACTAGTATTAGGGGTTTGGGATCATGTTTGAATGAAAGAGTCTTTTAAAAATAAGTTATTTTAATACTGGTAGAAGGTCATGTTGTAGTAATAAATCTTATCCATTCTTTGTTAGGTCTATTAGGAGCATTTATTCATGTTTGAGAACCCTATTCATTATCTTCATATGTTAAATTCTCTATCAAGAATGATAAATGAGGATATTGAGTTAAAATAGTGAATGTAAATGAAGATAATATTAAGAAAAAGTTTATAGGGATACATATTTGATAAGATAAGAAGCCTCATGATGGAAAAAGGACAAATCAAGAATTCTCACCAAGTCATTAAGATATTCTTGGTGAAAGAAATAAAAACCAAGTTTGGAATGTTGATATACTATGTAGATAAAAGGTGGAAGTAGGATTAAAAATTCATTATGTATATATATATATATATACACACACACACAAAATTATATGTAAGAGTGAGAGAGGGGGTTATTGGTCTACAATAGGAAGGTGGTGATAGGCCTTTTGAAGATCTGATTTAGTTATAACAGTCCATAGGGGACTGTATGCATGTAAATTGCAGATAGTGAATAATGCAATGAATTTTTGTTATGTTGTATATTAGTTTAAAATCTTCATTTATGTGAGTATTCTTAAATCTTATTGTATTTTAGTGTAGCAAGAGTATGTGTGTGAGGTTGCAAATGTCTAAAACCAAGAGATTCAAGTGTCATAGTTTAGTACATGGAGGTTTATACATATAGGTATGGTGATTATACATTCCTTAGAACTTTGGTACATATGTGAGAAGGTATGTTATTATTTTAAAGTTTAGTTTATGAACTTTTATGATACAAGTTTAAGCAACATAGTGAAAGGAGAGTTTATTGTCTATAATAATTAGTATACGCTATGAACAAAAGTATTTTGATTTTATACTAAGTCATGGCATGAATTAGAATCTATTGTGAAAGTAATTAAAAATGAAATAGGGTATATTAGAAGAAAAAATTAATGTTTAAAGAGTATTTTAAGGAGAAATTGAATGAGTTCTATGCCCTTGGGTCTGTATGTAAAGATCAACTATAATAGTCATGTAAAAACATTATCATTTTATCATCATTTGGGTTTGTTCGAAGACAAAGGATAATTTGAAATGGTGTTTAGGTTCAGGTTCAAACACAAATCAATCATTATTTTGTCTTGAAATCATGTTTAAAGTCTTTAAAATAAAACTGTGAGCTTTTGCCCAATGTGCTGGTCTACCTAGATTTTTAAGAGAAAAATATTCATAACTGTAAACATGATATTTAAAATGAATTGAAACTTGGTGAGTAGTTAGGTTATAATATTATAAATTTTATCCAATTGGTATTGAGTATTAATAATATCTAAATAAAAATATATACATGACTTGGTTTTTGTAGGTCTATATTTCTTTGTGTTAAAACTCTATCTACAACTTTAATTGATTAAGAAAAGTCTAGAGGGAGTTATAAACATTAGTAAAAAGGTATATGTCATTGAGAATACTTACATAAATATAATTCTAAGTATTTGAGAGTTAAATATCTATAAAATTTTTAAGTGAGTGAGTTGATAGACCTTGGATAAAGCCTAAAGACTATCAAAAATATTTTTTTTTGGGTTTGTATAATGCTGCTTGTAAGATGTTTGAAGTTTAGTTTATGAAGTATAATCATACAAGATAAAGAGAATTTTTATGCCTAAATACCCCTAGTTATTAAGGAAGTATTTATCCAAATCCATATAAGGACATACTTACTAAATAAGAACTGTTAAAACAAAGTTGGAGAATATTTGATGCAATACTTTAAGAGCGAGTTGATAAGATATTTGAATGACAGAAGGGGGATTGAATGTGATAAATTATGATAGTGAGTAAGATATTAATTGTGTACATTGATTTAAATCAAGAATAAAAGATCAAAGAGGTTTAATGGATGAGTAAGAAAGATTGTTTGAGACTCAATGTGTTTGTATGAGATCTAGTGTCATATAGATAAGACCCTGTTGAAAGTTAAAGAGTAATCTCATTGGTCTTGAGAAGACCAATCTATGAAGATTATAGTTTAATTGGAAAAAAAAATCATAGGACAAAAATATAAGAGAAATTTTAGATGATAAAAGAGGATAGACCTAATTAGAGTCCTAGAAAAGGTCTATTGAAGTTAGAATTGACCAAAGAAATAATATTGAAGGGTGGGTAAATGGGCCATCTAATCAGTTTAAGCAAGTAGATTAGAGCTTACATCAAGAATTAGGAGTAATTAGTAATATAATTACATCATATATACATGGAAATATATTGGCGATAATTGTATGTATTCCATACAGGTATCCTATTTAGAAAAAGGCATTTCCTCATCCACCCCCACCACCACCGTAATTAGTTATACAAACTATTCAAGTCCATTTAATGTAGGTAGTTTAGATGAATATTAGTGGGATTGTCATATATATTTATGCCTACATACACATATAATTTCAAAATTTAGGACAAATTACATGATTTAGAAGGTTCAAATTCAGTTAGATTATTAATTTGGTTCAAACTATGAACATATTTTTATAAATTGAGATAGATTTTGGGTTATATGTAATGTATATGCAAGCATAATATATATATTTGACAAGAAAATGAGTGACATGTTATAATATTTATCATAGTTAGGGTGGAATGACATTGATTTATGTCATTCTGTATCAAATTATAACAATTGATCAGATTACGGGGAATAAATATTGTTCATGCATACACTTTTATATTTTTAGTTGGCATTGATGGTATTAAAGGTAAAATTTGGAATCTATAAGTTTTTATAAAAAAATTGATTAATTTTACATACAATATCTAGTATTGGGGCTCCACCCTACTAGCTTGGGGTTCAAAATAAATTAAATGAGTAGAGCAATTGAATTTTTGCATCACTTAATGACCTGACCCTACTCCTTAGTGAGGCTTGGGGAATTTATATTCCTAACACATGATTCAAACAAAATAAATTTATCTAGGGAATTATGACCCTAATATCCAATGCATTAGAAGGAAACCTAATCTTTAATGCTTTAAAAGGAAGCACAATCTCCAATGCTTAAGAGGGTAATATAATTCACCCATTTAAAGGTGTATTCCTTCATTATTATTCAAATTTATAATGTTTCATTGATCTAAGCTATTTTAGATTTCATTTCATACATAGTCATTTATTGTTTCATGTTTTATTGTAGGTTTTCAAGAAACAAGATCCACACTTATAGCCTTCCCCCAAAGATAAATTGTGTTTACACACTAAGGTACTTAATATTTGTCTTTTTACTCTAGAATTATTTTTATTTTTAATAATAAATTCAAAAGGGGGAATTTATAGATACTAAAATATGGTATTAGACACTTGTAAATGTTATTCTTCACCTATATTTACCTTACATGACTAGTGCACACACATATGGATCTTGCATACCCTTCTCTCCTATTTTCTTGCCTTCTATAAGCCTGACCTTCTTGATTTGCTATCAATCACCTATAAAAATTGCCTAATCTATGCCTAATATTTTTATTATCACCATCATATTGTATCTTGAGTATTAGATCACTATTCCTATCCTTTTGGACACCTCCAACCATACACAAATAGTTCTAAAATTTTGAAACTACCCCCTTTATCAGATTCTTTTGCACATGAAGCAATGGTCATTTTCCAAATTCAAATTATCTTTATGGATGGGCTTGTATGTTATATATGTTGGTGGTGTGAGAAGTTACCCAAAGAGTCATCTATTCATATATAATAGGTCAAAACATATTTAAATATCTATCATATATGAATCAAGTACTAAGCAAGCCTTTTCTATCATTTTCACACTGAGAGGGACCGCCCTAAATATACCAAATAAAAATTAAGTCCCAAGGAATAGGTCCTATCTAATTATGAATCACCTTAGTCAAGTCAATTTTTCCATTATCAAATATTGAAAGTTAGATTATAGGTTTTATCCATACTAGTGGATCATAATTACACACATACACTTAAGGGCAAGAACTATGTGCAATTTTATTTCCTTCCTTGGAGTATTGGATACACATGTAGCATTATGCCATTCATTGGGGATTGCTTTGGGTCAGTTAAACCCATCACTCTTCCCTTTTTTAAAAATTTAACATGGTATTTAAAGTGGAATTAGGGTTTTGAAGTGAAGGAGATAGGTTATATAAATTTACACACACAACAAGTTGCTAATATTACGTAGGAAGCTAGTTTAGAAGCAAGTACAAAAACCTATGTTAAAATAGTGATGAACATGATATAGGGATGAATATAGTAGAAGGTAGATGCCTACATCTAGTTCAGGTGTACAAGTCTTAATGAACTCATCCAGAGAGATCTAGGACATATTTTTGAGAGTTAAGCGACTCTAGAACCATTTTCAGTCCTTTCTACCATGTGTATATAGTCTCATACCATAATATATTAATAATAAGCTAAGTACCCCATTATTATTAGTAAATTACATAAATATTAAATTATAATATAACATTTACTTATAACTCTGAGATTTTCTTAATTAAGGCATATCTTAAACAATCTAAATTATCCCAAGTTTTATACATGTTTAAGTAATCAATACAAAATAAGATAAAATAGTAAGACATGTGTGAAGATAAATCACATGTATTAAATGTAATGGACTATGAACAAAGGAATTTAAAGTCTCAGAGACTCCATGACCTTATCAATTAGGAAAAGGTGCAAAAGCATGTGGATATGAAATAACATTAAGTGGAGAGAATAATCTAAAAAATCCATGGATTTGACAAAGTCATTTGGAAACTAGGAGCACTCTATGACCCCATAACAATAAGAAGATACCATGCATATGTGTCAAATATAAATATGAAAAGCACCTAGATGTGAAATTATATGCAATGGATATAATGAATACAACAAATTGATAAATTATAAAAGGTCACTCAAAAGCTAGAGGCACTCCATGACCCCATTGTAGTGAGACAAAAATATGTTACCACATATTTGAATTTTAATGGACACAATAAATATAGAAGGATATTGAAGATTCAAAACTAGGGAAGGACACACTATGCAACTTTTTACCACATGGCCATGACAAACATGTGGGCCTGGATAGAGTTAAAAATTAATTTAGATATCTAACATGTCCATGAAGATGAAAATAAATATTAAAAGTGAACAAATGACTCTTTAAATTTAATACTACATGATCATACCACATGGATGGCTCATATTATAAAATGTCTTAAGGCCAAAAACTTACAAGGAAATAAAGTTATATTGACCAAATTTGATGCATGTCACTAATTCACAATATTAAGGGATGAACACAATAACAACATACAATGGCCTTTTGAATTCAAATTAAATTTTGAATTAAGAATTAAATAAATGAGAATATTACTGATGAATTGATATTGTTCATAGGTGACCTCCATTTTTAAAATTTCCTTAGTAAAGACTAATATAAACATAAATAGAGCATTTGAAAATATGGAAGAATAGGAGAAGCATAATTAGGAGTAGAGGAGATGGTAACTTGTTAACTAGAGATGAATTTAGAGTGATCCTGAATAATTTTAGTTGCATTCAAAGGAGTTGTCTCTTTGAAGCTATATACGTCTGCATAATGTCAGGAAAAACTTATTTAAAGCTAGGAAGTTTATTTTTATTTATTTTATCTATTTTTTTAGGGAAATGACCAATATAAATGTGGTGAATTTAACCTATTATATATTTCAATGGGTCTGTACATGTTAGACAATATATTAAAACTGAAAATGAGTTCATAGTGATCCTAAATAATTTCACATTTGCATTCAAATCTAGTGACTATTGTAAATAAAAAGATCAGCCAGTTATAGTTTAAAATATTTTATAATATTAAAAGTAATATAAAACCATTAAAATGTTAATTAAATACAAACAATTTAAGCATGTCAATTTAATATGTACATTTTTCATTTGATTAAGGCTAGATTTTTAATGTAAAGCCTACTTGTAAGTACACCTACCATATAATATTTTAAATTAGAAAAATAATATGACTATTTTTTGGTTTTTAGGTCTAACAAATAGTTAAATTAGCCATTTTATTTTTCTTATCATTGTCATCTAACCAATATAAAACTAAATAAATATTACTTTCCATTTTTTTACTTTTTAAAACTATAATATGTATTATAAATTTAATGTTCAAACTTTAAAATGTGAAAAAAATTTGTTTGCACATTTTCTAATGCAAATTAATAAAAAACTTATAACAATAGTATCTTACTATGCATTTACTAATAATTCTAACATTAATCTTTCCCATAAGGTTCTATAGATGATATTTTATGATTATATAACACCCCAGTCTTGTATACTTGGAAAACTTAGACCTTGGCTATTCCTCTCAGTTATTCACCTTTCCCACTTCTAGAAGTCTCACATATCCTCTATATTTATGCCCCTTGGCCTGTATCTCTTAGTCTAACTAGTCTTATGTTGATGACCCAAGTCTTCTATCTTTCCCATAATTCTTATAATGTACTTATCTTCCATATCTACAAGTTTTAAACTTGTACTTGATTTCCTACTCCTTAGACACTAATGTTTGAGATAAACAATAGTGTCAATATTACTACCCTACCCCAACATAAGTGTCTAGTGCCCTAAAATCATCTAATTTGCAAATGAAATGTATCTTAATGATCAACCTAAGTGATTTAATGTAAGTTATTACTCTAAAAGGATTGATATGAATACAAGATCAACCCTCATTCATTCCTCATCTAAAAAAGACTAAAGAGACCAATGAAACTCAATAAAAGCACTCTATCAAGAATTAAATTGAAAAAAGCTTCCATATTTATTCCTATTTCCATACCAGTCATAGGGAATGCATATTTATATGTATAAATTAATAAAGGATTAGTGTAAGGGCTTGATTTTCCAAGTTACAAGCTAGGTCATTATTGTACTTACTTTGCACATATTATATGATTCACAGACCAACCAACATGCAAGGGAGAATTACGTGCATTTGAGGCCCTACTAGGACTATTATCTATGTAGGCAATGCCCACTAATAGAGGGACCTTTGGTGCAACTCAACACCATGTGCCCTCTAAGCCATTTCCCCCCAAGGTCACATTGAAGATGGAAAACTAGGGTTTTTCTATTTCATAAGGAGTGACTATCCACGACCCAGATCTGAATGCACTAGAGTAAAGGTGAATAAAAAAATTTAATCATCTAGGTGGTCACATCCCATGTCAACAAATATTCCATACATGATACTAGAGTCAAACCTAGATAGTGGAATCAATGCAACCATCCCAAGTTGACATTACTATTTAAAGAGCCATAATCATTAGAAATGAAATTTAATGATTGTTATCAAATCTTCTTCCCACATAGTTTTTAATTCTTCTATATCTATAATTGCATTAACATCATAATAAGCTAAGTACTTCACTTATTTGTCATTTATATATCTAGCATAGTTTTACTTTCCATATTTAGACTATCTCAACATAATACATTTAGTATATGCTTATATTTGAGTTTAACATCTAATTGGTCTACTTTAGTTATAATTATCACCCTTGTGCCATTTAATTTATATATACCCCTTTAATACATCTAGATAAGCCTAATCTAGATCATTTTAGGGTTAAAAATTTGGTGAACCTAATCTTTGAACATCAAAACCCTAAACATACCCTTTGGGATGCTTATTACCTACTTTGTCCTAATATTTATTTACATCATATCTTTTATCATGGATGATATTGATTTATTTTATGACTATGATTATGACACTATCCAATTATCCCTCAAGGAATGAATTAAAATTGATTACTCTTACATTCTTCCAAGTGCTAAATCATGTAATATAAAAATATTGAATGGTGGTTGTTCTTATCCCTCTAATCAGGACCATGCTCCCACCACTTTAAGAGACAAGTTCATTCATCTTAATGAAGATGAAAATACTTTATCCACACTTCATATACCACCATTATATGACTTTGGCATTTGATACTTTGAAAAGTATGAATACCAAGGCCAAGGATTGGGTAAACATGAGTAAGGTATAACCCACCCTATATATATTAAACATAATAATAAAAATAGGCAAGGCTTAGGGTTTTCAAACACATCCTTGAGTCACCAATCATTCAAGCCAACTAAACATATACATTTTATCAAAAAAGTGGGTACACATGACCAAGAGGTTCTTTTATTTGATTGTTAATTTTTTTGGCAAGTACATAAAGAGAATATGAATGATGTGAAAATAGCTAATAAAGGGGACATGTCTTCAAGTAAATTGATAAAACCCCCTAAAATTCCTACGTTTCCACACAATATCCCTCTATTCAAGGGTGATGGTTTTTTCTACCTTCATTTAAAACAAATTTTATATTAAAAAATGTATCCTTACCAAACATTTCCAAAGCTAAAATTATTATACCCTTACAAAAGGAAAATGAAACAAACTCTTCAAATGGTAAAATCTATTCAAGTGATATACCAAACATACAAAAGTTCAAATATCCCATACCATTACCAAAATATCCTAAATTTAGTGATCATGAACCTGACTCATTATACATAAGGATGATGATACTCATATGCCTAGATTCAAAAGAGGGGGTGGGTTATAACGAATGGTAAAAAATATGAAAAAAACCTATATCCCCATGGAATATATAATGTATATGATTACCACTATTGGAGACCTTCAAAAATAAGTTTATATATTCCAAATGCAAACGGCTTTCCATAATGATAATGCATATGTTACCCCATTCAATAATCAACTTTTTACACAATGCATACTTGAATATTATTATCCCTAAGATTTCAAATTACCAGATTTACCTCTCTTTTTGAGACACAAGGACCCATTCAATCACATAATTAATATGTACATTATTTTATTCAATGGGCACAAGATGAAAAACTATTGATAAATTTTTTCCATATGATTATTTCTAATGAGGTTTAAAATTGATTCTATAGTTTACCAAAGGGTTCCTTACATATTTTTTTACAATTGGAAGATGCATTTTCATGGTTTTAAATATTCATAAAGTGCCAAAACTTACATTAGAACATTTTCACAACTTAAAACAATGTGTTGATGAGTCCCTGAAATATTATACTATTTGATTCAAAAGTACAACATATGAGCAAGCATTAGACCCTCAAATTTGTAATAACAATTTATCTTTAGTGGATTCCTTATTTCCCCATTAAAGGAAAATACATCACACAAACAATATGAATAATTTATCCATTTATATAATGATGTGCATAGATATGCTTCCTTCATAATTACTCATTCAAAGGAGCTTAACCTATCTCCCTCCAAATACAAAAACTTTCCTCACACAACTGATGGAGATAAATTACCTAAAGAGTATTATGAATAAAAATGTGGTATTCATAATCTCTATATGATTATTTCACAAAAGTTACTCAAGATGGGGCTAATCCAAAGTTGATATCTTATACAAGAATCTCAAAGTGAACAACACAAAAAGCATCCATGCCAACAAGATTTAACATTTACCTTATATGTGGGTGGTGCTTATTTTTGGCATAACCATATTAATATTACACAAGTAAAAATTATTTTAATGTAAGATGCTTACAATAAATGGA
Organism: Torreya grandis; assembly: GCA_037957365.1. NCBI lineage: Eukaryota > Viridiplantae > Streptophyta > Pinopsida > Cupressales > Taxaceae > Torreya > Torreya grandis. The sequence goes on from JARHVA010000791.1 coordinate 2,579,951, forward strand.
TTTCAAACTAACAAACTTATAATACAAAGTAGGTTGGAAATAATCCTCAGGTAACAGAACATTACCAATTATTTGTGGTTCTAAAGTAATCCAAACATGGGTTTGGGTTATTCCTACCACATATCCATATGCATTTACACTAGGAACTCTTTGGCTATACCAAATGGAATAAAAAATTGATCCAAATCAGTAATTTATTTCCTTTCCTCATGAAGGAAAATTAATACATATTTTAAATGATATCATTACTTCTTCTACTACACATGTAAACCATTAAGAGGAGCATGGTATGCACCATTTAAACCTATCTAATAATGATGAAAATAATGTAAAAGATACAAATTAAGGTTTTAAGGTTCACAGTGGGGGAGATATCCATGACTATCCATCATATACCATCATAGGATGATCCCTCTTTAAAAATTCCAAAAATACCAAAAAAATAAAAAACATTCAAAAATCCAAAAACACTTTTAGCACTTACATATTATATTGAATTCTTGGAATCTATGCATTAGTTCCATGTTGATGGCCAACATATACTCAATTAATATTACATACACATATTGTGTCACACTTTTACTTGAGTGTGATACAGACACATGATAAATTCCTATTTCAGACATCAAGCCTTCCTTCTACTCTTGTCATATGGAAATTGGGGGAATCCACTTCTTTGATCTTGATACACATATGTTATATGATTTGATGATCACTCTACATTATCATGTTGGATCTTACATATGTATTCACACATGCATATGATCCATGATTATATCTTACACATGGTACTTGATATTCTATACACTTGACACCTTTTCCTAACACATTGGATCTATAGGCTACTTTGACATGTTTATACTAATTGATTATGATTTAAATTATGAATTTCCTTGAGTGTCTTGGATTACTATTGTATTCCTTGTTTGAGCATTTGAATATTCTAATTTACTTGTGGCCCTCATACCTATGCATGATTTCATTGACATTTTCATATGTCATTATTTGTTATATGAAAACTTTAATATGTCATTATTGATTTTATGGACATTTGAATAAGTCATGTCCCTTTAAGTGTGTGTCATTTAAACATGCCCCTTATGGTCTCCTTAGACCATTTTCTTTTGAATTGCCTTTGAGTGCTCTTATGTGTGTGCTTATTTACTTGTTGAGATTGTACTATTACTCTCTAAATGTTGCCATGATATTTATCATGAGTATTAGGCCTACATGTGATCATATTGGTTCTATGCACTTTAATGATACATTTAATTAAACATGTTCCCTTCTATATACTACATGGTTATATTCACATATTGTATAGTTATCTTATCCTTTTGAGGCAAGGTAACTACCATTTAGTATATTTACCTCACCCAAAAGAGGGGAATATTAGTGGGGTCATGTCATATATACATGTTCTCCACATTTAGCACAATTTATAGATTCATTAGGGGCATGCTTTGGAAGGATTTTTTTCACACTTATTCAGTACATGATACTTATAACAATTTTTAGATTTAATGGAGGCATATCATATGGGCATGGATTTCACACATTTATAGTTCTCAAATTTAGTGGGGGAATGATTTTTAATAATTTTATCCACACTCATTTAGTATATGGCACTTATATCAGTTCCCATATTTAGTAGAGCCATGCTTTGGAAACATGTTCTCCACACCTATTTAGTATTCAACATATCTAGTTTACAGTAGGGGAATGTTTTGGAAATATGTCTTGCAAATTGGTACTTATAACTATTTTTATATTTCTCCATATATAGTGGGGTCATGCTTTGGAAGCATGTTCTCCACACTTACACAGTTATCCAAATTGGCTAAAACACATAGTTATATGATTTAAATTCATAGTTGTGACATAATTCTATACATTGGTTCTATCATATACATAGTTTAAACATGAGACATACATAAGGTTCATATGTTATATAACATGTGCTTAATATCATAAAATAAAAATCAATTTTAGATTCCAAAACTCTTTGATGGATTGTTACCATATCACATAATTTTTTGCACTGATACCCCACAAACTTTTTATTGACTTTTATTGAGTCAATCTACTATGGTAGTTGGTTCAATTTTGGTATAGTTGAGGTGATAAAATCACTCAATATTTACATGTTTTTAGGTATTACTTGATCATTTATATGCACTAGGTTATAAGTATCATTGGGTTTTATGATTAAGCTAATCTTAACTTTCAGGTGGTAACTCACTTTTGCTCCAAAGTTGGGGGCATGTGCCTTCCAATCTCTCTTTATGTGTCTCCTTGGATATATAAACTTTAAATATTTATCTATTTTTGTCTATTCTCATTTTTAGAGCCTTATAATGATATATCTTTTTCAAAATAAGTTACCAATATATAATGCGGTTACATCGACACACATGTGTACTCCTAAAACCTTGATATTTTAATTTAAATCTATTTCAAGTGCTTATAACCTAGATTATATACACTGATTTTATACTATAACATGATCTTAGTTGTAGTTTAGTCACAAAAAAATCAATAAATTTGGGCACATGTATTCATATTGGTTATTCCTCTCAGCTATTCACCCTTTTTGCTTCTACAAGTATCACATCTACTCTATCTTTATACCCCTTGGATTATATCTTTTAGTCTGATGAGTTTTATGTTGATGACCTAGGTCTTATATCTTTTACATAATGCTTAAAATGTACTTAAATTCTATCTTTGCAAGTTTTGAACCTCTACTTGATTTCTTGCTCTTTAGACACTAACATCTAGGATATACAATAGTGTTGATGTTATTGTCTTGTCCTGATGTAAGTGTCTAGTGCCCTAAAGTCATCTAATTTTGAAATGAAACATATCCTAAGGGTCAGCCTAAGAACTTTATGTGAGTTATTACTCTAAAGGGATTGATATATATATAAGATCAACCCTCTTACATTCCTCGCCTAGATAAGACCAAAGAGACCAAGGAAACTCATCAAAGTCACTCTCTCAAGCATTAAATTAAATAAAGCTTCCTTATTTATTATTATTTACATACCAGTCATAGGGATTGCACATCTATAGATCTTAAGTCCTAAAGGAGTATCCCAAGGGATCGATTTTCCAAGTTATAAGCTAGGTCACTATTGTACTTGCTTTGCACATATTATATGATTCACACATAAATCAGCATGTAGGTGATAACTACATGCGTATGAAGCCCTCTTTAGAGTATCATCTACATAGGCAACACCCAATGATAGAAAGGTTTTAAGAGTAGCTCAAAACTATGTGCCCACTAACCCATTTTTTCTAAGGTCACATTGAAAATAAAAAATTAGGGTTTTTCCATTTCATAAGGAGTGACTATTTATGACCCATATCTGAATGCACTAAAGCAAAGGTGAAGTAAAACCCATAATTATCTAGGTAGTCACATCTTATTTTAGTATATATTCTATATTGGACATTAGAGTCAAACCTAGATAGTAGCATCAATGCAACTATCCTAAGCTGATGTTAGTGTTTAGAGAGCCAAAAACATCTTAACAAAAATTTGATGATTGTTCCATAATCTCCTTCCTATCTAATTTTCACCTATTCTAGATCTATCACTATATTAGCATCATAACAAGTTAAATACTTCACTTATTATTCATTTATATAACTAACATAGTTATATTTTCCATATTTAGACTATCGAAACATAATAAATTTAGTGTATGCTTATATATGAGTTTAACATCTAATTAGCCTACTATAGATTTGATTATCACCCTTGTGCCATTTTATTTATCTATACCACTTTAACAGTTAGATAACCCCAATATAGATCAATTTAGGGTTAAACAAGTTCATGGGGTATTTATAATTATTGATATAGATCTCTATCAATAATCTATAACTTTTATTGTAAAAGGTGATAAGCATGGCACTGAAGCAAACAAAGAAGTTCATTCCAAAATTTTACAACAAAGTAATGACATTAATAGTATTTCTAAGTCTATAGATGTGGTATTCATTGCTGATTTCTTGTAGCATTTATTATGTTCATTATATCACCTCTCAATAATCATATACTTTATGGGTCAAGTATACTTTGGGAGATTATGGCATCAATCTCTCTAAAGATTGTAACCTCACCAAAATTATTTTTATTCTCCTTTACAAATGCACAATATGTGAAAATGTTGTAAAAAATTGATATTATTGGTTCATGAGTGTATTAAACCCATGATTTTAAGATATTTGATCAAGAATACATTAAGGTCTTTATGTGGCTCAATATTTTATGCTTGCCAATACTACTACAATATTTTAGAGATAATATAGTTGAACCCTTAAGCCATTAAATTTATCATGAACTTAATAAGTTTGATTTTGGTCGACCCAACAAATAGGTTTATGTTGAGGTGGAACTTATAAAAGATTTAAAATAACCTCTATATATTCAAGTGGTTTCCCATCATTTTTATCATAATTTTTCTTATATTAACTTGTCTAATACATGTTTACCCTACCAAATTCTTAAGCATGAAATATAATATTATCCTTTGATGGTGTGTTCTATGCCAAAACTAACTACTAAGGCATCATATATTGTCAAAAAATAGGTGAGTTGAATTATTGTGTGTAGTAAAAATTCCTTGATAGGGCCTAAAAACCCTAAAATGAGAGGTATGACTAATGATGCAAAACTATAATAATAATGTTTTTAGAAAGTTAACTCTAGCGATCAATTGTTGAACCCTATATTGCAGAGTAAAACTTACAAACTTTATCTATCCAAGAAAATATTTTAAGTATTATAAAATTTTTAGATGTTACTCCACCATTAAGGAAATATTTTAGCCAACCTCATGGTGTATGTATGGGATATGATTACCTATAATTGTCCTCTTTCTCTTAATAGACAAGGAATCAAATAAAGTCATAACAATAGAGCCTGTATATACTTAGATGATTGGGTAAAGACTTGGAATAAATAAATACCTAGAAAATGGTAATCTAAAATCAAACTTAAAGATTAAAGGGTTCCAAATCATAAGCCTATGACATGGGGTATAGCTCTTACTAGGGATCAATGATGGGTAAATTATTTTAAGGATTCAAGTAAAAGTAAATGATGGGTAAGTGTTTGTAAATAAGGTAAGGCATAATGGTCAACCAAATGGGGGTATATGTAACCTAAGGTGATAAATGAAAATCCTATGCAATCCTATATCTATACCATCTTATTTAGTATAAGGAAGAACACAAGTAAGGATACACACATACATCCACAAAGTAATAAACTAAGCAATATTTAATCTACTAAGTAAATAAATGAAAGAGTATATAGATAGAGATACTTACCTTTTGGTTGGTATGTTAATGCTTCAATCCCTCCATTAGGCTCAAATGGAAACCTAAAATAGATATTCTAGGTTGAAGACCTCAAAAGGTAAGATGAATACCTAGATATCCCTAGTTAGGAACTCCACATACCTCTCTTATTGAGCTTCAATGCCATTAGAAGACAAGACCTCCAAGATGAGGTTGTAAACCTATAAAAATCTAAAACACTACTTAGGGGAGGAAATACGAGTGTAAGTAGTGTATATTAATGTGATATATCTTTTAGGAATGAAATGACCATTATATATATGGTTCCAATACCTAAAACTAACCCTGAACTCTAAGCTAAAATTATAAAAAATGCAAATATAGTTAGAAGATATCAGTTAAAATAGTATGGTATCAACTAGGTTGATATAGTATAAATGACAAAAGTTAGACTCATAATTGAATTATTTTGGTTGATACAATACAAATAAGATAAAATATAAAATACAATGTATTGGCTAAACCAATACAACAAGATATAGGGAAGTTAAAAATCCAGATGGAAAGTAGATAAAGGGGTTAAATAAAAAGATACTCATAGGATGTTAACATGATAGTAATGATGATATGACATAATGATATGCAAAAATCTCTCATAAAGTACCATAACTTAGTCCCATCCATTCTTGGTACACATCTTAAGGCATGCACTTAGGGAGATTGATTTGATGACAATAACCTATAATAAAAAATGTTAATAAAATGATAAAAGTGAATTTTTTTAGATGTATACATATGCCCCATCCAAATCTCACCATGTGGCATAATAGTGTAACACAAGATGATGCTTTGGGATAGATATATAGTAACACAAAAGATTATGAGAATACTTGAAAAGGAATGATAAAATAAATGAAAGTAAATAAATGAAAACATGTACCTTCACTTGCCTTGTTGATTATATATGTCATAATGTGTGTTGTAGCTAATAGAAGGCACCCATTGAAAAGAATGAAAGGCAGACATGAAAAATAAGAGAAACATGAAAATTTTACATTTTTTTATTAGCACCTTAAGATTATCTACCTCACAAGGATCCTAAGGCTTATTTTGGTTCATGAAAAGGACCTATGAAAATAAAGATATGGATAAAATATTAAGTCTCAAGGTAAATAACTAAAATTTCAAAAATTAGGATTTTACTATAAATAGGTAAAAATAATTTCATTTGTGCATTTTCTATTTTTGAAAAAATGAAAGATTTAAGTGTCCAAAATAGTGATACAAGAGATGATGATTGATGAATAAGGAAGAAAACATGTAGGAGGTTACATCATAATAAATAATAGAGTGCTACAGGTAGATGGTATAATTACTATTCCATTTTGTCATTTTTAATAAAATGAACTTGATTTAGGAAACCTAGGCACTAGGTTAAATCTATGTAGCAAAATTTACCCAATAAGCATAAAATAAATAAAAAATTAGGATGGGTAATGGGTAGTTGACTTAAAATTCAAAACTAGGTTGTTTTGTTTCAAGATTATGATTTATTTTCAATTTTTTGGATTAAAATATGATTGTGTTTTATTATTTGATATTTGATAGAGGTGAAAATGATTATGGAGGAGTGTTGAAGCTAGATGGATGACAAATTTTTTGGAGTTATTATCAGAAACAAATAGATCTTAGCTTATGAATATTAGTTTTGACAACAATATAGAGATGTGTCATGTTTCTTTGACCATAGAGTTCATAAACATGTTTATGGGGCAATGGGAGAAGATCACATTGTAGTAGGATTTTGAGATCTATATGAAGTAAACAAACTAATTTAACCCAAAATTCATACTACCTATTAGGAATGATTCTATAAAAATATATTAGAATGATATGAGACTTACCAAATTCCTTGTTTCATCTAACCTCCTTCTAAGATGTTCAAAAGGATATTTGATTACATGTAGACTCATATTTGACATATTGATAGCATGAATGTTAGATTTTTAGATGTTGGATGCAAGACTTGATTTGACATGGAGACTTTAGGGAGATGGATCTAATGGAGGAGTGGTTTTGCTTATATAGATTGTGGAAGGAAGATTAAGGGTTTCAATTTAAAGTTGGATGAGAAGATCTAAGTGTTACAGATTATCCAAGAAATATTAAATTCCTTCAAAACCTCTAGAACTAGAGGTTTCTAAAGAGGAGGTCTAGGTTAGAGAGAGTTATATAACTCTTTTTAGGAGTTAATGATGATTAAAGGGAGGTTAAATAGGGATTAGAGAGGGATTATGTGATTAGGGGTGTAGGAGAGCCTAAGGAGTAGGCTAATATGTGGTTAGGTGGGTTCATGGGAATTAAAAATTATGAAATAATAGATAACTAGGATTAGATTTGGATAATAATGATTAATAATAATTAATTGACTAGTGGGGATGGGTAAGGTTTGTGGATGAAGAATTATTGAAGGGGGATATTAGATGAATGGCTAGAAAGGGGGATATATTAGTGGAATAAAATAGGTTAAGTAGAATTAGTGTTGACTAATAAGAATATTAGTCAACAATAATGAAGTGATTGATTTTAGGTGCATACATTTTTCCCCTTTTGAAATGGCATTGTGAGTTAAACAAAGTGGAAGGAGTAATGGTCTTTCAAAGAAAAACCATGTCATGGATGAATGCTAGTAAATGATGATAGAGGATATGATGCCCCCTCAAGGGGACATGCATAGAAGAATGAGATAGATGGCTAATAAAAAGAAGAAATGAGGGGTGGGATGTGATGGATAGATGAGGGGAGGGGATTATAGATGTGAGATTGAAGATGAATAATATGAGGTCAACTTGAGCAATGAACTACAAATTGATGATGCCCTTGGCAAAGATACATGAACAAAGAGTAAAAATGATGGGTGTCATGGTTGTTGACATATCCCAAGGGGGAATAAACCATAACATGATGATAATAGGATTAAAGGGATGAAATATTTAGACTTATCCCAAGCAAGGACACATGTAAAGGAGAGATGTTGGCTAAGATAAGACAATGAATTGATAAGATTAATGATGGGTGTAACTTAAAGTGAAATCAATCAATGTAGATGTTGATGATGATAGAGAATAATTTATATGATCAAGTGAAGAAAAGGATTGGGATGATTACCCTAGAAAAGACACATGTAAGGGAGTGAGAGAGGAGATAGTGGCCAAACTATCCTTGGGCATGGAAGAGTGGCCAAGTGTTGCCTACATAGTCTGGAAAGACCTCAGGCTGATGTAGTTTTGACTCAAGGATGATGATGAAGATGATGATTAGTGATTAGAAAGTGATGATGATTGAGGATTATTATAATTATTAGTGATTGAAGGATATGATTCAGATGATAAGGATAAAATATGGGATGTTAGTTTAATGAGTCGAGAGGATTAGATTAGTGATGGGAATAAGGATGATTAGATGAATGATGAGGGTGGAGGGGATCAAGCCATCACAAATGTCATAAGGCTAATAATAGTATAATAAATCCATTAAATATAACACTTGATAGTATGCCTTGTGATGTGGACATGACCAAGAGGACATTGTGACAAAGTGCATGGGTAAGTAGCGAACTCTGCATCCTGTAGGGCACTTTTGGTGTCCTCATAGCATCCCTGTTTATTGCCCCAAAAAACATGATGAAAATAAAACATGAAAAAAAAGATATATACATGACTCAATAAAAAAAAATAACAGACAAATAATAGATAAGTATGTACATGTAATGTCACAATGTCTTGTTTAAGGATGGGATGAGTGATTGGACTAAGTTGGTTATGATGATGATTTGGATAGGATGCTTAAGATGAGATGTTGCCCCTAATTTAGGATGGAAGCTTGGATGATGTGATAAGGTCTTTGAATACTGATTTGGTCTTGAAATTGGATCAAAAAGTGTCTAAAGTGGGTGATTTATAAAATTATGACCACGGATTACCAACAGACAAGGCCCTACAAGAATCCAATGTAGCAAAGAGACTAGGATATGATAGGATCAAATACCTTTCATACGAGGAAAAAATGATTGGATGGGTGATAATTATGAAGATGAAATGAGAAAAATAAGTATGGGATCAAGTACCTATCACACTAACAAATAAGTGATGTGATGGGTGTTAGATGTGCAAAGGGACCGATAAAGAAGTGATGGGTGTGAGATTAAAGTCCTTGACAAGGTGATGTATGTCAATAATACTTAGTTATAAGGATGATTATAAAGAGATGGAGGGATAGGTGACCACTTGGGATTGGATTTAAAGACTAAATATGGTATGCAAAGATGGTAATATATGAGATGGATGGAGATGGATATGACTAGATGACTAGGTATAAGACAATACACAATGGACTATTTTTGGCTTTTTCAAATTTTATGATTTTTTAAGGGTTTTTGACATATTTGAATTTTTTAGGGATTTTGGGGACATGTATGTACACTATACAAATGGGGCTTACTAAGAAAGGGAATACCAAGCCTAGAAACTAAGATGAGGATGGATGGAATGATGGATGAGATGATAGAAGGATGAGGGTGATGGGGACCAATGAAGAATGGAGTAGGGATTGCCATGACTACATCATGAAGGAATATGATGTTTAGTTTCCATAGTGTCCATTGGAGGATATGACAAGATGGTTTTAGGATAATTCTCAAGACACCTTCCACTTCCTTACAAAGGTCAAGACTAGAAGGATTGAGAGATAGGATGAATGATATGATGGTAGATGATAGAGGGGATAATGGACCAAGTGATATATGGATGGGTTATATAGATAAGGTTGAAAAGGGATGGATGAAATGGATGGATTGACAAGGGATGGATTTTTCCTCCAAGTGTTGAGATACAATGCAAAAATTTGATTATTTTACCATGACACCAAAAATTAGTTTTCATCATGGTACTTGCCCAAGGTGCCAGAAGATTGGTTTTCATCATTGGGATGAATGCTTTTTTTTTGAATTGTAACTTTTTGGAATGACATCTCAATTTATTAGATATGGGAATGAGATGTAGGAATGTAGGCATTATCGTGATCTCTAGACAACACTTGTTTTATAAAAAGATGATGCCAAGACCATATTGTCACTACTAGATGCATTGAGGTCCATGTGACCTAGTGTGATTCTTGATTGTGATCCCTCCAAATATCTAGATTAGGTATCATCATTGCCCCTAGGATAGACAATTTTTCCAAGGATGGTGATGGGAGGTATGGATGTGATTAGATCTTGATGGGGATGTATGAGACTTGAATGGACGATAGGATCATGATAAGATAATGTGATGGGTGATGGTGGATTAGGATTAGCAGTTGCATACATCATTGGAGATGTTGGATATTCTTCATTTGATTGGTGCCAATTGATAAAGGATTATAGGAGATCTAAGACACTTTGACTTTGTCAATCATCTTTGATCTAATCATTTGATGGCTTATTAGCTGTGCTTTTGACATCATTTAGATTTTGACTTTCATTACCTATAGGTGCCTAATTTTGGGCTTCACCAAGGGAGATTGATTTTTAACTTGATGGATGATATTTAATTTGACTTTGATATTCTCCTAGTGCTTGATATTGGGCCTTACTAGGCTGATGATTTGAATCTTATGGATTTTGATTTATGGATTTTGATTTTGATTTATGGATTTTGATGATTTATGACTTTGGTCATATAATATTGGACCTCTATATTTTCAACACATTATATTACTTAAGGAAGGCTCCAATGATATATGTTCCTATTCATATTTATGGAGGGAAGTGATTAAATAATTATTGATAGGAAGAAAGGGGTATATGATGGATGAAGGTGGTGGAGATGGTGTGATGAGGTTAATGAGGGTGATTGGGCAACATGGTCTTCATATGGGTTTCTAGGAGACCTAGTTTTGACATCAAATAAAATATTCTCAAGATCAACAAAAGGATCACCAGGACTAGCTATAGTAGATGCATCCAAAGGAGGATTAGACTCACTCTAACAATCTTTGATAGATAAAGCTTGTAATAACTACATTATGACTTTGTCATCTTGATTAGGATTCAAAGGTATGCCTGGTAATATATTAGAGGTATCTAGATCATAGGCATCCTCTAAAAGATAGGCATTATTATAATTAATGAGGGATGATGTTTTTATTGAGGAATCTAATTTGGATGATCCTGATGAAGATAAGACTTTCGGTGATGATTCAGATGTATAAGATGTAGTGCTACTAGTAGGAGATTCATTGTCCAAAATTGACCTCTTAATAAGGGGTATTTTATGTGATGGGTGAGAGGGAGATGACGGATGAATGATGGATTCAACAAAGAGAGGGTCATGGATGGATTCATGAGAGATGGGAGGACTAGGTATATGGGGAATAGATTTAGCTTTGATGGGGGATTTGTTGAGGATTGGGGGATCATGGAAGATGGGTGTGGTGTCTTAACCTTAGCTTGGAAGGGGAAGGGCTTGATCATGATTGGAAATAGAATCTTTGCATTCCTCTTCTTGTTTACCTAAGGATGTAGACACATCTAGTTTATCCTTGATTATTATGTCACTATGATCAATGAAGTATTGGACATAGTCTTGAAAAGGTCAACATCAATTAATGGTATGCCCCCAAGTTTAGTGGTATGCATAATATTGGTCATATTTATACCTAGAGGGCTTAGGCTTAGTGGGATTAAGATGTCAGATAGGTGGATAGATCATCATGCTGGTGGTGACTAGTTATTTGAAGAGAGATTCCAAGGACATAAGAAGGGGAGTATAAGGGTTTGATTCATTTTGTGACCTAGATGTGGAAGCATTAGACTTATGATCAGATGGTTGTTGATGTGGATAGGTGGATGGACTATTAGTGGCCAAGATTAGATTCCCTTTAATAGTAGGGGAAGGGGTAAATGGTAGTTTATAACTAGTGGATGGAGGATTGGTACATGACTCAAATGAAGTGATTTGAGTGGGAGAAGCAATAAGGTAAATGGGATCAACACCTTTGGGGAATGGTAGACCCATAAGAATAATCTATAAGAGAATCTCATCTTTGTTGGAAGCTATGTATTGGTTAATAAAAGCAAGGCCTATATCCATGGTGATGATGGACGAGTGATGGATGATGGAGGTAAGCTAAGGATTAAGGATGGTTTTTGAATAAAAGTAGGTTGGAAGGATTGGGCTAGGATAATAGATGATGATGGGGATGAGGGAGACTAGTAGATCAGAGACTATGAACAAATTTCAAATTGATAGTGAAATAGATGCTAATGACCCATTAATGATGCCTAGTTGTCAACCTAAAAAAAAGATTGAGGTATTTTGATGGGTTCCTAAATTCAAACTAGTAAGAGGATGATATGGTAGGTGATGGTTATGAATAAGTCAATATGATTGGACTAGGGGTGATTGATAGTTGATGGGTTTGGTAGATTGAGATTGACAAGGTGACAAGATACTAATAGGATATTGACTAAGGTATGGGATATGACCCAAGGATGAATGATAGTGAACTAAGGTGATAATATGATAATATTACCTCAAGAACTTAGACTAATTTTGCTCAAGATGGGATGGGATAATTGATTAAGTGATGAACGTGATAGGATAACAGGATAAAGACAAATATAGATAGGTGATGATGATAAAGAGGTAATGAAAGGTGGATGGTTTAGACCTATATGTGACCTTGAATAGCCAACTAGGATATGATAGGATGTGGTTAAATTAGATGGGTGGTGAATACAAGGTCAATATAAATGATGAGGGATAGAGTGGACATAGGATATGATATGGATAAAGGTCAATATAAATGATGAGGGATAGAGTGGACATAGGATATGATATGGATAATGAGACAATATGTGATTATAATATGGTAGGGAATGATGAATGATAAGTGAGACTAGGATATGCTATGACTAGTAAGATGTACAAGAAAATAAAAATACGTACAAGAAGGTAACGAGATAAGGATAGAAAACACAAGGTGATGATCAATGATGAGTGGTTATGGTTAAAATAATATGGGATGGAGACAAGATGTGGGATATGAGAGGGTGACAACAAGGATGTTCAAAATGATAATAGGATGATGACAAGAATGTACAAGTGATATGAATAAGAAGATGATGGGATAAGGATATACAAGACAAGATGTAGGTGATGGGGGTATGACCAATGATGGGTGGGTTTAAGGTAAGATAAGGATATACAAGTGGATGGGGTGATGAATAATGATGAATGCATATGGTTAGAATAGGATGGGATAGAGATAAGATGGTAGATGGGATAGGATGATGATAAGGATGTGCAAGATAAAAATGGGATACAAGATAGTGTAGACAAGAGGATGATGAGGTAAAGATGGTGATGGGGATGTGATGTGGGTGGGTAAGGTAGCCTATGACAAGATGAAGACAATATGGGGTATGGGATAGGATAATGAAAATGATATACAAAGATAATAGGTACTAAGGGATGATGATAAGGATGTGCAAGATAAGATGGAGGTGATGAGGGATGAGACCAATGATAAATGGGTGTGGTTAGACTAGGATGGGATGCAGACAAGATGGGGGATGGGATAAAGACAATGACATCAATATAAGAGGATAATATGTACAATGGGATGTTGTAAATGATGAAATAAAATTGAGACAAGATGATATGGTTATTATTAGGACTATGGTGGAACAAAAGGTGGCTAAGACAAGGTCAAGTTTGGACAAAACAAGGTGAAGTGTGATTGATTATGGATGAGGTAGTCTTAGGATAAGGTATGACCAAGATATGTGAGAATGATGGGCAAGATATGAATTTACTAAGATAGGAGATGAGATAATGAAAATGATATACAAGATGCTAGGATGATGATGCAAAAATATATAAGGTGATATGTATAAAATAGATGATATGATGTACAAAATAGGTTATGTAAAGACCTAGATAGGCTTAGATAGGTTTAGGTGAAGGTTGAATGAGCTCACAAATAATACGGGTCTAACATAACATACACCCAAGCAAGTAAATTTCAGCCTATGATTAGTAAATTGATGGGTGTGTAACCTGATGCCTGTACCATCCAAAGGATTCATAGGTAAGGCTATAGGATATGACCCGTTATGAAATCAATAAAACCCTCTTAACCCTACTCACACATGATGGCTACTTCAAAGCTGATACTAACTCTTGTAGCGGTACACTTTTTATGGTCGAGGGATCCTGTGCTAGGTTACACAAGCATATCTAGGTACATCCCTAATATACATGATGGTACATTGGGGTTAAAGTTTGTGTAAGATGATTTTTGATTACCCTAAGTCTTGGAGCTTAATCACCCCTCACTCCACAAAACCCTATACGGAAAATTACATTTAGGCCATAGTGATAACTATCCTAATATTTAGACTCCATCAGAACATGGAGTTTAGGTGGTGCATGGTGATGCAATCCATGTAACCTATTACACCTGTATCTCTATGGTCATCAAAATATAGTAGGATCTTGAGCTATATATGAATTAAATAAACTAATTCAAACTCAAAACACAAACTACCTATTAATAAGGACTCATGAAATAAATTAGAGTGATATAGATCTTACCAAATTCCTTGCTTCATATCACCTCCTTCTAGGATGTTCTAATGGATTTGTGATTGTATATTCGACTCATAATTTTTCTAATGTGATGGCATTATTTTTAGATTCTTGATTCATTAGTGGTATACCTATTACGACTAAGGGATCCTATGCTACGGTTCATAAGGCTATATAGGTGCATCCTTAATATACACAATGGTACATTGGGGCCCAAGTCCATGTAGGATACTATCTAATTACCCTAGGTCTTAGAGCTTAATCACCCCTCACTCTATAGAACCATTTATGGGGAATTTTTCTTAGGCCATAGCGACAATTATCCTTATATTTAGACTTTGCCAGAATATGGAGTTTGGGTAGTGAATGGTGATGAAATCCATGTCACCAACCATCTAGAAAATAAAAATGGAATGGGTTTATAGGTGGTTTTTGACTTCTCAATAATTACCATAAGGATGCAAGGGAGAGAGAATACACCAACCATAGCCATGGGAAATAAACAAGCAAACAAAAATATTAATTTACTAATTAAATTAAGATGTGTGATCTATATACAAGAAAAAGTCAATAATATACAAGAATATAATATATACAAACAAAAATATGATTAAAAATTATATATACAAGACAAAAAAGAAAAGTGATTTCAAAGTTCTAGAAGGAGTCTTTGATAGGTGGTCTATAAGCACACAATTAGTAGTTTAGGTGGCACTAAAAAAGGATAAGCTGTAAGACAAAGATTAGTAGTTTGGTCGATAATCTTGAGGGGAAACCTATAAAATAAAATGTTAGACCCAAAATATGACCTAAAAAAGGATGATCTTAGTAAGACAAAATAACCCTTGTAAGAAAAAAGATATTAGTTCAAATATGCCTTAATAAAATACCATAAAAAATCATGATTTAGCTCTATAATTTTTTTGGGGTAAGCAAGACATGACATGGGGGTCTAGGGGTAGAGTCCCCAAGCAAGATCAAGGGGTGTCACCCCTTATGGGGTCAAGGGGAAGATCCCATTATGGGGTCCAGGGGCAACACCCTTAGCATGTTCCATATCATGGTACAATGCAGGATTGAGGGGCGGAGCCCCTCACTGCCAAAGGTAATATAGGATTTTTAATAGGCTTGTAGTGACTCAAAATTAATGAAAAATGACTCAAAAATTACACTTAAAAAGGACAAAAATTCAATGCAAAATTGAAACTATATAGTGCAAAATTATAACTGGAGGGGACAAAACTGTAGATTATGAGTTATGATATTATTTTATTTAGCTTAACCATGATGGTTAGATACAAAACCATGATAGTTTAGACAATATCATGATTGAAACATACAAAATCATTATTGACTATAAATTGATAGTGGTAGTTTTGTCATACACCATAAAACCATGACTGAAAGTAATAAAATCATGACTATCAACAAATTAAGAGTTGTGATATTGTTAAAGATGACAAAAATTCTAGATTTATATATATGATAGAGATAGAGATTTATGTAGGTTATAATAGATTATTTAGATACTATGTCTATTACATGATGATTAATGTTAGATTAAAGTTTTATTATGATATAACAAAATTTGATTCAAGATGAGATGATTAGTGAAAATGGAACAAATCCAGAACAAATATACAAAATACAGATATCAGCTTAGTTAGCTATCATTCTAGATCTATTCTATATGATATAAGAATGAAAAGTAGAAAAAGTAGGAGTCAAAATGATAAAATTTACAAATTCATGACTAGGATTATAATACCATAGTTTATCAAGATAATATCACAACTCTGAGAAGGTCAAGACTTATGAGTTTATCAAAAAATAGGAAAGGGGTAAGGCTTGTATTTTCTTGCAGCTTAAATTGATTCCTTTTGCCTTGAATTCTTTCCTTATTGGCCCTATATAACACATAGATAATATATAATAGAAAATACTAGGTGAAAAAATTGGGGTTAGTTAATGGATATTAATTTAAAGCATAAAAACGCCAACAAGATTAGATCGAAGACTTATATTGATAAAGAAAAATCCTTACAGAGACACACAATGTTAAAATAGACCCTATTGATTAACAGAGGCCAACAATCAATGATTTTAAGGAAAACTATAATATCACAACTATTGACAAAAATATCATGATTTTCAAGATAATTTCATGATTGGGAGAGTCACAGTATTATTTGGGGATAAAGACCTACAAAAATAGACCATTAGCAGTTTATAAAATCACAATTGGTTTAGATAATATCATGATTAGCTTAATAATATCATGATTATTGAGTCAGGTATTGTTGAAAGATAAAAACCTCTATGGTTAGATATATGGTTAGTGTTTAAGTAGGTAGTTAGTACAATATCATGACTTTCGAGGTTAATATTGTGACTATGTAGGAAAATGTCATGATTACCACTGTAATGTCATGACTGCAACTTATATATGCAAAATTTCAAAAAAATTGATATTTTATTTATCCAATTAGATCTATAGGTTAATAAAACCATAGATAATAAGTAAAATAGATTAATTGGGATCAAGGTCCCACCATGGTCACCAAAATGTAGTAGGATTTTGAGATCTATATGAATTAAACAAATAAACTTAACCCAAAACTCAAACTACCTATTTGGAAGGATTCTAAAAAAACAAATTAGAATGATATGAGACTTACCAAATTCCTTATTTCATCTAAACTCCTTACATGATATTCAAAAGGATATTTGATTGTATGTAGACTCAAATTTGACATAGTGATGGCATGATTGTTGGATGCAAGAATTGATTTAGCATAGAGATTTTAGGCATTCATGAGATGGCTCCAATGGAGGAGTGGCTTTTATTAAATAGATTATGGAGGGAAGATTAAGGGTTGAAATTTGAATTTGGATGAGAAGATCCAAGGGTTAAAAATTATCCAAAGAATATTAAATTCCTTGGAAGCCCTAGAACTAGAGGTTTCTAGAGAGGAGGGTTAGGTTAGAGAGAATTCTAGATTTGGAGAGTTATATAACTCTCTCTAGGAATTAATGATGATTAAGGGGAGCTTATATAGGGATTAGAGAAGGATTAATAGGCTAGTAGGTGGTTAAGTGGAGTCATGGGAATTAAAAATTCTAAAATAATAAATAACTAGGATTAGATTAGGATAATAGGGATTAAGAAGAATTAATTGACTAGTGGGGATGGGTAAGGTTAGTAGATGAATAGTCATTGAAGGGGGATATTAGATGATTGGTTAGGAAGGGGGATATATTAGTGGAATAAAATAGGTTAAGAATAATTAGTGTCAACTAATATGAATATTAGTTGACAATAATGAAGCGAGCGGTTTTAGGTGCACACATACATAAACCTTTAGATGTCTGGTGTAGGGGGATACCATGAAGGTGGTGATCACCCTAGAATATGTCTAAGCCATACTGGGGTTTCCTATTATAGGCACTTTGATGGTATATTATACTCCACAACTAGTGGATGAGATATGAGAATTAACCTGATGGGCTACTATATCTAATTGGTATGATGAGCGTAAGTTCATCATGTGACTTTTGATGGTGTATGTGTTCGGCATTCTATATATCCAGAAGGCCCTTATAGGAATTTTGACTATGTGTGTGTTATATCATATGTCAAATGAGGTTTTATAAATTTATATTATAGTTATGTGTTGATTTATAGTAGGTTTGATGTATATTATAGATTGTACATTATTTTTATAATGTACTAAATTGGGACTAACAAACTATGGTTCTCATGATTCTTTTTGCATCTTGGATATATGAGAGGTTACCCATGTACAGATTTATGGGGTTAATTCATGTGATAGATGACCATTTCGCTAGGGTGAGGAGATGGGTCTAGGGTCATATTGTGCATATGATTCCTCATGTACCCTCTTTGGATGCCATTATAAGGGATTAGATAGGATGATGCCCTACAAGGGCATGATGGATGCTTAGACATCTTGGCCAACCATAATTCATGTGAGGATCTAATACGTGATCACATAACACTACTCTTAGTGGGTTGAGCCACATTCAAGAGACCATGTACCTAGGTATATTAGATTGTCATACCCAATGGTGCCTTTGGTTGTCCCATCATACTGGACAAGGCATGCTAGGGAGCCATGAGGGATAAGAGGATGAGGTGTGTTAGCTGCACTCTTAGTATTGAGACCTCATTAGCCTATGATAACTAGATTATGATGATGGCATCAATGAGTATCTTAAGGAGGAGATGGTAGAGGTGGGAAATCAGTGATTACTCCTCAGATATGGTGGATCTATAAGGGGATCCATAGGCAAGTTGAGTCATATATGGTTAGACATAAAGATTAGCTCAATAAGTTGTAGTGGTCTGTCATGGTAGATGGAGAGGATTCACACCAACTTGGAGCCATGATGGAAGATGTATGATATGTAAGAAAGTTAATGGGGATATAATATGTATAAAAATTATATATAAGTTATAATATCATTTTTATTTTTCTAGAAGTAGAGATATGCATGTTAGGTATTAGTGATATATATGCTAGAGATTTGGATAAATATGTGAGATCTGATATTGATTCTATTTTTATTTTTTAAATACAGTAGTGGAGGTGGCATAGTGATAGTTTCTAGTGGAGATAAAACACCATGATATATTGGATGCCATGCTAATAGATCATGACACTACTATGATGTATAGTCCTATAACACCCTTCGCTGGGCCTCATGCTAGTTGGTTTAGATTATTTGGAGTGGCTGTTAGGGATATATTATGCCAAGAGTAGGTTATAGTTTAGGTAAAAACACCAATAGGTGGGGGATGAGATGCAACAACAACATGGTATGCATTAACAACAAAGTGAGCTACACACATAGTGACTACAAAATGAGTGGCAGAGTTGCAGGCTCAAGTAGCCAATATATAGGGATATGTCAAGGGCATGTAGTCTCAGACTTCATCAATATGAGTGAGTTTATAAGATTCTCATTCAAGAGCATCCATAGATAGAGTGGCACTTTCCCCTAAGGGTGAAGTTAATCTATATGCCTATAGAGCCTTCTATTTGTAATCTAATGCATTATTATGTATTGTGATGTAT